>OX388267.1:12498774-13161274 GCA_947579855.1 Anticlea derivata
GGTTTTGGGTGTTATTTGTATTGGTTTCGTAGCGACAGCTCGGCTACCTCACAGAGTAAACAAACCTGACTGTCGGTTTGTCCGCACACGAGAGGAAGAAACACTAGAATAAATTAATATTATAGGAGATGAATCGCTTGTGGAGGCTAACCCACAGAGCCTTGAACACAGGCGGCGCGTGGCCAGACTGTCGGTGTTCTATAAGTACCACTTTGGTGATTGTGCGCGGGATCTGCATGACCTCATCCCTCCCTCCCCCTTCCACCACCGGACAAGCAGACGCACAGGTAAATACCACCCTTACCTGGTCAACATACCACAGTGTCGAACGAAACGTTTCTGCTCCACTTTTATTATAAGTACTGTCAAAGAGTGGAATGATCTGCCTGCGTCTGTTTTCCCGAAAGAGTACAATCTAGGACAATTAATCTACAATTTAGCTGGCCTCATAGCTCAGTTGGTAGTAACTCTGCCTTCTGCGCTAGAGGTCGCGGGTTCGATTCCCGCACTGGACAAACATTTGTGACTAACACAGATGTTTGTTCTGTGTCTGGGTGTTAAATATATATATATTATGTATATCAGTCTCTGGTACACATAGTACAGGCTATGCCTAGTTTGGGATCAGTTGACCGTGTGAATATGTCCGGAATATTTATTTTATGAAGTGTACTACAAAATAAACTTCTGCTTCTTTTGATAAATCAATAGAGTATAGTATCAGCCTATGGTTTTGGGTGTTATTTGTTTTGTTTTCGTAGCGACAGCTCGGCTACCTCACAGAGTAAACAAACCTGACTGTCGGTTCGTCCGCACACGAGAGGAAGAAACACTAGAGTAAATTATTAGCGGATAAATCTAATTTTAATAACGTTTAACAACACGCTAAAGACAATGTTCCTCGCGTAGGTAATTACCCGAGCAAATGCGATCATCTTTATCTTAACTTCCTACTAGGAAGGTAATTAGTAACACACGGAATTTTAAACTATCTTCTTTTTATAAGTATAGTTTTTGATGGTCAATCATGCCCGGTACCATCAGTTTTGCGTATCCATTTATTTAGGCGGTGACGTAAGTTCAGTCTTAAAGGTTTATGGTTCAAATTCGTGTAAAATAGAGCTGACACGCTTGCTATTGAATGGTAATAAGACGACACGGTCGATATTCCATTGTCATTTATTTACAGAAAGCTTTATTTAAATTAATAATAAAAATACACACGAAACATTTGAGCTATCTAAAGACCGTAACAAACGATCAATAGATAGCTCAATTGATCCAGATCACTACCAGTCGGAAGCATTCCCAAGACGCTGGTGGAATTGCCATAGATGGCAATGTTGCCACGCTGGATGGTATTGCTAATCCGTTGGGCCAAATAGTAGCCAGCTCTCGGGTCACGCGTCGCTTCGATCAGACGCCCTGATATTGTTTTGAAACCTAGAGGATCCCGCTTCCCCACTGACCCAGGATTCAAAGTCAAAGTCAAAAGGCATTTATTTCAATAAAATCACTAGGATCACTTTGAAACGTCTTTAAAGTACTTTTTTCTAGGTAAAGCTATGCCTGTTCCTCGCGACCAAGCCTAGAAGAATTGTTATACTATTTATAGTATGTATATAGTATGTATAACTACGTGAGAATCGAGCCACATTCAACTTTAACTATTATATAAGTTGCGCAGGTTGATTATCTTCATTTATAGATTGTTATACTGAATAATAATAATAATTAGGTATACTGAACTGAAGAAAAATAATAATATTTTTAACTTCAATGAGTTAATTATTGAGCGTGTGTTGTTAGTTCTTGTGCTCGAGTTTTAAATGCGTGGGTTAAATCTTGTTTGGCCAGTTCTTAGTGATCTATTTAGGTTCAGGAACAGTTTTATAGTGATTTGATTAATAAAATTGTGATTGTCGAAGGTCACCCAGTTTATAAAGTCAAAATAAATCCATCATAGTACCTTCAATAAGATCAAAGTGGCATCGTCTATGGATTGATTTATAGCAATAAACTATTAAAATAGCTATGTTTTTTAAACAGTGCACGAGAGGAGCCTCTAAGAGGCGCACTTTAATCCTTTCACTACACTGATTCTATCACCGACGGTCGTAGGCTCTTTTCAGGGCCACCATACCTCAACCTGCTCGCTGACCTAATACAGGATGACCAAGAAAGAGTCAATGACACGACAAGCAAGCAAGTAAACAGAATTATTTTTTTAATAAGTGCCTGCCCTGCATGTACTTACCAATGTATAGGTAAGTAAGAACATTTTATTAGTATTTATTTTATTGGCCGTGGTGGCCCCGGCTAAAGAATAGGCCCCCCCATATCTCCTACCCGTGGATGTCGTAAGAGGCGACTAAGGGTAAAAGCTAGGGGATGCATGCATCGGCTTCTATAATAACAACAGCGCTCGCAAACCCGCGTACCCAGCGGGAAGAGGTGGTATTATTAATATATTAATAATATTTCTACAAAGACTGTAAGTGACTATTAGTCTAATTTAGTACAAATAAGTATCTTGGGTACTACTATCCGCTCGCCAGCCCGCATGCCCAGCGTGGCGAGTATGGGCAAATCCCCCCCAAATGATTGTTTCTGGTGAACGATGGAGGCTTATGTTCAGAAGTGGGCGGCTGAAATGACGATGATGATGACTATACTATCTCAACCAGGTCACCGACCTGACTCATGGTGACTACGAAAGAACCTACCAAACTATTGACCTATTAATTATCATGGAATATCAATGGCCTCCGTCCACACCTAAACATCCAATTTGCCACAAAGACGAGTCAATTAACTCCTCTCCAATCTCCACCAAAAGAGACCAGGAAAAGCCTTCACATGTCGTGGCTACCTGAATTACGTTGGTTGCGTTACTTTAAATATAATTTGTTATAAATAATATACAATTTTATATAATTGCTGCAGTAACCGCAGGCGAAGTGGAGTTTATTGTGTGGACGTGCGCCTAATTTGATGCTTTGTTGAGTGGCAATGAGCAAATAGTCGATGGATTTGATGAAATTGTAAAGATTCAAAAGATTTGAAACTGGTAGTTATCTTGGTAAACTTGTGAGCACTTGTGAGAGTACTGGCCTTCCGATCCACACACAGGTCGTGAGTTCGATCCCGGTCTACAACCAAAGGATTTTCCATTAGGAATATGTGCGCTATATATATATATAAACGGTGAAGGAAAACATCGCGAGGAAACCGGCATGTCCTGGAACCTAAGAATTCTAAGACATGTGACATTTGCACGAAAGGAGCCTCTAAGAGGCGCACTTTAATTCTTTCACTACACTGATTCTTTCATCAACGCCGACGGTCATAGGCCCTTTTTAAGCTTTAAATTCCATTTTGTGAAAAAGGCCGTGTTTGTTGCCTGATTCTTCTAGGCTTGGTCGCGAGGAACAGGTATAGCTTCACCTAGTTTCTAAGACGTTTCAAAGTGATCCTAGTGATTTTATTGAAATAAATGCCTTTTGACTTTGACTTTGACTTTTCAGGGCCACCATACCTAAACCTGCTCACTCACCAAGGAAGTCCTCCAAGTTGAATTCCTGCTACTGCTGATGATGATGATGAGGGAATCTAGGATAAATTGTGGCATAACTTATCTTTGCAAAGGAATACGCGGGTACAAAGGTTCTCCAATACTTATCTCAGTAATAGAGAAGTAAATTGTTTACCACTTATATTGTTATTTGCGTGTGCGCATCGTGTGTATGTCTACAGCTTACACATAACGAATTTCTGAATTCTGAGTATGCAAATATTTAGTGCATAATTGGTGCAATCTGAAAATCCAATTCAAAATTTAGGTGCCAAAGAGGTTTCTGAGATATGAGCCAAAAACTATGTGTCAGCTGGAGACCCGGGTCTACAGCTTGCACATCCAGTTCTGCCAAACGGCTGACGCGAGAGCTATGAAAACTAGCCAGATATTTAGTGCCAAATTAGTGCCAAAGGTACTAAAAACTTCAGGCCTGTAGCTTAAAAGGTTTCAGAGTTATAAGCAAAAAACTATGTGTCAGCTGGAGACCCGGGTCTACAGCTTGCACATGCAGTTCTGCCAAACGGCTGACGAGAGAGCTATGAAATATAGCCAGATATTTAGTGCCAAATTAGTGACTAAGGTACCAAAATTTTCAGGCCTGTAGCTAAAAAGGTTTCAGAGATATAAGCAAAAAACTATGTGTAAGCTGTAGACCCGGGTCTACAGCTTACACATTTCGTTACGCCAAACCGCTGATCACAGGGCAATAAACTTTAGGCAGGATTTTAGCTCATAATTAGTGCCTAAGGTACCAAAAATTTCAGGCCTGTAGCTGAAAAGGTTTCAGAGATATAAGCAAAAACAGTTTTCCCGCCAAAAAATTCAAATAAAGTTATTGAAAATCGGATCATTGCGGCGTTGCCACTCCGCTTCAAATGATTGTCAAACGACTTTAAACTTTATTTACATATCACGAAGATTGATTTTGATATTTGATCATTAAAAAAGTTTATTTGTTTTGTAGAGCTTAGTCTAGGAGCTCGGAGGATAAAATAGTTTTCAGCCAAAACATACCCAGTGCTGCCATCGATGTACCTCGTGTGTCGTACCTCGAAAAAGAGAGCTTTATCTTTTACTTCAGTGAACTAGTGTATGTATACAAAATGTTCCGGAATTAGTATATACACATCAACGATAAGTTGAATGACCTCCCTTTTGGATACTTACCTATTAGAGGACATGTATCACAAAAGTATTTTATCATTTTGCAGAAGTCCACTGCTGAACATAGGCCTCCCATAAAGAGTGCCACGACGAACGGTCTTGAGCCATTTCCATTCAGTGAATTACAGTAACCTTCGCAATGTCGTCGGTCCATAGGGTGCGGGGACTTTCAACACTGCGTCATTCGGTGTGTGGTCGCCGTTCGTAACTTTTTAGTTCAAGCTGGCAACGCGCACTGACTGTAGGCTTTCGTCTTGAGGCTCTCTGTGGTAGGTATATTATATGCGACGAAGATGAAGTTTTCCAAACGCTGGCTATGGATAGAATTGGCTGGATATAGATAAAACAGAATCGAAACTATTATGTAGGAGGTATCTTTAACCTATTGAAGTCCACTGGACAAACTGTACCTACCTCTAATGTAGGTAAGTTACTACCATTTGTTAGTTACTAGCATAATTTTTGTGATACCTACACATCTTCTTGTTAGGTAGTATCTTCATCTTCTGAATTTGTTGTACTTCTAACCTAGCCGTTATCTCATATGTAAGATAGGTGTCGATCGATCTAGATAAAATAAAAATATATTGTAAGTAATTGGTTAGTAACCTACCTATAATTTGTTACTTCGGTTGAAGTTCCATAGATTTACATTTTCGAAACTGACGTATGAAATTGGCCTCCATTTTGGCCATCATCATCATCAGCCCACACTAGTCCACTGCTGGACATAGGTCAACCCTAATGTGTCCGGCCATTCTCATACACTTTCTGCCTGCGCCACCGCCCCGCATTTCATAGGTCATTGCTCCACCTAGCCACACACTAAAACAAAAATAAAAGTCTGTCAGAAGAAGATAGGTAAGGTATTTAGGTTAATCAAGATACCTTGGTAGGTAGGTAGGTAGCACATATGAAAGTTGGATATACAGGTATCTATTAGGTACTACCGTGACGTATTTGCTCATTTTGTTCATATCTAAGTTGGCTAGTAAATTATAGATGGTAGTTACCTAGTACCTAGGTACTAGTTATTTACCTATCTATAGTTTTTTGACGTGTTTTATTACGCATTTAGGCTATTTAGTTCTACCTAAGTTTGGTTAGCTTTAGGTACTAGGAAGCCATCTATTACATTCGTGACGTGTTTGCATAATATTATACAATCCTACGTACTTTATGTGAGGTACTTACTTATGTAGGTCTAGCTAGGTATAGGTACCAAGTATTTATTATACCTAGGTACTACGTACCTACACTTTGTACCTAGACCTACAAAACTTAGGGAAGTAGGTAGGTACCTCACATAAGGTAGGTAGATATGAACTATTTATAAACCACGTCACGAAAGTAATAGATGAGTAGGTTCCTATGTGACATGATGAGATATGCGACTCCGCCGTCTAAAGCTAGGTGGCTTCGTATTATTGGAAAAATTATTGCAATAAAATGCTGTGAATATGGCTAACTGTACATTATCAGAGTGTCCACGTATTTACAGGCTGCCCGATATTGTACAGGCGCGTAACATTATCGTGTCATTCTTTCGTTCTTGAAGCTTGCATTTTTTAATGCCTTTCCCTTTCGGGCTGGCTATGGCATCTTATTCCTGCCGCCAAGTCTTTTGCTCTCAAATTGAGAGGCTTATGTATGTTTAAAGTATATATCATGTAGGTTAAAGAATTCAGAAGCTTAGATAGGATAAGATTATGAGTATCACTAAAATTATGCTGATAACTAAAAAAGGAAAGGCGTCAAAATCTAAAAAAAAAAAAATTGTAGTTACAATATTATAATAATACCTACTATAGTTTTTATTTGGTACATCAAAGTTTCTAAGTGGTAGCGGTGGCTAACTCACTCAAAATACCTGAGCTGCAAATCAGCTCGCAGCTCACGCTCTTGAACCGCGCAAGTAGATCTATGAATGATTTCAGATGAATCAGGTAAAGTGAAGCAAACAATGCAATAGGGTACTAGCAATCAGTTCATCAAACGGGTCAGCTTTTCTAATATGGATGGACTTTATAGTGTTGAAAATAATACAAATTGTTGTCGTATGAATTCGTTTCTAATCAGCAAAACAATTTTGCTGGGTGTCGCGGGTCGCATGACTCGCAGATGAAGTAGAACTACTTTGAGCCGTTGAGCTGCGTCAGCTGCTTGGGAGCGGCGTGATCCATTTACCTGCGGCTCAGTACCCTGTGATTCGATCTGGATGCGTGTTCTCACTCGAGTTCATCATCATCCTCATCATTCCAGCCGTTTGAAGTCCACTGCTGAACACCGGCCTCCCCCACAGATTTCCGGAGTGACTTCCTATCATGGGGGGTGGGGGGAATTTGAAAATCTTTGTGAAAATAGGAGAAGCTGCTGCCCATCCCCTAGCTTTTTTTCCCTTACTCGCCTACCTAGTACGACATCCACGGGTAGGAGGTTAGGAGGTGCCTATTCTTCAGCCGGGGCCGCCACGGTCACTGACTCGAGTTACCCACCTCGAATTAGTGGTAGGTACACTATGTCCAGCAGTGGACTCAAATAGGTGATGATGATGATACTTACATAATTTCGATTCGGTTTTATCTAATGGCCAGCGTTTGGAAAACTTCATCTTCATCCCTTAAAATATACCGCAGAGCGCCACAAGATCCTTGCGCAAAAATTTTGCGCGATCGGGGCCCAGATTTGTGGCATTGTATTGTTTCCTATTAACACGTAAGTACTCGTAACGTGCAAGCTGACTAAACCTCTGGTTTCTTCATGATGTTTACCTTAAACCATTTTGGCGATCTACTCTCAAAAATGGCCGCGGCTGCGACCAAGTAACGTAGGCTCCGTTTTTGTATAAACCCACATCGACAACGTGAAATATATTCTCCAACTCGTATGTGACAGTGTTATCCAAGTTTTTTTATCAGGTTGTGTTTTTTTACAGGTTGTGAAATAGAACATCCAAAATTACAAAAAAGTGAAAACATATAGGTAAATAATACCAAGCGAAAAACTAAAGTTATTGGAAGCTCACCAAAAATTATAAAAACCAAAATAACGAACGTGTCACAATATTATACGTAAGTGCCTCGTTATAATGACTAAATAAAAGTTTTTATCAATACATATTGAACTAAAAATCTATTGAGGGTGTGCAAAAAAGTGTAATGTCGGTCGATTTTTTTATTACAACGATCTGCGACTCTAAGAAATAGTTCTCTCAACCTCCACACTTATTTCGTAGCTGCAAGTAAAGTACCGCCAGCGTAGCGGTTGAGGCGGTGGACTCAATAATCGTCGGTAACGACGAGCCCTGGATCGAATCTCTTCATCCGAATAGACTTTTTGCGTTTTCTGATCGTTCCAGTGACTGTACCAGAATGCCCCAAACAAGAAACCAGGCTGCCGTAGAATTAGAAAATTGACCGCTGAAAGATGCTTTTTGTAAAGCACAAAACTTGAATTTGAAGCTTCTAAAGGAACAAGACGACTGCGCTAAAGATTATAAAAATCTCTTGGCGCAAAATGGGTCACTCAAAGTAGCATTTCCAGAACAAGAAATAAAATTACAAGAGACTGAAACGGAAAGAAATAAGCTAAAAGAGATGATTGAGCGACGAACTGCAGATCTCAATGAATATGAAGAAGCATTAAACGTAATACGTATGCACGAAAATAATGCAGCGCTGTTCGAACAACTACAAAAAACGCTCCAGTTGGAAACCAATGAAAACACCCAAATACTTAATGAAGAATTGGACAATTTAAAAAGCCAAATAATTGAGCTCTAAAGTGAAAACATAAAATTAAAAAAATCTCGCCACACCGTAGATATTAAAACTGCAGCAAAGACCAAGAACTTAAGTAAAAATAGAATAACATTGAATAAACAAGTGAAAAATGATAAAGACTCACAGAATAGAAAGAAAAATACAAAAAAAATTAGTAGCGAAAAAAGGGAAGACAAAAACAAGACGACTAAAACAACGAGTGAATCAATAGCAACAAAACAGGTCGTGACAATAAAGAATAAAGAAGACAACGGGATTACTACGAGAATAGGACTTCGATCCGTAGAGAAGCTAACGACAGAGGAGAACACTGGAAACCAAACGAATAACAGTACCCAAATCCATGAACCCAGACTTATAGCTGAGGATACCGCCGTAATTTCACAAAATAGACCTAAGAAAATGCTAATATTGTGCGATACATATGGAAAATCTCTTGGAGAATTTATACACCTACATAATAATGACTACCAATCTGTTCTATCCATTTGTAAGCCAGGTGCTCCTATAAGAGAGATTGTAAATAACTTGCCGACACTGACAAAGAATTTGACTCAGGGCGATGATGTCGTCGTGATTGCCTCTGACTTCCATCATCAATCAAGACTTAAGTCTACGAGATACGATTACATCGATGGCAACACGGTATGTTTTGGCTGAAAACTATTTTATCCTCCGAGCTCCTAGACTAAGCTCAACAAAACAAATGAACTTTTTTAATGATCAAATACCACAATCAATCTTCGTGATATGTAAATAAAGTTTAAAGTCGTTTGACAATCATTTGAAGCGGAGTGGCAACGCCGCAATGAGCCGATTTTTAATAACTTTATTTGAATTTTTTGGCGGGAAAACTGTTTTTGCTTATAACTCTGAAACCTTTTAAGCTACAGGCCTGAAATTTTTAGTACCTTTGGCACTAATTTGGCACTAAATATCTGGCTAGTTTTCATAGCTCTCGCGTCAGCCGTTTGGCAGAACTGGATGTGCAAGCTGTAGACCCGGGTCTCCAGCTGACACATAGTTTTTGGCTCATATCTCAGAAACCTCTTTGGCACCTAAATTTTGAATTGGATTTTCAGATTGCACCAATTATGCACTAAATATTTGCATACTCAGAATTCAGAAATTCGTTATGTGTAAGCTGTAGATATACACACTGCGCATCTCATTACGTATGCGTCTCGGTCATCCGCTAATGAATAACAAGTGATACTAAATTGAAGTGTCTGATGCATCTTAATTAATTACATTTTGAGTGGCCTAGCTGACTAGTTAGACTAGATAATAAGAATTCATTGTGAATTACTAAAGTATTCATAGTATTCCAGCGTGAATATTTTTTTTTAAGGATTAAATGACGTTTTGTCATTTTGTCGTGACATTTTGTCATTAAATCCTTCAAAAACTCTCAAAAGCTTGAGTTGAGATTCAATCAAGTTTGAGCACAAATCCAGAATACAAGGTGATTCATAACATGTATACCATCCCGAGAGGAGGTTAATCTATCAATGAAAATAAATAATTTTAGCGAAAAAAACATCAGTATTTAAAAAAAAAATATTAAAATATTTTTTTCAAAAACTTTCTCAAATGTGCTGTTTTTGGTATTTTTATCATCTTAAGAACTAATAACTTAACGCACAAGAAGTTCGGAATCAAGATTGCTACCGAAAACAGCTGATTCATTGAGTTTGACCTGATTTGACCCCAAAACAGCTGATTTTCGCATAGAGTTTTTTCAATGATATATGTCCAATTTCCAAAAGTAGTAGAACAAACTTTATTGCCAATGGGGTGTAGAATAAGCCCCTTTCGGGAATACATATTATGAATCATCTAGTATAAGCATAGGCGTGATTATTTGTTCTGTGCTCTGAGTATTTTTAATGGAGTATTATAGTATAATTTTTCACAATTGCTGCGAATCTAACCTCTGTTGTCATCAACGCCATTTTCGTTTATCTACCGTCGTCGTAGCATAATGCCACGGATAAAAAACATACAGACAATCTATATTCGACGTTCTCAGACAGAGTATATTTTTTTAAACAAATCGCGAAGCATTTACAATACAAATTAGTTTCATGTTTGCAGATGTATCTCACGCATAGCCTGACTGTGTCAGACGATCACGCACGGAATTCATCACAGACGGACACTCTTCCTCATTCCGATGGAATGAGTGGAGCCGGGACAAATTGCTAGTCACGAGGTGGACATGTTGGTGGTTTTTTTTTAATGTGGGCACTCTTAACACCCAACAGTCACATACAGTTCTGGCTCCACACTAGGAATCCCTGTGTCGTGGGTATCAGTTAGTGATACCACAACACCCAGACCGGAACAAATATTTGACAAATGTTTGCAGATCATGCACCCCTTGCGTCTTAGACGTTTAAATCTAGTTTAAATCAGTCTGACAATGTGAGGGAAGTAAAAAAAACACTACTAAATGCTTGTATTATTACTTAGAAGCGGAATACTGAGGATAGATTTAAAAAAAAATCATCATCATTTCAGCCGTTCGACGTCCACTGCTGCACATGGCCTCCCCCACAGACAGAGGAAATTCCTTATCATGTGGGGGGATTTCCCCTCTCTCTCACTCACCACGCTGGCCATGCGGGTTGCGAGCGCAGTTAGAGCTATCGTTATTAAAATGAGGGACGCTGATATGGAGGGGCCTATTCTTCAGCCGGGGGCACCACGGCCTAATCAAAAGAATGCCCATCAACTGTTTGTGATTATAGGTAGCAGCAAAGTTAGCAGTAAATCAAATATCGAGTACGGAAAACCCTATACAATTAAATGTCAATGTAGATTCCTCGACTTCAAACAATTTTAAATAACAATGCCTGTTGCTGAATTTAAATTGACATTAAATTTTTTACAACAACAATGCGGATGCTACATCTGTACAAAGTATTTTTTAACCCATGCTTACTTTTTTGTAGAGTTTGTTACGATATCTGATTATGATGTACACACAGCTATACACAGCTTTGTTCATATGAAGATGTTGAGACAGCTGCTTACGAGACCATTATTTTCTATAAGGCTTATTGTGGTGGTAATTTTCGGATATAGTCCGATTAAGTAAAATAAAATGTTTTGTATGAAAATGATAGTAAAATCGAAAGTATATATTATCAAACAGCTTCAAAAGTTGAATCACAGTTATAACATACTAGTTGTCCCGCTCGCGACTTTGTCCGCGTTTGTTTACCTACCTAGACTATTTTCCATTATCCTTACAGAAGTAGTAACACTTATTATGAAGCTATTTACCTACTCTTACCTAGCGTCACCGTAACCGTAACGTTAACCGTAAGCGTCACCGTCGATTTTTTTATTTACACACCCTGTTTGTATTTTATTATTTTGAACGATCTACTTGATAATCTATTTTGATGTCTCTAACTTCAAAAACATAGGACTTTCATACAACCGTTCAACCCCCATTTCACCCCTTTAGGAATTGAATTTTGCAAAATCCGTTCTTATTGCACGGTAACATCTTTTAAAGAATGTCTGTGTCAAATTTCAGACTCCTCATCTCAGTAGTTTCCGAGCTTTCGTGATGAGTCTGTCAGTACGTGAGTGAGTCGATTACTCATTTAAATATATAGATTACACACATATTATAAATGCAAAAGTTTGTGAGGATGTTTGGAAGTTAATGGTTCAATTACGCCGTAACGGCTCAATTGATTTCGATGAAACTTGGAATATACTTAATTTAGATAAGCATATAGACTACTTTTTATCCAGGTTCCACGCGAGCTAAGCCGCTGGCGCAGTGGTTTATAAGCTTTTAAAGTAAATAACTTTAAAAAATATTATCTACCTCTATAAACAAGTCGAAAGAATCAATATAAATCACAGCCGATAAATCCTTCACACGAAATAAGAATTAACATTCAGGAAAGTGCAAGTTCAGTCTTGCTTTCGATGACGTTAGGCCGCACCATGTTTATAGGCTGAGCGATTTTGTGGCCAACGGACTAGATGAGTCTGAACCACAGCGGACTCCAAGATACATTGACGAACTTTGGACCTAAGTAATTTTATCAATAGATCAATAGATCAATAGAGTTATGTTTTAAAAACGTATACAAACTAATGCTAAAATATGCTATAATTTAAAGCACTTAAATGGTTGGTGTTTCAAGGCATTCGCAATCTCACGTCGTTTTGCTCACTCTGGATGTCACACAAAGCTCGACATAAAAACCTACATAGTACCTACCTATATAACAAAATCATCCTTCGGATTCCAAGAGATGATAACGTCAAGCCACTCTTGAGATAACCACATTTTCGTCCAGAGCAAACAAATACTACTTTGGGTCTGTTTTTGTGCGTTGTATCCCAAGTACCCTTGGCTTTTAGTGGATAAAGACAGGAGTTTAAAAGTTTGCATACTACACCACCGAACTAGGTGATGAAAACAAATAGGTAAGCCAAATTTTTAAGATATATTTTGACTACTCAAATCAACCATAAACGGTAATTCAGTGCCATCAAGAGATTAATAAATAATCATCATCATCATCAGCCTGATGAAGTCCACTGCTGGACATAGGCCTACCCCAAAGAGTGCCATGACGAACGGTCTTGAGCCTTCTCCATCCACCGACTTCCGGCAACCTTCACAATGTCGTCAGTCGGTAAATAAATAAATCACTAGTGAAACTAAACTGCTCCGCTTCGCTCGTCACCGTGCCCGCTTCCGACGACAGATTACCGTTACGTAAACTAAAGGTCAAGGTGAGGAAACTGGTTCAATGGAACAGTGTTCTGAACGCTGGCTCTGAAGATGGATGGCAACAGGCTCTATGGAGAAACTGGATATCGGGTTTGATTTCATAGACGTAGAACCGGATTGATTGGGTTAAATAAGTTCCTAAAGTTTCCTTAGAAATCAAGTGTATTAATAAAGTTTTAAGAGATTGATATAGAATTAATATTTAACAAGTACCTACTTGGTAGGTGTACCTTGGAAAAGAGGCTCTTCAGATTCGAACGATAATTTATAGTCAGTATTCAAAAAAGTTGCGCGTAGTCGTTGGATGGAAAAGGCTCAAGACCGAACGGTGAACGGTCATAGAACTCTTTGGGGGAGAGAGACCTGTCCAGCAGTGGTCTTCTATAGGCTGATGATGATGATTCAAAAAGTGATGCTTGCTATCTATTCATCACTTGGTTCATATTCATTTATTCAATTAAACAATTTTTGTAATAGTCTCTTAAATTAACGACGTTTGAAAATTAACATACGTTTTACCCTCTGTGAGGAAACAGCCATAAGACCGTTTTTATGCATTTCTGTGCGTAGCAAGTGTACTCATCATCATCATCATCATTTCAGCCGTTCGACGTCCACTGCTGAACATAGCCTCCCCCACAAACAGCAAATCCCTTATAATGTGGGGGGATTTGCCCATATTGACCACGCTGGGCATGCGGGTTGGCGAGCGCAGTTAGAGGTATCGTTGTTAAGATGAGGGACGCTGCTGCCCATCCCCTAGCTTTTTCCCCTTAGTCGCCTCTTAGGACATCCGCGGATAGGTAGATATGGAGGGGCCTATTCTTCAGCCGGGGCCACCACGGCCATAAGCAAGTGTACTAGATCCATGCAAATTTCGCGACAAGAAAATCAATCTGCGGTTGACAAAAAAGGCATGCAATATCGGTTTCATGCTAATGTACAAAAACACCAAATTATTGTGCAACAGATCACGGGCGCAGTGGCAGGTAATGTTGCGGGTGTAAAAACTCTCACGGTTGCTATTGGGTCCAAGTGAAGGGAAATAGCGTTTGACTGATTTAATAACAACACTCAACAGTCACATACATAGTCCTGACCCCAAACTAGGATATAGGTGCCTACTGTGCGTCACGGAATAGATAGATAGATTGTTTATTTGACACACACGCAAATACAGCACAGATAGAGATAAAAGAAAACAGAAGAAACAACAGTAGGTAACAATCACACAACATAAAATAAAGCGTAGGTACTTAGTAGGTAGGCAGGTTAACAGTAAAAAAAGACTAAATCAAGTAGCAATACAACATACACAAGAGAGACAGGAGGAGGTAGGGCACAGCGAGATTTTCTCGCTCTAAATTGGAGCAGCCCGCCTGGGGAGGTACCTCCGCCTTACAGAAGATCGCAGCCAAATAACATTATTTGTTTCAAATAGTGTTGTGTTCCTGCGGTGTGTAAGGTTGCCAGAGCTCTTTAGGGGGGGGACGGGTTCGGCAGGCAACGCATTAGCAATGCTCCAGGTGTTGCTAATGTTAATAGGCGATGGTAACCACTTACCATCAGGAGGGCCGTAAGACTGTTGAGCCATCTAAATACCGTTAATAGAATAGGCTATTTTAGGGCCACCATACCTCAACCTGGTCACTGACCTAATACATAATGACCAAAAAAGGAATCAGTGATAAGCTAAGCACTAGGATTACGTGTCGTGGGTAGCAGGAACTACGAGTACCATGGTACACACCACCCAGACCCGGAGCAAATATGTTTGCAGATCATGCAAACATTTATCCCGCGGCAGGAATCAAACCTTGACTGGCCTACTTTGACTGGCCTCATAGCTCAGTTGGTAGTAACTCTGCCTTCTGCGCTAGAGGTCGCGGGTTCGATTCCCGCACTGGACAAACATTTGTGACTAACACAGATGTTTGTTCTGTGTCTGGGTGTTAAATATATATCTAATATGTATATCAGTCTCTGGTACCCATAGTACAGGCTATGCCTAGTTTGGGATCAGTTGACCGTGTCTGATATGTCCGGAATATTTATTTATTTCTACCTGCACCCCTTGCATCTCAGACGGGCACCGCTACGCCACGGAAGTCAGCGATCGTTTGGGTGCAGGTCGTACAAGCTCGGTCGTTCTGGAAATCTTTATGGAGGCCTATGCAGTGGACGTCCTATGACTGAAATGATGAGGCCTCAGGGCGCGAGTCCTACTCCCACTTGACCGTTATTTTCGTGACTACGAACTACGTAAGCGAGTTTGTTACTTCCTACACCTGGAATTCGCTTATCTGTAATCTGTAATTCTGTAATCCTGAGGCATACAGGCTTACGGCCCTCACGATGGTAAGTGGTTACCGTCGCCTATTGACATTAGCAACACCTGGAGTATTGCTAATGCGTTACCTGCCGAACCCCCCCCCCCCCCTAAAAAGCTCTGGCAACCTTACTCACCGCAGGAACACAATATTTTAAACAAATAATGTTATTTGGCTGCGATATTCTGTAAGGCGGAGGTACCTTCCAGGCGGGCTGCTCCAATTTAGAGCGAGAGAATCTCGCTGTGCCCTACCTCCTCCTAATACGGTATGGTACGGAAGCCTCAGGGCGGAGTTTCGCGTAAATGATCGTCTTTATTTAGAAATTATCCATGTAGGTGCAGTTGTTCTTGGACCACGCACAGTAGGCATTGTGAGTGTGTTCACGCAAATCAGTCGTCCGAGTAATTTGGTTTCACAGCTCGCTGTCGGGCGCTGTTACAAAAGTCAAACATTATACTGTTGGGAACTTTGGATACGTAGATTGATTAGATAAGACGCTACGAGGCAATCAGCAGGCGATCCGTAGGAGTGGCTTTTTCGGATATTTGAAATAAGTAGATCACAAGTGGAATCTTTCCCCTTATGATCTTTTTTTTTTATGTTATACGGAGGCAAACAGTCTTACGGTCCACCTGATGGTAAGTGGTTACCGTCGCCTATTGACATCAGCAATACCTGGAGCATTGCTAATGCGTTGCCTGCCGAACCTCTCCCCCCTAAAGAGCTCTGGCAACCTTACTCACCGCAGGAACACAACACTATTTGAAACAAATAATGTTATTTGGCTGCGATCTTCTGTAAGGCGGAGGTACCTCCCCTGTAAGGCAGACTCTACTTACAGGCATAGCTTCACCTAGTTTCTATGACGTTTCAAAGTGATCCTAGTGATTTTATTGAAATAAAAACTATTACTTTGACTTTATTTCAAGATTTAGATTTAGAAAATAGGCCTCTAGATTTTATATCTAGAGGCCTATTTTTGCCTTAGTAGCGCGGGCTGAAGAATAGGCCCTTTTATATCTACCTACCTGTGGATGTTTAAAGAAGCAACAAAGGGAAAAAACTAGGAGATGGGCAGCAGCGTACCCTATTTTCACAAAGATAGCTCTAACTGCGCTTGTCAACCCGCATGCCCAGCGTGGTGAGTATGGGCAATAATATTGAAAACAATCGTCTAGGCTAAACAGTGGTCAGAGAGCAACACAGTATTGGAGTGGTGGTAGTAGCCTTCCGATCCACAGATCGCGTATTCAAATCCCGGTTGTGCACTAATGGACTTTAGTGCTCTCAGATGGTGAACACATCGTAAGGAAACACGCATGTCCTGGAACCTAAAATTTTTAAAACATGTGACATGTGCACGGAAAGAGCTTCTAAGTGGTAAACTTTAATCCTTTGACTACACTGACGGTCATAGGACTGTTTCAGGGCCACCATAACTCAACCTGGTCACTGACCTAATCCAGGATGACCAAGGAAGGATCAGTGATATGACAAGCAAGCAAGCGGTTCAACAGAGGCATACAGACGGCCCTCCTGATGGTAAGCGGTTACTGTCGCCTATTGTCATCTGCAACACCAGTAATGCACTGATGCACCGCCTGCCCTGGAGAAATCTTTTTGTATTTTTCTTTAAGCCCTTCATGGCTAGTGGGAAAACATCGGAAGGCAATTATCAAATCAAGGGTTAAACTATCCGGGTCAGGGAACACTTGCGCGGGGTGAGGAAGTACGAATGTTGGGTGTTTATTTACAGGTACCACTACCAATAATGCTACCATCATGTACCTATAATTCGAACATTCACTTTCCCGATGCTCAGCCTCGTGGTACCGGCTGGAATGCGCACGCGCCGTTATAGGTCAGGGTTGCCATCTGCGCGCGTTATATCTACGGCAGCGTGTGAACCCTATTGTTTGGGAACTTTTCGTATTAATAATAAAAGTTTATAATAATAATAAAAAAACCTATAATATAATAGGTACCATTTATTACTAATTGTTTTAAAGAATGGAAAGCGGGGTTCGTTGAGGATAAAATATTTTTAAAATCATATTATTTTGACCTGTAATACAGGTTCTACAAACCTTTCTCAGGCACCAGTCTCTCACTAAACAGGTTAACAATGTGTTTTCTCAACCTAATTATAAGTCTAAATATAAGAAACCTTTGTGAGAGAGAATAAATAAATAAAAAAAAATAAAAAAATATATATTACCAACGTGATACACTAAAGAATATGAATAATATGTAAATGATCAATATGATTAATTTGGTATAATAATCATTATAAAAATGCCTGTGAGCAACGATAATAGAAATAAATTAATTTGCATACTAAACATATTAATACGCTAATTATCCTGCCTAAAGAAGACACAAAGACTGTTTTATAGCGTGTTGTTTAAGCAAAACACGTTGAAAGGAATCACACTACATTAAATAAACCAAATTACGAGTAATTGTATGCTATTATCCTAACTTAAACCTTAAGCGCAACGAAGTAGAATCTGTCTTGACCTTTTCTGTCGCCTAAACAGGTAAGCAATCTTAAATGTTAGTAATTATAACTAAGTTGTTTAAAATTAAACGATGTTACCTAAACATTTGAAACTAATTTTAAAATCGTAACGCAACTAGAACTTCAAGGAATAATTAAAAAAAAAATTGCTATTTTGGTCCAGCCGTTCTGGAGTTTTGCGCTTAGCAGCATATTTAGCAATTCATTTTCATTCATAGATTTTTTTGTAATATATTTGCATTGTTTAATCAACCTGAGGAAAACATTTTTCACAACCTCTCCGCCATTTTTCCAAGATGCTCGTCGAAGTTGAACTTTAAGCCGAAACAATTTTTAAGTAATAAGCCAAGTTAATGTCTCCATAATTAAGGTAATTCTTCAAAATGCTATGGTGTTGGTAATGGCAATTTATTGCCGCTCGCGTAAATCTTGAAATAAATGACTTATTTTGAAAGTCTGCTCGTTTTGGGAGAGCAATATTTCTGTGACCTAGGTCATTTTGTGTGACCCAGATACAGTATTTTTTGAACATCATCATCATCATCATTTTAGCCGTACGACGTCCACTGCTGAACATGGCCTCCCCCACAGACAGAGCGAATTCCTTATTTGCCCATACTCACCACGCTGGGCATGCGGGTTGGCGAGCGCAGTTAGAGCTATCGTTGTTAAAATTAGGGACGCTGCTGTCCATCCCCTAGCTGTTTTCCCTTAGTCCCCTCTTACGACATCCACGGATAGAGATATGGAGGGGCTTATTCTTTAGCCGGGGCAACCACGGCCATAACATTTTTGAACATAAAAATATAATATTATAGATTGATTATGTCTCGTTTTACATGTACATATTATGTGCTTTATTTGACGACCTCGGTGGCGCAGCGGGCGAGTGCCCGTCTGAGACGCAAGGGGTGCGAGTTGGATTCCCGCTGCGGGACAAATGTTTGCATAATACCAGGCCTCATAACTCAGTTAGTAGTTACTCTACCTTCTGCGCTAGAGGTCGCGGGTTCTGTGTCTAGGTGTTAAATTTATATCTATTATGTATATCAGTCTCTGGTACCCATAGTACAGGCTATGCCTTGTTTGGGATCAGTTGACCGTGTGTGATATGTATAAATAACTAACCTAACCCAACAGTTACATAGATAGTCCAGACCGCACACTAGGATTCCCTGTGTGGGTATCAAAAACTACGAGTTATATGGTACCATACCATACCCGGAACAAATATTTGCAGATCATGCAAACATTTTTCCCGCAGCGGGATTCGAGCCCTTGCGTCTCAGAAGAGCACTCGCCCCTACGCCACCGATGAATGAGTTATTTACCCCATTAATCTGACTGACTCAATATTGCGTAACCCGTATCCTACGCCTCGTGGGCTACCCTGGCCGTGTGCCGCCATACATGGGCAGGGCGGCTCACCTTGTGCGTGGGCGCATCTGGTGGGTAATTCGTCACTTGGCGTTTCTTTTTATTATTTTAATGATGGTAACATTTGCATAAACTGCCGCGTCTTGGGAAAATCAGCCTGTTGTTTTGAATATGGTTTTATTGTTTTAAATATTTTATAGAAGTGTCTTCGTCTACGAGCTGTGAGTTTGTATACAAGGTGATTCATAACATTTATTCCATCCCGAAAATGGGTTATTCTATTATTGAAAAGAAAGAACATTCACGAAAAAAAAAACAATATTTCGCAAAAAAATATATATTTTTTCCTCAAACTTTCTCATATTACCTGTTTTTGGTATTTTTAAAATCTTTATAACTAATTACTAAACGTACGAGTAGTTCGGAATCAAGATTGCTACCGAAAAACGCTGATTCATTGAGATTGAACTGAATTGACCCTAAAACTGCTGATTTTTACATAGAGTTATTTCAATGAAAAATAGCGAATTTCCAAAAGTCGTAGAACAAACTTTATTGCCAATTGGTTTTAGAATAAGCCCCTTTCGGGTGGCACACATATTATGAATCACCTTGTAGTCCCTTGGAAATTATATTTATTGCAAAACTGATTAAGTTCCAATTTTTTAATTAAATCACTACTTACCCCCAGTTTCTGGAACATTGGTTAACTAATATAGGTTTGACCAGTCATTTCAAGTTTTCAATGTTTTTTTTTATTTGTTGTCAACGCCCATTGTTTTAATACAAAATAGTTTTTGTTTGCGATCTCATGTGGTCTACCGTGTATCACGTTTGCGTAGAAAAAACCTATTCACTATGCTCTTGAAGACCAAATTATAGGTATTCGGAAACACAGACGCCGGCAATGAGTTCCACTCTTTGATTAGTTGATTTTTCGATATTAATGTTCGAGAAAACGGGGGGTAAGTATTGCCATACAAGCAAATAAATCCATAATTGGGCAATATAGACATCTATAATCAAGCTCAAACCATCACTTTGTAAGACATTTTATTTCATTATTTATTGCACAATTTGCACATTCAACAATGCATATTCCTATACAAGGTGATTCATATTATCTATCAATCCAGAGTCGAGTCTTCTCGTCGCCTATACCACAATGTCTGAAGACTAAGGTCTTCAACCAGTGCGTCCTACCCGTGATGACTTACGGTGCCGAGTCGTGGACACTCACAGTGGGGCTCATTCACCAGTTTAAGGTCGCACAGCGAGCTATGGAACGGGCTATGCTTGGAGTTTCTCTGAAGGATAAAATCCGCAACGAGATTATCCGACAGAGAACCAAAGTCATCGACATAGCCCAGAGAATTGGCAAGCTGAAGTGGCAGTGGGCTGGCCATATATGCCGAAGAACCGACAACCGTTGGGGTAAACGAGTTCTTGAGTGGAGACCACGTCTAGGCAAACGTAGTGTGGGGCGCCCCCCGGCTAGGTGGAGCGATGACCTACGAAAGGCGGCGGGCAGTATGTGGATGACAAGGGCCGAACACCGGGCTCAGTGGCGTGTATTGGGGGAGGCCTATGTCCAGCAGTGGACTAATGTGGGCTGATGATGATGATGATGATCAATCCAGAAAGGGGCTTATTCTACACCCAATCTTACTACTATTGTTATAATTTTTTTTTTTTTATTACGATTTTGACATTCTTCTATTTTAAATTTTAGTTATACGATTTTTGACATTCATTTATTTGTAATTTTGCATGCCGGCTATGGTAGAACATAATTGAAACACTATTTATTTTATGACATTGTTAACCTACATTATGTTCAAGCAAATAAATTTATATTTATCTTTAAATGCGAAGGTTTGGATGGATGGATGTTTGTTAATCATTCCTGAACGGCTGAACAGATTACGATGAAACTTGGAATAGGCTTAGTTCTTTACCTAAAATTAATATAGGTTACTTTTTATCTAGGTACCACGCAAGCAGCGCAAGCTTGTTGTAAAAAAAATTGTTGTACGACTATTGAAAGTTCGACATTTTAAATTGCAAAGACACAGGAAATATCTGCAGTTTTGGGGTCAAATCGGTTCTACGTGAATTGTTCAGCTGTTTAAGCCTTAAACTTTAAGGTAGCAATCTTGATCTCGAACTTTACGTACGTTTAATAATTACGTAAAAAGAAACAAACAAATTTAAAAACATTCTCGTAATCATTCGGAAAATTATCTTAAATCCACATAATATTATTTTTATTTTTCCGCTTTTGTTCTTTCTTTTTGTTGATAGATTTATTAAATCGGGACGGTTAACTATTTTCGGAACACGTTGTAGATAAAGAATACTGTAGGTAATTACGATGGTATTATGCAAACGCGATTGATTCGGCGACCGATCGGTAATTACACGATTCCCATTCGAAAGTTCATTCATACCACTTTCGTAATATACTTGAAGCTGAGAGATGCTCGCTGACCGAATGTTAACGAAATCCTTTTTTAGCCGACTTCAAAAAGAAGGCTTTTTTTTTGTGTGTATGCTACTCGATATCTCCGCCAATACTAAACCGATTTTGATAATTCTTTCGCTGGTGTATAGAGTATGATCCCGGGGTGGTCCCATATTATTTAGGGAGGGATTGCTGCTTGTCCCGTAAAACTTAAAAAAACGTCATCATACCTTGAAATCACTACTTGCCGAAAAAAAAAGTTGTCGACGGTGGTATGGTATGGTTATCCCCGCGACTTCGTTCGGTTGCTGCTATTTTTACATAAACTTTAACCTTAGGGGTTAGGTGTCGGGAACTCCTTTCTGTGTACCCATACGTTACATACCCTGCAAAAATCATACTCTTAGGATTTTGGTTAGGCTCTGCGTTGATTTTCAAGGAGAATAAAACCACTACGTTTGATTGTCAGTCAGTCAGTCAGTACAGTAAGAGTTATTATTGATGATGAATGGATGGCATACTTACTATTGTTTTTTATTCGAAAGGTGGACAGTGTCATCCTTAGTAGGTAAGCAAAGCGCACAGAGGTTGAAAAAAAAGAAATTGATATTAATCTTGTAAATATTCAGAAATTTGAAGTCAGTTTTTAGTATTTGTAAAAAATGTCTTATGTTATTTATACATGATGTCAAACAAGTATACTGCCCACCTGCTTGGTGTGTGGGTACCATAGCCCTTACTTTGAGTTCCAGAGACTGGTGCATCAGGAGACCCCAAACACGCACACATACACACTCAAAAAGATGTATCAAAGCTTTTAGTTTCACTATTTTTTTTTTTTGTAACTAGATAAAAAGTAGCCTACATGCTATTCTAGGTAAAAAAAACTCTGTTTATTCCAAGTTTCATAGAAAATGATGCAAAAAAGATGAAAGTGTTTTATATCGTTCTAAAAAAAACTCTTTTATCTTTAAAGGTTCACATGAGGAGTGTAAAAAGAAAAAGGATAAACAGTTTTCTACCAGAAACTATTGCACTTTTGATGCTTTCAAAGTCCAATTGTCATAATAGTAATTTATTTATAATAAATATTATAAGTCAATTTGTACATAATTCATTTTCTACTAAAAGTATCATACATTGATAATTAATTACAATGTCAAATATAAATATAATTCTACTTTTTATTTACAGAAAGAAACTTAAAACTAATACAGGTTAATATTTACAAAATACACAAGAAACAGTTGAGCCATCTAAAGACCGTAAATATAACTAAAATTTCAAAAACAATTATGAAAAAAAATATATATTTTTATATATTTTTTTTTAGTTCTAAATAAAATGTCATAATGAAAAAAATATGTAGATATAAGTCAATTAAATAAACACAAATCAAATCATTATATATTTTTACATTTAAAGACTATGAATTCATCATAGGTATAAAAAGTTTGCTCGATAAGCCAGTTTTTTAGATTTTCATTGAAGCCTGCGTGACGGTTGACGGTTTTAGGGAGCCTGTGAACTGAAGAATCCAGCGAAGATAGGCAAAAATTAAAAAAAAATGTAGGTAAGAATGTGTAATGTGGTAGACACGCGCGCCGTGTTTGTTGCCTTATTCTTCTAGGCTTGGTCGCGAGGAACAGTCGTCGCTTCACCTAGTTTCTAAAACGTTTCAAATTGATCCTTGTGATTTTATTGCAATAAACACCGTTTGATTTGATTTGGGCGCAGAATGTTATCGGCTTACCTGACATCCCGTGCCCATATCGGCGTAGTAACCCGACGGCCGACCGGTGCATGTGAACCTCGTCCTCGGGAGTTTGATTCCCGGCACATCGCTCTGCAAGAAAAGGACCATGTTCAAAGAAACTATAGAAACCTCGGTGGCCTAGCGGATGAATACTCGTCTGAGACGCAAGGAGTGCGGGTTTGATTCATGTAGGTACAAAGAAGAGCATTCGCATTTCAGCTGCACTGCTTCTTCCAGGCTTGGTCACCAGGAGCAGGCGTAGCATCCCCTAAGACGTTTCAAAGTGATCCTAGTGATTTTATTGAAATAAACACCTTTTGCTTTGACTTTAAAATGTTTTTTTGCGGTAATATTCGAACTGTGATCGGAATTGAATGATAGTTGTAACTGAATATAACGTTAAACGTTGTAAATTTGTAGAATAGGTCCCCAGGGTGTTCTTCCGAAAACAGTTCAACTGGTCATCATCATCATCATCAGCCTGTAGAAGTCCACTGCTGGACATAGGCCTCCCCCAAAGAGTTCCATGACGAACGGTCTTGAGCCTTCTCCATCCACCGACTTCCCGCAACCTTCACAATGTCGTCGGTCCAACGGGTGGGGGGCCTTCCAACACTGCGTCGCCCGGTTCGTTCGTTCAACTGGTAGGTACCTACTATTTTCCCAAGGAGAGCACGCGCAACATCAAAGTAGCATACTAGGTCTTGCCTCGGAACAATAGTACAATCTGCATCATACAATGGCCGTTTATCCTAACATCTTTAAAGTTACACCCGTAATAGACTAGGCCGGCTTAAGATGGATGTGACCATGATGGATGCATTTGTCATACCTACTGAGAATTTACAACATCAACCAATTGAGTTTTATGTAATATTTGCAAAAACAGTAAAAATAAGCACTGATTTCAAAAATCCTGATATCCTACTACTGGCCTCATAGCTCAGTTAGTAGTAACTCTGCCTTCTGCGCTAGAGGTCGCGGGTTCGATCCCCGCACTGGACAAACATTTGTGTGATAAACACAGATGTTTGTTCTGTGTCTGGGTGTTAAATATGTATCTATTATGTATATCAGTCTCTGGTACCCATAGTACAGGCTATGCCTAGTTTGGGATCAGTTGACCGTGTGAATATGTCCGGAATATTTATTTATTTATTTATTTACTAATATAATAAATGCGAAAGTTTGTGAGAATAGAATAGAATAGAATGTAGCTTTATTGTACACCAAAAGAAAATACACAATCAAGGAAATAAAAATAACAAAAAAATAGTGTGACAATGGGCGGCCTTATCGCTAAAAGCGATCTCTTCCAGGCAACCTTTGGATGGACAGGATATACAAAGTAGAAGAGGACGGTGACGCACATAATAATAATAAGTTGTTGTTGTTTGTTGTTGTTGTAAGTGAGGATGTTTGGATGTTTGTTCTTCAATCACACCGTAACCGATTTCGATGAAACTTGGAAGAAATAGAGTTCTTCACCTAGAATAGCTTAAAGGCTAGCTTTTTATGTTGGTACATCTTTTTATGGTGTTTCCGGTTGGTTAAGATGTGCAATATGTGACTAATGAGAATATTTCTACTATATTTTCTTCGCTAATGATTAACGCAAGAACTTCAAGATTCAAGATTCAAGATGTTTATTTGCAAAAATAAGTGTTACAGAGAGCTTAAGTCTTAAAGCTATGAATATGGCACTTATAAACTTATTCACTCTTTTCGAGCATCGCAAATTATTGTTTTAGACGAAAGACTGTAAACTTAACACATACTATACTTAGTAAATTTTTGGGTATACTACAGAAACTTTTATTACTGACTACCGTAGAATCATTTATTTTAAGTTGTCTACTAATTCTGTCTGTGTCGAATGATTAATGATAAATTGATGATGAATCTACAAGGTGATTCATAACATGTATACCATCCTGAAAGAGGGTTATTCTATCAACAATAATAAATGATATTAGCGAAAAAAAACATGAATATTTTCATTTTATTTTTTCAAAAACTTTCTTAAATTAGCTGTTTTTGGTATTTTTATCATCTTTAAAAATAATAACTAAACGTACAAGAAGTTCGGAATCAAGATTGCTACCTAAAACAGCTGATTTATTAAGTTTGACCTGATTTTACCCCAAAACAGCTGATTTTCGCATAGAGTTTTTTCAATGAAAAATGTCGTATTTCCAAAAGTCGTTGAACAAACTTTATTGCTAATTGCTTGTAGAATAAGCCCCTTTCGGGATGGAATACATATTATGATTCACCTTGTATAATAATTAACAATGTCTGTTGGTAAGTAATCAATTACAACATTGACTTAAAAGTCAAGTCACCAATGCCATTTCAAGAGATCTTGAAAGCCATCACAACAGATTTGGTAATCAAAAACCGAATAAATAATATATATATATATTCCGGACATATCACATATTGCCAACTGATCCCAAACTAGGCATAGCCTGTACTATGGGTACCAGAGACTGATATACATAATAGATATATATTTAACACCCAGACACAGAACAAACATCTGTGTTAGTCACAAATGTTTGTCCAGTGCGGGAATCGAACCCGCGACCGCTAGCGCAGAAGGCAGAGTTACTACCAACTGAGCTATGAGGCCAGTCAATGAATGTTCATAAACTTTTTTCTTAGGTAAATATAGCTAATTTGCGGTAATGAAATTCGAAAATGTGACTGGCAATTATGTATTTTACAACAGCTAGTTAGGGTTATTCTATAACTGGCTACATTTTAAGACTGAAGATTTTGACGTCAATTGAGTGTGACCAATCTACTATAGGTATTGTCTTTGGTGTGACCGATACCACAGACAAATCTAACTATATTTCTAACCGTGCGTGACGAAACTAAATTGTGTTGATCTAGCAATTGAGATTTATACGTTTATTGAATTGATTTTTTTTTACAGATAAAAGAAATTTTATTTTAAGAGAGAAACTTAAAACTACAGCCATCTAAAGACCGTTACAAACGATCTATAGATAGCTCAACTGATCCAGAATATATTAATCTTTTGAATTGATTGATCTAAAACGCCGGTAATGAAATAAAAAAAATGTACGCGATAAATACACGTTTGATCAATAAGCTACGATTATTGAAAGGGATAATTTATTTAGACACCAATGATCAAAAGAGAGAATTCCTAAGTTTAAATTTATGTCTAAATTGAAAATCTAAATAAAATAACACCCAACACTCACATAACTAAGCTCTTTATTCTATTTTTTTGTGTCTTTTGTCTGTGTTGGTCAAAATAAACTTATTTCATTTCATTTATTTCATTTCACATTCTCGTACCTACATAGTCCTGACCCCTCACAAGGATTCACTATGTCGTGGGTTATGTATGTGACTGTTGGGTGTAAAATAATGTACTATAGGACTATGATGAAATCTTCGAACGGAATCTCAATATTTTTTACAAAAACTAAAAACCGACTTCAAATTCCTGAATATTCACAAGATTAATATTAATCTTTTTTTAGTTATCTACTTCTTTGCGTTTTGCTTACCTACTGAGGATGACATTGGCCACCTACACTTTCGAATAAAAAACAAAATAACATCTATTCATCATCAATAATATCTCTTATGGTACTGACTGACTGACTGACAATCAAAAGTAATGGTTTTATTCTCTTTGAAAATCAACGCAGAGCCTACTAAGAGTATGAAATTTGCAGAGTTTTGAGCTTCCTGTTGTATCGTATGGGTGCACAGAAAGAAATTCCCGACACGCAACCCCTAAGTTTAAAGTTTATGTAAAAATAGCAGCAACCGAACGAAGTCGCGGGGATAACCATAATATACCACAGTCGACAAAAAAAAATCGGCATGTGGTGATTTCAAGAGAAGATGACGTTTTTTTAAGTTTTACGGGACAAGTTGCAATCCCCCAAGGAATTAAATTAAAATGGGACCACCCCGGGATCATACCCTATACACCAGCGAAAGAATCATCAAAATCGGGTTACTATTGGCGGAGATATCGAGTAACATACACAAAAAAAAAATACAGCCGACTTGGGAACCTCCTCCTTTTGGAAGTCGGTTAAAAACCCAATCTCATTTGCATGCTGCACGTCCACGTCGATACGTAAATTCCACATTGCATTTTACAATACCGGAACAAGAAAAGCAATACAAAATACATTGCATAAAAATACGTGTTTTTTTGCCCGCGTTTCAGGATTACAAAGACGGGGAAGTGGGTACTACGGTATTCTGAGCGCACACAAAGGCAGATCTGAGATAAGCTTATAAGGCTGTGCAATCACTGAGTGTACTGTTTTAGTTTACTGCGCGGTGGAGCTTATACCTAAACGCCGAAACGGTACCTATACTGAGATGGGACCTATTTGGCGCACAACCACGCAGAGTTTCCTCACGATGTTTTCCCTCACCGTTTGATTTTTTTTTAAACAACTGAGGCAAACAAGCATACGGCCCACCTGTTGGTAAGCGGTTACCGTAGCCTATGAGCGCTTGCAATACCAGAGGCAACACGCACGCGTTGCCGACTCTGAACCAGGGGGTTCAGAGGGAGGGCCCCCCGCTAAAGAGCTCTGGCAACCTTACTCATCGCAGGAACCCAACACTATTTGAAACAAATATTGTTATTTGGCTGTGATCTTCTGTAAGGCGGAGGTACCTACCAGGCGGGCTGCTCTAATTCAGAACGAGAAAATCTCGCTGTGCCCTACCTCCTCCTAAAACAAGTTTGAGAGCACTAGTAAAGCGCCCATAAATTTTCCGAATGGAAAATACATTGGTGGACGACCGGGATTCGAACCAACGACCTGTGGGTCGGAAAGCGGGCCACTACCACCACTCCACTGATTTGTTTGTTGAAAGACACTATTTGAGTAAAATATTTTTTTCTTGCGGACAGGCAACCCTAAAGGTAAACAATGTTTATTATGTATTTGTGAACTGTAATATGCAGTGGTAGCCCCAATAACCCAGTATCCGTTACATAAGCAAGGAAACGAGGGGCACTAGTACGTAACGCGAGCAATCATTATGTAGTCCAGTGGAGGATGCTCTCTTACTTACCTTTTTACGTAGTTTCGCAGCATATAGGCTCATATTTGCATGCTTTATAAATAAATAACAGCCAACCACGTGGGGTCACCGCAGTCCTGACCCCACGCTAGTGTTCCCTGTGTCGTGGGTATCACAAACTACGTGTACCATGATACCACAATACTCAGACGGATTTTTTTTTGCAGATCATGCTAATATTTGTCCCGCATCGGGAATCGAACTCAAATCTAAACTCAAGCACCGATTTCGTCTGATTGACGTTTCAGAATAAGCATTTTCTCAGGTGAACTGTGATCATTGAAGCTATTCATAAGTACTGTTCAAGAATTAGAATCTCACCTCAAATCGAGATTTAAGTACAGATCAATGCTCAAGTCTTGTCTCTGAATACGAGCCTAGGTATGCCAAGGTCCTTGTAGACCACCTTGCAAAAACGAGCTTGTTCACGCCAAAAAACATATAAACGCCCAATGTGTATGCACTCTTCTCTCGTTTAGAGAAGTTAAAATTATGCTGTTACATCAAAGAGCATTTTTTTGTATGCAACCTCTTTGGTTACATATTGTAGATTGATTTTTAATGGCGCTTTGACACAATCCTCGGAATATGTAGGTTATTTTTTCGTCATTCCAAAAAATAGTAGGTAATGGACCACAAAAGCTAAGCGCTATGTTTAAGTGGTCCATTACAATATTGACCTGACGAAAAACAATAGTTAGCAAACATTCCAACGTGTATTGTAAACGAATGACAAAAACCCATATAAATATCAATAGGTAAAGGTACTTGTGAATAGAGGCGTTGCGTATTTACGCGACTAGGTTTTAATACTAGGTATTCGCATCTGAGTACTCGAACCAGGTACGACCTGGCAATACTTTAACGTTTTCCAAGTATTCAGTGACTCGGACTTGGACCGGTACTCGGACCTGGACCTGAGACTGCACTCAGACTTCACAAGTCCAAGTACCGATCCAAGTCCGGCCCCAACGCGTGAGCGCACTCAACCCCCGTATCGTAGCTCGGGCATCGTATTGAGTAGGGCAAGGTGGTACATCATAGCATATTACAGCTTTATAAAGCTTTGCATAGCACTTCGTATTATCAGGTTGAAATTGATACATTGGCCGGTATAGGGTGCAGCCTCCCAATTCCTAAGTAAGTGCTAACCTACTGTGTTTGGTTTTAGGACCAGGTACTTATAGGATATGATACTTTATAACCTGGTACTCGAAATAGCAAGTACGCTCCATCACTACTTGTGAATAGTGTCGAAGGTCAGAAATATTGCGCTTTCTGGCTTATTTTAGCCTGAATAGTGAGAGCAAGTGAAGTGACGAAAATATCTACTAAAGAAGATTGACACGTGTCACTGAGGACCGAGGACAATACACTCTGTGGACGGCGCATTAATTATTGCTATATTTTGTAACGAGCATTCGCCCGCGGCTTTGCTCGCGTAGTACCTACAAAAAAGTAGCCTATATGCTATTTCAAGTTTTATTTATTTTAAGTTTCAACGATGGCCGTGGTGGCCCCGGCTGAAGAATAGGCCCCTCCATATCTACCCATCCGCGGATGTCGTAAGAGGCGACTAAGGGAAAAAGCTAGGGGATGGGCAGCAGCGTCCCTCATTTTAACAACGATAGCTCTAACTGCGCTCGCCAACCCGCATGCTCAGCGTGGTGAGTATGGGCAAATCCCCCCACATGATAAGGAATTTGCTCTGTCTGGGGAGGCCATGTTCAGCAGTGGACGTCGTACGGCTGAAATGATGATCATGAAGTTTCAACGAAATCGGCTAAGCCTTTACGGCGTGATTGAACAACAAACGCCCAAACATCTAAATAATTATCCAAACATCCTCACAAACTTTCGCATAATTTTAATATTAGTATGAAGGTTATTGCTCTACTGGGATGTCATCACAGAATACTTTTGTATACGTAAATACGATGTCATGTCACAAGAAGTGACTTATATCCTCATTGACAAGAAGAAGTGACGACAAAACCCCTTAAGGACAGTCCATTAATTATTGCTGTAGATATTTTGTAATTGCTTTGTGGCTATTGCTTTACTGGGGCTGCCAAAATGCTACTATGCTTGTCGCGTCACTGATTCTCTATATGACATTTTTGGGACATTATAAATCGTAGTAAAGAAAGAAAAGAACGAAAGAAAATAGATTTATTTAGGTCACACACAAGAAGAGCACAAACTAATAAGAAAAAATACAGACAAAGTCAAAGTCAAGTCAAAAGGCATTTATTTCAATAAAATCACTAGGATCACTTTGAAACGTCTTAGAAACTAGGTGAAGCTATGCCTGTTCCTCGCGACCAAGCCTAGAAGAATCAGGCAACAAACACGGCTTGGTGCCTATCATTTTTTTCGATGATCCTTTTTCACAAAATGGAATTTAAAGCTTCAGTGTGGTGCCGATCGAACTAGGTGAGGCTCACACTACAAGGTATAAAGATGTGAGAACAAATATAGTAGTACTCCTTTAGTGTGGTTTATCATTAAAAAAAATATATATATTTTTTGTCATCCTGTATCAGGTTGCTCCAGGTTGTGGTATGGTGGAAATGAAAAGGGCTATGACTGTCGGTGAGAAAATCAATATGGTAGACCGCTCATTGTATTCCACTATTAGATTATTATTTTGTGATGTGTTACGTTTTGTGATTTACAATAAAGAGTTATCTACTATCTATGGTGAAAGGAGTGAAGTGCACCTCTAGAGGCTTGTTTAGTGCACATGTCACATGTCTAATATTATTGGCAAATGGCAAAGCCTATTGAGGCCACTAAACTCATAAAATCTTCTATTGATGGATGTGGCTTAGAGATCTACACGGGCGATTAAAATTGCTGTAATTTGAGGAATCTTTGGTGCTTGTTTGTCATGTCACTGATCCTTTCTTAGTCAACCTGTATGAGGTCAGTGACCAGGTTGAGGTATGGTGGCCCGGAAAATGGCCTATGACCGTCGGTGAAAGAATCAGTGTAGTGAAAGGATTAAAGTGCGCCTCTTAGAGGCTCCTTTCGTGCACAATCTTTACCAATATGACGTCACGAATCTTTGGTATTATGACGTCACGCCACACCGAGCAGCTTGTGACGTCAAATAATAATAATAAATAATAAATTCATTTTCAGACAGGTCCATACAGAAATATAATTTTAAAGAGCCAAAAACAATTAACTTAGGTTAGTTTACGCACATTAAACATAGAGGATCGGGAAGCCATATGTACGGCATTCCATTTCCGCACGACGGGACAGTCAACCCAGTCCAGTATGGTGACGAGGAGGCTATTGGTGCTAGCTCAAACGCGGAGCATCAAGGAGGCAACTCATTTCCGCATGATTGCGTGGAATCCATCTATAATACTATTACTATTCCAAAATGCCATAAATATGAGCAATTGCGAAAATATTTATCAAAGCCCGTTTTGGAATATATACTAGGAAGGTATGGCTGTCATGACGGTAGCGACTTGAAAGGTAGCTTACCTAACGCTGGACATTAAATTCTAGTGTTTCCTTTAAGTGTTGTAATGTAAACAATTGAATAGATAGCGGACGGAGAGTAGTAAAATGGAAGAGGTTGTCTCATTCATTACGATGTTCATTGTTCTGTGTACTGGCTAGCTCAGTATATTGAGATTACCCTAGTGTAGGTAGCAAATAGGCTCGGAAGATAAACAAAGCCACTGTTCATCAACACAACGGGCAGTTATTTTAACCATCGGTTTTGTTGGCATCTTCAAAAATCTGTAAAAAGAAGAGATTACATCATATTGTTATAATGCAAGTTTTTTTTTATACAACTAAGGTGGTTAACAGGCATACGTCCCACTTGTTGGTAAGCGGTTACCGTAGCCTATGAGCTCTTGTATTACCAGAGATATCACGCATGCGTTGCCGACCCCGAATCCCCTTCCCCTGCCTCTAAGGCAGAGATACCTCCCCAGGCGTGCTGCTCCAATTTAGAACGAGAAAATCTTGCTGTGCCCTACCTCCTCCTCTTGCTGTGCCCTAAGTTTGTGAAGTTGTGAGAATATGAAGATGTTTGTCTGTCATTCATACCGTAACCACTGAACGAGTTCGAATGAAAAATTGTCTTTCATGTTGTAATTAACCTGTATTATCATAATAGGTTCCATAACTAAATATTAACTCTAAATAAAACCTCGGTAAATAAATACTTCTAATTATTCTGATGTAAAGCGACGGACTAAATTAGCGCGCAGTTATCACAGATTAGAAAATAGTTACGTAGGAACTAAGCCTAGCGGTGATTTTTCATCCGACTTGATTTACAAATATTGAGTTTTCGGAATGAAAAATTATTTTAACAAAATAAATTGCCTATGTTACACAGGGATAGTTTAACTTTCTATTAGTGAAATAACTTTTAGAATCGGTTCAGTAGTTCCAGACATTATCCCATAAATACAAACAAACAAACAAATTTTTTTTTCCTCACGTAACTATGGTTGGCAAGTCAGCTGCATGCAAGTCTTTCCATTTAATATACGTCACTGCATTGTTTTCAGATTATCTAGCAACCAATGGACACAAAGATTAAGGTCTACCAGTTGGTCGGCTAAGCCTACAAATGATTAGAATGGCAGTAAGCTGGATTAACCAACCATTAACCCGTCGTGGGGCCACGGCGGCTAAAGAATATATGTGAGCTCTCCAAAATTAGTCAAAAGAAGAATGTGCAGTGATTTGAAGAAAAGGTCATGTAATTGCAGTTCAAAAGATAAACAGCAACAATTTGTAACTACTTTCAAAAGCTTCTAACAGGTCTCTATTTCCCCAAATATCAAACCAGTTGCAAAACCCAAAATAAGGTGCGCAATCATTATATTACATGAGCCTCGTAAGAGCGTGCAAAACCGCCAAAATTGCAAAAACATGCCGTATTATAGGTATTTACTCAATATAACAAGCATTCTTGTGACTCAAACCAACCATACACTAGAGTTCTACCCACCATAATTCATGATAAGTGGAATTATTTGGCAAATCTGCCTACACACGAATACCTAGATGTTTACGAAACAAAATTGGGTACATTAGGGGACAAGATTTGTGGGAGGGCGATGAGCTTCATCATCATCATTTCAGCCGTACGACGTCCACTGCTGAACATGGCCTCCCCCACAGACAGAGCGAATTCCTTATTATGTGGGGGGATTTGCCCATACTCACCACGTTGGCATGCGGGTTGGTGAGCGCAGTTAAGAGCTATCGTTGTTAAAATAGGAGACGCTGCTGCCCATCCCCTAGTTTTTTTCCCTTAGCTGCCTCTTACGACATCCGCGGAGAGGTAGATATGGAGGGGCCTATTCTTCAGCCGGGCGGGGCCACCACGGCGATGAGCTTATCTTGGAGGAAATATATTATTTGCAAAAAGCCGTGGTAACCATAGTCCTTTCTTGCTTGACTGATTCTTTCTTGGTCTTCCTGCATTAGGTCAGTGAGCAAGTTGAGGTATGGTGGCCCTGAAAAGGGCCTATCTCCGTCGGTGAAAGAATCAGTGTAGTGAAAAGATTTAAGTGCGCCTCTTAGAGGTTGACCAAGAAGAAATCAGTGACACCACAAGCAAGCAAGCTGATCTTATGTTGAGAGACCATAAAATGCACTTCAGATTAGATTTAAATAACTGAGTAGATCAGTTGCTTTGCTTACCAACTATTAAAATCTTTGAACATGACGTATCAAGTATTTACCTAATCGTAGCGTCGGCGGTGGGACAAGTGCCCTGGTCGTACTCGCTCTGAACCTTTAACAGACATTTTGTCGATACTAAACTTTGAGATAAGTAGCAGATGATATTTAAAGCTACAAGTACATCAGAGGCGGATTTGCAGTCTTAGCCGCGCTAGGCCCCAGGCTATGTGCCGCCCCTTTCTCGGCACCCATCATTGGACTAGGTACGTAATGAATCGAAATCAGAAATTTAATTAACTATAGCTACTAATTTGTAAATATATTCCGAGATGATGAGCTTTTCTACGACAATTTCTACAAATTTTTGGTCACGATTTGCCGCCCCTAATATCTGGCCGCCCTAGGCCCGGGCCTACTGGGCCTTAGGGCAAATCCACCACTGAAGTACATGCTAGGCCGTTTGTTTGCAAAGCTATTACATTAAACTTCCATCGCGGTAGGGCACAGCGAGATTTTCTCGCTCTAAATTGGAGCAGCCCGCCTGGAGGTTTCCCGTCTTACAGAAGATCGTAGCCCAAAAACATTATTTGTTTCAAATAGTGTTGTGTTCCTGCGGTGAGTAAGGTTGCCAGAGCTCATTAAGGGGGGAAGGGTTCGGGATTGGTAACGCGTGCGTGACCTCTGGTATTGTAAGCGTTCAAAGGTAACTGCTTACCAACAGGTCGGACGCATGTTCGTTCGCTACCCTAAGGTGTTTTTTGAGTTTTTTTTTGTATACATCTAAATGTATTAAAAAATAAACTCGCGCCTTGAGACTAACCATAGATTAACGAGGCGCTAGACCAACCAGCTGTCATTTTACTTTACATCGCGGTTTTGAGTGCACACAGTAATTATACTCGCGCACTCGCTTATAGCCCAGCGACAAAACTAAACTATACATTCGTTTCTCACTGCTAGCCAATTCATTTATAGTTTCTAGCTGTCTACCTACTCACTTCTCGCTCATCGTCGGTGGTGGCACAAGTGCCTAAGGCCCGCACGCCACACCATGCGACTGAAGCGATACCATCAACAATTATTTAACTGTTGACACACTTGCGAAGATTTATTTATAAACGTCTTGTAATTGGGTTGAAGAATAAATTGCTGTGATTTGTTGTTTATTTTATTCATAGTTGCACGATAATGCGCTAATAATACACGGTAATTAGCCTTTATTATAGATCATAGGAATTAAATACTTTCATTTTGTTTATTTGTTCTCACTGCTGAGAACTGGACCATGTTTCTGTGAGAGTGAGTTCTGTGACCTATAATATGGGTGTCTTCAAGACCAGAGTGAATAGGTTTCTTCTAGGCAAACGTGCTACACCGTAGACCACATAATTACTTAACATCAGGTGAGATTGTGGTCAAACGTTAGCCTATTTCGTATTAAAAAAAAAAAGAGTAAATCAAGATAATCATTATTTCCAAAAGGCTATTACTTTAATTACTGTGATAAGATCCGAAATGAGGAAATCCGTAGAAGAACTAAGGTCACCGACATAGCTCTCAGAATTAGTAAGTTGAAGTGGCAGTGGGCAGGCCATATAGCTCGCAGAACCGACAACCGTTGGGGAGTAAAGGTTCTCGAATGGCGACCACGAGCCGGGCAACGCAGTGATGGAAGGCCCCCCACCCGATGGACCGACGACATTGTGAGGGTTGCGGGAAGTCGGCTGATGGAGAAGGCTCAAGACCGTTCGTCATGGAACTCTTTGGGGGAGGCCTATGTCCAGCAGTGGACTTCTACAGGCTGATGATGATGATGATGATGATGATTACTGTAATTAGATAATTGATCGAGCGAGCGAAGATCTCTCAAACAACTCGGATGAATCAAGTCAAGTCAAGTCAAGTCAAAAGGCATTTATTTCAATAAAATCACTAGGATCACTTAGAAACGTCTTAGAAACTAGGTGAAGCTATGCCTGTTCCTCGCGACCAAGCCTAGAAGAATCAGGCAACAAACACGGCTTGGTGCCTATCATTTTTTTCGATGATCCTTTTTCACAAAATGGAATTTAAAGCTTCAGTGTGGTGCCGATCGAACTAGGTGAGGCTCAAGAGAAAAGTAATCTAATTATAATCCTTAATAAATAAGAGCTTATAAAAATGTGAAAAAAATGAAGACAAATGTGAGCTTCAACAAATGATCTAAGGGCAGCACACGCTACACTTGATGAAATATGTACCTAATGCTTATATAATTAAATAATACTTAAAATATGATGCAAGCAAAAACTGTAAAGACACTGCAAAATGGCATTTTAGCTGTCGAGGGGCAAAGCGACTTCAGGCCATGCGGTTTTATCATTTAAATAATCATTTAGTTTATAGTACGCTTTCTTAATAAGATTATTCTTTATGTACACTTTAAATCTTCTAATCGGCGTTTTATGTTGGTATGGATATTAGTTAGAGCATATCTTTCGAATCATGAAACTCATCTGCATAGAATTTAATAGGTCAACAGGTTGTACTTTCAAAATACGGGCGGTATGGAAGGTGCACGCGTCTGTCGATGGGCTAAACGAATAACAAGAAACAAAACAAGAGGTACCTAGAGGTCGACCAGAAAAAAGATGGCAAGACATTTTGATAGGGACATCAATACAACTTTGATTAAATTGGATGTCAAAGGCCAGAAATAGAGAATTATGGGGGAGGCCTACCCCAACGAGGCGACTGTTGGCATCCCAATATTAATGTGTAGATTTACAGTTTGTTGTTGGTAATACTTTCCTCTTTCGAAAATGGCCGATTAGGGACGGATGTCCTTTGTAAACTTAATTCATGTGAACGTAAAATAAATTCATGTGAACTCTTCAGCATCGTTTCTACTCAATCACCAATCCAAATACTGAACAAGCCAGCTAACCACCTATCAGGCAACCCTACATCGATTTCTACTGAACGCTTTCGCGTACAGATACAGAGTAAGAAGTGGGATTTTGTAATGTAATTCAGATATAAGTGAGTAGTAAAAATAAAGGCAGCATTTTTTTGTCAGGTATTTTATCAACAGATTTCCGCAAAGTCGCGCCTGAATCAATTAACTATGGCCTGGTCATGATGTCAGAATGTCATAGATTGCCCTAAATGGAGCAATTTTATGGCGCAATAATAAGATTTCTTATTATTATTAGGTAGAGGCCTATTTAAGTAGAGTTAATTAATGCCCGCGACTTCGTTCATGTGGGTTTCAAAGATTTATTTCTTAGTTATGTTACCCTCAAACGATGAAAACAAACTGTCCTGCTCAAGTTTGTACGACTTAAGTTTTAGAATCCCAAAGTGGTCTATATCGACCCCCAGGGGTCGATGAACACCTCTAAGATTTCTACGAAAGTGAAAAAATATATTGGGGGTCCATGAGATGCAACGAGATATAGAGATATAACAACGAGATATTGTAGTGAGGATGTTATTATAGATCCACTGGATCCACGTGGATCTATAATAATATCCTCACAGTTAGAAGTCATCAGAAAAAAAAGAAGTTGATGAATTTGCACAAATGCAATATGTTGCATTTGTGCAAATTCATCAACTTCTTAGCTATGGCTAATATTACATTTTGGATAATATAGGTATGGAGTCTATGCCAAATCGAAAAACAAGCCAAGGGGTGTACGAGGCAAACGAGTTTGGGGACCACTAGTTTAGATGATGATGACGATGATAAAGACGGTTTAGGAAGTGCCCTGATTGTCAATCAGTCACATAACGATTTTATATATTAAGATTTTGTTAGCAGAGATGACCTCTAGGTACTCAAACTAGTTTCACAAACGACACCAGATCAGGGTGTTTGCATAAAACATTATCGAGAATAACTACAAATCGTATCCACCTACTAGCTTATAGATTGCTGACAGCTTGTATTATCCCGAAGTACTTAGGTAGTTAGTAGGTAAATTAATTACGCAAGTAGGCAAAATAGTTTTTGTGTAGAAATATATAAATATAATTGAAATCAAACGGGTGTTAAGTTTTTTTTTTTTTTTTTAATACAACAGCGGTGGCAAACAATCTTACGGCCCACCTGTTGGTAAGCGGTTACCTTAGCCTATGAGCGCTTGCAATACCAGAGGCATCACGCACGCGTTGCCGACCCCGAACCCCCTTCCCCCCTAAGCTCTGGCAACCCTACTCACCACAGGAACACAACACTATTTGAAACAAATAATGTGATTTGGCTGCGATCTTCTGTAAGGCGGAGGTACCTCCCCAGGCGGGCTGCTCCAATTCAGAACGAGAAAATCTCGCTGTGCCCTACCTCCTCTCAAAAAACCTAAAAGTGCGTAGAACCTTTCTTACTATTTATTCCCGACGTTTCAACTGTATTGCAACAATCGAGGACGCACAGTCGAAACTTTAGGAAAGAAATAAAAAAACATACGTGATATTCACCCGTTTGCTTTCAATGAATACTAATCGCGAAAGATTAAATAATATTCAATAATTATCAATTAATCCGGGCCCAGTAGTTCCCCATCAATTAGTAATGCAAATAAATCATTCATTCATTCATTCATCATCATCATCCACAGTCCGACTTCACCCGCTGCTGGGAAAAGACCTCCCTTTGTTTGTGTTACCACGATCCTGTGCTAGTTTCTGATCTCGGTGGCGTGGCGGTTGAGTGCCAGACTGAGATGCAAGGGGTGCGACTTAGATTCCTGCTGCGGGACAAATGTTTGAATGATCTGCAAATATTTGTTCTGGGTCTGGGTTTTGTGGTACTGTGGTACTCGTTCATTGATCGGCAGGGTGTACCAAGGGCCGGTGAGGTTCACTTGGGTTCCGGTGTTATTTACAATCCATATAGACATACATACAAAAGCATTTTATCATGAGTAAACTTAGATCGTAGGTAGGTACCTCAAATGGGTAGGTGAATCTTAAAATCATAAACCTACTAAAATTAAAATTCTATTGGATTGTATTAGAAAACCAGTGTGGGATGAGTGCGACGGAATTCAAGGTCATCCTTGATTGATAAAGATTACTGATGATTTAGTTAGTCAATCAGAATAGAATATTTAGAGGTTCAAATGTAAGAAGACATAGGCGAAGGAAAACATCATGCGGAAACCGACATGACTGGCATAAATTATTATTTTTTATAATTTTTATTTTTATTTTTTGTCCTACATCCTAAAACTACGTAGACATGTGACATAGACAAAATAGACATTCATTTATTTGCAACTAAAACACACAAACTTGCACAAAATTTTACAACAAACAATAAAGAAAAATAAAACACGGACAAAGGCAATTAAAAACGTGCACGAAGGGAGCCTCTAAGAAGCGCACTTTAATCCTTTCACTACACTGATTCTTCACCGATAGGCCTTTTGAGAGCCACTATACCTCAACCTGGTCACTTGCCTAATACAGGATCACCAAGAAATAATCAGTGACTATCATGCAAAGCAAGCGAGAGATTGGTACAACAAGTTATAAACAGGTTAGGCATCTCTATAAGTAGGTAAGCGTTTTTATGTTAGTTTGATATTTCTTGATGGAATTATTTGTTGCAATCGCAAAACCGAGAGGAACAACAACTTTTTAAAATACAAAGACTTATCAATCACTTAAGCATCCGAGATGACCCGTATCGATTACCGAATGATTGCTCAGTCACGTTTTGTTACTCGAACTATTCCGATTGGCGAATATCGATCTCAAATTAGATAGGTTTTGAGATGTCGTTTGTAAAGTTGCGACTTCACTTCATAATAAAGAAGTCTTGTATCTCCAGCATTGAAGACTTCATGGTGCAGTTGGCGCGTCGTATGTACGACCGTGCCGACAACTGCCACCACCCTCATCTCAATGCCATAGCCCCGCTGCACACGCGGACGTCCGAAGAACTTGGCGACCATTGCCCCGACAAATCTCGGGAGTACCAGATACTGCGTCGAAGAGAAGTTGTGGAACGGAGCCAAAGCAGTCTAACTCAACACGCACTCTCATTGCTCAACGCAATGATAGCCCACGAACCAGACGTAGATGTATTCAATATGAAGTTTTATAATTTTTCTCTTTTGTGTATTCGTTTTCTTTCTTAATTTGTATTTTATTATTTTATGTTTTGATTGTGTAACTTTTCCTTGCTTTTATCTCACACAACGTTTTGGCCCATTGGCTGTAAGTTTTGTGAGCATGTTTTGTAATAAATAATAAATAAATAAACACCCGCAGATGGACCACCTCATACTAGGAAATCCCGGTGACATGGAAGGCTTGGCTTACAGCGAAGAAGCTAGGGTCAATAGCGCCAGCTAGAGGCCCTTACCCGCAGCTCTAAACAAGAGTTGTAGATTAACCGATGGTAGTAGTAGTTTAGTACGTTGTTTGACGGACGACATAATATCGGAGACACACTAGGCCAACACTGCGTCGCCCAGTTCGTGGTCGCTATTCGAGAACCTTTACTACCCAACGGTTATCGGTTCTGCGAGCTATATGGGCTTCCCACTGCCACTTCAACTTGCTAATTCTGAGAACTATGTCGTCTACCTTGGTTCATCTACGGATTTCCTCGTTTCGGATCTTATCACGTTTCATTACAGTGTGAGAAGGCCTCCCACACGATGGACCGACGATATTATGAACGTTTCGGGAAGTCGGTGGATGGAGCCTATGTCCAGCCTATGTCCAGCAGTGGATTTCTACAGGCTGATGATGATGACGATGACTAGGCCAACATGGCTTGAGCGTCAAAGGGATAACAAAGTAACCATTTTATAAAGTTGAAAGTTAATTTAGCTTTAGGCTAGTTATTTTGGTAAACGGAAGTGTACACGCGAACTATGTTCTTAACCGATTCTGATTATGATAAGTTAAATATTATGTTAATGATACGAATAATGTTATCATAGGTACCTACTTATTAGCACAGTTCTTTGATCTTTATGACTGGCCTCATAGCTCAGTTGGTAGTAACTCTGCCTTCTGCGCTAGAGGTCGCGGGTTTGAATCCCGCACTGGACAAACATTTGCGATTAACACAGATGTTTGTTCTGTGTCTGGGTGTTATATATTTATCTATTATGTATATCAGTCTCTGGTACCCATAGTACAGGCTATGCCTAGTTTGTGATCAGTTGACCTTGTGTGATATGTCCGGAATAATTTAATTTATTTTTTTTATCTTTGAACCGTAAGCTTCTATCAAACGTTTTTACTGATACAATAAAAAACCACCAAAGTATTGAAAGGTATAAGTGGTTGAGGAGTAAAAGTTCTCAAATGGCGACCCCGAACAGGGCGATGCAGTGTTGGAAGGCCCCCCACCCGATGGACTGACGACATTGTGATAGTTGCGGGAAGTCGGTGGATGGAGAAGGCTCAAGACCAACAGACCGCTTGTCGTGACACTCTTTGGGGGAGGCCTTGTCCAGCAGTGGTCATCAGGCTGATGATGATGATATTTGAAACTTACAAATACCAGTGATAAAGCTTTAAGTTATTCGTGGTATTCTTAGCCTTTATTATGTTTTCACTCCACTCAAAATGACAGAAGCATGACTATTGACTTTTTTCTTTCATAGAAACTATTGAAGTTACTCTTTTGTCTCATTTCGACTCAAAATTCCAATCGCGACGATTAAAGCGACGAGACAATAGTAGAATAAGGGATATTTGAGAATAGAAGACTGATATAATAATAACACCCAACAGTCACATACACAGTCCTAACCCCACACTAGGATTCCCTGTGTCGTGGGTATCAGGAACTGGCTGGCCTCATAGCTTAGTTGGTAGTAACTCTGCCTTCTGCGTTAGAGGTCGCGGGTTCGATTCCCGCACTGGACAAACATTTGGTACTAACACAGATGTTTGTTCTGTGTCTGGGTGTTAAATATGTATCTATTATATATATATCAATCTCTGGTACCCATAGTACAGGCTATGCCTAGTTTGGGATCAGTTAACCGTGGGTGATATGTCCGGAATATTTATTTTTTTATTTATTTATAGCTACGAGTACCATGGTAACGCAACCCGGAACAAATTTTTGCAGATCCTGCAAACATATGTCCCGCAGCGGGAATCGAACCTTGCGTGTCGTTACGCCACCGAGGCTATTCATTGGACATAATAACCGTTGATGTGGTGGCTGGTGACCTTATAATCATAGTTAATCGGCCTTATGGCGCAGACGGTCAGCGACCGGCGGCAGATAACAAAGGGTTATCTAATGAACGTGTACTTGTCTTGTAAGTATCTATAGATGACAAATGATTTTGGATGAAATGGATGTGTTATGTAACAATGCAGTTTTGGCCAGCCTTTTATGATGACCTAGATGGTTCGATTCCCGCTGCGGGACAAATGTTTGCACAATCTGAAAGTATTTGTTCTGGCGCTGGTTGTTGTGGTACCATGGTACTCGTAGTTTCTGAAACCCACGACACAGGGAAGCCTAGTGTGGGGTGTGGGGCTAGAATGTGTCTGTTGGGTTTTATTATTATTATTATAGATGATGTGTGAAAAGCGACATCTTGTAATCGTAAGCTGAAAAGGTGATCCCGACCAATGTGGATATAATTATCTGTATTTCTGAATGAATGAATGACTTTATTTGCATGAAATATAGTATACATGGTCTACTGCTTGTTTTTCTCGATATTATCATTGTTGAGAGGATATGAAGCTCCTTCCGGGATTGTATATTTATTATGAATAACCTTATACGAACAAACAGAGGTTCAATCTCTGTAGTGAGAAGTTCTACCATCGAGCAAGTGAGGGCCGTGTTTAATAACACAAGTTTAGTGATGTGACAAAATAATTGCACTTATTGTTGGGAAATAATTTCGAGGTAACGTTTCACAAAGATAACTTAACGCGTCGTGGGTAATTATCAGTCATTGGTGTCAGGGAATCTGACATAGTGACATCTTGAATCGAAGGCAGGTATATCAAAGTTTTGTTCATGACGTGGGTAATTATTAATATTTGTTTTGAGAGCACTGGCGAAGTGGTGTTAGTGGAGAAAATATCATCATTACGCCGACAAGAGCTTAGCTCTTAAAGGCCACGTCCATTATTGTTTTTTTATTCATCAATAAATCCAATCAACACAAATTGAATATATTCGAGTAGAGATTTCCAGACATTTAATTTATGAAAAAAAAAAAAAATTTAGGCGCCTCCAATTTTGATAAAACCACTTTTCAATTTTCGCAATAAATCGTACTTTTGGTAGAATGTTTGCGGCCACCATAGCCTGCACAATACAAAGGCTCGCAGGCTACGACTTTGACATACCTATTTCTTTTGACGTCTGACAGTCGATCAGTGTTTGATTGACTTTTTTTTATCGACATTTCTGGCTATGATGGCCGCAAACATTCTACCATAAGTACGAGTTTCTGCGAAAATAGAAAAGTGGTATTCTCAAAATTGGAGACTCCTAAAAATTTTTTTTTTTGTTCAGAAATTAGATGTCTGGAGGGTTCTACCCAATTTGCGTTGATTAGACTTATTGCTGAATAAAAAACTAAGCTCCATATAAAAAGTGGACAACGCTTTTAATAATAATAGGTATCACGCGACCGAAACCGCGGGAGGAAGCCATTTTTTATTATATAAATATACTGGAAATAATAGCACTAATCTGGAAATTACATTTGAAATTTGACCCCACGACATTGGCAGCTCTAAATTCTTCGAACTCTTTGCAACCTTACGATAGTTATATCATTCTTTGTTTCGTATTATAAGTCGAGATCTAGAATTCTTAAAACAAGATCACATCTCGGCTAAGCTGTACCAGAGACAAAAGTTTGTTTCATAATGCTTGCCCAACGAGCCAATTAAGTTCGATCGCTGTTTCAAAAATAAGAACAATAGAAGATCGCTCTGTTCTTTATTTTGTAACTCTCGACATATTGTGCTATTTAAAAACAAACGTCAAAGTTATTGAAGAGCGTGGAGCGTAGCGTCTCCTCTATCTATAGGTAGTATAGTATTATGTTATCTGTGCTATGGGTGACAAAGTTTTTTTTTTCCCTTTGCGGGTTTCCATCTTAAGTCTAAGGCTGACTTTCCTCTCACGCCAATCGTCGGCGCTAATAGGCTAATTATGTGAAAATAAACACAAAAATGTGAAAATAAATACCTATCTTTTTGAAAATCGATTTAATGACCAAAGTCGAAGCAAAAATAGCCATAATAATAGATAAATGTTTGCAAACTCACGTTTTTGAAGTGAATGAACTATTCCAAAACAAAACATGACCTAGGTTTGTCCTATTAATCATTTCGAACTTTTTGCGTCCAGGCAGCTCAATTACACAAAAAGTGTTGTAACTACAAAGATGAGAACATAATAACTAACACCATAAAGACGTGTTCGAACGGCGTGCTATATGTCATCTAAAATGATCCTTCAGTCTTCTGAATAAATTAATTTTGAGTTTGACTTATAAGAGCTTGCGATATCGTTGAGCTATAGTGCACACCCCCAAATGTCAAACTCAAAATTGACTTTTTTCTGAGGTAATAATCATTTTGAAACCAATTTTATATGACATATCGCATACCATTTGAAGACGGCTTAATACATTTATTTAAGATACAATATCTAAAATTAATCTATATAAATGAGATTGATTGTTATCATAGCATAGTGACAAAAAATTACCAAAGATGCAACGTTGAAATAAAGAAAAAATACCAACGATTTTATTCCACAATTCCACAAATTATGGCTTGTTTTATCTAAAAGACCTTTGTGTGACCTAAAACAACTCGAAAAAAGATTCTGATGACATAAATAAGATTACAAACGATTATAAATCACAAAAGCCGCTAGTACATACATACATAAAATCATGCTTATTTCCGAGAGGGGTAGGCAGAGACCACGGTTTTCCATTTGCTAAGATCCTGACTTACCTCTTATGCTTCATTCACTCTCATCACATTCCTCATACATGCTCGTCGGTTTTGGGTACTCTTGACCTGGCCTTTTTCCAAACGTCACCGATTTGGTCTCTGAACGTACGCCTAGGTCTTCCCCTTCCATATGTCCCGTTCACACTCTTCTTATACACCTGTTTCGTCAATCTTCTTTCGTTCAGCATCTCTACATGACAAAACCATGTAACAAAGCCGCTAGTAACTTGCAGAAATAGGAGACTTTGTCTTTAACTATGTCTGTACCGTTTCAAATCGGTATATCTAATACGTAGAGGGACTAAGTCCAACGGGACACATAACAACGTTCATAACGATGACTAAACTATCTGTTACCCGCAACTTCGTTCGCATTTATATTAATGCTAGTTAGCTTAGCTACCTCATAATTAACCCTCTACTTTGCCCTCGTTAGGGATGATTTTGTAAAAAAAATTACATTGTATTTCTTAATTTCCTACCTAAATATGAATTATCAGATTTCTAAATCGAGGAAGAGAAATATTTTGATTTTTAACAAACATTTAAACTCTTTGATAACATATTATGTAAGGTTTTTTTTTGTTTACTGAGCTTCTTAATAAATATTTTTATCTAGTGACAGATAAGTTAAACTTAGGGATAATGATAATTATGTTAATGTAGAACGAGGTCGCGTTTTAAACAATAAGTTCAATGACAATTCTGAGAATCTTGTTATAAACATGTTGTGAACAATTTGAACTTGGTTCTCGTAATCAGTATAAACAAATGAAGCAATTAGCTATGTTGCCACATACAAAATGACCCATTATATGATTGATATCCCAAATGGGACTTATCCCTTTGGTAATAGAGTTTTTTTCAAATTCAAACGACTTTGTAACTTCGACATTTTTGTATTTTGATATTTTTCCGCTAATAATATTTGTTTTTGTTGATAGAATAATCCCCTTCCGGGATGGTATACATGCTATAAATCACTTTGCAGATTCCAGTGCAACAATTATTATAAGATTTAATACATACCGCCATACAAAAGATTTAAACGCTTCATTGTTGACCTACTAACGAACGTTTGCTCTTTGTTTGGCTTTATTGTAAGCCTATGACTTGTAACAATTATGCACCTACTTGACTTTGAAGTTCAAGCAAGAAATAAGAGCCTAGATTTTAACCGAATTTTAGTTTGTTTTCCCGGATGAGTACAATCTAGGAGTCTTCAAATGTAGAGTGAATAAGTTCCTTCTGGTAAAGCGTGCTCCATCTTAGGCCACATCTCACTTGCAAAAGTGAGATGGTAGTCAAACGCCTAACCATCACCAATAAAAAAAAAAATCTTAAAATTATGGCCTTGGCAGAAATTTACAGATGTAAAAAGTAATTGATACCTACACACTATTTAAAACAAATGAAGTTTAAATAGCTGATTCATTGAGTTTAAACTGATTTGATACAAAACAGATGACTGATGCATTGAAAAATGACGAATTTACAAAAATCTGCACAAAATTTATTGCCAATTGAATGTCAAATAAGCCCCTTTCGGGATAGCATAGGTGCATATAGTAAATCACCTTGTAAATAGGTAGGCAAGTAAATAATTTGTAAATAGGTAAGTTACCCTAATTAGTTATTAAAATGTAAATCCCAAGTTAAGATTAAACTTAAACCTTAAATATTAGGAAGGTAATAAAAATAAATTTGAAAACGAGTTGGTTTGGTTAGGTACTACAATATAACTAGAAACCAACTAGGGTCAGTTATTATTATAAGTCTATAAATTGGTCACTATCATAATCATTATTATTAAGATATATCAGTCTTCTAATTATCATTCCAGCAACTGATGTTTTAAAGAATTAGACAAAAATACCTTACCTTTGCTATTGCCGCATACAAATAAAAACATAACACCGTCGCACACACCGAAAAAGTCTGTTTACGATTCATGCTTACACTCTATTGACACTCACACAAAGACAGTTATCAGATTCGCATTTCAATGCCCAATGCTTATTATTACAAACAATACAGAGCTAGCGAATGATTGATAGAGTCGATAATAACTAATTACTGCTAGAAATTAATCAATCGACAATACAAAAAACATTTTCTCATTATTATCGACGCAATGATTGAACTTCACAATTCACTTCACTATTTTAATATAAGAAGATTGAAATGTCAGATTTCGAAGACAACATAGCATCAACTGTTACATGAGAAAAAAAAGTTCGTCTACAGAGTTCGATATTTAAATTAGTTCTAAGTTCGAAACGCGCGGCGTTCGCTAGAATTTCCGCGAGACTGACATTTGGCCGGCCGGCGCGCGAGGCTAGCGATGCGCCCCTACTCTGCCAGTCAGGATCGTCCTTGATCGTACGGCATGCTTTTAATAAGTTAAATAGTGGTTAAAGTCAAAGGTTGTATTCTAACAATCTTAGGTTTGCCTAGTAAAAGCTTAGGAATGTAAAACATAGCTTATAACAAAGGCTTATGTTTAGTCATAGTTGCGAGCAAAGATCTCTCAAATAACTTGGATAAATCCGTGTTGTATGTTTGTTTGTATATTTTTAGGGCTTATCTTTCGAATCACCAATCATATGTGTAATGAATTTAGTGGGTCAACAGTTAGTACTATCAAAATTAGCTGGTAATATTAACCTACGAGTTAAATCGGCGAAAGCGCTTTTAATATTTAGGGGTCCAATTAGCGGCTTTGGAAAAAAAGTTACATAAATGCACGATTTTATTTTTATTCATGATAATAATAATAGGTAAATAAAAAATACGTATTTACTACTTTAAAGTATCCGGAATTCGAACCCACGACCTGTGGATCGGAAGGGCCACCAATTAGCGGCTTTGGAAAAAAAGTTACATAAATGCACGATTTTATTTTTATTCATGATAATAATAATAGGTAAATAAAAAATACGTATTTACTACTTTAAAGTATCCGGAATTCGAACCCACGACCTGTGGATCGGAAGGGCCACCAATTAGCGGCTTTGGAAAAAAAGTTACATAAATGCACGATTTTATTTTTATTCATGATAATAATAATAGGTAAATAAAAAATACGTATTTACTACTTTAAAGTATCCGGAATTCGAACCCACGACCTGTGGATCGGAAGGGCCACCAATTAGCGGCTTTGGAAAAAAAGTTACATAAATGCACGATTTTATTTTTATTCATGATAATAATAATAGGTAAATAAAAAATACGTATTTACTACTTTAAAGTATCCGGAATTCGAACCCACGACCTGTGGATCGGAAGGGCCACCAATTAGCGGCTTTGGAAAAAAAGTTACATAAATGCACGATTTTATTTTTATTCATGATAATAATAATAGGTAAATAAAAAATACGTATTTACTACTTTAAAGTATCCGGAATTCGAACCCACGACCTGTGGATCGGAAGGGCCACCGCCACCGCCACTCCACTATTGCTCTAATGATAAACTAAAAACTTTGAACTAACATCAAATTATTAAATAACGATTTTGAAGCCAACTTTGCCTACGACAAATACGAGTCAAGGTAGATATCTCGTAGGTGAGCTTTACAAATTATCTGGCATTCGGAACGAGCCGCGTTAGCTTGCTCTTCTGTTTCGCTCGTGTAGTTTATGAATCTGGAGCGATTACGTCAAATGAAATAAATTATAGTTGATTGGTTCTTTGTTGTTTTTATTTCTTCATTGATTTCTCAATTCATTGCCGATTTATGATTTGTGAAAGATGTAGGAAGAATACAAGGTGATTTCTAATATATTTTTCTGTTTTTTTATACGAACTGCTGCCAAATAATATTTTTATCTATCTATCCAGGTGAGTGCTGTGTGTACATACATACATACATACATAAAATCACGCCTGTTTCCCAGAGGGGTAGGCAGAGACCACGGTTTTCTACTTGCTACGATCCTGACATACCTCTTTTGCTTCATTCACTCTCATCACATTCCTCATACATGCTCGTCGGTTTAGGGTACTCATGACCCGGCCTTTTTCCAAAACGTCACCGATTGGGTGCTGTGTGTGTGACATTATAATGCTTACGGTATGAGTTAGCATGAGATTGGCTCTATGAGTCTGGTCAGGTGTGTATGTCATCCAGATGCTTACTCGTGTAGGAAATATTTTTAAACAAAATATGTCATCTCTTAATACCTATTATATATTACCATTATTATTATTATTTTTACCTAAGTTGTTTAGTTATTAATATGTGGAAACTTTTAATTAGCCCTCAATAGCATATCATGTATATCGTGCATGTTATCATAAGCATATACCTAATTGTACATTCTTAGCTGTAAGTTTTCCTAAAATTTGAAAAATAAAATTAATAAATTATCTACGTGTGTCATTTTAATACATAGGTGAGTCATACACGTCAGTATACAAATGATTTATTATAATATGTATGCTAGCCCAAAAGGGGCTTATTCTACACCAGATTTGCAATAAAGTTTGTTCTCTAAAATTTCAATTGAAAAAACTATGCAATAATCATCTGTTTTGGGCTCAAATCAGTTCAAACTCAATGAATCAGCTATTTAAGGTACCTAGCAATCTTGATGACAAACTTCTCGTATCTACTTTAAGTTAAGTTAAGTTAACTTCTGTAGTCAGCCTATTTATTGACTGTTTAACTTTCCATTTATTTTTATTTACTTTTGTTTTTATATTACATAGTAAGCCATACGTTTTTCTTTCGTCAGACATAGGTACCTACTCCCCTCTTGGTAACTGAACTCTAAAAGCCCAAGATACATGCCTCGCGCTTAGTTTGGTCTTCGCCGGTATTTATGCTAAAATGTATATAGGTACCTACCTTCTAGTATAGTCGTATTTATATTAAGCCTTGTAAAATTTCTTTTTTGGTAAATAAATTATTCTTATTCTTATTCTTAGGAAGATGAAAAAAATACTCAAAAACAGCAGATTTCAGTAAGTTTGACAATAAAGTGGGGGAGGCCGATGTTCACCTGTGAACATCCTACGGCTGAAATGATGATGTTGTTGAAATTTTTACCTTCATTATCAAAGAGCCAATTTAGAACACAAAAAGCCTGAAGCAATCCAAACAAAAACGTATTAGATGCAATTAAGCTAAACCGAGCCGGTGTCAAGGAGAGCCATGATGGCATTACGAGATTGAAAACTCATTAGTTGATGCTTTAATCTATGCCATGACAAGCCTAATAACATGGGAATAAATTACGCCCAAGAGATGTCGAAGAAGCCCTGACCTCCCACTAAAGGGCTCAGCACTATGACTCAAACTTTTTGTTATTGTTTAGAATTGTTCGATCTAGAAATATAGACCACTAATGTAAATCCTTCTTATATTATAAATGCAAAAGATTGTGAGGATGTTTGGATGTTTGTTGTTCAATCACGCCGTAACGGCTCAACCGATTTAGTTGAAACTTGTAATAAATAGAGTTCAGAACAGCATATACGCTACTTTTTATCCAACGGATCAGCATTACCATCCAGCGTGGCAATTCCGCCAGCTTCTTGGAGACACATTCGACTGGTAGTAGATCAATTCAGATTCGATCCTGGATCAATTAAGCTATCTATAGATCGTTTCCAACGGACTTTAGATAGCTGAACTTGCTCGTCGTGTCACTGATTCTTTATTGGTCATCCTGTAATAAGGCAGCGACCAAGTTTAGTAAAAGGTTTAGGTTTACGTGGCCCTAAAAAAGGGCCTATGACCGTTGAAAGAATCAGTATAGTGAAAGGATTATAGTGGGCCTATTGGAGGCTCCTTTTGTGCACAGCTGAACAGTTTCTTGTGTAATTTGCGAAATAGTTTGTATGAGTTTTAATTTTCTTATGTTTATTTTAGGCAATAATGTATTTGACTGGCCTCATAGCTCAGTTGGTAGTAACTCTGCCTTCTGCGCTAGAGGTCACGGGTTCGATTCCCGCTCTTGTTGTTGTTTAACAACTTAACAAATTAAAAAATAACTTAACAAGATAAACAAATGAACAAATGTTTGTCCAGAGACTAACATTTGTGTGATGTAGACAGATGTTTGTTCTGTGTCTGGGTGTTAAAAATTTATCTATTATATATATCAGTCTCTGGTACCCATAGTACAGGCTATGTCTAGTTTGGGATCAGTTGACCGTGTGTGATATGTGCGGAATATTTATTTATTTATGTTTTCAGGGTTTTCAACATTATGCGGGAACTCGTGTCAATATTAGGCCTGTTTAAATAGCGTGTCACATGACCATATAAACTTGTATGTGGTATTTGCATACGAACACTAAACTAATATTTGAGTGTATGGCACCTAGACTCAGTTATGGTCAGAATATAATAAGCTTGGATCGAGTCTGTGTAGGAGTTTATATAATAATACGTGGTTAGGTTCAATAAGGCGATATTTCATAAACTGGTCCAGTTAACGCTTCGATCTTCGATCCTTAAAAGTGAAACAAAAAGAGTTTTTGTTTTATATAATTGATGTAGAAAAATTTAGTTACAATACTTATAAAGATCGACCTTATATAGATAGTCAGAGGCATGTTTAAGTAATCATTGCTATACCTAAATCCGTGTTCAAGCGGCGTACGATATATTATCGAAAATTTATTTGAAAATTATCCTTATTTCTCTTGAATAAAGCTAATTTTGAGTTTCACTTTTTTTATTTATGCATCTAAGATAGCAGACAAGCATGCGCCCCACCTGTTGGTAAGTGGTTGCCGTAGCCTATGTACGCTTGCAGAGGCATCACGCACGCGTTGCCGACCCCTTAAAAAGTTTAAACGCCCTTTTTGAAGAACTCCTGTAGTCCCTAGGGAAAACCTCACTTTTAGGAGCTTGGGATATCGTTGAACTATACCGCACACCGTCAAATATCAAACTAAAAATTGACTCTATTCAGTTGAGGTAAGGCTTTTTTTAAAACAAATTTTATATGATATTTCACATGCCGTTTGAACGCGGCTTAAAGCGGATTTTACTATATCCATCTTACACACATTAAATTTTATGAGTATACCAATTTCAATTGATTCAAGACCGTAGTGATTTGAGTTTCAGATGAGTATTAACAATAAGCTTTTATGCGCTAAAAGCCCTTCAGAAATTGCAAAATTGCGATCACTCACACCTACATGACGGGCCAAAGGTCATTCTTGAATGGGGTCAAATTAACCCACTATGCAAGCTGACAGACCCTCTGTCATGAGCTGGTGAGGACCCTTGAAAAGAACTCACATCTTTCAGTCCTCACTGATTGTTATGACGCCTACGATATATACATTAGGAGTTGTAAAACTATAGATACATGATACCTCAATTTGTTTCTGAGATATTATAGAGCCTTGACACACGGACAAACAGATACATGAGTTCCGGTCTACGGAACCCTAAAATGTCTATCCTTACCACTTTTACAACACACATTAGAAATGACGCCTACCGATCTTTCTAATAAAGCCATATTTAAAAAAAAAGGTTCAAGACATCATTTATCCCCAAGAATTGTAGACTTCCTCTCAGTACTCCAGGTGATCAGATCCTTGATGATATCTAAGGGGTTAGTCAGAGGCACCACCAAACATGTGTGATATGCCTACATTTTACAGTAGTAAATATTACATACGTGACAGGTTGCAAGACCATCGCCGCTTTAACAATACTAACTGCTTTCCTGACGTTTTTCATTCACCATTTGAGAGCACTAGTAGGGATGAATCCATTGGTGCACGACTGGGATTCGAACCCACGACCTTTGGGTCGGAAGGCGGGGTCACTACCGCCACTCCACCTATTGATTTCATCAATCAATTTCAGTCAACAGTCAGACACGACTAGATATTACAAGATGGATAGATCACTAAGTATTGCGAAACACTACACAAATGTACTTTGAATACAATACCATTCTAAGTTTGTAATTAACGATTTTGAAAAGATCATCCTTTTAAAAGCTCTCATTAGATCTTAATTGTAGTGTATGCCTTACACCACGCTGGTTCCTAGCAGGACAACTCCCTCGCTGTTATCATATCACATAACACATTTAATATCTCCCAGTGACTTCCCGCGCGCCTGCTCGTGCCGGCTTGACCACAGACTGACTCACTCCCAGAGAGTATGTATCCATCTCTCCTTCTCAGGTGTCATCTGTTATCTGTCACTGTCAGTTGTCCCCCGGAGACAGCATAAGATAAGGAATGCAGGTATCCTTAAATACTAGTCACTACATCAATGATATTTTGGATATACAATTGTTATTGAATGCACATTACATTTTCTATGAATTAAAGTGAAGGCATAACTTTGAGTGGCCTCATAGCTCAGTTGGTAGAGTATAGTATTATGTTATCTGTGGTTGGTTGTAACTCTGCCTTCTGCGCTGGAGGTTGCGGGTTCGATTCCCGCACAGGACAAACATTTGTGTGATTTATTTATTTATTTAATTTATTTAATTCAATAAATACGGATAAACTAATTACATTAATTGAAAATATTAACAAAGAAATTAGAAATCAATAATAATAATAATCAACAGAAAGTACATCACAAATTAAACAAGTCGAAATAATAATGGAAGGAATAATATATCAATAATAACAAAATACAGATGTTTGTTCTGTGTCTGGGTGTTAAATATATATCTATTATGTATATCAGTTTCTGGTACACATAGTACAGGCTATGCCTAGTTTGGGATCAGTTGACCGTGTGTGATATGTCCGGAATAATATTAAACTTCGTTCTGCAGTGAGTGGGAATGTTTGCGCATTTCCACACCGGTTTCCATGCCATCGTGCGCAAGAAAACTGCATCCCTGATGCGCAGAATTCGGGACAGTCGCAACAGCATCCTGGGGACTGTGGCAGAGGGACTATCGTCTCCACTGCGGAGGTACTTTGTGGTGAGGGTGATCAATGAAGGAAAATACTTCCTGAATTGATTATCCTCATCACGTTTTTTTTTTTTACAACTAAGGTGGCAAACAAGCTTACGGCCCATCTGTTGGTAAGCGGTTACCGTAGCCTATGAGCGCTTTATTGCTTGAAATACATGTCATAAAGATGTCAATTACTATATAATATTGAATATATGTTGTACTCTACCTATATCTATGCAATATTTAATTTACAATCTTAATAAAAGAGACGTTTCATCAATATATGGAGCCTGGGCCTGCACTGTATACACTACTCTAAAATGTGGCTAAGCAATAAAGTAAACGTATTTAATGGTTATTCTAATTAAATCGACTTCGTTCTAAGGTACATTAAGATTTTCTTCGACAAAGAGAGCAACACACAGCGCTACAAAAATATGGCGGATGGACGTGCGTGAAATGTCATTTTGGCAACCTACATTTATCTGACAAAACAAAAACATCAAATCAAACAACATGACATGAAAAATATGTCAAAGTCATGTCAACGCCAATTATAAACTAACATGGCGGTCTTCAAATAGTGTTCACATGGTAAAAAACTTACCGGAAGAACTATTCTTGTACCATCGCATTTGTCTTCAAATTAATGAAATTGTATTATTCTTGTAATCTCCTATTTTTTCTTAATTTTTCTATGTAGTGTACATGGACCAGGCCTAAAATGAAATGGCTCCTTTAATTAATAAAAAAATTACAAATAATAATAAAAAATTGAATAGAATGTCATTATGAACTAATAAAAATGTTGATGATTTGATTTGAGATCCAAAGGTTGTCTGGAAGAAATCGCTTTTTTAGCGATAAGACCGCCCATTGTACCTTTATGGTCTTTAGTTTTAGTTTCTGTTTTATTTTATATTTTTAAATTTGTAAGGTGTACAATAAAGTATTTTCATTTCATTTTCATTTCATTTTCATTTGTTATTTTTCATTTTTTATTATATCTTAATTATTAACGATAATTATATTAATAAGTAGGTAGGTACACTATTATATTAGGTACCCCTGTAAAAATAGTGTACTATTCATAAATAAATAAATTGATTTTAATTCTGTTTAAAATGTAGAGTAGGTATTTTACCTGACTGGCCTCATAGCTCAGTTGGTAGTAACTCTGCCTTCTGCGCTAGAGGTCGCGGGTTCGATCCCCGCACTGGACAAATATTTGTGTGATAAACACAGATGTTTGTTCTGTGTCTGGGTGTTAAATATGTATCAATTATATATATCAGTCTCTGGTACCCATAGTACAGGCTATGCCTAGTTTGAGATCAGTTGACCGTGTGAATATGTCCGGAATATTTATTTATTTATTGCAGAAGTATTGATAAACTATCCTTAAAAACAAACACTTCATAATTTTTAATGGACAGTTGGACGTGCCATTTATCTTACGAGTGCGTATGATAAAGGCGTGACGTGACCACTCATGACCAGTCAACATGTAGATTTCCATAAATAGCATTGTCACGGCTTGTCCACCAACGCAGAGTGGCGCTGACCATTTGTGAAAGTTCGCGAAAAATGATTGAAGCCATGTTTCGAGAACTATCGAAATTAATTCGATTTTTTTTTATTTATACGATTAAGGTGGCAAACAAGCATACGGCCACCTGTTGGTAAGCAGTTACCGTATCCTATGAACGCTTCCAATACCAGAGGCATCACGCGTTGCCGACCCGGAACCCTTCCCTAATCCCTTAAAGAGCTCTGGCAACCAAAATCACCGCAGGAACACAACACAGCAGGGCACAGCGATATTTTCTCGCTCTAAATTGGAGCAGCTCGCCTGGAGAGGTACCTCTTTTAGTAGAGCTCTTTAGGGGGGAGGGGTTCGGCAGGCAACGCATTAGCAATGCTCCAGGTGTTGCTGATGTCAATAGGCGACGGTAACCACTTACCATCAGGAGGGCCTTAAGCCCGATTCACTCCGTATAACATAACATAAACGACTGGCTTCATAGCTCAGTTGGTATTAACTCTGCCTTCTGCGCTATAGGTCGCGGGTTCGATTCCCGCACTGGACAAACATTTGTGACTAACACAGATGTTTGTTCTGTGTCTGGGTGTTAAATATGTATCTATTATGTATATCAGTCTCTGGTACCCATAGTACAGGCTATGCCTAGTTTGGGATCTGTTGACCGTGTGTGATATTTCCGGAATATTAAAAAAAAAACAACTATTTGAAACAAATAATGTTATTTGGCAGCCAAATTTTGTTTGCGATCTTCTGTAATAACGGGCAGCTCCAATTTAGAGCGAGAAAATCTTGCTTTTTCGTATAGTATTATGTTATCTGTGCTTTTTCCTACCTCGCATAGATTGTTGTGTAAACCAAAATAATATATTCATGTTCTCAACCAGAGAAAATGAATCGCCTATTTTCGCAAGCGCTACAATGAATAAGCCACTCAATTGTACTGTAATGCATTGTTACGAACCGGACCGGACAGACAGACAAACCTGGCACATCTTTCCGGTGGAAAGACGCATTGTAGGTCTTTAGAAAGGTTACGTTTTTTTATTTGTGGTTTTGTAGTCACTGTAAGAGCCAATTTTACAATTTCTCTATTCATAAAGATATTGTCCCTAAATCTAACTGACCACGGCCGATAGAGAGATAGGTTTTAAGTGTCGGGCGCCGGAAGGGGGGTACAAGTGCACTTGCACCCCCCTGGCTTTAAAAATATTAATGTCTCCATCTATGTTGTCACTACATAGTCATTTATTTAATTTAATTAGAACGGCGATTGATACTAATTATTAATAATTTATAAACATAAAATTAAACAACATAAAACAAAACAAACATTAAATTAAATTAAATTAGAAATCACAATTTGAATACAAGCAAGTCAAAATAAAATTATACATTAGAATTATATTAGAAAAATAATACATAGATGCAGAATACCCCTGGAAATAATTCTGACGACGCCCATTCATTCACGTTTGTATTCAGATTTTTAAACACGCGTAGGGACACTTTCTTCTAGATTAAATAAGGGTAAGTTTAATTAGAACAAGTTGTAATCTTGAAAAAATATTTATCTTTGTCGAGAAATGACCAAATTACGCTTTCTGCATTTTAAAAATTCCGATTTACCTTCAGGGATTATGTTTTTTTTTTTTTTTTATTGATAATGTTAAGGCGTTTGGCTACCTACTCACTTTTGCAAGTGAGATGTGGCCTAAGATGGAGCACGCTTTCACAGAGTGAACTTATTGACCCTAGATTTGAAGACTCCTAGATTGTACTCTTTCATTTAGTAAAATAATTTATCGTATACCACAGTATCTGTTACAAATGTTCCAATAGCCTTATCTCTCGATCACTTTCAAACCAAATAAGCATAATCAAATCTCCTATCCAATAATTTAACCTAACATCTCAATCGATATTTCAACACCATGTTACTCGCTGACAGTATCTCGCTGCATCATCATGGCGCCTGGAGGTAGCCAGACAGAGCGATGACGGCCGTTTAGTTGTGTAAGTGATTTTGCGGAATTTAGGCTTACGAGTAGATAAGGATCAGAGTTCTGAAACTTGTTGCATTAGAGCGTTCTTTCTCATGCCCATTTCTACTTTTCGTTGTACCGTAACTGTGGGTTTCCTCCAAAGTCAAAGTCAAAAGGCATTTATTTCAATAAAATCACTAGGATCACTTTGAAACGTCTTAGAAACTAGGTGAAGCTATGCCTGTTCCTCGCGACCAAGCAGGATCAGGCAACAAACACGGCTTGGTGCCTATCATTTTTTTCGATGATCCTTTTTCACAAAATGGAATTTAAAGCTTCAGTGTGGTGCCGATCGAACTAGGTGAGGCTCAAAAGAAAAGAAATCGAATTATAATCCTTAATAAATAAGAGCTTATAAAAATGTGAAAAAAAAGAAGACAAATGTGAGCTTCAACAAATGATCTAAGGGCAGCACACGCTACACTTGATGAAATATGTATCTAATGCTTATATAAAATTAAATAATACTTAAAATATGATGCAAGCAAAAACTGTAAAGACACTACAAAAAGGCATTTTAGCTGTCGAGGGGCAGAGCGACTTCAGACCATGCGGTTTTATCATTTATATAATCATTTAGTTTATAGTACGCTTAATAAGATTATTCTTTATGTACACTTTAAATCTTCTAATAGGAAGTTGCGTCGCGTTTACCGGAAGTTTATTATAAAATCTTACCATATTCCCCATAAAAGACCCATTTACTTTTTGTAATCTAAATTTTGGAATGCACAATTTATTTTTGTTTCTTGTAAGGATCAGAGTAAGGATAAGAGGTAAGGATCAGAGTTCTAAAACTTGTTGCATTAGAGCGTTCTTTCTCATGCCCATTTCAACTTTTCGTTGTACCGTAACTGCGGGTTTCCTCCCTAAAACAAACAAAAATGTGTGCACTTCCTGCCTTTTCATCATCTGTAGTAATAGCTTTCAGTAAATCACAAGATCAGGCGATGCCGCAAACGCTCCGCCATGTGTCCACCTAGTGGCCACTGAGGCCACAAAGACCATATTATTGGGATTCGGCGAATATTCACGTTGTGCATACTTAGTTTTTCGCAATTATATATGTTTAAACCAACCTCACCGGCACGTGGTACACCCTGCCGATCAGCTGACGAGTCTCTGGCGCTCCACCCACCAATCCGCACTGGGCCAGCGTGGTGGGTTATGGTCCAATCCCCCCCTTATGATAGGACATCATAAAAAACGACCCCCAGTCCCCGGCAGCTCCGCTATTCTTGGCACTGGTAGCGGCCACGGTAACGGCGGAGCAGGGGGTGCTAAGAATCCCCGGAAGGCCCACCACCCGATGGACCGACGACATTGTGAAGGTTGCGGGAAGTCGGTGGATGGAGAAGGCTCAAGACCGTTCGTCATGGAACTCTTTGGGGGAGGCCTATGTCCAGCAGTGGACTTCTACAGGCTGATGATGATGATGATATGTTTAAAGTAAAACAAGTCAGTATGTTAAATATTCCAAGACGATTATCCTAATTTTTTGCTCCCTAAAATCAGTCACACGCTTTATATGCAAATTAGTCTTAGATATTATTCCGACTACCATTGTCTTTAGGTTTTGACCGATATAAAAAAGGAGGTTAAAAAAAGTTGTTAAAATCACACAAAGAGAAGTTCTAAAAACAGGAAATGTATTAGAACTTCTCTTTGTGTGATTTCAGTAGTCTTTGTCAGCTGAAAACAAGTGCTAAAATATTGGAAAAAAAATCTCCTTTTTTTTTTTATACTACTAAGGTGTCAAACTAGCATACGGCCCACCTGTTGGTAAGCGGTTACCGTAGCCTATAAGCGTTTGCAATACCAGAGGCATCACGCACGCGTTGCCGACCCCGAATCCCCTCCCCCCTAAAGAGCTCTGGCAACCTCACTCACCGCAGGAACACAACACTATTTGAAACAAATAATGTTATTTGGCTACATGTAAGGCGGAGGTACCCCCCCAGGCGGCCTGCTCCAATTTAGAACGAGAAAATCTCGCTGTGCCCTCTCTCCTTCCCCGCTTCATATGCTAGCCTGCAATTTCGTACATATTCATATTCATATTCATTTACTTCACCCTTAGCGTTACATTGCATAACATAGGTATGTCCAATTACAGTTATTTTCATAAATTATCATGCAGATTATTAATTAAGTATTATTATTATTATTACAGATTATTAATGGATTAATAGATAGTGTCCTACATATTACTTGTATGCTTATCAGAGAATGAACAATTCATATATTCGGTAATATGGTAAAATGGATGACTCTCAAGAAATCTCCTGACCTGAAATTTAAATTTGTTGATGGGTAACTGTGTAACTTCTAATGGCAATTTATTGTACATAGCGAGCTTAAGGCAAATACCTAGTTTGTAAGTCTTCATACTACAAGCGTGTTGCCGTGGTGGCCCCTGCTGGAGAATAGGCCCCTCCATATCTACCCGTGGATGTTGTAAGAGATGAGAAAGGGAAAAAAGCTAGTGGATGAGCAGCAGCGTCCCCTATTTCAACAACGATAAAACCCGCGTGCCTAGACGTTGCTTAGTCGCGAGGAACAGGAGTAACTTCACCTAGATTCTAAGACGTTTCAAAGTGATCCTAGTGATTTTATTGAAATAAACGCCTTTTGACTTTGACTTTGCTCTGAAAGTCAATGGAGGTTTTTAGGAGGTCTATGCGACGGTTACCGTCGCCTTTTGACATCTGCAACACCTGGAGCATTGCTAATGCGTTGCCTGCCCTGGAGAAATCTTCAGTCTTGGAGCATGTGTTCAGCAGTGGAAATCTTTCGGCTGAAATGATGCTGATGATGATGAAAAGCGTGTGTATCACAGGCTTAGCTCCGGCGATTGTGTACAAGGCCCTGGACAGTAGCAGGGTGTAAGATATCGGGCCATCTAGTGGAGTGGTTTCACCACATCCGCGCCGAATCTGAGGCCGCCGCAGAATGGAACAATTACACAATTGCACAACACCCTGACAATAACGGTAAGGTGACCAGAAACATCAAGTTTTTGGGAAACTTTTTGAGAATAATTTAAAACTCTCTTGGAGATCTCACATCTTAAAATTCCTCTTTCGCTTTGAAAGATTATCATTTTTTTAGGTACTAGCTTTCGCCCGCGGCCTTGCTCGCGTGGTACTTACATAAAAAGTAGCCTATATGCTATTCCAGACTATAATCTATCTCTGTACCAAATTTCATCCAAATCCGTTCGGCCGTTTGAGTGTGATTGAACAACAAACATCCAAACATCCTCACAAACTTTCGCATTTATAATATTAGTATATAAATGATTTTGGATTGCATTTTATCTAGTTACAAGTGTATTGTTTAATTACTAACTTATTCGTAGCTACATAAGTTTGTTTTTTATTTATGTGATTAGACATTGAATTTACACAAAGACTGGTTTGGAGAGAGTTTCTCGCCTGGATCGCGCCTGGAGAATCGCCTGGATTCTATCACGTAGGCGATTCTTGTATTAATTTGTACACTCAGTCGAAAAACAAAAACTCTGACGATTAAGTCATTAAATATAATACTTCCAATTTTCCAAGACAAAACGATTAACTCTGTTCGACATGCGATAATCGGGTACCTATACAAAGATTCAATTCGATATAGATTTTTATCGAGATTCAATTCGATATCGAAATATAAAGATCGATTTTTTTTCTTTTTTCTAGAATCGTACCTTACAGGCTAGCTACATGAGGCTCTAAGGAAAGCTCTCATTACTTTAGTTCAGTCGATATTCTATAAATTTTTCAAGCCTGGTCACCACCACATCAGCGGGTAACCCTATAACCTTGAACCAAGCCAAGACAAGTGGTGTCTCGGACAAATCGCATCCGTCTGTTGTTCAATTAATTAGCAACAAACTAGTGGGTACACAATGCAAGGTGGAAGCAAAACTGATCGAGCCACTTATCGGACGGCTGCTAAATGAGGTGTTAAGGAAAACAATGATGCTGTTGACCTTTTCAATATTTTGTGTGAACAAAAGTTTGGGTACCTTCAGCTTGTCAAAGTTTCGGGAACGGTTTAGTATCAGTAGTCCGATAATTAAGTCGTGCGATCGTGAGGTCGCCCGAACGGTTCCATCTGAAAGCAGCAATACAGCTGAGATGGGACCTATTTTTGGCTCACGCACATACCTCGGCACGGACTAGTGATCTTGTTTGTTAGTCAAATACCATTTAAAAAAATAAAAAATAAAAAAAAAATATTTTATTTCGGACGTTAATATGAATGTGGAAGGATATAAGGGAAGAGGTAGACCAAAGAAAAGATGGATAGATTGTGTGAAAGATGACATGAGTAAGAAAGGAGTGAATACTGATATGACGGCTGATAGAGGGGAGTGGAAGAGAAAAACATGTTGTGCCGACCCCACATGAAGTGGGATAAGGGCAGGGAGATGATGATGATTTTATTTCGGACGACTAAAATCCATAATTTGTTAGTAAAATTATATAAAAAGAACTTATAATTAGGGTTAGTACTTAATGCTAAATAATTAAATTAAACATTTCAGTAGATCACTCTCCTCACGAAGCAGTGCCACGTGGGAGAGGTGATCCTGCCAGCAATCGTTTGAAGGATGATATTTGGGATATCACGCACTCTGCGCATCAGGGATGTGTTGATTTAGTTAATTTTGTTTTTTCTTCCCCACCTATCTATTATTGTTTCTTCTTAGTTTGTGCTACTTTTGTTATTTTTTTTCTATACTTTTAATATGTGTGAGTCTAAAATAAACGTCTTTTCTTTCTTTCTTTCTTTCTTAGTCCGAAACGTTAATCGCGCGATATCGTGCTGCGTAAGCGCAGTGATTAATTTAGATCTAGAGTGAATAAGTTCCTTCTGGTAAAGCGTGCTTCATGTTAGGCCACATCTCACTTGCAAAAGTGAAATGGTGGTCAAGCGCCTAACCATAACTAATAAAAAAATTGACAAAAAAGCTATGGGTTGAGTATGCTCCAACTCGATTATTAATATAGATGTAAAATTTAATTCTTCTTCTTGTCGTGTCACTGGTTTTTTCTTGGTCATCCTGTCTTTGATCAGTGACCAGGTTGAGGTATGGTGGCCCTGAAAAGGGCCTATGACCGTCGATGAAAGAATCAGTTTAGTGAAATGATTAAAGTGCGTCTCTTAGAGGCTCCTTTCGTGCACATGTCACATGTCTTCGAATTTTTTAGGTTCTAGGACATGCCGGTTTCCTCACGATGTTTTCCTTCACAGTTTGAGAGCACTAGCATAGCGCACATAAATTTTCCGAATGGAAAATCCATTGGTGCAGGACAGGTTTCGAACTCACGACCTGTGGATCGGAAGGCGGGGCCACTACCACCCCTCCACCAAATTTAATTAAAATAAACTTACAAGAATTCAACTAGATTTAATACGTTTCAAAATAGGTAATCCATGAGATTTGAATGAATAAATGAAATGAAAATTGAATACTGGTACTACTGTGAATATTGGTACTACTAGCCTAAATATTTGTCACTAGTACCATTAGGTACTAAGGATACAAAGTTGTGTCACTTGTACCATCAATGGTACAAATCAATGGTACTACTACTGACAAAGGCAAAATGTCAACAAGAATTACGCCTCGTCATTATGGATCAACATGACATCATCATTTTTAACCGACTTCCAAAAGGAGGAGGTTCTCAAGTCGGCTGTATTTTTTTTATTTTTTTGTGTGTATGTTACTCGATTTCTCCGCAAATAGTAACCCGAATTTGATGATTCTTTCGCTGGTGTATAGAGTATGATCCCGGGGTGGTCCCATTTTAATTTAATTCCTGAGGGATTGCAACTTGTCCCGTAAAATTTAAAAAAACGTCATCTTCTCTTGAAATCACCTCTTCAATCAAATCTCTTGAATCTTCTTTTGTCTGTGGTATAGTATGGTTATCCCCGCGACTTCGTTCGGTTACTGCTATTTTTACATAAACTTTAAACTTAGGGGTTGTGTGTCGGGAATGTCTTTCTGTGCACCCATACGTTACAACAGGAAGCTACCCTGCAAATTTCATGTGTCATCCTCAGTAGGTAAGCAAAACGCAAAGAGGTTGATAACAAAAAAAAAGAGGTTGATATTAATCTTGAAACTACTCTCAAATTCCTGAATATTCAATTCAGGAATTTGAAGTCGGTTTTTAGTTTATGTAAAAAATATCTTATAATGTTGGGATTTGACAATTCAGTGACGTAGCGGGTGTGTGCCCATCTGAGACGCAAGGCGTTCCCGCTGCGGGACAAATGTTTGCATGATCTGTAAATATTGTTGCGGGGCTGGGTGTTGTGGTACCATGGTATTCATAGTATCTTATGCTACGACACACGGAATCCTAGTGTGGGGTCACGACTGACTGTGACTGTTGTACGTTATTATTAATCACAGCAGTGAGATTTTCTCGTTCTGAATTGGAGCAGCCTGTCTGGGGAGGTACCTCCGCCTTACAGAAGATCGCAGCCAAATAACATTATTTGTTTCAAATAGTGTTGTGGGAAGGGGGTTCGGGGTCGGCAACGCGTGCGTGTTGCCTCTGGTATTGCAAGCGCTCAGGCTACGGTAACCGCTTACCATCAGGTGGGCCGTAAGCATGTTTGCCACCGCTGTTGTATAAAAAAAAAAAAAAAAAAAACTTGTTTTGGTCTCTTCTTCCTCTTCATTGTGTAGACCATAGTAGGTACGTCTTTCGAAATGTGAATTTCAGTAGGTACTAAGTTGAATATTAAATCGAAAATTCTACAGTCGATTACTGTGCAGAAGGAACATTGTGAAGTTGGTCTGAATGTTTACATAAAACATCGTGATTCCATTGATTTCACATATTGGAGCGTCAACAATGCAGGTTCGATTCCCGGTCAAGGTAACATTATGAAGTGACAAGCTTATGTATTGCTTATTACAATGATTAAGGTTTACGAGTTACTGACATAATGCAATTTACTGGTGCACAACATATCAGTTTGAATACACAATTTATGAAGGCTGCATCCATTTACCTACGTCATCATCATCATCATATTTATTTATTTTTTTATTCAACTGGGGTTGCAAACATGCATACGGCCCACCTTATGGTAAGCGGTTATTATTTATGAGCGCCTGCAATACCGGAGGCATCACGCCCTCCCCCCTAAAGAGCTCTGGCAACCTTACTCACCGTAGGAACACAACGCTATTTGAAACAAATAATGTTATTTGGCTGCGGTCTTCTGCAAGGCGGATGTACCTCCCCAAACGGGCTGCTCCAATTTAGAACGAGAAAATCTCCTATCTACCCTACCTCCTCCTAACCAGCCGCAGAACGTCCATTGCTTAACATTGCCAGATTTCCAAAGCGAATTCCTACCATGTGGGGGGAATTTGCCTATACTCACCACGCTGGGCATGCAGGTTGGCGAAAAAAATATAAACGAAAATGAAACACGGAAAACACAAATTAAGTTTAACACACGGCTTGAGAGTCTACATAATATGGCCATATCATGCCCAAGGAAATAATAGTAATAAATATTCCGGACATATCACACATGGTCAATTGATCCCAAACTAGGCATAGCCTGTAATATGGGTACCAGAGACTGATATACATAATAGATAAATATAAATATTTAACACCCAGACACAGAACAAACATCTGTGTTTATCACAAATGCATGTCCAGTGCGGGGATCGAACCCGCGACCTCTAGCGCAGAAGGCAGAGTTACTACCAACTGAGCTATGAGGCCAGTCAAAACCTAGATAATGAATTAAAATCTCCCAGCGTCAGCACAAAAGACCTTTTGTGCTGACGCTAGGGGATCAGGGTAGGTAGGTGACCCAGTTCTCTTTTTTATCAGGAGTTTCTGTGTTATGATCTTCAGTGTAGGTACAGTCTTTTTCGTGGAGACTGAATATAATTTTAATAGGTTTACCTTCTGCGGTAAATCAATTGAAATGCAACGCAACTCTATAATTTTATCCATAACAAAAACACACATTGTGATTCCAATGCCAATGCTTCGCACAATTGCAGTCATTACTTCCAATGGAACAAAAACTGCAATTTAACAGATACCCCAATCGTTAGATGATCCCAATTACCGTTATAGTAATTGAAAGATTATAATGTGCTATATAGGCCATTGCGCAACTATGGCCGTGTACGAATAAATATTTAGTTTTTGTTGTGTTTAGGGCCAGTTTCAACATTCTTGCTATGGGAACTGCATAAATTGGTTCATCACAAGATTTGATCCACTCAATTCCAAGGTTAGCCTTTGCAAACCGACTTTCTGGTACTATGTGATATTATCAATGTTGGAGAATTTTTCAATACACGATGTAGAGTGGCGAATTACTGCAAAAATAGTAGGTAATTACAAACAAAAATAATATAACCACAAAATCAAACTACCCCGAAATAAAACTGCGTTGTTGAACAAGAGTGTGCTATGTATGGCTGTTCGTGTGTACAATCACCTACCTAAACCTTTACTTGATACTTCAAGCCTTGTAGTATTCAAAGTGAGACTGAAAAAGTTACTATTGGAAAGGGCTTATTATTCAACCCATGATTATTTTAATGACATTTTTTGTAATAGCACTATTTTATTGTAATTTAAAGCTCCGACATACCTACTTAATTTTGAAAATATGTATATTGCATGCGTACAACGCTGAATATGGCTGCTCCTAATTTGTCTTGTATTATGTAACAACTGTACCTAACCTATATTACGCAATAAATTACTTTGATTTGATTTGAAAATGCAAAACTGTAGGTAGGTCCTCCTGTGGTCCAAGATTTATGACCTAGGCACTTCTTACCTCCCACGCTGTTCCTACTTAACCGTTTTGGCCCAGCGGGAGATGCCTAGACTTTTGCTCCGTAGGTCGCAGTTTCAAATCCCAGTCGAACACCAATTGATTTTACTATTCTAAAACGGAGTTTCATAGTGCAGAGATCGTCATGTCCTAAAACTTAAAAAATCAAAGCCGCGGTTTCGATTCCCGCTACGGGACAAACGTTTGTAAGATTTGCAAATATTTGTTCCGGTACCATTCTATGTACTCGTAGTTGAGGATACCGACGACACAAGGAAATCTAGTGTGGGGTCAGAACTATGTATGTATGTAATAAAAGGTGTATGTATGTGGTGTATCTGACTGTTAAGGGTGTTATTATTATTGTGTTGACATGTGCATGAAAGGTGTCTCTAATAAGGCTCGTATTCAGAGACACGACTCAAGCATAGATTTAATCACAGATCAGCTGAACTCTACTTAAGTGTTGAATCTCTGCTCAAACATAGCTTTTATTCAAGAACGGTACTTAAACTACTCTCAGCTGAATCGAGTCTGGGTGGAAATAGAATATCACAATAAATTGAAGTATAAATATGCATCAAAGTACGTGTAACGGAACGTAAATGTCATTTGATTAATGTCAAATCAAATCTAAACTCAAGCACCGATTTCGTCTGATTGACGTTTCAGAATGAGCATTTACTCAGGTGAACTGTGATCATTGAATCTATACATAAATACTGTTCAAGAATTAGAATCTCGCCTCAAGTCGAGATTTAAGTACAGATCAATGCTCGAGTCTTGTCTCTGAATACGAGCCTTAAGAAGCGCAATTTAACCCTTACACCACAATGATTCTTTCACCGACAGTCGCCATTTTTTGGGCCACCATACCAGAAACTGTTGACAAACCTAATGCATGCAGAATGGCTAAGAAAAATACAGTGTCACGACAAGAAGATTAAACGGCGGGAAAAGAACGACATATTATAGTACTAGCTTCCGCCCGTGGCTTCACTTGCGTGTTGCCTACGAGGATAAAAAGTCTAAGTGCTATTCTAGACTATAATAATAAAATAAAAACTCCCACATACTAACACACGCACAACAACACACCCACACACACTCACCCACACATACTCACCCACACACACACATATATACACACACAACCCATAGGTACACACACACACTTAAAAACTCTAAAACATGTCTATTTCTTGTAGCTTATACTCCATTATCATTAAGTTTTTTTCATTTTTTCTTATCTATAGTACCTACCTGTATTCTGTTAGGAACAAACTGTTCTTAGTCTAAGGAGGTGGGCGTTGGTGGCTGCGACACAGTTTTAACAACTACTGCAGTCATCATCGTTTTCCCAATATTTTACTGTACCTTTGTAAATGTTCCAATAAACTTTTGAAACTTTTTTTTTTAATCTATCTCTATGACAAATTTCATCCACATCCATTCTGCCGTTCTTCATCGAAACTTTCGCATTTATAATAGCAGTAAGATTACCGTGAGTTCCAGATTACACTGCTGCTATGCAGTTGCATTAGCCAGTTCGTCACAAATGTCGATGTGTAACCGAGTGCAGCACACACTGCATTCATCCTGAGGCATTCTTTCCTCACCTCTGGTCCCGCGTCGCGTAATCGCTCCCACGCTCACAAAGCCTTTTGTAACGTTTACGTGGCCTGTGTTTACGCGTTTAGCAATTAAAACTGATAAACATGATCTTTTGTAATAAAAACTGGTCAGATTGTATAATAGTTTCAAGTTTTAGGCACCTCAGGAATGCCTGTCTGGGTTTATTTATTTTTATTTTATTTTATTTGGGAAACCAACAGTACAATATTCCACTTAAAGCAAAAACTTATAAAAATACACTACCCAGTAGTTTCCTCTATAAGATAAATAATAAAAGCAAGTGAACAGACTTAAAAAACAACAAAATATTAACAAATATAAAAAATTAACATAATAAAAAAAAAAAAACAAAGAAAACAAACATACAATTTAACCCAAATAAAATTAATTAATTAAGGTTTCTCAATAATGGGCAATGCTTTGCATAACTTCACTGCGATACTTGGGAAGAGTAATGTTAAAAATATCAAATATCTTGTAGCACATCATTATAAACCTCGCATACTCTACTCAGGTACATATTTTTTTAATTTATTTAAAACATTACATCTATTCGTACAGGTATGACCTAATACAATAGAGTAGTCAACATAATAATAACAACACATAATTCAAAAATAACAATTAGCAAAATAATTCAAAACAACAGCAAAATAATTATCGACCATAGCACAAACTGCTTAATATAGCCCTTACGAACTCGCTCTGCTAACAGTGGAATACGTCAATGGTTGCCGCTACCAGATTTAAATGTTCGCTTATTTTTGTGAATGAAATTCAGAGTTGCCTGCTTCGTGGCACTGATTCTTTCTTGGTTAGCCTGTAGGTCAGTGACTTGAAGTATGGTGGCCCTGAAAAAATCTTGGTATGATTTCGACATAGTTTCTGAGCAAGACCATTCGTCTTTGCATTCTTCATCGTGTTCGCGATTCATGAACAGTTTGATGAGTAAAATGATGTATGATGATGATTCAGTAAAACCTTAAAACTACCCATACCTTTAATTTAACGAGCAGATAAATTACCACCAAGATTAGCATTGCAACCAGTGATCTCAGAAAAACAATGGTAGAGTATAAAAACAAGGTTTATATCTGCTAGAAGGATATCTCTAGATTGTAAAAAATCTTTTACGCGTTTGTTATCTGTGAATTTGTGAAGGTGTGTAGTCTGTATCAAGATTTTTGCGTGGGAACTAGGATTGCGTCTGATAAAGTTTTTGTGGGGACTGACAACTTCTTCAGGCTAGGTATAAATTAGCTATTGCTAGAGCTCTGGCCCCGGGCTCCACCTTGTTCGATCGGCACAACACTGAAGGTCTAAGTTCCATTTCGTGAAAAGGATCATATAAAAAATCATGCAATAAATTCTCAGAGTCCTTGGCATTCCGAATTTCAGAATTTTGTGGTAACTGGAAGTACCCTGCAAATATTTGTCAGCTCTGGGTAATTGTGGTACCATGGTACTCGTAGTTTCTGATACCCACGTCACGGGAATCCTAGTGTGGGCTCAGGACTATGTATATGCCTGTGGTGTAATTATTATTATAGGGCACCTCATGCATCGATTAGTTTATTAGTTTAGTTTTTTAGGAGGAGGTAGGGCACAGCGAGATTTTCTCGTTCTGAATTGGAGCAGCCCGCCTGGGAGCCGCCGGATAATAAAGTTTGTTCTACGACTTTTTGAAATTCGAATACTTGTATAGGCTACTTTGATTCCAAGTACAGCAAACGAAGATGCGGGTAGAAGCTAGCTTGTTTTAAATATCAACAGATCTAAGATTGAGACCAGAACTGGCCCGGAACGGCATTGACCCGGTGTCAGTAAAAGCGATTCGATTTGCACGGAGACAATGTTCGCATTGTGTGTGAGCACAGACTGAAAAGCCTGGAAAAAACGTACATTTTGGTCTGTACGAAAATAGTTTATACATTAACTGAGCATCACCATCATCTACCTAACTAGCTCTACTAGCTAGAGCTAGTACAAATAACCTTAGTAACGTTTGTTTCTGGCATTTTATCCAAGAAACATCGATTTTTTTTTTAAAGCACTGAAGTGGCAAACAAGCTAACAGCCCACCTGTTGGTAAGCGGTTACCGTAGCCTATGAGCGCTTGCAATACCAGAGGTATCACGCACGCGTTGCCGACCCCTCCCCCCTCCCCCCTAAAGAGCTCTGGCAACCTTACTCACCGCAGGAACACAACACTATTTGAAACAAATAATGTTGTTTGGCTGCGATCTTCTGTAAGGCGGAGGTACCTCCCCAGGCGGGCTGCTCCAAATTAGAACGAGAAAATCTCGCTGTGACCTACCTCCTTTCCTTCCTCCTTTCCTTTCTTTCCTCCTTTTTATCTAGGTAGGTACCATGAGGGTGAAGCCGCGTTCGTAAACCAGTCATATAAAATCAATACAAGTGAGATCCCCATCCGCTAATGAGCGTTCATTGTGACAGGCCTAGGCAATTTAATCTATATATATATAAAGGAGTAGTCCACTCACTCACGCACTGACAGACTCATCACGAAAGCTCGGAAACTACTGGACCGAGGAGTCTGAAATTTGACACAGACATTCTTTAAAAGATGCTACCGTGTAATACGAACGGATTTTGCAAAATTCAATTCCTAAAGGGGTGTAATGGGGTTTGAACGGCTGTATGAAAGTCCTATGTTTTTCAAGTTAGACACATCAAACTCGGTTATCAGGTAAATAGTTCAAAATAATAAAATATCTGAATTAGTTTTTTGTTTTAAAACAACTCTCATGGTGGGTAAATAGGGGATGAAAGTTTGTATGGGAATTTTCTATCTATTAAGCCCATACAATTGAAATTTGGCACAGAGATTCCTTATAGTAAAATAGAAGATTTGCTAAGAAAGAATTTTACGAAAATTCACATCAAAGGGGATGAAATGGACCCCCATTTTATCCCCTTTGATGTGAATTTTAGATGAAAGGTTCTTTGAAAGTCCTATGTATTTGAAGTAACAGACATAATAATACAGATAATGGAAAATAGTCTAGGTAGGTATAAATAAACAAACGCGGACGAAGTCGTGAGCGGGACAACTAGTAGTTAAATAAAATTGTTTATAATAAACAGCAGTAACTCAAGCTTGTTTGCGCTTCTTCCAAGACATCTGCAGCATGCCTGCATAATAACTACTGCATAACACATGTTTACATACAATTTATCAGATTTCCTGCCAATCAAAGCTCCATAATATAGGTATTTACTAAGCTATTTCTGCTTAGGTTCAACCCATTTACGAGTTTAGAGGAAAAGTAACATCATCGTCTAACAGTAGATATACTTACTTCTAAATACGCATGAAATCATCGTGCTGACTCAACCTTTGATAGAGTTTTATGATTACCAGAATAAATCAGTCGAATTATTACCGTCTGCCCCCACAAACGACCCCCACGCAGTGGCAGACGGTAACACTTAGGCTCGTATTCAGAGACACGACTCAAGCATAAATTTAATCACAGATCAGCTGAACTCTACTTAAGTATTGAATCTCTTCTCAAACATAGCTTTTATTCAAGAACGGTACTTAAATTACTCTCAGCTGAATCGAGTCTCAAATCTGTACTCAAATGTTCTCGTTTACATTTTGATTTATTTATAATTTTCGATCCGTTTTACGCAGAAATTCAAACAGCCAGGGTGGAAATAGAATAGAACAATAAAGTGAAGTATAAATATGCAAGTACGTGTAACGGAACGTAAATGTCATTTGATTAATGTCAAATCAAATCTAAACTCAAGCACCGATTTCGTCTGATTGACGTTTCAGAATAAGCATTTACTCAGGTGAACTGTGATCATTGAATCTATACATAAATACTGTTCAAGAATTAGAATCTCGACTCAAATCGAGATTTAAGTACAGATCAATGCTCGAGTCTTGTCTCTGAATACAAGCCTTAGTGATTTTAGGCTATCGGCCTCCGCTGGGAAGGTTGATCATATTATTCCAGAATGTATTTATGTCTGCCCCCAGTCACCCTGGAAATATTTGAAGGGCTATGATTTGTTGGTTTATTCTAACAACACATAAATAGTTAGTCCTGCCTCCACACTAGGATTCCCCGCGTGGTGGGCATCAGAAAGAGTACCATAGTGTCACAGCACCCAGACCTTTTACGGAGGCAAACAGGCTTACGGCCCGCCTGATGGTAAGCGGTTAACGTCGCCTATTGACATCTGTGCCATTGCTAATGCGTTGCCTGCCCTAGAGAAATCTTTTCGTATTTATCTTGAAGCTCTTCATGTTGTAGGTACCCCTTGCGTCTCAGACGGGCACTGGCCCGCCACGCCATCGAGGTCACCGAGGTTTTGTAGTTTTACATCTTATTATGATGAAGCTAATTATGACGAGTTGAAGAAACGCTGAGCGATGACTTAGAGCAACGTGATTAGCCCTAGTGGCCCTGTGTGTATGTAAACCTAGTCAATTAGCTACAAATATGCGTACAAACAAGAAGACTGCGGTAATTCATAAATCATAAGTACCTAACATTATTTTAATTGAATGAAATTGAATAAGGAAAGCCGTGGTCTCAGCCTAACCCTCTGGGAAACAGGCGTTACATTTATAATAGCCCACCTGGGGAGGTACCTCCACCTTACAGAAGATCGCAGCCAAATAACATTATTTGTTTCAAGTAGTGTTGTGTTCCTGCGGTGAGTAAGGTTGCCAGAGCTCTTTAGGGAGGGAGGGGTTCGGCAGGCAACGCATAAGCAATGCTCCAGGTGTTGCAGATGTCAATAGGCAACGGTAACCACTTACCATCAGATGGGCTGTAAGCCTGTTTGCCTCCGAATAACATTATAAAAACGAAAAAGAGAGATTTGATAAAGTTCTTTATAGCAACCATGCTATAATAGTAGATTATGCAACAAGGGCTTAAAGTAGTGTATTATGTCAAGGGCGCTATATTGAACACCGAGAACGAGGGATTCTATGGTTAACTCCTGAGCGGAGCGAGGGAGTTAAGGCAAGAATCCTGAGTACGAGGGGTTCAAGATCGCCTAAGACAAATACACATTTAAGCCCGCGATGCATACTCTACTTTTATACTTTCTGCGAGGCAATTGAAAACAATGACTGTTAAGTAGACAGAAATGATTTTTCTGGAAGTAAGTTTCCAACTATACCAGAGGCTTCAGATTGTATGCATTCTGGAGTCGAATCAAAATCACTGTCGTCGTCACTTGACATTTTTTAGATGTTTATTTGAATCGAAACTGAATTTCGGTGTAGATAACAGCACAGCAGTTTGAGCGCTTGGCGCCTTTTTTTCTTTTTTTGTAGTCTATTCTGTAGTGGTCAGTTCGACATTCGAATAAATCCTTCTTCGTGCACGGGAAAAATGAATTTCGTAAAAAGTTTTCATGTTTTTCTTTTTTTTTATTTGTAGGCAGTGCAAATAAAATGTTAACATACAGCCTAATTAGAATAAAATCTCATTGCACCCAAACATTTTTGAAACCAACCTCGATCAAGCACGACTACATGGGTTGCATTCCAAATTCAAATCACATTATGTCCCATGGGAAATAATGAAATTCAGTACAACATTATGACCCGGCTAGACCGTAGGGCTGTAATGACTTACTTTAGGAAAGGTTTGCATGACACATAATACGCCATTGACGAGCAGGTAGTATAAAAAGAACTTTATCTATTCTCTCTTTTTCTTTTTAACCACGCGAGCGACGCCGCGGGTGGAAGTTAGTAGATGTATATTTTTTTTTTATCATGCTTTAGCTCTTTGTTCTTTTGGTCTAAATCGACCTTTAAAATAATAACCGATGACACACGTTAGCGATTTTAACGTTTACATTATTGTTAAAATAAATACGCTTTTCCGTATTGTAATTAAAATATAATATGTAGCCAGTACAACATTTTAAGCTTTATTGGTATGTTAAATCAATATTTTGGCGTTAGTCGTAAATGCTTTGTTGTGTACCTAAATTATTACCGATATAACACAGTGAGTTTGAACACAGGCCATTATAAATTGTATCCCTATCTGCCAGGTTCATGTTGTAGAGCACTTGTAGAGGGGTGGTAGTGGCCCCGCCTTCCGATCCACAGGTCGCGAGTTCCTTTCGGTAAATGTATATGCACTATGCATGACTTCTCAGACGGTGAAGGAAAACATCGTGAGGAAACCGGCATGTCCAAGAACCTAAAAATTCGAGACATGTGACATGTGCACGAAAGGAGCCTCTAAGAGGCGCACTTTAATCCTTTCACTACACTGATTCTTTCATAGACAGTCATAGGCCTTGACTGGCCTGATAGCTTAGTTAGTAGTAACTCTGCCTTCTGCGCTAGAGGTCGCGAGTTCGATCCCCGCACTGGTCAAACATTTGTGTGATAAACACAGATGTTTGTTCTGTGTCTGGGTGTTAAATATATATCTATTATGTATATCAGTCTCTGGTACCCATAGTACAGGCTATGCCTAGTTTGGGATCAGTTGACCGTGTGAATATATCCGGAATATTTATTTATTTTATTTATTTATAAGCCCTTTTCAGGGCTACCACACCTTAATTTGGTCACTGACCTGATACAGGATGACTAAGAAAGAATCAGTGATACGACAAGAAGAAGGTTCATGTTCAAAGAGAGACTATGTATGTGACTTTTGGGTGGTATTAATTTCGTTTATAGGTATTTTTAGTACGTATTTAGTATCGTTATTAACCGACTTCAAAAAGGAGGAGGTTCTCAAGTCGGCTGTTTTTTTTTTTTTTTGTGTGTATGTACGATTTTGATAATTCTTTCGCTAGTGTATAGAGTATGATCCCGGGGTGGTCCCATTTTAATTAAATTCCTGAGGGATTGTTACTTGTCGTAAAACTTAGAAAAACGTCATCCTCTCTTGAAATCACGACCTGCCGAAATTTTTTTGTCAGCGTTGGCATGGTATGGTTGTCCCCGCGACATTCGTTCGGTTGCTGCTATTTTTACATTAACTTTAACCTTAGGGGTTGTGTGTCGGGAATTCCTTTCTGTGCACCCGTACGATACAGCTTCTGAGCCTCGATCATCGTCGCCAAGTAGCCAGCCTATCGGTCTTTTATAGGATACATTTCGGAGAGTGTGCAATTGAACTCTTTGATTTAGTCCCCCCATCCCCATTCCATCATCGGACAACCAAACGCACGAACACGCGACATCCGTTCATGGTTGATATATACCACCTTGCCGCACCAAGCGCTTTGCGTCTACCTTTATAATGCGGACAGCCAAAGAGTGGAACTCGTTGCCGGCGTCTGTGTTTCCGAATACCTATAATTTGGGTGTCTTCAAGACCAGAGTGAATAGGTTTCTTCTAGGCAAACGTGCTACACCGTAGACCACATCATTACTTAACATCAGGTGAGATTGTGGTCAAACGTTAGCCTATTTAGTATAAAAAAAAAACAACAGGAAGCTACCCTGCTTTCATACTCTTAGGATTTTGGTTAGGATCTGCGTTGATTTTCAAAGAGAATAAAACCACTACGTTTTATTGTCATTCAGTCAGTCAGTACCGTAAGAGTTATTATTGATGATGAATGGATGTCGTAGTTACTTTTGTTTTTTATTCGAAAGTGTAGGTGGCCAGTGTCATCCTCAGTAGGTAAGCAAAACGCAAAGAGGTTGATAACAAAAAAAAAGAGGTTGATATTAATCTTGTAAATATTCAGGAATTTGAAGTCGGTTTTTAGTTTTTGTAAAAAATATCTTATCATTTTTATTTTCGTTTTTATGTTCTCAACAGTTCCCTCTCCTGTGCATAACCTTCGTATCTTCTGTCCACAAACACAAAGGTTATCTGGAAGATAATCTTTGTACTATTTTTATGTGCAATAAAGATTTTTTCTATCTATCTATTTATTTATGTGTAAGTCCACAATACCGTAGTCTCGACATATCTCGTCATTGACAGACAAGCCCATATTATAGCTATGACTAATTGCAGTTGTTCCTTATAAGATTAACCGACCTTGTGCAAGGAGGTAATGCGTTATCGTGCCGTGAAAATTCTTCCTATATGGCCAAATCCATGTTGTTTTTCTTAATTGAGGTATTTTAAGCTTCGTTAGTAATAATGGTAATCGTCACGAGTTTTTTGGTACTGTCAATTCACGGAGAACAACCACGGAGAGCCATGTCCGGAAAAGATAGCTGGAAGAGCCAATTAACTTGTGTTTGAATTATTTATCATCATCATCATCATCATCAGCCTGTAGAAGTCCACTGCTGGACATAGGCCTCCCCCAAAGAGTTCCATGACGAACGGTCTTGAGCCTTCTCCATCCACCGACTTCCCGCAACCTTCACAATGTCGTCGGTCCATCGGGTGGGGGGCCTTCCAACACTGCGTCGCCCAGTTCGTGGTCGCCTTTCGAGAACCTTTACTCCCCAACGGTTGTCGGTTCTGCGAGCTATATGGCCTGCCCACTGCCACTTCAACTTGCTAATTCTGAGTATTGAATTATTGAATATTGAATTATTTATATACCTAGATAAATTCCAAATTCCAACCACGCACATGAGGACGACCTTATTTTCATAAAAATTGCTAGTTAAGATTTAAATTAAGTTTGTTTTATTTTATCTCTATCTATCTATCTTTATTTACAGCAAGAAACTTAAAACTAATACAAGTTAATATTTACTAAATACACAAGAAACAGTTGAACCATCTAAAGACCGTTACAAACGATCTATAGATAGCTCAACTGATCCAGATCACTACCAGTCGGAAGCGTCCCCAAGACGCTGGCGGAATTGCCACGCTGGATGGCAATGCTAATTCGCTGGGCCAAATAAGAGCCAGCTCTCGGGTCACGCGTCGCTTCGATCAGACGCCCTGATTTCTTTTTGAAAAGCCGGAGGGGCCCCGTTTCCCCACGGACCCAGGGTCTCAACCCCAAAAGGCTCAAAGACGTAAGCCCTATCAAGACTAACGTATTTGCGCCTTTTGAGATCCTCGGCCGAATCTGCCGCCGCACCCGCCCTAACTTTAATCTCTAATTTTAACAAGTCCACTTGAGATGATACTTGCTTCTCGTGTACTTGTTCTTTGTTGTATTATATTAGGGCAGTGATCAGGTATGGCGACCCTGAAAAGGGCCTATGACCGTCGGTGAAAGAGTCAGTGTAGTGAAAGTATTAAAGTGCGCCTCTTAGAGGCTCCTCTCTTGATTGCACATGGCGCATTTCTTCGAATTTATAGCTTCTAGGACATGTCGGTTTTGGCACGCTGTTTCCTTCGCCGTTTGAGACTATTATTATAGCGTATATAATTTTCTAAATGGAAAATCCTTTGGTGCATGATTCAAACCCACAATCGGAAGGCGGGGCCGCTACCAGAGAGAGCCAGGCAGAGCTCTTTGGGGTAGGGGGGTTCGGGGTCGGCAACGCGTGCGTGATGCCTCTGGTATTGCAAGCGCTCATAGGCTGCGGTAACCGCTTACCAACAGGTGGGCCGTATGATTCTTTGCCACCTCAGTAATATAAAAAAAAAAAAAAAAAAAAAAACCACCACTCCATCAGTGCTCTAGATAGCATACCTACACAAAATGGTTAAGGATACCTACGCGCCTAAATCCACGAAAATTCTAATTCTAATTCACGCTAATTTCAACTTTAGTGCAAGTATAATAAGAATGTTAATATTCAACTAATTTTAGTTTTCTTTGTGCCAAGCAAATTACTAGGAATATCAAATCATAAAGTATGTGTGGAGTAACTTTGAAAGATAGAGTGAGGAACAGTGTGATAAGAGAGCGTTGTGGAGTGAAAGAAGACGTAGTGATGAGAATTGAGAAAGGTATGCTGACATGGTCTGGTCATGTAGAGAGAATGAACGAAAGAAGATTGACGAAACAGGTGTATAAGACGAGTGTGAATGGGACCGTTGGAAGGGGAAAACCTAGGCGTACGTTTAATGACCAAATCGGTGACGTTTTGGAAAAAAGGCCAGGTCATGAGTACCCTAAACCGACGAGCATGTATGAGGAATGTGATGAGAGTGAATGAAGCAAAAGAGGTATGTCAGGATCGTAGCAAGTGGAAAACCGTGGTCTCTGCCTACCTCTCTAGGAAACAGGCGTGATTTTATGTTTTTTTATTTTTTTATACAACTGATGTGGCAAACATGCATACAGCCCACCTGTTGGTAAGCGGTTACCATAGCCTATGAGCGCTTGCAATACCAGAGGCATCACGCACGCGTTGTCGACCCCGAACCCCCTCCCCCCCTAAAGAGCTCTGGCAACCTTACTCATCGCATGAACACAACACTATTTGAAACAAATAATGTTATTTGGCTGCGATCTTCTGTAAGGCGGAGGTACCTCCCCAGGCGGGCTGCTCCAATTCAGAACGAGAAAATCTCGCTGTGCCCTAAATCCTCCTAAAAAAATTATGTATGTATCAAATCATAACAACGGAAGGTTTTAAGAGCACAATCTCTTCATCAGTTCCTTGTCAGAGCGAGTCGGTTTCCTTGAAGATGCTCATTATAATGATATTACAAGCATTACACAACTTATTTGGGTTAATATCGTTGTAATGAGGTCGATTATGCTATTTTTGATTCGGTTTTTTCAGTCAATAGTCACCTTGGTCAGACCTTGTGCCTTAGGTTTTGATAAAAAAATCTTACACAGTAAAAGTGCATTCCGATGTACCTACTTTCTTGCTTGCTTGCTTGTCGTGTCACTGATTCTTTCTTCGTCACCCTGTATTAGGTCAACGACTAGGTATGGTTGCCCTGAAAAGGGCCTATGACCATCGATGAAAGGCTTAAAGTGCTCCTCTTAGGGGGCGTCCATAAATTACGTAAGATCTTTAAGGGGGGGAGGGGGTCGAGTCAAATCTCATCTAATCTTACGTTGGAGAGAAGGGGGGTCTCGGCAAATAACACGCAAATTTTTTTCTGATTAAACCAAAAAAAATGTATACTATTTTGGTCCATTTAATCCAAATTGTACATGCTTAAGATTTAATCATAAGCGTCATCGATCATTAACTAACCTACAACATGAAGAGCTTCAAGAAAAATACAAGAAAAAGATTTCTCCAGGGCAGGCTCCAGGTGTTGCAGATGACAATAGGCGATGGTAACCGCTTACCATCAGGCGGGCCGTAAGACTGTTTGCCTCCGTATAACATAAAAAAAAACACTAATTCGTTCGAAAGAAAATAATTTCATTCATACTTCAACTTTGTCCTGACTGTCAAACCACCATATTTGTTTTATACCAATTAGATCAATTTAATCTGAATTCGCTGAGAGACGTGAGATTGGGGCATGGGGGAGGGGGTTGAATAAAATGTCACGACATCTCACCAGGGGGGGAGGGACAGAAATTAAAAAAAAACACCTCACGTAATTTATGGACGCCCCCTTAGAGGCTCCTCTCTTGCGCATGTCACATGTATAATTATGATGAATTTGTAGGTTCTAGGTCATGTCGGTTTCCTCACGATGTTTTCATTCACCGTTAAATTATGAAAAAAAAAACTATGAAGAAAATTCATTGATGGGATTCGAACCCACAATATACAATATACAAAAATGCTGATTCAGACGCATATCTGTGTGTATTTCGTCGCGTAATATAGCAACTCCGTTAACAAACAAAATAAATTAAATCACATGGTATAAATCTTTATTTACACAAAGAAACTTAAAACTAATACAAGTTAATATTTACAAAATACACAAGAAACAGTTGAGCCATCTAAAGACAGTTACAAACGATCTATAGATAGCTCAACTGATCCAGATCACTACCAGTCGGAAGCGTCCCCAAGACGCTGGCGGAATTGCCACGCTGGATGGCAATGCTAATGCGCTGGGCCAAATAAGAGCCAGCTCTCGGGTCACGCGTCGCTTCGATTTTTAAAAAAAAAAAGAAAAATTACTTTTCATTCTGAAAACTCAGTATTTGTAAATCAAGTCGGATGAAAAATCGCCGCTTCGCTTAGGTCCGACGTAACTATTTTATAATCTGTGACAACTGCGCGTATATTTAGTCCGTGCCGTTACCACAGAATAAAAATTGTATTTATTGAGTTTTTCGTTTTTTTTTTAGGAGAAAATACATTTAGAAATAAAGGCGGTCAAGTACGAGTAGGGCTCGCGTACCTTAGGCTTCCGTACACACGTAACACGGGGTCGGAAATTCAAGATATCAAGTGTACGAACTGGCAAGAATCAAGGCAGAAACATACTTGAATACATGGACAAAGTTGTGGGCGGTGTTACGAGTATCTAACTACTATTATTAACTAAAGTTTGGATGGATAGATGTTTGTCACTCAATCACGCCATAACGGCTGAACGGATCTAGATGAAATTTGGCACAGAGATAGATTATAGTCTGGAATAGCATAGGCTACTTTTATCCTCGTAGGTATCACGCAAGCGAAGCCGCGGGCCAAAGTTAGTCTTCTTACTGCTATTATAAATGCGAAAGTTTGGATGAATGGATGTTTGTTACTCAATCACGCCATAACGGCGTAACGGATCAAGATGAAATTTGGCACAGAGATAGATTATAGTCTGGAATAGCATAGGCTACTTTTATCCTCGTAGGTATAACGCGAGCAAAGCCGCGGACATAATTAAAGTAAAGTATCATTTATTGCTTGAAATACATGTACGAGTAGGTACTGGTGTTTTTATGTCTGCTCGTATATGTGAGTCAATGTATGTCTACCGATTTTTCGATGAGCAATATCTTTGTACAAATAATAACAGAATGCATGATTGTAAAAACCCCCCTCAGACCACTTTTTTCGAATTCCTTTTTATGATGGAATTTTTTTTTTATTTTTTTTTATTTTATTTATTTATAAAATGATCCTTATATCAAAACTAATAGGAATTTATGTTTAAAAAAATGAACATGTGGCCACTTTTGTTTTACTTCATTTAAATACATACAAAAAAATGTATTTAGAACAGTTTTTTTTACACCAGATAGTTTTTATTGATTTTCCGAAACTTTTGCATTTGGTCAAAGGGGGGTTTTTACAATCATGCATTCAACAATTATAATAAACTTAGTAAAATTAAAATTAAACTTGAAACTAATTGGATAAAAATAACACAGACAGAAGCTAGTATTGTATAGTAAACGGTGACGTCTCTTCAAGATCTTTTTTTTTTTTTTTAATAAAAATTCCGTACATTTTGACACGTTCAACTGATCCCAAACTAGGCATAGCCTGTACTATGGGTACCAGAGACTATAATAGATAAATATCTAACACCCAGGCACAGAACAAACATCTGTGTTTATCACACAAATGTTTGTCCAGTGCGGGGATCGAACCCGCGAACTCTAGCGCAGAACGTATCATTTGTTGAAGCTCACATTTGTCTTCTTTTTTTCACATTTTTATAAGCTCTTATTTATTAGGGATTATAATTAGATTACTTTTCTTTTGAGCCTCACCTAGTTCGATCGGCACCACACTGAAGCTTTAAATTCCATTTTGTGAAAAAGGATCATCGAAAAAAATGATAAGCACCAAGCCGTGTTTGTTGCCTGATTCTTCTACGCGAGGAACAGGCATAGCTTCACCTAGTTTCTAAGACGTTTCAAAGTGATCCTAGTGATTTTATTGAAATAAATGCCTTTTGACTTTGACTTTGACTTGAGAAGGCAGAGTTACTACTAACTGAGCTATGAGGCCAGTCGATCAAATTAAAGAAGGATCAGCCTCGTTAGGTAGCCGAGTAAACTCTTTTGTGTTTCGGTATCTTAGGAATGTGTGAGTCACACACTCGTGAAGATGCACATCACACATAAATTGGTCCTATTGTCTCCACATCACGCTGAGGTCGTCGGTCAGAGGTCGCCGGTAATGATACAGGTTCTAGTAGGTATGCTATCTACGGCTTCTGCCGAATTCTCCAATCTTCGGCTAGATCTAGCCATTTTTTTGGTTGCGCAAAACAATCTTGTTTTTACTTTCGCACAGACTTTTGGCTATAATTGTGACCTTTGGATCTACCAAAGGTCACAATCAGCCACCCTTGGTTATTCATGTTTAGCTACTTTTGGTTTAATGGCTCTGAAAATTTAGCCTCAAAAAGAGCTTTTAGCACACAATTCTTTCATAGGTTCTTTTTGAGGCTACATTTTCAGAGTAAAAAAACCAAGAGTAGATTTTTTTAATTAAATATATGAAGCAAAACAAGAAACAATTTAGAAATAAGGACTCATTAAACTGCTGTGGGATAATACAAAAACAATTCTTCAGTTCAAACAAGAGTTCACAAGTGACATCAATGAAAATTTTCTAGTAACTTTTTTAATATGTAAGCTAGCTATAGGTATTACCGGATCCGGCAGATGTGTAATCATGCCGGATCCACCAGATTATTGAATCCGGTTTTCCGTATTGCAATCCCTAATTGATAGCTTCTACGAGAATTAAATTAAGTATGTTCGCTAAACGTGCATTACTGGAGAAGAATTCCAAGTGCGCTCACGCATTTCGAAGGTGGAATCGCATATCTATCAATGTCTTCTTGAAGAACCTATCAAATTCATCAGGCCATTATGTTACAACTGATTGAATGATATCTCATTTGATTCGATTGAATTTAAATAGTACATACCTAGGTAACGAATGTATATCGCACACGGTCAACTGATCCCAAACTAGGCATAGCCTGTACTATGGGTACCAGAGACTGATATACATAATAGATTAATATTTAACACCCAGACACAGAACAAACATATGTGTTAGTCACAAATGTTTGTCCAGTGCGGGAATCGAAACCGCGCCCTCTAGCGCAGAAGGCAGAGTTACTACCAATTGAGCTATGAGGCCAGTAGTTACATCTATTTTAAAACTTACACAAAAACACGGAAACGGATCCACTAAAGAGGTAAGCGGTGTTTTGTCAACTTGTAAATCAAGTGACCTACATAAAATATATCCTTGGTTTTCATTCATCGCTCATTCATGAGATAACATAAAATTTATAATAATAGCAACTAAATTCACATAATTTATAGCCGTACAGCCAACTAACAGTATCGACATTCAACATTCTAGTATGCAATGAATTCAATTTTTGAATAATTCACTAAAATACGCCCACATTGTTTTTGTATACAAGGTGATTCTTAACATGTATACTATCCCGAAAGGGGCTTATTCTCGCGATAAAGTTTGTTCTACGACCTAAGGAAATTCGACAATTTGCATTGAAAAATCACTTACAATCTGCTGTTTTGAGGTCAAATTAGTCCAAACTCAATTATTATTATTCAGCTGTCTCAGGTCCTAATGTGAAAGCTGAGTTACCTATTGTTTTTTCAATGAAAAATGAGAAATGTCCAAAATTTGCGCTCCCGACCCGTGGTACAACTGTGATGTCCAACTGGTTGTACTACGGAGAAGTAAGTACCGGGTCGGGAGCGAAAATTTGTAGAACAAACTTCATTACTACTAAAATCCATGTAAATTGGATTAACGATGGTTCGAAAGTTATGCTCTAACAAAACATACAACCATACAAAGTTCATTTTGCATGACGTTTGAGAGATCTTCGGTCGCTTCGCTTGCTCGATCTATTAATAAATCAAATGATAGGTAAAAATATCCTTGACTTTTAAATAATTGAGATACTGACTCTACTGCGATAATATTAAAATCGTCTAGTTTTGTGATGTTCCACAGTACTCGCAACTTAACTTAACGCTTGTGGTATATGAAATAAAAAGTGTTTTAGCGTGTAATTTTTTTTCCTTGCCGTGCTGGCCCTGGCCGAAGGATAGGCCCCTCTCTATCTACTCGTGGATGTCGTAAGAGGCGACTAAGGAAAAAAAGCTATGGGGATTGCCTATTCTCAGCAGCGAACATCCTACGGCTGAAATGACGATGATGAGTACGCCATACAAAAGGAAGAGATTTTTACGAGTGCTCAAAGCAGTGCCGCGTACTGTAGAATACAAGCGGAGATGAATAGTGTCTACATAAATCCGTATCACGTGGAAGTATCAATAAAATCTTGGTAACCTTGTTAAAGAAGCGTGTGGCGGGGGCGTTGTCAAATGTTTTTTTTTATACACCAGCTGTGGCAAACAAGCTTTCGGCCCACCTGATGGTAAGCGGTTACCGTAGCCTATGAGCGCTTGCAATACCAGAGGCATCACGCACGCGTTGCCGACCCCGAACCCCCCTCCCCCTAAAGAGCTCTGGCAACCTTACTCACCGCAGGAACACAACACTATTTGAAACAAATAATGTTATTTGGCTGCGATCTTCTGTAAGGCGGAGGTACCTCCCCAGGCAGGCTGCTCCAATTCAGAACGAGAAAATCTCGCTGTGCCCTACCTCCTCCTGTGCAATAAATTATACCCTTGCATAGTTTTCATCGTTCGTAATTATAAATGAGAAGATAGGTATTATGTTTGAACTTTAGCTTACCATGCAACTGATAAGACGGCTGGTTCTTGGCAGTAACAGATAACGATGCGGTGCGATGTTCCATTTTTGATGAATCTTTAAGACATTATTTACCTACGTCAATTGATAATGTTTGTATTGAAGTTACTGGTTATAGTTGAGTTTCACAAGTTGATGTACGCTATTTAGTCAAGATTTCAATTCTTATTTAAACGTAAGTACCTAGCGCAAGCGTAACTACTTAAGGAGGAATTTACGCGCTTTAGACAAGCCCATATGGGCTTTTTAATTGTGTATAACATGTTTTATATTTTTTTAAATTAATAAATAAAAATAAAACTATTTAAATACCTATTTGGATAAATAAAATCAATGTTATTATACTGAAAATTAAATAGCAAGTCAAAGTCCACTCTTTTCTGTTAATAATAATGTTTTCCTACACCGTTTCCGACCTTCGGCTAAAAATTCTAAAGATAACTATGTTATGTACTAAAAACCGGAGGGAGTTAATGTATGTATCAAAAACTAATCTAGAACGGCTACGCGAACGCGTTCACGTCTTTTGTACGGACGGATTTGTAAGTAATTTCTAAATTTAAAAAAATACTAATCAAAGTCAAAGTCAAAGTCAAAAGGCGTTTATTTCAATAAAATCACTAGGATCACTTTGAAACGTCTTAGAAACTAGGTGAAGCTACGCCTGTTCCTCGCGACCAAGCCTAGAAGAATCAGGCAACAAACACGGCGCGCGTGCCTATCATTTTTTTCGATGATCCTTTTTCACAAAATGGAATTTAAAGCTTCAGTGTGGTGCCGATCGAACTAGGTGAGGCTCAAGAGAAAAGTAATCTAATTATAATCCTTAATAAATAAGAGACATTATAAAAATGTGAAAAAAATGAAGACAAATGTGAGCTTCAACAAATGATCTAAGGGCAGCACACGCACACATAATCTTTTCTCTGTAAGTAGGTATTCTTACCTACATGTATTTCAAGCAATAAATGACACTTTACTTTACTTTACTTTACTTTACTTTACTTTACTTTACTTTACTTTACTTTACTTTACTTTACTTTACTTTACTTTACTTTACTTTACTTTACTTTACTTTACTTTACTTTACTTTACTTTACTTTACTTTACTTTACTTTACTTTACTTTACTTTACTTTACTTTACTTTACTTTACTTTACTTTACTTTACTTTACTTTACTTTACTTTACTTTACTTTACTTTACTTTACTTTACTTTACTTTACTTTACTTTACTTTACTTTACTTTACTTTACTTTACTTTACTTTACTTTACTTTACTTTACTTTACTTTACTTTACTTTACTTTACTTTACTTTACTTTACTTTACTTTACTTTACTTTACTTTACTTTACTTTACTTTACTTTACTTTACTTTACTTTACTTTACTTTACTTTACTTTACTTTACTTTACTTTACTTTACTTTACTTTACTTTACTTTACTTTACTTTACTTTACTTTACTTTACTTTACTTTACTTTACTTTACTTTACTTTACTTTACTTTACTTAATTTTAAATATAATATACTAGCTTCCGGCTTCGCTCACGTGGTACCCACATAAAAATTGTTTTTAAACCAAGTTTCAACTAAATCGGTTGAGTGAGCCGTTACAGCGTGATTGAGTAACAAACATCCAAACATCCTCACATACTTTCGCATTTATAATATTAGTAGGATATCAGGTCACATCGCATGCCGTTTAAACACGGTTTGAAGCGTTTGAACGGATTATGGGCGCCTGTTATAAGTAGAATAGCAATCACGAACGCGACCCACCTGACGAAAAAACAAGGCTTCTAGATTCACCCCACCTGCGAGATCGCGTTATCACTAGATAGGTACATTCCGTTATCATAAATATCTCAACTGATAAAAGCAGTGGGTGTTGTGACTTCGCGTGAAGTGGTGCCATCATGCGGCTAAAACTAAAAATATGGTAAGTACCTGGTATTTTTTTTATCAAGAACGGGATTATTCTAAATTGACGGAGGAAGGTCCTTGGTGTGAAGTGAAACGGCTAAAGTTCGCTTCAGGATTGTGATGGCGCGCCCTTGGAGTAAATAAATATGTTTACTTACAAAGTAAGTACCTGGTATTTTTTTATCAGGAACGGGATTATTCTAAATTGACGGAGGAAGGTCCTTGGTGTGAAGTGAAACGGCTAAAGTTCGCTTCAGGATTGTGATGGCGCGCCCTTGGAGTAAATAAATATGTTTACTTACAAACCTGATTACCAAACCTAGACTCATTCACTGGTGCTTACCAAACTGAAGGTATATTAACCTAATAAGATGCCTTTTATAATTTTAAAATGTTGCCACAGTACTGGTAAAGATTTACACAGCAAAATATAAAAAAATATTCTCCTAGCCATCAACTTGTTCCAATCTCAACCTATCATTTATCAGATTATAGTGGCAACATTTCAAAAATTATGAAAGACTAGCTTCCGCTCGCGTGGTACCTACATAAAAAGCTATATGCTATAGACTATAATATATCTCTGTACCAAATTTCATTCAAACCCGTTCGGCCGTTTAGCCGTGATTGAACCACAAACATCCAAACATCCTCACAAACTTTCGCATTTTTTATAATATTATTAGGAAGTAGGATTTTACTAAAGGCGACTGTACCATCTCAAGAGTTGTATCATAAATACCTGTTTAGCTTCACTTATTGATTAACTAGGAGGAGGTAGGGCACAGTGAGATTTTCTCGCTCTAAATTGGAGCAGCCCGCCTAGGGAGGTATCTCCGCCTTACAGAAGATCGCAGCCAAATAACATTATTTGTTTCAAATAGTGTTGTGTTCCTGCGGTGAGTAAGGTTGCCAGAGCTCTTTAGGGGGGAGGGGTTCGGCAGGCAACGCATAAGCAATGCTCCAGATGTTGCTAATGTCAATAGGCGACGTAAACCACTTACCATCAGGAGGGCCGTAAGCCTGTTTGCCTCCGTATAACATAAAAAAAAAACACGAATGACATGGTTGGGAGTAGATTGTGATCTGATCTGTTTACATGATCTGAAAATAGTGAGTGAAGGATATGTAACTTCACATCTATGATAGCACTGTTTATTATTGTGTAGGTAGGTATTTGGGTTCACTGTGTAGTAACGATACCTCACTTTAATCAACAAGATACTTATCTTTGTACACTCGTAGGTACCCGAGAGTACCTACTTTAGATTTATCAATCGGTATGACGGTGTCTAACGAATTCCTCTGATAAAAATAGTGAAGTGTCAATCTCGATAACTATACCACAAATACAGGCAATTTGATATTGATTTATATTTCAACAATTGAATCATCTCCATCGTGAGTATTTACGTCTCTTACAGACAATTTAGGCAGTGCCTGTGTTGGGTCTGTTTATATGTCAAAATGAGAAATGGGTATATTTTTATCTGTCTAGGAGCGATAATCAGAGATGGTAAAGAAATAGGCATTTAGTATCTTAACTACTTGATAGCAGATTAATGGACTACCAACAAACCTTAGGCCTTTATCTAAAATAGCTTATAGCACACACACAGGCTACATTTTATTTAGGTACTGAGAGAGGTGGTGGTGAAGCTAGTAGTTAATAAAAGTCTACCCACACTTTTACAAAAGAAAAATCGGTCATATGTATCGTAATCTTGTCGAGGGGTGAACTCATTTTAAATTGCGTAGTGGTTTGATTTTATATGAACCAGTCCAAATGCCTTCACTTTTCCCGTACCGGTATCTGTGTCAAAATGGTAAGTTTTTCATGATTTCAATCACCTTCAAACCGAGTTTCAATCAAGTATTCTACCAGTGAAAGCCCCCGCGTCTTTGTTCACTCCAACTTTTTCATATTATAACGGCTCAACCGATTTCGTTGAAACTTGGAATATATAAAGTTCTTTACCTAGAATAGCATAGTTTGCATAATATGCAAATATTTGTCTGTCGTTGGGCCCGGTCTGGGTGTTGTAGTAAAATAAATAGAAAAATCGAAATTTATTTATTCGCACAAACTGTACAAAACAAGAAGAACAAATGCCGCTACACTTCGTGTGCGGCATCAATGCTGAGATGGAACCTTTTTTGGCTCACGCATGCATCGGTACGGACTAATGAATACCCTAGTTTTGTTACTTCCTACCTACTTTTGTTTTGTTTCCTCTCTACCTTTTGTATTGTAACCTGTACCTTGTGTCTTTATTTTTTATTTTATTAGTTTGTGCTGTGCTTGTGTGTCCAAAATAAATGTATTTTCTTTCTTTCTTTCTTTTCTTTCAAAAGTAAGACACTTATAAGAAACCATAGCAGTGGACAGAAAGAAAGAAAACAGGTGTAGGTATGTGCATGGAGAGCGCTGCCATGTACAGTATGTGTATGTGGTACCATGTTACTCGTAGTTTCCATTACCCACGACACTGGGAATCCCAGTGAGGTCAGGACTAATGTATGTGGCTGTTGGGAGTAATTTTGTGCAATTTACAAATTTCAGGAGACAGAGACAATAATAATAATAAGCTCGTTCGGGGCAGCGTGGCTGGTGGTGTTCGTGATGGCGGTGGTGCTGTGCGTGAGGGTCGCGAGCCTCAGGCGCACCGTCAGGGAGATGCAGGCAACCAACCGGATCCGCGTGCAGTGAGTACCACTACTTTACATTTTTAGCGATATAGGTATTTGAAAATACTGACTGCGCGCACGGAATCAAACTCAAAATCCCCTCATTCCCACTGGTAAAGGTATGGTTACCCTTCGCAGCCATTATTTAGTAAAGAGTGAAGGCGAAAAAAGAAATAAATAAAATAAAAAATAAAAATAAAAAAAAATTATTTCGGACGACTAAAATCCATAATTTGTTAGTAAAATTATATAAAAAGAACTTATAATTAGGGTTAGTACTTAATGCTAAATAATTAAATTAAACATTTCAGTAGATCACTCTCCTCACGAAGCAGTGCCACTTGGGAGAGGTGATCCTGCCAGCAATCGTTTGAAGATTGATTGATTGATGAAATGATCATGTGCCAAGGGCTTTCTAAACAGATAAGGTGTCACAGTGATGTCACACACACACATTGGCTGAGTCACTTCACTTCCTTCGCTTCGCTCGCCAATTTCTTTGAACATGGGACTCGTGATATCGCACACTCAACAAAGCATGCTTCTTTTGCCTCATGGATTTATTACTAAAATCTTCACTCCCTCTCTTTCTCCCTCTCTTTCAGAAAACTAAAAATAAACAAGGATAAGAACCACGCGTTCCACAACCCAGCTCTGTCGCCCGATGAGGAGCTGTCCCGACGTGGCTACTCCATGTACATGCCGCCAGATACGGACGTGGAGAGTGGACGTCATTCCGACCGGTACGTATTGGTACCCAACAACACCACTAACCAAGACCAGAGGGCTTATCTAGGGCACTACTAGGTCTGCTAGGTTTAATCGACCGGGTGTCGATCGCGCACTACAATAAAAACAAAAAATTCAACAGTCACATATATTACTAGCGTACGCCCGCGGCTTCACTCGCGCTCATCTTGATAAAAAGGGGCAGTTTTGAAAAACCCTCAAATACATATTTCATTATTTGACTTTATGATTGTACCAAGTTTCAGATAAATCTCTCCATGCGTTATGATTCTCTCATACAAACTTTGACATCTCATTATACACTTTTAATGTGTCTTTTTGAAAATCAAAAAAATACTGTTTTTCTTTATTTCTATCATACATTATTTTCAGTTAGTTTCAAATCTGTAGGTTCCAGGAATACGACTTTCCATACAAAAGTTTTAACCCCTTTTCAACCACTTAAGGGTTGATATTTTGAAAATCCCTTCTTAGTGGATGTGTTTGGCATATAAGGCAGCTACTGTCCAAATTTCAGCTTTATAGCTTCAGCGGTTTGGGCTGTGCGTTGATCGTAGAATCAGGCCTTGTTTTTTTATATATACAGATAATAGTCCTGACCACACACTAGGATTCCCTGTGTGGGGTCAGGCAAACAGTAAAAAAACATCTACTCAAACATTCACGCTATTATTAGTATGATATTAATTCCTGATTAGTTTACGGAAATGCGGATGAGATTATTCAGAAAACACAATCGCCATCATCATTGTTTGTGATAGATAACCCAACAACAATTTGATGACTTTAGATACCGAACTTGATGAGCGTCGTTGATAAGACAACACATTCGTTTCACGAAAACTTGTGAGCAATTAGTGTGAAGGTAATATTTACATACTTAACTCGTAGGAAATGCAAAGGGGCTGCGTTCGCATCAGAATAAAATACCTATATTTCCAAAAGATACAGACACGCCAAAAACCTATCATGTTTTCAAGAGCTCTGGCTTACAATAATAAACACCTGTACACTTCATACCATGTTCACAGCAAATAAATATTTTATCTTTATCTTCATCTTGGCCCGGTCACCCCGGGAAGTTAGTTTCCTTCGTAACAGCGAATATTTACTTATACATTAAATCGAAGCGTTTGCTCCTAATAAGTTTATGTCCATATTCCAAAGATTAAAATTATCTTCTCTTGTCCTCCATCATGAACAATTGGAAAAACCTAATTTAAATATTACGGATGTTTTACTCACTAGCCGATTTAGAATTTTACGAATCTAATACATCAGCCTTACAGTTATTTTTTCTGATCCGTAGATCAAAATACTCCTGTAGCTGACTTGCAGTTGATCATAGCTACATACATTCTCTGTCAGCAATAACACATGTGTGTCCTCCAGGCAGACGGGTGGGCAGCTGGTAGAGGAGCTCTCCCGCGAGCTGGACGCGCGTCAGCAGCGGCAGTCAGCGCCACCCTTCCTACTCCAGGCCATCGAGGAGAACAAACGGAAAAGCCGCGCCAACGCCATCCCGCCAGCCAATCCTCACGCTAACGCGGGGAGGCAGAGTGATACCAACCCCAACTTTATCTATTAGACCTGTAACAGCCTACCTTTGTATAAACTGATCGGCTAGGCTAAGCAGCTGTAATCACTGCCAACATTTAGATGGTTAACTATCAATCCCAGCCTTGACTGGGCGCCCCAATTTCTGTCACCAGTGTTAAGCCGTGTTCGACGTGCAATATGTCACCTGAAGTTCGTTTCAAAATGATCCTTACGCCTACTTTGTAAGTCCATTTTGATTTTGACATTGGAGGTTGTGCGATATAGCTCAAAGCTATCGCAAGCCTCCAAAGTCAAACTAAAATTGACTTTAATTTATAGACGTAAGGGTAATTTTGAAATGAATTTTAGTTGACATATTGCATGCCGTTTTTTTTTTTAAATAAAAAAAATTAAATATTCCGGACATATCACACACGGTCAACTGATCCCAAACTAGGCATAGCCTGTACTATGGGTACCAGAGACTGATATATATAATAGATAAATATTTTAACACCCAGACACAGAACAAACATCTGTGTTTATCACACAAATGTTTGAACACGGCTTAAGTATTACAAAATAGTGAGGGCTCCGATGCTACGACCGTTGCCTACGACAATTTTACAAATAATAAAGGTAGGGTTGATTGAGTACCGACTAGATGCCTACTGTACAACACAGCCAGATATGGTAAGGCTGGGTGTTTACGATTAAAAAAGCATGATTTTGAATAAGGTAAATTGAGAATCATCTTACGCCGACGATGACGTGATCGGCGAAATGATGAATCGATAATAGACATTTCAATTTCCTACTTTCTCTCTCAAATTGTCTTCTAGGTAATCGCAAGTGGACGCAATTGCTTCTATTTACGAGACAATTTACTTCGAAATGTTTTTTAGTTATATGTTAGTGTATAATTTATGTATGAGTGAAAATGCAGTAAAACTCTTTTTCACACTTTTTCTTGATGGAAAATTTGTTTGAAAAAGACCTTATATTATTAATAAAAATATTACAGTTAGAGAGTGTTTTTTTTAATAATAAAGATATCCGTTACACACTAAATAATAATTTATGTAATAAATAACTATATAGAACACTTAATCTAACCAATATAATCCAAGTACATATTTGTATTGCCATCCAGCGTGGCAATTCCGCCAGCGTCTTGAGGACGCTTCCGACTTGTAGTGATCTGGATCAATCGAGCTATCTATAGATCGTTTGTAACGGTCTTTAGATAGCTCAACTGTTTCTTGTGTATTTTGTAAATACTAACTTATATAATCGAGGAGTTGCAGATGTCAATAGGCGACGGTAACTGCTTACCATCTGGTGGGCCGTAAGCCTGTTTGCCTCCTTAAAACATAAAATAAATATATATATAAGGATACATTTAGTAAACAATCCGCTCCTTGACCCGCCTGACGTAAGGCCTCGATCTGACCCTGTAAGAGGTCGTAGAACGCTTCCTGCATCGCCCTGGAAGACACCTAGGCTTGGAGTTCTTATTTCTAGCAGGCTTAGACTCATTGTTCCTTGCAGGTTTCTTATTGCCTTTCGCTCTATACGTCAGATACTTGGAATCATCGTCGTCGTCGTTTCCTTTATTAGCTTCATGAGCATCCAAAATGTCTTGGATACTTTTATAAGCGTCGCTTTCTTGCGGGTTTTGATCAGAGGTTAAATAAGGCTTGAAGCCTCCGATACCTATGGGGTACTTTGATATTTTGTCCTTTTCCATCTCCTCTAGATGCTTGAGATAGTTATAGGTTTCAGGGTCGCTGTTCTGACTGATCGGCTTGAAGTCATTGTAGCTTATAAAGTTGAACGAGGGCTTTTTCTTCTTTGGCTTGAGAGCGCCGTGAGTGAGAAGTAGATTGAACTTATCCCCAAACTTATAAGAGTCATAGTCCTCTGAATCCTTTTGGAAGTTTTCAAGGTAGCGTTCCTTCTTCTCCGAGGCTTGTGTGGCTTTGGTGTCGGAGCCAAATTCAATGTTTGGGGGTAAGTTGGCTCCGTAGAGATCCTTGTCCGATGTTTTCCCGTACACTTGGTCGAAGATCTTGTAGTCGTCTGTCCAGAATTGTTCAATACCTGTAATATAAAACGTAATAAAATTTATGTACCCAATGGCACGCCCCATTACTGCTAAACAACTAGACAGGAAAATTAAGAAAACCAAAACGTTTTAAAGTAAATAAGGAGAAAATCCCAGCCCTTGATAGCAAACTAACTTTCCTCGCTTACCAGTTATGTAAATAACGTATGTATCCAGCTACATAACGGCCCTTTCACACATGGGAGTCCGTTTTACTGGTACGTTTTTAACGGATACGTCATAAATTTATGCTCTATTCACACATATGCATCGTATAACGTTCAACGGATCCGTCATTACTTTTACATTGTGTTTTAAAACATTTCTTTATCTTACATCATCGATACATTATATGTTATAGGTAGGCTTGTGCCCGCGGTGTCGTTCGTGATACGTGACGTACCTAGATAAAAAGAAGCTTCAGCCGGTTCAGCCAATCAAAAAATCGTAAAATTTCGCTGCTTGGGCCACTAGACAAACTGCGCATTGAAAAATGCACGTTTCAATGGTCATATGCAAAGAGAAACTCGGAACAAGGTAATAAATAAAAAGTTACTGTTAGGAGCTTTAGATTCGCACCTACATTATATTTGCGAAAGTGTAAACAAGACTGCTTTCGTTCATGAGCTGTCGGGAAATGAATGGCTGCAGTCATGTCTCTGAGTCTTTCTTGGTCATCTTACATTAGTGATCATGTTGAGGTCACTGAACTGCAAAATGAGCAAAGTGATGATGCTCCTGAAAAGGGCCAATTAACGTTGGTGAAAGTGCACCGTAGATGCTCCTATCGATATGTCCTTGATATGACATATAAAATTAGTTTCAAAATGATCCTTACCTCTACTGAACAAAGTCAATTTTGAGTTTGACATTTGGGGATGTTCGATATTGCTCAACGATATCGCAAGATCCTAACTTAGATATATATTATCTAACGCTCCTAAAAGTCAAAATCAAAAATTAACTCTATTCAGAACACGTACGGATAATTTTAAAATAAATAGATGACTTTTTCGCCGTTAGAACACGGCTTTAGTATTGTGTTATCTAAATTACGGTCGTCTTATCCCGTCCATTGGTTCTCAGAAAGCCAAAGCTGGACTGCACTCACCAGACGTTTTAGTAACTCCACCGCCACCGCAGACAGCCGCCGCGAACAAGCACGCAGCCAGCCACAACTGCATCTGCCACCACACTCAAAACTCATTAGTTAGGTTAGGTTATGACAGGCATGGAGGCCGGCCACCGTGGTGGTTTTAGTCGGTAGGAGTCCGACATACCCTTCTTTTGCCCCCGCAAAAGGAGGGATCCATGATGGATTTCCCCACGTTAAAAAAAAAAAAAGGTTAGGTGTTGCAATTGTGTACCTAAGCGAAGTTCGTAACTTTGAGGATAATTCTAACAATCTTAGCAACATTAAAAACGCTGCAAACTTGACAAAAACTTGAAAAAAAAAAAAAAAAAAGAGAACAATGGAAAACTTCAAGATCTAAGCTTCTTCTTTTTCATGTTTTAAAAACTTCAGATGTCGCTAAAATTGATAAAATCATCCTTTATTATTGCGATCTTCATTACCATTTCGCTTTTAGCCTGGCGGGTAGTAGGTATCATCTTGATGAAACGAACTGAAAACTGGTTTTCTACTTTCCTTTGTTATCTAACTAGTGCCGAAATGAGATCTCGCTTGTAAAACTTTGTGCTTCGATGATTGTTGAGGCACAAATAAGATTGAAAATCGCAGTAAGAAGATGTTTAAGCTTCTAACTCGAAGTTAAAGATTTTTATTAAATTAAAATCACTAGGATCACTTTGAAACGTCTTACAAACTAGGTAAAGTTAGGTATTCCTGTTCCTCGCGAGCAAGCCTAGAAGAATCAGGCAACAAACACGGCATGGGGCATATCATTTTTTTCGATGATCCTTGTTTTGTTTTATACCTAAATTTTTTTTGTAATTATTTTTTTACAAAATTGAATTTAGAGCCAGTGTGGTAACAGTGTGGTAACTAATATCCGGTCTTACCATTTTATTGAAGTCATTGGAACTTTACAAACTACTCACGTTATAATGACTCTTTAAAATTTACAATTTTTTAACACAGCTCAACAAAGCTCTTTCAATGATACAGAAGTACTCTGTGATGACAGCGCACTTCATGTTTTTGAATTATTTTTTTAAAACCACCTTTTGGACCGTTTAAACTCATATTCTTACCAGAAAATCATGATTAGGTAGGTACTTGGCTTACTAATGCAGATCGGATTGATGATGTTTCGAAAGTTAAGCTCTAATCTAACAAATAAACATACATACAAGCATACAACGCCGATTCGTACAAGTTTTTTGAGAGATCTTCGCTCGCCTAAAAACCTTTACATAAAGCAGAAAAGGACCTAGGACGACGTAGGTACCAGGTAGTCCCATTCAGAGTTAAAGCCAAAAGGCAAACATTATGTTCACTGTACCTACTAACCACTAAGTTATGATAATAATAATCTTTATTTTTCTTTTCACATATTACATGCTCTTAGATTCGTTTTTCAAACACAATTTTATAATAATTCATTTCCTATCTTAAAACTAAAACATCATAATATACAAAATGTATAGTAAATTAAAATGTAAAATTAAGTTAAAAAGGAACATGTAGGGGCCTATAGTGTCTAGTACAGTCAACATAGGTTCTATGTTATTGAAGATCGATTATAATTCCATGAATGGAGCACAAGTACCTACGTACCTATTTTGCTGAAGAACTAACTTAGTTAATTATGCAGAGTCAACTTACCATTAATCTATCAGTCAACTTTCAATCCAAATCACAGCATCGCAACAGCGAAATAACGAGAGCGCAATGAAAGTGAGATGAGCGTGCGGATCCTATTTATAAGCTCGGGCGGGAATCGAAGCCGCTAGCCGGCTCAACTAGATGCGGGCTTGCTACGACGAACCAATTTGTAGTGGGGCTTGAAATTGTTTACCTAACTACAACCTACCTTTTTTTTACTATGTTTCTTTAAGTCTATATACTCTATGGTCCTACAAAGAAATCATGAAAGACAAACACACGGGAAACTTTTCAACGCCTGCATACTCCCAATTCTAACCTATGGCTGCCAAACATAGGCACTCACTAAAGCTCACCAACGCAAGCTGCAAACAACCCAACGCAGTATGGAGAGAAGCATGACAAACAAAAGGAAAATAGACAAAATCCGACACAGTACCATCAGGAAAGAAACAAAATTACAAGATGTAACATTGAAAATAAAGCAACTTAAATGGAGGTGGACAGGCCACACTATTCGAGAAGAAAAATGGAGCAAAACTATAACCACATGGTACCCATGAACTGGGAAGAGAAAGCAAGGAAGGCCATTCCGAAGATGGGATGACGAGATAGTGCTAACTGCTGGGAGAGCATGGACGAGGACAGCACAAAATAGAAATATTTGGAAGGGGTTGGAGGAGGCCTCTGCCAGAGGGCACACAGATTGCGAAACATAGAAAACCAAACATAATACATTATAAACCTAACTGAAAGAATCTGAAAAGAGGCTTAAATAAAAATAAAATAAAAAATATACTCTATGGATAATATTGTAGGTACCTAAACATTCTCAAAATTATCAAAAATAAATGTCAAAAATAATTTATCATTGCAATGCAAATAATCCTTTCACAACACTGATTCTTTCATCGACGGTCTTGGCCACCATACCTCAACATGGTCACTAATATAATACAGGATGACCATGAAAGAATCAGTGACACGACAAGAAAAAGAAGCATGCAAATAAAATAAATTCTTAAAGAATGTATAAAATAAAGTGAATAAAAACTCGTTGGATAGGAATTTTAAAGATAGGTAATTTAAGATGTTTAATGCTACTACTACTTATTCTTGCTATTAGGTAAACATTACAGCTAGATGGTGACTAAGCCAAATGACATCGAAAGCCCTCAATTTGCGTGGTAATTATTATTAAAAATCCACTTTTCCAACCAATTTCACTAAAATATTATATTTTATGTTACTCAGTAGTCAGTAAGTATGTGGTGGTGGTAGGTGTGCTTAGCTCGCGATCATAAAGCCGTAGGAAACTTGGCGCCCAGTGGACGCAAGGGAAAGCCAAGTTCAAACTCCTTGGATCAGCCCGACCGCATAGTTTCCTGAGGCAACCTAATCTAATTAAACTAGCCGCATAGGTGTACCTACTAAGCTATCTACTAGGTAGGTATGCCTGTTTTAGGTAGGTAGGTAAAAACTTACTATAAATAAAGTAGGTACTTCTAAATAACTACCTTCAAGATGCTAAGAACTATTTCGAATTCCATCAACGTTTCGGACTTCAAACCTCCGCAAAATATACTTACAGGTTGATTGGTTGGCAGGTAGAGGAAGGGTAGCCCCGGACAATTCGTTATAATACTTTATCAGGTCTAAACAAAAATATATAGGTAACTAAATCAGTATTTTTAATAATTAGTCTTTGAAAAATAACTAAAGCTCCCGTAAAAATGTACTTAATATAACGTTAAAAATAATAAACTTTAAAGTGTCCGACGCCGACGATACCCATCATCATCATCAGCCCACATTAGTCCACTGCTGGACATAGGCCTCCCCCAATACACGCCACTGAGCCCGACGGTACGACGGTACCCGCCAAATCACTATTCCTGATTCCGTAGGTAGGTATACCAACCACATTTGATTTGTGAAAGTGATCCGAAAATAGTTTTTAAAACTTTCAAGCTTTATCCTTTTAGTATTTACATTTGACTTAATTAAGAACACATAATTATGTGAAATGTAAATACTACTTACGTTATGTGTCCAACTTTGGGCTTCAAACTTTCGAAAAGATAGAGCGATACTGGTATCGCTCGCTGTTCAGAGCTGGCTCTGAACATTGTACCTTCCGTAGTGACTTAATTTTTCGTCTATTGTCGCAGTGTTTTTCACGAAAATAAAATATGTCGTGCTATGTCTAAAAACGAAAACAACGGAGCGTACCTATCTGCTCCATAATCTATGAACACTATGATAACTATATGTCAATGTCAAAGTCAGATGATTGTATGTGTATTGTGTCATTTTGTAAGTTGTCAAATTCTTTGCACATTCCGTCATTCCTTTCCTTCCTTCCACAATCAATTCAATCAATCAATCCATCCACCGCATTTTGTGAATCGTGAACTCCAAACAAGTGATTCTCGTTTTCTTCAGTAACGTAAATTTATTGTCGTCACGTCAGATCTTCAGTTTTCGGCACCTATTTTGTCAAGGATCCAGAACCACAAAATGCCGGTCAAGGCTGTCTGCGTTCTGAAGGGCGATGTCAGCGGCACTGTATTCTTCGATCAGAAGGTAGGTATTTTGTAAAAAACAATGATATCTAAACCTGTAGGTTTGTGTAATCAAACCACTTTTATAAAACCTACTATGCCTGCAGTAAGAGGTTTCTAGAAATCTGGTAGGTAGGTATCTACTATGTCCACACTTCACATTATCTATCTTATGTATTTTCGTTCAACAGGGCTATAGCCTCATTCATGGTTAGGGTGTTAGTTATAATGTACTTATCCCTTATTATTATTTGCAGCAATCCGAAAGTAAGTAGGAAGTTGCCAAGCCGTTTTTAAAATGAATTCAGGTTTTGTGAGGGTCGAAGGTCAATTTAGTCAACAAATCACTAGCTCTTGTATTCATTTCAATTATTCATTGAAATCACACAGATTATTTTGAAACATCTTTTTTTTTTATACCACTGAGGTGGCAAACAAGCATACAGCCCACCTGTTGGTAAGCGGTTACCGTAGCCTATGAGCGCTTGCAATACCAGAGGCATCACGCACGCGTTGCCGACCCCGAACCCCCTCCCCCCCCCCTAAAGAGCTCTGGCAACCTTACTCATCACAGGAACACAACACTATTTGAAACAAATAATGTTATTTGGCTGCGATCTTCTGTAAGGCGGAGGTACCTCCCCAGGCGGGCTGCTCCAGAATGCTGAATTCAGAACGAGAAAATCTTGCTGTGCCCTACCTCCTCCTAAAATGCATGCTTGACACTTATCTAACAGATTGTTTAATTTATGGTTTCAGGATGAGAAGTCTCCAGTAGTACTATCTGGAGAAGTTAGTGGACTTGCCAAGGTAATGTATAATTATGATTGCATAGGTAGATTATGATAGGTGGATCTTGGCAAACATCAAATTAGCCATTGTGCAATAGATTTTTAGAAACTTCGCCTTTTCCTTAATCCTCACAGATCCTACTGTAGATACCTACTATAATTTAATACTTATACTATAATTTGACAGGCCTCATAACTCAGTTGGTAGTAACTGCCTTCTGCGCTAGAGGTCGTGGGTTCGATTCCCGCACTGGACAAACATTTGTGACTAACACAGATGTTTGTTCTGTGTCTGGGTGTTAAATATATATCTATTATGTATATCAGTCTCTGGTACCCATAGTACAGACTATGCCTAGTTTGGGATCAGTTGACCGTGTGTGATATGTCCGGAATATTTATTTATTTATTTATTTACTTAATAAATCTTCATTAGGAGTCCAAGAATAGCAAAATCTTCATTTATCATCAAACATGGTTAATTGAATTTTAACAAAGTAAAACACATAATTATTCAGCAGTTGGTTGTAATCATTGACCTTGCATTGATTAAAATTCCATTACATCACTGTCTTGATACATAATAATTACAAATACATAGGTATGTTACCTACCTTGTTGATTTAACTTTGCTGATGAAATATGCAGAGTCATTTATTAACAGATAGTGGAACTTTTAGTTAAATATCGGTTTAAAGAACTTTATTCAACAGCACTCATTAAGAACATACAGTTCACTTAAAAAAAGAGTACTTAAAAAATATAATAATAAACTTTAGGGTAGTCAATCCCTAGTAAGCAAATATAAACGATAAACACATCAGAACCCGTGATCCAGTAAAGACGTGGTAAACGAGATCCATTTTTAAATGACGCCACTTTTATATCACATATGAGCCTGATTGGAAAATTGTAATTGTTCTCAGAGTAGATTAATTAATTCAATACTAGTTTGCGCCCGCAGCTTCGCTCACGTGGTACCTAGAACATAATAATAGAATCTAATAAAAATTACAATTAAAAGACACATTTTTTCTCCAGGGCAAGCACGGCTTCCACATCCATGAGTTTGGAGACAACACCAACGGCTGCACCTCGGCAGGAGCCCACTTCAACCCGCAGAAGGTGGATCATGGTTCTCCAGATGCAGATGTCCGTCATGTCGGAGACTTGGGAAATATTGAATCCCCCGGTGGAGTCACTAAGGTCTATACAAGAACTATTACTTTATGACATGGTTTTTCTCACAGACATCTTCAAAAACATAAGAATTTTTTTAATAAGATACAGCGATAGGTAAATTTAAACTTATTTCAAAATGATCCTTATGTCTACTGAATAAAGTTAATTTGAGTTCGACTTTGGGGGGCTTGCAATATCTTTGAGCTATAGGTATCGCACACCCTAAAATGACAAACTCAAAATGGATTGTAACAAGTAGATGTAAGGATCATTTTGAAACGAATTTTAAGTGGCATTGCATGCTGATTGAATATGGCTTAATCCTGTAACTTTTCTCCTACATTTCAGGTGTGCATCCAAGATTCTCAGATCTCCCTGGTAGGACCGAACAGCATCGTAGGGCGCACGCTGGTCGTCCACGCTGACCCTGATGACCTAGGCCTTGGAGGCCACGAGCTCAGCAAGACCACCGGAAATGCAGGCGCCCGCATCGCTTGCGGTGTCATTGGCTTAGCTAAAATCTAAAGCCCTATCTTGTACCCATTACAGTACGGTCGGTAGAACATGAAGGGCAAACGTGATTTTAACTACAAGGCTGTTCAGAAGCATGTTTTTCCTAAAAAATCTATTGCAAATCAAAACAGCTAACTTCACGTTTGCAACGATCCAATGACTGTACTGTACTTCTCATCATAAAATGAATATGTTTTATTCCCAGTGTTGTTGCAGATTATCTGTATTTCTACCATAATTATCAATAATTAGGTACTTAGTTTATGCTATTGCATTTAAAGCACTAACTGTTACTTCTGATTGGGAAAATGAAAATGTTTCTCTGTTGTAATTGCTCTGTATGAATATATAAATGAATACTAACCAAAAATGCTATGCAATGTGAATGTGATGGTGTATCCTAGATGTAGTCTGCATTTGTACTGTTCATGCCAGTCTACTATTGTTGAAATAAGCCACTAGGTTATTAACTTTATTATAATCACTTGGGCTACATTTCAAAATCAAATAAGAATTGTTTGTTGTAGATTAAGTTCTGTTAAATTTTGTATTATTTTGCGAACAAAAATTATAAAAGGAATCTTTTTTTCTTAGTTTTCTCACTTGGTGCGGGCACATGATGTATAATGCAATATGTTCTGTTTCAATAAAATCCAAAAAAAAACATATTTTTCATTTTACCCATAGTATTTGTCCACCACCCTATAGCTGACTCAGGATTGTGGTAGATGGCACAAACCATGCCTAATATCAAAGATAATAACAGAATATTTAAATAACTAAATACCCAGCAGTACCTAGGTGGAGTCAAGGTGTGATGATGATATTGATCCCCATAATAGGTGCAGTTGAAATTTATTTCCTCTAATCACACTGAAATTTTACATAACTTAATTTACAGAAAGAAACTTAAAACTAATATTTACAAAATACACAAGAAACAGTTGAGCCATCTTAAGACCGTTACAAACGATCTATAGATAGCTCAACTGATCCAGATCACTACTAGTCGGAAGCGTCCCCAAGACGCTGGCGGAATTGCCACGCTGGATGGCAATGCTAATGCGCTGGGCCAAATAAGAGCCAGCTCTCGGGTCACGCGTCGCTTCGATCAGACGTCCTGATATCTTTTTGAAAACCCGGAGGGCCCCGTTTCCCCATGGACCCAGGGTCTCAACCCCAAAAGGCTCAAATATGTAAGCCCTATCAAGACTAACATATTTGCGCCTCGGCCGAATCTGCCGCCGCACCCGCCCTAACTGATGTCCCCGGAAGATGTGTGCGCGCTAGTGTATCAACAAAAGTAGCGTCCCACACCATAAGCCTACCTTTCTCCCAAGGGACCAAAGTCATACCGTCAGGCCGCTTACCATCATCACGTAGCAGACCATTCGGTTCGAGAATGGCTGGGACGTTAATGCTGGTAAGAGCCCGGCGGATGATGTCAAATTAAATAGTATGCAATTTTTTCATGAATATTTTAACTGTCCTATAGAATACACTTTTGCATTTTCCTTTGTAAAGAAAGCATTGTAAGATGAATCATGGGCTTGGAACATCTTAGGACTACTCAAGTTCCACTGCCACAAGCTATTCTCCTGGCTTTGAATGCTTATTGCTGTCCAGTAGTTGTCTAGTTCTCGTGCAGTTGCATACTGTGACAAGCTACTGCACACATTTGTAACTAGAGATGAGGTGATGAAGCCTTTGATTATGAGGAGAGATATCCTAGTAGTTTTGAGTGCAAAATCACTCTCGGGCTCACTGTAAGTGCTAATATAGGTCTCTGGTTCGGCCAACTCTCCTCCGATCGCCAGCATGCCTATCCATTCGACCATCTCCTCGGTATCTACATCTTTTATTGATGGTATTTCAGTTATATTGGGTATGATTTTCTTGAATTCTAAAGCATGCACGGATACTTTGATGTTTCTGTCTGAGAAATACTTTGCTACAGATGAAGGGCAGACAGTTTCTTTATGCGGCTCCCAGGTTACGTAGAGATTGAAGACTCCTAACTTGCTCAAGCTCTGCTTCACTTTACTGCAAAGTTGGTGTTTCAAAGTTTTCAGGTCTATTTTTACTTCGTAAAAGTTATGTGGTCTTTTGGTGCCTTGTAGGCCTAATGTTTGGTAGATGAACTCTAGGAGATGCAGGGTGAGATATCCGTCTGGGGTTACGGAGACGCAGTTCTGCACCATGCAGTCTCTATCCGCTGATAAACAGTAAATATTGCCTCTCTTGACAAAGTTTTCGATGAATGATGGTTCGACAAGCTCTGTGAGAGAGCAGCCTAGTACCTTGTAGTAATCGCTGTCTTTCGTTAGAATGTCCTCGATAGCAGCAGGAGTTTGTATTTCATCAGGACAAGTGATCACTAAACTCTTGTAGAAGCAGTTCATGGAAACAGTTTTGTTTACGAACTCCAAATCCACATTTCTCTTGTTGGTGGCCATTGTTTTCGGAGGTGGAAAGTTTGTTATATCAGGGCAGATCATGTTTAGTAGGTAATGAAAATTCCAAAGAGAATAAAGAAAACCACTTGTACGCTAGCTAGTAGCTACTATAGAAAAAAGCAAGCAAATTCATACGATAGAAAACCAATACAAAAATTGCAGACTTTTTTTTTAATTATTCCCTTGCTGGGCTGTCTATTGCATCCTATACCTTCTACAATCTTTTTTTTCTTTCATTTTATGGCGTCTGCTGTTTTATAGTCAATAATGCCAGTCTCAAGTAATTAGTGTTACTCCTTCTACAGTCCTTTTTTTTGTGTGTATGTCTACAGCTTACACATAACGAATTTCTGAATTCTGAGTATGCAAATATTTAGTGCATAATTGGTGCAATCTGAAAATCCAATTCAAAATTTAGGTGCCAAAGAGGTTTCTGAGATATGAGCCAAAAACTATGTGTCAGCTGGAGACCCGGGTCTACAGCTTGCACATCCAGTACTGCCAAACGGCTGACGCGAGAGCTATGAAAACTAGCCAGATATTTAGTGCCAAATTAGTGCCAAAGGTACTAAAAATTTCAGGCCTGTAGCTTAAAAGGTTTCAGAGATATGAGCCAAAAACTATGTGTCAGCTGGAGACCCGGGTCTACAGCTTGCACATCCAGTACTGCTAAACGGCTGACGCGAGAGCTATGAAAACTAGCCAGATATTTAGTGCCAAATAAGTGACTAAGGTACCAAAATTTTCAGGCCTGTAGCTAAAAAGGTTTCAGAGATATAAGCAAAAAACTATGTGTAAGCTGTAGACCCGGGTCCCCAGCTTACACATTTCGTTACGCCAAACCGCTGATCAGAGGGCAATAAACTTTAGGCAGGATTTTAGCTTATAATTAGTGCCTAAGGTACCAAAAATTTCAGGCCTGTAGCTGAAAAGGTTTCAGAGATATAAGCAAAAACAGTTTTCCCGCCAAAAAATTCAAATAAAGTTATTGAAAATCGGCTCATTGCGACGTTGCCACTTCGCTTAAAAAGATTGTCAAACGACTTTAAACTTTATTTACATGCCACGAAGATTGATTTTGGTATTTGATCATTAAAAAAGTTCATTGGTTTTGTTGAGTTTAGTCTAGGAGCTCGGAGGATAAAATAGTTTTCAGCCAAAACATACCGTGTTGCCATCGATGTAATCGTATCTCGTAGACTTACGTCTTGATTGATGATGGAAGTCAGAGGCAATCACGACGACATCATCGCCCTGAGTCAAATTCTTTGTCAGTGTCGGCAAGTTATTTATAATCTCTCTGATAGGATCACCTGGCTTACAAATGGATAGAACAGATTGGTAGTCATTATTATGTAAGTGTATAAATTTTCCAAGAGATTTTCCGTATGTATCGCACAATATTAGCATTTTCTTAGGTCTATTTTGTGAAATTGCGGCGGTATCCTCAGCTATAAGTCTGGGTTCATGGTTTTGGGTACTGTTATTCGTTTGGTTTCCAGTGTTCTCCTCTGTCGTTAGCTTCTCTACGGATCGAAGTCCTATTCTCGTAGTAATCCCGTTGTCTTCTTTATTCTTTATTGTCACGACCTGTTTTGTTGCTATTGATTCACTCGTTTTAATTGTTTTTGTCTTCCCTTTTTTTCGCTACTATTTTTTTTGTATTTTTCTTTCTATTCTGTGAGTCTTTATCATGTTTCACTTGTTTATTCAATGTTATAATATTTTTACTTAAGTTCTTGGTCTTTGCTGCAGTTTTAATATCTACGGTGTGTCTAGAATTTTTTAATTTTATGTTTTCACTTTGGAGCTCAATTATTTGGCTTATTAAATTGTCCAATTCTTCATTAAGTATTTGGGTGTTCTCATTGGTTTCCAACTGGAGCGTTTTTTGTAGTTGTGCATTATTTTCGTGCATACGTATTACGTTTAATGCTTCTTCATATTCATTGAGATCTGCAGTTCGTCGCTCAATCATCTCTTTTAGCTTATTTCTTTCCGTTTCAGTCTCTTGTAATTTTATTACTTGTTCTGCAAATGCTACTTTGAGTGACCCATTTTGCGCCAAGAGATTTTTATAATCCTTCGCGCAGTCGTCTTGTTCCTTTAGAAGCTTCAAATTCAAGTTTTGTGCTTTTTGTATTTCAGCGGTCAATTTTCTAATTCTACGGCAACCTGGTTTCTTGTTTGGGGCATTCTGGAACGATCAGAAAACGCAAAAAGTCGATTCGGATGAAGAGATTCGATCCAGGGCACGTCGTTACTGACGATTATTGAGTCCACCGCCTCAACCGCTACGCCAGCGGTACTTTACTTGCAGCGACGAAATAAGTGTAGAGGTTGAAAGAACTATTTCTTAGAGTCGCAGATCGTTGTAATAAAAAAATCGACCGTCATTACACTTTTTTGCACACCCTCATTAGCTTTTTAGTTCAATATGACTTATTGATAAAAAACTTTTATTTAGTCATTATAACGAGGCACTTACGTATAATATTGTGACGCGTTCGTTATTTTGGTTGTTATCATTTTTGAGAGTAGATCGCCAAAATGGTTTAAGGTAAACATCATGAAGAAACCAGAGGTTTAGTCAGCTCGCACACTACGAGTACTTACGTGTTAATAGGAAACAATACAATGCCACAAATCTGGGCCCCGATCGCGCTAAATTTTTGCTTGTGGCGCTCTGCGGTATATTTTAAGGGATGAAGATGAAGTTTTCCAAACGCTGGCCATTAGATAAAACAGAATCGAAACCATTGTGTAAGTATCATCATCATCACCTATTTGAGTCCACTGCTGTACATAGTGTACCTACCACTAATTAGAGGTGGATAACTCGAGTCAGTGACCGTGGCGGCCCCGGCTGAAGAATAGGCCCCTCCTAACCTCCTACCCGTGGATGTCGTACTAGGCAGGCGAGTAAGGGATGGGCAGCAGCTTCTCCTATTTTCACAAAGATTTTCAAATTCCCCCCACCCCCATGACAGGAAGTCACTCCGGAAATCTGTGGGGGAGGCCGCTGTTCAGCAGTGGACTTCAAACGGCTGGAATGATGATGATGAACTCGAGTCAGAACACGTATCCAGATCGAATCACAGGGTACTGAGCCGCAGGTAAATGGATCACGTCGCTCCCAAGCAGCTGAAGCAGCTCAACGGCTCAAAGTAGTTCTACTTCATCTGCGATTCATGCGACCCTGACCCTGATTAGAAACGATTTCATACGATAACAATTTGTATTATTTTCAACACTATTAAGTCCATATTAGAAAAGCTGACCCGTTTGATGAACTGATTGCTAGTACCTTATTGCATTGTTTGCTTCACTTTACCTGATTCATCTGAAATCATTCATAGATCTACTTGCGCGGTTCAAGAGCGCGTGCTGCGAGCTGATTTGCAGCTCAGGTATTTTGAGTGAGTTACCCACCACTACCACTTAGAAACTTTGATGTACCAAATAAAAACTATAGTAGGTATTATTATAATATTATAACTACAAAATTTTTGTTTATTTTTAGATTTTGACGCCTTTTCTTTTTTAGTTACCAGCATAATTTTAGTGATACTTCATCATCTTATCCTATCTAAGCTTCTGAATTCTTTAACCTACATGATATATACTTTAAACATACATAAGCCTCTCGATTTGAGAGCAAAAGACTTGGCGGCAGGAATAAGATGCCACAGCCAGCCCGAAAGGGAAAAGCATAAAAAAATGCGAACTTCAAGAACGAAAGAATGACACGATAATGTTACGCGCCTGTACAATATCGGGCAGCCTGTAAGGACGTGGACACTCTGATAATGTACAGCCAGCCATATTCACAGCATCTAATTCTAAATGGGGGAATAAGATCTGCACTGACGTCCCGCGTTGGGGTGCGCATTCACAGCATTTTATTGCAATAATTTTTCCAATAATACGAAGCCACCTAGCTTTAGACGGCGGAGTCATATATCTCATCATGTCACATAGGAACCTACTCATCATGTCACATAGGAACCTACTCATCTATTCCTTTCGTGACGTGGTTTATAAATGGTTCATATCTACCTACCTTATGTGAGGTACCTACCTACTTCCCTATGTTTTGTAGGTCTAGGTACAAAGTGTAGGTACGTAGTACCTAGGTATAATAAATACTTGGTACCTATACCTAGCTAGACCTACATAAGTAAGTACCTTACATAAAGTACGTAGGATTGTATAATATTATGCAAACACGTCACGAAAGTAATAGATGGCTTCCTAGTACTTAGAGCTAACCAAACTTAGGTAGAACTAAATTGCCTAAATGCGTAATAAAACACGTCAAAAAACTATAGATAGGTAAATAACTAGTACCTAGGTACTAGGTAACTACCATCTATAATTTACTAGCCAACTTAGATATGAACAAAATGAGCAAATACGTCACGGTAGTACCTAATAGATACCTGCATATCCAACTTTCATATGTGCTACCTACCTACCTACCAAGGTATCTTGATTAACCTAAATACCTTACCTGACTTCTTCTGACAGACTTTTATTTCTGTTTTAGTGTGTGGCTAGGCGTAGCAATGATCTATGAAATGCGGGGCGGTGGCGCGGGCAGAAAGTGTATGAGAATGGCCGGATATAGGGCTCAGTGGCGCGTATTAGGGTTGACCTATGTCCAGCAGTGGACTAGTGTGGGCTGATGATGATGATGGCTACAATGGAGGCCAATTACATACGTCAGTTTCGAAATTGAAAATCTATGGAACTTCAACCGAAGTAACAAATTATGTAGGTAGGTACTAACCAATTACTTACAATATATTTTTATTTTATCTAGATCGATCGACACCTATCTTACATATGAGATAACGGCTAGGTTAGAAGTACAACAAATTCAGAAGATGAAGATACTACCTAATAAGAAGCTGTGTAGGTGTCACAAAAATTATGCTAGTAACTAACAAATGTTAGTAACTTACCTACATTAGAGGTAGGTACAGTATGTCCAGTGGACTTCAATAGGTTAAAGATACCTCCTACATAATAGTTTCGATTCTGTTTTATCTATATCCAGCCAATTCTATCCATAGCCAGCGTTTGGAAAACTTCATCTTCGTCGCATATAATATACCTACCACAGAGACCCTCAAGACGAAAGCCTACAGTCAGTGCGCGTTGCCAGCACCAAAAAGTTACGAACGGCGACCACACACCGAATGACGCAGTGTTGAAAGGCCCCGCACCCTATGGACCGACGACATTGCGAAGGTTACTGTAATTCACTGAATGGAAATGGCTCAAGACCGTTCGTCGTGGCACTCTTTATGGGAGGCCTATGTTCAGCAGTGGACTTCTGCAAAATGAAAAAATATTTTTGTGATACATGTCCTCTAATAGGTAAGTATCCAAAAGGGAGGTCATTCAACTTATCGTTAATGTGTATATACTAATTCCGGAACATTTTGTATACATACACTAGTTCACTGAAGTAAAAGATAAATCTCTCTTTTTCGAGGTACGACACACAAGGTACATCGATGGCAGCACTGGGTATGTTTTGGCTGAAAACTATTTTATCCTCCGAGCTCCTAGACTAAACTCAACAAACCAAATTAACTTTTTTAATGATCAAATACCAAAATCAATCTTCGTGACATGTAAATAAAGTTTAAAGTCGTTTGACAATCTTTTTAAGCGAAGTGGCAACGTCGCAATGAGCCGATTTTCAATAACTTTATTTGAATTTTTTGGCGGGAAAACTGTTTTTGCTTATATCTCTGAAACCTTTTCAGCTACAGGCCTGAAATTTTTGGTACCTTAGGCACTAATTATAAGCTAAAATCCTGCCTAAAGTTTATTGCCCTCTGATCAGCGGTTTGGCGTAACGAAATGTGTTAGCTGGGGACCCGGGTCTACAGCTTACACATAGTTTTTTGCTTATATCTCTGAAACCTTTTTAGCTACAGGCCTGAAAATTTTGGTACCTTAGTCACTAATTTGGCACTAAATATCTGGCTAGTTTTCATAGCTCTCGCGTCAGCCGTTTGGCAGTACTGGATGTGCAAGCTGTAGACCCGGGTCTCCAGCTGACACATAGTTTTTGGCTCATATCTCTGAAACCTTTTAAGCTACAGGCCTGAAATTTTTAGTACCTTTGGCACTAATTTGGCACTAAATATCTGGCTAGTTTTCATAGCTCTCGCGTCAGCCGTTTGGCAGTACTGGATGTGCAAGCTGTAGACCCGGGTCTCCAGCTGACACATAGTTTTTGGCTCATATCTCAGAAACCTCTTTGGCACCTAAATTTTGAATTGGATTTTCAGATTGCACCAATTATGCACTAAATATTTGCATACTCAGAATTCAGAAATTCGTTATGTGTAAGCTGTAGACATACACACCTTTTTTTTCTTTCATTTTATTGCGTCTGCTGTTTTTATAGTCAATATTGCCAGTCTCAAGTAAATATGAATGTCAAGTTTGTTCACATGTAAAATTTAATTTAATTTCTTTAAAAATTTACACACTATAAATAAATTAGATTAGAAGGATAGTAGGCTAAGAAATGAAACTTATGTTGTAGGTAGGTACATTTTAATAATTTAAATGCTTTTCTAACAATTTGTGAAAAATACTGAAATACACCGTGAAACGGAACGCTTATTCGTAAAACTGCCCATAAAATATCACAATATACTGCTCAGCTTTGCTTAGCTGACTTGCAGTTCCTCGGACGGCACTGCCTTGTAGAGAGCTTCGACGTCTTCGACCACAGCCTTCACGATGGCGTGGACGATGGGCGGAGCTATTTCCCTCATGACATCGCCCCAGTTGGTGTTTAGGAAGTCTTCTACCGGACCAGCTGAAATTACCCAACAGTATTACTCGTAGAACCTATGAAGATAAAAAGTAGCCTATTGCTATTGCAGATTATAATCTATCTCTGAGCAAAATTTCATCCTAATCCGTTCGGTGGTTTGGGCGTGATTGAACCACAAACATCCATACAAACTTTCGCATTTATAATATTAGAAGGAGGACATAGGATAAGATGTTACTTATTTATTGGATAATGTGCCATGCTAAGCTCTTTATGAAATGGAATTATAGCCATAATAGGTATATAGTAGTCAAGGTAGGTATCTCTATTACCTAATATTTTAGCTATTATCGTTAGATTTGCTTATTACCTACCTAGAGTTTTTTTTTAAATAACACTGCAGTCACCTAGGTATGTCAGTCCTGACTCTACACCAGGGGTGGGTGAGTGGGAGTTGGCACAAAATAGTTTTCACTCTCACTCGTGTGCGTGGAAACACGCAAGTTACACGTTATTTTGTATGGATAATCTGAATGACAGTAATGGTCCGCTAGAGGCACTGTTACGAATTCCATACATAAACACGCGGATCACGCTCACGAGTGAGTGTAAAAACCATGATGCAAACTCCCACTCACCCCTCAAGACTCCCTGTCTCGCGGGTAACAGAAACTACGAGTACCATGGTACCACAACACCAGACCCGGAACAAATATGTGCAGATCATGCAAACATTTGTTTTGCATGCAAAGATTACTTTTCTTTTGAGCCTCACCTAGTTCGATCGGCACCACACTGAAGCTTTAAATTCCATTTTGTGAAAAAGGATCATCGAAAAAAATGATAGGCACGCGTGCCCTGTTTGTTGCCTGATTCTTGTAGGCTTGGTCGCAAGGAACAGGCATAGCTTCACCTAGTTTCTAAGACGTTTCAAAGTGATCCTAGTGATTTTATTGAAATAAATGCATTTTGACTTTGACTTTGACTTTAGTCCCGCAGTGGGAATCGAAACCGCAGCACTCACGCTGCGCTACCAAGGTATGAGCTATGAGCGGCGAAGCGATCTCACCTAAAGCTTTGTTTCCATTGAAGAGATTCTGGAAAGCAAAGTGAGCCCCTCCCTTGGTCTGGTAGGTGTGTTTCCAGTTCTTAATGTGCCAGTGCTCCTTGCCGTCGTCACCCTGGACCGTGATCAGTTCGGTAGTTGACTTTATTACTATATCACCTGAAAAATAAAAGCAGATGATTAGGTACCTAATAGGTACTGACCGCCGCCGCTGATCATAATCACACACTAACTTTATCGGTTCGATAAAAGTATGCCAAGCGGGCTGCTCCGATTTAATGCAAGAAATCTCGCTGTGATCTACCTCATAAACTACCCTAGTGTTTAGAAAAGGACGGAGCGAGAGTTATCGAGCGGATAAAAGACCTATTAGGTATGAATAGAGGGTTTATTTTTTTAAACTAATTCACTAGACTAGATAAAATAATGAAATATACCTAACTACATTATTATCTTTTGAGCAGCGGACGTGGTCTGTCAAATCAAAATGATTAGAGGAGAATTCAATTCAATAATCTTGGGCTTTTCTTGATATCTAAGTTGACTGGCCTCATAGCTCAGTTGGTAGTGCTCTGCCTGTTGCGCTAGAGGTAGCGGGTTCTATTCCCGCACTGGACAAACATTTGTGACGATGACAGATGTTTGTTCTGTATCTGGGTGTTAAATATATATCTATTATGTATATCAGTCTCTGGTACCCATAGTACAGGCTATGCCTAGTTTGGGATCAGTTGACCGTGAGTTATATGTTTAAAAAATATATATATATACGTAAAAGTAGGTACAACGATATATTTAGGTAGCATTTTAGCATGGCTTATTTGCCAGCTGGTTTAGTTCGTCGTGTCACTGGTTTTTCCCCTTTCGGTATGGCTATAGCATCTAGGCCTTACCGCCAAGTCTTACGTTTATTTTTCCTTGTTATTTTTATTCTTTCGTCGTTATTTTTCATCTTATTCATGGTCAAGTCATCGTCAAGTCAAGTCAAGTTCAGTTTTAGTAAGATATGATGGTGGCTATTTTACTAAAACCTCGAGGGACCTCTTGGCGCCAACTCGAAAAATGACGATACACGAAATCATTCTATTTCACTTCACTTGTGCGGTTTACTCAAACAATATAACGCAAAACACCACCATAATCACATAATATTATTCAATTTAACACTAGTTTTGTAAAATAAATTGAGAGCACAACATCAATTTGCAAGTTCCCGCCAAAAAGTCCGTGTCACTGGTTTCATTATCAAAGACAAGTTAGAGTGACGGAAAATCGCGCCTCGACGTTTTAAAAAAAAACAGTGTGGTAAAGGGTGCCTAGGGTGTATGTGACACCATGCACACTTGCACAGTGCTTTTGACTCTAGGTTTATAAATACTTACGAATATCAATGACGTATTTCCCCTCTCCCGTGATGGGCAGCACCAGGATCTGGCCGTCCAGCTTGTAATCCCCCTTGAGTTGGACCGTGCATTTCTGCGTCAGAGACTGCTTCATCTTCGCCAAGTCATGTCTGCAACAAACAGAGACGTTTTAATTATATTTGGACCAGAATAACGAAATGTTTGCAGAATACGAGACGGATGGATTTGCTGTAATTCTCCGTAAAAATACCACATCCCTGATGCACAGAGTGTGTGACAGCCCCAATATCATCCTTCATACCATTGCTGGCAGGATCACCTCTCCCACGTGGCACTGCTTCGTGAGGAGAGTGATCTAAATACATATGTGATAATATCTTTTATATTACGTTATTAACAAATTATGGATCTAAGTAGTCCGAACTAAAATATTTTTTTTTTATGTATAATATTCAGTAATTCAGTAATTCATTTATTGTTTGTGAATCAGGTACATTTAACAGTCAGTTCATAGGACTAGTCTAGATCGCTAGATTCTGCCACTTGGGCGTACAAACATTTAATTGACATTTCAATTATTAAAGCATGCATTAATTTAGTTATCTGCCTTTATTACATCGTCAAAAATTTATATAATAAGCGCGCGCCGAACTCAATAGAAAATTTATTTTCAAAAGGATATCAGGACGTCTGATCGAAGCGACGCGTGACCCGAGAGCTGGCTCTTATTTGGCCCAGCGCATTAGCATTGCCATCCAGCGTGGCAATTCCGCCAGCGTCTTGGGGACGCTTCCGACTGGTAGTGATCTGGATCAGTTGAGCTATCTATAGATCGTTTGTAACGGTCTTTAGATGGCTCAACTGTTTCTTGTGTATTTGTAAATATTAACTTGTATTAGTTTTAAGTTTCTTACTCAAATGTGCTAGAGCTTTTTTCATTCAGCTTATACCTACTTATCACAGCCAAAAGCATTATTTGCTTAAAACAGTGTTGTGTTTCTGCGGTGAATAAGGTTGCCAGAGCTCTTTAAGGGGAGGGGTCAGCATCAGCATCGCGTGCGTGATTCCTATTGTATTGCAAGCGTTCATAGGCTACGGTAATCACTTACCATCAGGTGGACCGTAAGCTTGTTTGACACATTTAGTTGTATAAAAAAAACTTTAAATTGGCTGATCAACACAAACTAACCTAACCATCAGGTAGGTATGTTAACAGCTTTATAATTCGGAAGTTTATGAAAACGCCAGTTATCGTATCAAAGGATAGGAAAATACCAACGGCTAGCTGATCAATGCCACTTGTTCAAAACAAACCATCAATGTTTGTTGACAAACAGACAGACTCGACTATGTGTAATCTATGCGGAAAGCGGAGACGAGATGAAGTCCAAGGCCACGCTATTTAATTTACGTTCACCGCACATAATATATAGATGAGAAGGTAATTATAGCCTTAAATTAAATTATGTGCTTAAGGACTTTGTCTCACACAACAAATACTTTTGTAACTATTTTTTGTACTTATCTCTTGATATGTTTTTTGTTCGACTCGAACTTTAAGTTTATTTACAGAAAGAAACTTAAAAATAATACAAGTTAATATTTACAAAATACACAAGAAACAGTTGAGCCATCTAAAGACCGTTACAAACGATCTATAGATAGCTCAACTGATCCAGATCACTACCAGTCGGAAGCGTCCCCAAGACGCTGGCGGAATTGCCACGCTGGATGGCAATGCTAATTCGCTGGGCCAAATAAGAGCCAGCTCTCGGGTCACGCGTCGCTTCGATCAGACGTCCTGATATCTTTTTGAAAACTCGGAGGGCCCCGTTTCCCCACGGACCCAGGGTCTCAACCCCAAAAGGCTCAAATATGTAAGCCCTATCAAGACTAACATATTTGCGCCTTTTGAGATCCTCGGCGAGATCATTTTTTTTGTTTATTTTTACTCCATTTTTATTTTGATAGGTAAGTAGGCCCCTCATGAACTTGTGCTTGTGGGACAAAGAAATACATTTCCCTTCTTCTTTTATGTTTCCTTCCAGGCGGAAGAAATAAATAACTCAACGGATAGCGGGATTTAGGAGGATGCAGCAAGGAGGCAAAGTTTCCAGGGCAAAAACTCCACGCTCTAGAACGAGATAAATCAGTTATTATAATTGCAACTTTTGAAACAATGAACAACGAGGCAAAATAATATTTTTTTATAGTGCATTGCTTAACTAAACCGCGACAATGGACGACCTTATACTTGACTCTGACCGTAAAAACCATATAGAGAGCAATTGCATTAAAATTGTTGTATTTACGATGATAATCGTTTAAGTACATCAGGGAACAACACAATAGTAACGTAGTCGCGTAAACGATACATTTTTTTGTATCACAACTAAGTTGTCAAACAAGCTTACGACTTAAGCGGTTACCTAGGCATAGGAACGCTTCTAATACCAGAGGCACCACACACGCGTTGCCGACACCGAGTCCCAACCCCCGCACCCCTTAAAGAGGGTAACCTTACTCACCGCAGGAACACAACACTATTTGAAACAAATAATGTAAGGCTGCGATCTTCTGTAAGGCGGAGGTACTTCCCAGGCGGGCTGTTCCATTTAGAGCGAGAAAATCTCACTGTGCCCTACCTCGCATAGATTGTCATGATCGATACCTAAATAAGTACGCAACATTTCACATAAATTGTATCATTTGAGTTTCTTCATACAAAAGACATAAACGCGCGTCGCTCGTTTTTGAATATATCGCCGAATATCTAATTAGGCCTAATAAGGCACCTTGTTGGATGACCAAGAAAGAATCAGTGACACGACAACCAAGCATTAGGCACCTACTATATAAATAACATGTCATGCCTTGAACATGACTCCGCTTCAAGATCTTTCAATATTGTTTTTATTCATTTATCCAATTTTAAATTTGCCGTGACATTTTGTTTAATTCTTTTTATTATGCCGTGTATAGTTTTTTTAAGTTTTTATGTATTAATAATAATGTATGGATTTTTTAAGAATCTGAAATAAATGATTAATAATAATTGAAATCGCATGGATCATTAAATTTTTTTAATTTAACTTTGAATTTAACTTTGTTAATAATCAAATTGGAGCATAATTCAGTCCAAAGCTTTTTTGACATCTGTCGGATATTTAGTAATAAGATTTTTTATAGAGATTTCTCTTGATTACGTTGAATTTGTTTACTTTATTACGCTTGGTTCATTTATATAAAAGCGTACATATTGCTCTTTATATGATTTACTAAACCTAGAGAGTTTATTCTTTGTTTTTTTTTTTGGACTTTTCACCCATTGTCAACTGATCCCAAACTAGGCATAGCCTGTTCTATGGGTACCAGAGACTGATATACATAATAGATATATATTTAACACCCAGACATAGAACAAACATCTGTGTTAGTCACAAATGTTTGTCCAGTGCGGGAATCGAACCCGCGACCTCTAGCGCAGAAGGCAGAGTTACTACCAACTAAGCTATGAGTCCAGTCTGAAGTACTTTGCTTCTAGTTTTAACACCATGATTATCACTTTTTTTTTAACATACACGTTAAAAAAAAAGTGATAATCATGGTGTTAACATTTATATTTTTATGCCACAGAATTAAGTCTCTTCGATAATTTATCTATGTGCGGGCGCCATTGTAGCTTATTATCTAAGGTTATACCTATGAACATGACACACTAAAATGACATTGGAACTTGTTTTCTCATACGCCACAAACTATAAATTACTTTTACATGTTTGTATTTTATAAGGAAAATAAAAGTCGAACGCCTTGTAAACATTTTTGTACTATTCTTTTCTAAGAGAAACTTGAGTAAAAAGTGATCTTATACTAATCCTTTTGTTCATGACTATTCAGGATGTCATTATAACGCTATTTCTTAGCTGAGGATAATAGTCATTGCGTGGGAAAAAATGCCCATTGATGTGATCAAATCAATTTTAATCACAACAATTTTCTTTCACTAGATAACACATTTTTTTGAGCTCCTTTGAGGAAAAAAGAGAAAAACAAACGTTTTTATCTTTTTTCCTCAAAGTTTAGAAGACAAACCTTGGTGGCAACTCTGGTGATTGATAATTGCCTCTCATTGCAGGGAGATGTGTACTTATTTACGTATGTGTAGTTACTTGAACCTAAAATGAAGTTCAGCGTAGGTATCTCGTAGGGTAGGTAAGTCTAGCTAGAGGCTCGATGCCCAGTGATATTATAGATCTGAAATGTTATGATAAGACTGCATTTTTATCCCTATGTGTTGGTGACCGAGGTTCGAGTTCACGACCTTTGGATCGGAAGGCGGGTTCATCCACCACGCCGTCATTACTCTTGGCGTATTAGCGTGCCTGTTACAAAATATATTGTCTATTGTCAACGACACACCGCCTAAACAAAATCGCAAAGTTGATGGTACGGGGAATACAGATTACTACTATCAGATACCACAGATTATTGTTATTTTAAAAGCGCTCATAAAGACTTTTTGGCGGGAACTTGAGAAAATGATGTTGTGCTCTCAATTTATTTTACAAAACTAGTTTTAAATTGAATAATATTATGTGATTATGGTGGTGTTTTGCGTAATATTGTTTGAAAAAACCGCACAAGTGAAGTGAAATGAAATGATTGCGTGTATCGTCATTTTTCGAGTTGGCGCCAATAGGTCCCTCCAGGATTTAGTAAAATAGCCACCTATTATATCTTACTAAAACTGAACTTGACTTGACTTGACGGTGACTTGACGATGATAAACGAAAGAAAATGAAGAAAGATAAACAAATTAACAAGAAAAAATACACGTAAGACTTGGCGGTAAGGCCTAGATGCCATAGCGAGGGAAGGGAATTTTAAAGTTTTTCCCGAAAGGGAAAAACATTTAAAAAAAAAAAGCGCTCATAAAATTTGTAATATGTCAGACACCTAATTTATCTTCTGTTTGAGAGGCAAAATATAATAAACTTTTTCAGCTAGTTCGGTAAGGTACTTTATCCTATAACAAGTGGAACTTACTTGATAGCCTCAATTTTGCAATTCCTCATCCCTGTAACATCAGTATTCTTCAGCACGAGCTGCAGTCCCGCTGTGTCCCCCTTCACGATGTCCAAGTGCAGTGGGTCCAGGGGTTTGATGCCCAGCTCGGGCACTCCTGCCGCTATGATGGGCACGGCTGCCGAAGCGGACTGCAAGGCGCAGGCGTTGTCGCCTGACTTGCATGGTGTGATGAACGGCGCTGGGTTACAGAGAATTCGGTTAGTTTTGGTTTGAATGAGAATTTTAATAACTTAACTAGTATGTACTGATCGTATATGACAAAGCTGTTGATTCTCCAAGAAATAAATAAATAAAACTGAACACCCCTCCTTTAAACATTGCAGGGAGCGTTGACGCTACACAGTGGAGAGGCGTTGGTGATTTAAGGTCTTAAATTGTAAAGAAGTAGGTACCTAATAAATAGGGCTGAACGCGTAATATTTCCTGTTTTTAATAACCGACTTCAAAAAAAGGAGAAGGTTCTAAATTCGGTTGTATTTTATTAAATAAATAAATAAATAATCCGGACATATTCACACGGTCAACTGATCCCAAACTAGGCATAGCCAGTACTATGGGTACCAGAGACTGATATACATAATAGATATATATAATAACATTACTCTGCCCAAGTATCGCAGAGAAGTTATACAAAGCATTGCCCATTATTGAGAAACCTTAATTAATTAATTTTATTTAGGTTAAATTGTATGTTTGTTTTCTTCGTTTTTTATTTTATTTTTTATAATGATAATTTTTTATATTTGTTAATATTTTGTTGTTTTTTTTAAGTCTGTTCACTTGCTTTTATTGTTTATCTTATAGAGGAAACTTCACTGGTTAGTGTATTTTTATAAGTTTTTGGTTTAAGTGAAATATTGTACAGTTTGTTTCCCAAATAAAATAAAATAAATAAATAAAAAAATATATATATTTAACACCCAGACACAGAACAAACATCTGTGTTAGTTACAAATGTTTGTCCAGTGCGGGAATCAAACCCGCGACCTCTAGCGCAGAAGACAGAGTTACTACCAACTGAGCTGTGAGGCCAGTCAAATGTCTGACTTGGAATTTTTTTATATGTATGGTTATATTTTTGAATTGGTCGCGCTGAAATTTCACCAAAATCGGATCTGTAGTTTGGTTTTTAAATCAAAATAACTGGAAAAAATATGGCATCCTAGTATGCAAAATTGCGTTTTCTTTGTAAGTAAAAATAACCCAACCATGTATCACTACTAGAGAGCAAGAAGCACCTAAACCCCTAATTGATAGCGAACATACAACGAAAGTTTTCCTATCTCAAACTTTTAGTCTGTTTTTTTTTTAGTTTTTAAAACGTTATTACAATTTTTCAGAAAATCATATTATATATTTTGAAGACTTACCCGAAGCCGATTGCACACTGAAAATCACAGCCAAAAAACTAAGGTACCCCAACATCTTCACGGTCTTCAGCAATATGACGGTCGAGGTCGCCGCCGCGCTTATATGCCCGGGCAGTATGACGTCACTACAAGTACCTACTTATCCACGACATAACATAAATAGTAGCTACATCTACCTAACTACTTGTCAGTGTCGTCGGATGATAGGTTAATTGGGTAGATCATGATTTGTCTAGGCAATTTCGGGACAGCACTTTTAAAGTTTCAACCGTACAATACAAGCGGTTCAAGACAATTTTTCAGCATTATCATCATTGGCCTTTTCACATCTAGCAGAGAGCGGCTTCACCCGCGTGCTATTTTTTTTTTTTTTTTTTTATACAACTGAGGTGGCAAAAAAGCTTACGGCCCACCTGTTGGTAAGCGGTTACCGTAGCCTATGAGCGCTTGCAATGCCAGAGGCATCACGCACGCGTTGCCGACCCCTCCTCCCTCCCCCCCCTAAAGAGCTCTGGCAACCTGACTCATCGCAGGAACACAACACTATTTGAAACAAATAGTGTTATTTGGCTGTGATCTTCTGTAAGGCGGAGGTACCTCCCCAGGCGGGCTGCTCCAATTCAGAACGAGAAAATCTCGCTGTGCCCTACCTCCTCTTAATAGTGCTGCCTCGTAATATGCTAGATAAAGTGCTAGTGACGTTCAGTTCCGTAGTCATTTAGAGGACAAGGTCAAATTGGCATCCAAAAAGCTCGGTGTGCTTAACAGAGCGAAGCTGTACTTCAGTGCGGGGCAAAGACTGCTTCTTTACAAGTCGCAAGTCCGGCCCCACATGGAGTACTGCTGTCACCTCTGGGCAGGACCACCTGGGTACCAGCTTGGACCTTTTGACTCGGTTCAAAGACGCACTATGAGGATTGTCGATGATCCCAAGCTAACAGGCGGTATTGAGCCCTTAACCCTAAGGAGGGACTTTGCCTCCTTATGTGTGTTCTACCGCCTGTATAACGGGTTGTGTTCTGAAGAATTGTTTGATATGATGCCTTCAGCTTCCTTTTATCATCGCACCTCTCGCCATAGGCAGGGGATCCATCCTCACACCCTGGAGCCGGGTTGGTCGCGCACCGTGCGGTTTCAGAGGAACTTCCTCCCGCGAACACTCAGGTTGTGGAATGATCTCCCTGCTGAGGTTTTCCCTAAGGACTACAGTATGGGGTTCTTCAAAAAGGGCTATTTGGCTGCGATCTTCTGTAAGGCGGAGGTACCTCTCGGGCTGCTCCAATTGTTTGTTGTTGCTCCGTTTCTTTGAATTACCGGGCAGATGATGACGTGCCCTGATGTGCTGCAAGCCGCAGCATTACCATCCTATACGGCTGTGGCATCTGGTAAGCATTCACAACAGGAGGAAGTGCGTTTTTGTGCGCGCTTTGTTGACGGTTTTTATTGTTGCTTTGCGATTAAATCTTTTTAGATATTCTAAGATAAAAAGAACATAAAGGTTATTATCGTCTTGTGTCTATTAGTTACTAGTTAACTACTCTAAATTGTCTAGCTAGCGGAATAATTATAAGGACCTACACCCAAATATCAAAATACACCTTCAGTCAGACTCAAAATGAACTTGATTTAGGACGTGTCATTTTAAAATACATTTTAGATGACATATCGCAAGCCGTTTGAACACGGCTTTAGGTGGAACTGTAGATGGTAGTTCATAGGTAAATGTAAATTTATACCTATGATGACACAATTTAGTTCTATAGAAATCGCTTTATTTTTATTCGAGGTGGAAGGGTTAATTGTTTCTGATTTAATCATTTCAAACACTTATCTAAATTATATTATATGGAGGCAAACAGGCTAACGGACCTCCGGATGGTAAGTGGTTACCGTCGCCTGTTGACATGAGCAACACCTGGAGCATTGCTAATGCGTTGCCTGCCGAACCCCACCCCCCCTAAAGAGCTCTGGCAACCTTACTCACCGCAGGAACACAACACTAATTGAAACAAATAATGATATTTGGCTGCGATCTTCTGTAAGGCGGAGGTACCTCTCAGGCTGCTCCAATTTAGAGCGAGAAAATCTCACTGTGCCCTACCTCCTCCAAACCACCACCACCACTACCACCACTCCACCAGTGCTCTCTTATTGCAAAACTACGCCACGAGCGCTTAGGTAAGCAAAGGCGTTTAATTTAAGGCGTGTAGGCGTTTAATTATTTCCATTACCTACAATTAGCTTAGCCATAAAACGCTCGGGTTTTAAGTGCTAAGAATCTAAGTTATATTTGCCTATTGCTACATAAACCTGTGGTGGAATTGCGTAAGCGTGATGACAATGAAGATCGTAACTTTGAGGGTAATTTTAACATCCTTAGCAACATTCAAAACGTTCCAAACTTGACAAGGGAAAACTTCAAGACCTTAGCTTCTTCCTTTTCATGTTTGAAAAACTTCAAAAGTCGATATTTTTTTTTTTTTTTTTTTAATAATCATAAGAAATATTCCGGACATATCACACATTGTCAACGGATCCTAAACTAGGCATAGCCTGTACTATGGGTACCAGAGACTGATATACATAATAGATATATATTTAACACCCAGACACAGAACAAACATCTGTGTTAGTCACAAATGTTTGTCCAGTGCGGGAATCGAACCCGCGACCTCTAGCGCAGAAGGCAGAGCTACTACCAACTGAGCTATGAGGCCAGTCCAATTGATAAAATTATCCTTTTATTTGCGATCTTCATTACCATTTTGCTTACACAATAGCCTGGCTGAGTTAGATTAGTCACAGGCAATTAGAAGATAGAACGACTTATCACTAACCATTTTATTCTACTCGTGGAACAAATTATAGGAAAAAAGTCAGATCAATTTTATTATGGACAGTGATTTAACAAGGTGGTTTTTAAAATGTATGCTATAACGAAATCTTCCCGAATTATTTACAACCAATAATTGGCAATAAAGTTTGTTCTAAGACTTTTGAAAATGCGTCATTTTTCATTGAAGAAACTCAATGTTAAAACGGATTTTGAGGTCAAATCAGCTGTTTTAGGTGCCTAGCAATGTTGATTTCGAACTTTTCGTACGTTTAGTAATTAGTTAGAAAGATTATAAAAATACCAAAAACCGTTCATTTGAGATAGAGCGCAGATAAAACTATTGATAGGGAACACTGCAGCACGTCCACTAGCTTTTTTCCCTTAACAGCCTCTAATGATATTATTATTTAGGGTAGTAATGGAGGGGCCTATTCTTCAGCCGATTCACCACGGCCTACTTGGGATGGGTGATGCCGATTAACACGATGCCGATCGTCGCAGCTCACCGACCGCAACCAGTTAGGCACGTGATAGTTCTACCAAATGCCAATAAATGCAATCGCTTATAAGCTTTAGGTACACAATCACCCTGATAGAGCCATTAGGAATGTACATGTAAATATTTAGTATCACAGCTTTTTAATAATGCAGCTGGGCACACTTGACAAACAAAAATTTTATAACCGCTTCAAGCTTTATGTCTCTGTATCGAAAGTGTTCTTACCTTCCAAATATAAGTCCTAATCAATGTTATTGGGGCTACAACCAATCGGCAATAAAGTTTGTTTTACGACTCTTGGAAATTCATCATTTTTTCAAAACTCTATGCGAAAATCAAATTTGGGGTCAAATCAGTTCAAACTCGATTATTTAGCTGTTTTGAGGTAGTTATCTTGACGTTGAACTTCTCTTAAGTTTAATAAATACCTACTTAAAAAGATAATAAATACTTAGACCAAACTCAGCTAAATTGAAAGGTAATAAAAAATTCAGAAAAAAAAAGTATTTTTTTTTTACATTATATTTTATTTATTTTAACTCATTATGAAGTGATTCTCTATATGTAAGGAGTGCTCTACAGTATAATAGGTACGTAATGCAAATCTTGAAGTTAATTAGGTTTTCCGCGTCTTGAATATGCTCTTGAACTTTGACTTGAAGATAAATACTTAGGTAGCTAAGCCCCGGAAATGTAGGCTGGTAATTTGCAGAACTGCATTTCGAGGTTCTCAATCATTTACGCTGCTATCTTAAGTCGTTTCTACTCATCTTTCCTCAACTTAATCTTTGTAGGGTTAAGCTCGCCTTTGTACATGCCTGTATTCATCATCATAATTTCAGCCGTACGATTTCCTCTACTGAACATGGCCTCCCCCACAGACAGAGCGAATTCCTTATCATGAGGGGGGATTTGCCCATACTCACCACGCTGGGCATGCGGGTTGGCGAGCGCAGTTAGAGCTATCGTTGCTATCGTTAAAATGAGGGACGCTGCTGCCCATCCCCTAGCTTTTTTCCCTTAGTCGCCTCTTACGACATCCGCGTATAGGTAGATACGGAGGGGCCTATTCTTCAGCCGGGGCCACCACGGCCATGTATTATTATGTTTTATTTCTGTATGTTTTCTGTGTAAATGTTTCATTCAAAACAAATGCATCAGGGCAATATGCACGGGCTTTTTTTTTATTTTTTTATTTAACAAAACCCACAGCCCTTAATCTAAAATACAATAAAAAATGACATGCTAATTCTTACGGCCAATAAAGGATTTTCATTTTTTAGAATTTTATATTAGGCTAGTGTTACCGTTATTCAAGCAATTTTATGCGAGGAACAGCACAGCGAGATTTTCGTTCTCTAAATAGGAGCAGCCCGCCAGGAGATACCTCCAGCTTACACAAGATCGCAACCAAATAACATTTTTTGTTTCAAATAGTGTTGTGTTTCTGCAGTGAATAAGGTTGCCGTGCGTGATGCCTCTGGTATTGCAAGCGTTCATAGGCTACGGTTACCACTTACCAAAGGGTGGGCCGGAAGATTGTTTGTATAAAAAAACCAGACGATTGGTATAGCGAAATTCACGCATAGGTGCGTTTTTTTTTTTTTATTATACATCAGAGGTGGCAAACAAGCTTACGGCCCACCTGATGGTAAGCGGTTACCGTAGTCTATGAGCGCTTGCAATACCAGAGGCATCACGCACGCGTTGCCGACCCCAAACCCCCTTCCCCCCTAAAGAGCTCTGGCAACCCTACTCACCACAGGAACACAACACTATTTGAAACAAATAATGTTATTTGGCTGCGATCTTCTGTACCTCCAGGCGGGCTGCTCCAATTTAGAGCGAGAAAATCTCGCTGTGCCCTACCTCCTCTCAAGACGTTCTAGTAAGTACCAGCTTTGAATCTAAATAATGAAATTGGCTAGGTACTGAGTCATCATGATACCTTGCTTCTGATAAAGTAGAATACATCAAAGGATTTTAGAAGTCTATCATAATAGTAATTGCTTACCAACTTTGTACTTGTTTCTTATTTCTGTCAATATTTACGGCTTCCCGGAAACGGCGAAACGAAATTGCGTCATTTTGATATGTGTACAGTCGCCTGCAGTAAGATGCAGCCTACTATCTTATCCTACTAATGTGAGAATTGTGAAAATGTTTGGATGTTTGTTGTTCAATCACGCCGTAACGGCTCAACAGATTTCGAAGAAACTTGAAATAGAGCTACCAAAGCCACGGGCGCAAGTTGGTACATTACAATTTTGCCACATTACTAAAAATACAGATTTATATACTTAGTAAAAAGTTAAAAACTCTCTAATTATAATATCTAACCATCAACTTGTGCCATTTTCAACCATTTTGACACCCTCGGGGCAAGAGGTGCGGGTTTGACGTTTGCATGATCTGCGAATATTGGTTCTGGGTCTGGGTGTTGTGGTAGATAGATAGATAGATAAATCATTTATTCGACACACACAAATACAGCACAGACAGAGATAAAAACAATCGGAAGAAACAACAGTAGGCTACAATCACTATAAACAAACAGCTTAGGCACTTAGTAGGTAGGTAGGCTTAAAGTGAACTTAAAAAAAAAAACCATGGTACTCGTATTTTGCGATACCCACGATATATCGAATCCTATTGTGGGGTCAAGACTGGTATGTATGTTGGGTGTTATTTATTTATTTTCAACTTCACTGTGTACCATCTTCATATGTACATATGCCTGATTCTTCTAGGCTTGGTCGCGAGGAACAGGCGTAGCTTCACCTAGTTTCTAAGACGTTACAAAGTGATCCTAGTGATTTTAATGAAAAAAAAATGTTGTATCATTTTATAAACTATGAAATGTATGAATCGTGGCGCAAGCGACTGTACCTACTTTATTACAGGTCTTAATTTGTACCTATTCTATTCAAGTACCTACGTTTTGTATGTGTTTACCACTTAACGTAGCTGGTAGGTACTTATTTGGTACTTGCACTAGACTATGTTCTCAGAAAAAGTCTTGACGTCAAGCCAAACCGTTTGTGTGCCGTTTGCTTATTAATTTTAAAGTTTTTAATGCCATTTTTTAATGCAGCCATCAGCCTTCATATTTGTACTGGCAGGGTGGGTCCATAACCAGTAGTATTTATATATTATTTTTTATTAACTTTTTTGTGGCTATGGTGTCACTGCGGCCACAACTGGCCTATTGTGATCGCCACTTTATTTGTGGAGCCCCTTTAAAGGGCCTTTAAAGTTCACCGCAAAGCCCAACAGCTGTTAAAAACTGAATGATTTTCTTGGAGTGAGTTGATTTAGCTCCATTGGGCTGAGGATGTGCTTTCCCAAATGGATGCTACGTTTGAGCATAAGTGCTCCGCACTCACCTAGCAGGTGTATAGGCGTTTCATCCGCCTCCTTGCATAGCCTGCAGGTTTGTGTGTCGCATAGCCTTAGTTTGAACATGTGCTTATTAAGACAACAGTGTCCAGTTAAGGCTCTAACAAAAATGCGAATTTTGGTCTTATTTAGCGCTAGGATACGGTTGGTGTTTATCGAAGGCTTTTATAAGTAACTTAGAGTGGTTCATGCCCGAAGAGTTTGTCCAGGGTTTGGTCGATTCTTCGAAACACGAAAGCAAGAGGCTTCTTTGAGCCAGGCTTTTTGGTACGCCGCAAAAAGGCTCAGGGCCTATCATTGTACCATTTGCCCCGGCGCGCGCAAGTTCGTTACCGTCGATTCCCGCGTGCCCCGGAACCCATCTTAGTACGACCCTGTTCCTTGAGCCCAGGGCGTTCAAACGTAGTATTTATATAGTACTAGCTTCCGGTCAAATCCGTTCGGCCGTTTAGCCGTGATTGAACCACAAACATCCAAACATCCTAACAAACTCTCGCATTTATAATATAAGTAGGATTATACTTTGCTATTGCTTAGGTAGGTACTAGTTACTGAGACTGAAATTACACCCGATAGTCACATACATGTCCCGACCCCACACTAGGATTCCCTATGTTGGTATCAGAAACTACGAGTACCATGGTACCACAACACCTAGACGGGAGAGGGAATCGAACCCCTGTCTTCTCAGACGGGCACTCGCCTGCTGCGCCAGCGGAGTCCACTTGGACGCGAAATGAAGAGAGCTATGCTCGGAGTTTCACTACGTGATAAAATCCGAAGTTAGGAAAAAAGAACCAAGGTCACCGACTTAGCTCTCAGAATTAGCAAGTTGCATCGATAACCGTAGGGAAACCGTGGATGGAAAAGGATCAAGACCGTTCATCGTGGCACTCTTTGTTCAGCAGTGGACGTCAACAGGCTTATGATGTGAGGTACTGCTTAAACGAGTACCGAATCACCCAAACATGTACAAATATTTGCAGATCATGCAAATATTTGTCCCACCGTGGGAATTGAAATCGCTACTTTTGCGTCTCAGTCGGGCAACCGGCCAGTCGTCTTATATATTTCCTTACTTTTTTCGCGGTCCAAGGACTTTGCTATGAGTTTTTCAAGTTTGCGAATTATTATTGTGTCAAGCCCATAATTGTGTAACATGATTACATACGCGTCAAGTCAATTGTCAACGTAAGCTCACTTTTCAGGGTACTAGACTTCCGGAGTAGGTGCAGCCAAAATTATATTATTTGGTAAAGCTCAACGGTACTAAAACAAACAGGTTCCTGAAAATGTTTTATAGGGTAATCAAAAACACGTACCTACAAAATTTTGGCACATTTAGAAATTATCTTTCACAAACAAATATAACTAAGTAAGCTCTCAACTAGTAAGCTCTCATTTTTCTGTTAGAATTTCTGGTGGTGTGCGGACAACCTTCGTAGCAACACCATACCATAAATTAGTTATGCAAATTTATTCTGCTCTATGTCAATCAATAATTACCTACTGTATTACGTCATGGGGTGGAGCATGTAAGACTTTTATTTTAGCCGCAGAAAGAGCACAAAGAGCAATCCTAAAAGTATCCACTTTCCGTCATTTTCTGTATCCAACTAACCTGCTGTATAAGTCTTGTAGAGTTCTAACAGTTCGGCAACTGTTTATTCTATACACAGCCGTAAGACAGCACAAAGCTCTGCCCTATAATGCTGACGTTATAAGCAAAAGACGCAATGACATAATTCGTACTAACATTAACCCAGTAAAACATGTTTTCGCATCATTTCTTTATGTTCCTAGGGCCACACCTGTACAACAAACTTAATCGAAAATTAGGCATTTACACCATGAATTATACAAATTGTAAAAAAACCCTAAACACGGCCCTAAGAAATTTATCTTATGAGGAAACCGAGGAATTATTGAATAAGGTAATATAATTAAAGCAAATTATTTATGTCCTAGTCTAATACTTGCCATAATAATAGTCACAATTGTAATTTATTGATAATAAATATTATAAGTCAATTTGTACATGATTCATTTTCTACTAAAAGTATCATACATTCATAATTAATTACAATGTCAAATATAAATATAATTTAAATTTCAATAAAAATAGTTCTAAATAAAATGTCATAATATGTAGATATAAGTCAATTAAATAAATACAAATCAATACATTATATATTTTTACATTTAAAGACTATGAATTCATTATAGGCATAAAAAGTTTGCTCGATAAGCCTAATTTAATCAGATAATTTTTAGTTTTTTCTTGAAAGCGAGAATATTATTAGCCTGCGTGACGGTTTTAGGGAGCCTGTTATATACAGCTGGACCCATAACATGTGTCAGCTTGGATGATTTCGTAAGTGTCCGCGACACCGACTCAAGTTTGTGTCTATTGCGAGTGGTGTAGTTGTGCTGGTGTTCATGCCTCACATATGAGCCATGCTTGAGCTTGCCTATGTATTTAAGTTAGCCTTAGCAAAGAAAAACATGAATACGGAACCACATGAACATCAAACATCGTGTACGGAAATTGGGTACAAAAACCATTTCTCAATTAGGCAAATTAAATGTACCTAGGTAGTATGTTATTATTCTTTTATTTCTATGGCCGGATACTTGTAATCATAGAGTAGGGTCTTTACCAAATAGGTGCGTTATTAACACATATAACGCTTGATATAAACATCGGAATTTGTTTTTGCGATATTGCGTTCTGACACCTGATGATTAGCTAAAACATTCTGTAAACATTGGAACTCGAACTCAAATTCACTCAAGTCAGAAATTATCCTACGCCAGACTAGGCGGTATGGTCTCGGACTATAGCCTGCTCGTTAGGGCGAAAAAAATAATATTCTGTCTCTCAAGTGACAGAACTATCTGCAAAAGTCCCGTCAATGAGGCGCCACAGGCGTTTTCGAGTTCTACAGAATACGAAATTTGAAAGTCAACGCGGTTTCAGCTCTTCGAGGTTCGAAATGTCTTTGCAGTTCCGTTACCGTGCAGTGTCAGTGAAAATTAATTGATCGAGCGAGCGAAGCTCTCACACAACGAATTGGGTGAATCGACGTTGTAAGTTTATTTGTTAGAACTTCAATGATCTGCATGCATTTAGTTGGTATATTATAATATACTTAATGTTGCTTATTTGTATCCTGCAGAGTCTTGTTTCCATGGTAGGTACGCAGATTTATTTTGAGTACTTAATAGTAATTAAGTTTTGAAGTGCCATTTTAATAGTTTTTAAGACCTCTCTGTAACACTTATTTCTTCGTCGCCAGCCTTTTGGGCACGCTGCCTGTGGTTGGTGATCTGAACTCTGTTTTCTAATTGTAAGTCGTAGAAAACAGAGTTCATTTCTAGTATAATATTATTTTAGTTTAATTTACAACTGTTATTATTATTATTTTTCTGTTACCTATAGCAAATATTACTCAATAAAAAATATATTTCTTCAAATAAACATCTTGAATCTAGGTCAACAGTGTAGGTACTAAAATGTGCAGAAAGGCCGTTATTTGACGATATTGATAGGCCACACCCGCTCCTTAGTGGTGCGGTTAATTAGTTAATCGTATTTGACATTGTACCGCAATATCGCAGAAAGCGATTGTAATATCGCATTGCGATAGCATTGGGCGTTTTATCACGCCTATGTGGTCAAACCTTTATGTTCTTAATGTTACCATGACAGTAACTTGTAATTTAGATAATTGCCTAAATTAAATCAGTTTCGATAACTATCGACCACCCATAATCAAGTCGAATGTTTGACGACCTGGGGTGCGGGTTTTATTCCCGCTACGGGACAAATTTTTGCATGATCTGCAAATTAGTTCCAGGACTGCGTGCATGGTACTTGTAGTTTCTGATACCAACTAGTAAAATAAAATTTGAAAAAGAACCTAAAAACAAAATACATACCTACATTCATAAAATTTCGCAGAGGGGTAGGCAGAGACCACGCTTTTCCACTTGCTACGATCTTCATATGCTTCACTCACTCTCATCACATTCCTCATAAATGCTTGTCAGATTATAAATAATACGAAAAAAATCGTCTTTGAACTCAAAGCATTCGTGACTCTAGCATAGTGATTAGTCTATCTGAGTAAGTCATTAGAGTCACTATTCATTCTGTGAGCCAAAACAAAGTGTCTAGGTACTTCATGACCCTGAAGAAGCCACGACCCGTTTGTTAGCTGACAATGACAATGGATCAGTATCATCGCATTCTTTGGCATTCCCCAAAACAACAGTTTTTGTAATATTTGGCATTGTGAGACGTAAGATACCTTAAAAAAATTGTCCCCATGGTAGAGATCATGTCAGATCTCCAGATGATCAGATCCTATCTAAAGGGGGTAGTCAGAGGCACGCCCAAACATTTGGCACATGCCCACATTTTATAGTGAGTACTTATTCCATACGAGACAGGTTGCGAGCCTATCGCCGCATATAAGAAGACTTACGGGTTTCCTCGTAATGTTTTCCTTCACCGTTTTAAGGACGTGTTAATGCGTACTTAAAATAAACCAACATGGCGGTGTATGGTGTCTAATATCGCAATTAAACAATACATACCTAAGGAGGACTGTACAATCTGTTCACGCTTTAGACAAGCCTATATGTGTGCTTTATAAGTGTGTAAAACATGTTTTGTTGTTTAAAATATGAAATCAATCATGTTTTTAATTCATCTTTTGAGGCCAACGTAATACAAACACAATTTATTTATTTATTTATTTTATTTATTTCACAACATACACCTACCATTACAGGCGCACCCAATGCGATAGTGTACGTAATTTATCTATTCACTACCTTAATAAGTAGAGTCAAGGTTTCTATACTAAAATACTATATATATATACTTAGTAGGTAACTTTTAATAATATTTTTTACACTATTATTTTATTACTACTAGACTAGTTACTGTCAGCGACGAAAGCTGCTTAGTAATTCAAAGTATCTATTTAATTTGCACCCTCAATCGATAACCCTTCCTCCCTTTCCCGGTAGAAGCCATCATAGTACAATGAAGAAGCGAATTTATACATTTCCTAAGTACAACACGCAGAAATGAACTTGGCACCTGCGAGGAATATGGTTCCCCCTCCCATCACACCCTACCACCTGCCACTCTCGCGAGTGAGAATGAGACAAAACATTACAGCGAGGTGCCTTTAGGCTGTTAAATTTTTAGTTGCCATAGAATATATATTACAAGCAGAGATCACAATATTCACAATAGGCCAGTTATGGCCGCAGCAAAACCATAGCCACATATAGGAAATAAAAAAAAATACCATAAATTAAAGAAGTTTTCGGTACCGTTCAATTAACAATGAAAGAAAAGGGGGAAAAGTTATCGGAAAATTGTTTTAAAGATTTCTTTGTCTTGTAGAGATATTTTTAACAACTTCAGAATGACAGTTAAAGAAATAAAAAATGCTCCCCCAATTTGTCGTCGGCTTTATTAGCCTATGGCAGGCAGACGACGATTTTTTATGGGACGAAAGCATCCTCAGCCTGCTGGTAAATCCGCCACTGATAGTACATCTAATCTAGGGCTAGTTCACTCTTAGGTACTTTATCAAAGAGCTTCTGTATCTCCTGCACGATGGTAGAGACGATGGCCTTCACGATGGGCGGTGCCACCTCCTGGAAGATCTCCCGCCAGCTGCTGTTCGCGAACTGGTGGACTGTGTTCGCTGGAAATAAAGAGGAAGTTCGTATGCTGAATAGATTACCGTTTTTGTATGGGTGTCACGAAAAGGGCGCCTACAAATGCCAGTAAATCTATTCACTTTTTACGGTCGATAGTGAAAAGTTAGAACTCACTGACTTAGCAGACTAGAGGTTCACAGGGTTGTAATATATGTATATACATAGCTGACAGCATGTATATTCATAGCTGTATATTGATCTGACTGATTTTGTGTGATGTCACGTAAAACGCCCCTATACAGCCTGGCGCTACAATGGCGACATTAAATTAACACACGGGTAGAGCTACAGAGAGCTATCAGTAATCATAAAAAAAAATATCTGATAATAAAAGTCCATAATTGAATTTTCAATATTTTCCAACAAACTGAATGATACATACAGGACCAAAATTCAAATCATCCTTTTTGTGAGCGCTACGTACCTACGGTACTGAACGGCACGCCGCGCCGCAAGCCGCACAGCTGGGCCGCCGCTTATTGGTTCGAAAACAATTTGGCAACGTCGCAATTTCAGTGTCTCATTCTAACAGGACTTTCTTTGCTCTTCATACGGTGTTATGATACGTGACCCCGGCAGATGACCTCTGCGCTGAAGTTTTTGCGTACAGGTTGCTCCCAGATGATAATAAACAAAATTGTGTTTTTTTGAGAAATCATACATTGAAATGAATTATAAACGATTACCATAATCAGAAAACGGGTAACTGGATACGTAGATTAATTAAATGTCGCCATAGTAGCGCCATGCTGTATAAACCGGCAAGCTATTCATTTTTCACTTCTAAGGATAGGCTCCTCTATCTTATACGATGATGTAAGAGGCGACGAAAGGAAAAAAGCTAGGGATGAGCAGCACAGCTCCTGGTAAGGATAGAAGCGGAACTCACCCAGTTGCTTGTTCCCGTTGAAGAGGTTCTCGAACTGGTAGTGAGCACCGGTCAGCACCTCGGCCGTGTGCTTCCAGCTGCGCACGTGCCAGTGCTGCGCGCCAGCCACCGTGCGGTCCTCCACGTCGAACAGGATCTTCACTAGGATGTCGCCTGGAATTTATAAAGTAGATGGTTAGATCGTTATGCGATTCAACTAGGTAGGTCCAACTTCGACAAAGAGGTCAACCGACAAATCCAACTCGGATGGGCAGCGTTTGGGAAGCTTCGTCATATCTTCTCGTCGGAGATACCGCAGAGCCTCAAGACGAAAGTCTACAATCAGTGCGTGTTGCCAGTGATGACATATGGCATTGAGACTTGATCGTTAACTATTGGCCTCATACACAAGCTCAAAGTTGCACAACGGGCTATGGAGAGAGCTATGCTAGGAGTTTCACTACGTGATAAGATCCGAAATGAGGAAATTCGTAGAAGAACCAAAGTCACCGACGTAGCTCTCTGAATTAGCAAGTTGAAGTGGCAGTGGGCAGGCCATATAGCTCGCAGAACCGATAACCGTTGGGGAGTAAAGGACCGACGACATTGTGAAGGTTGCGGGAAGTCGTTGGATGGAGAAGGCTCAAGACCGTTCGTGGTGGAACTCTTTAGGGGAGGCCTATGTCCAGCAGTGGACTTCTACAGGCTGATGATGGGCTCTAGGCATTTTGGGTTATACTGTAAATCTTAATTCCAATTCACACGGCCATTGTCAATCAAGGCCTCCTCAGATCCTTTTCCATTCGGAAAATTCACGAAATGTGGATTTGGTAACTGACCTAATACCGGATGACCAAGAAAGAAACAGTGACACGACAAACAAGCTAGGCCTCTTCACTGGCTTTAATACAGTATGCCCAAGAAAGAAATTTGTTCATACTGAGCGATGAAGAAAATCGGGCGTGGGTATACCTACGCCACATTAGCCCTTAATGGGGCTCTGGTATTTAGTTAATAGAAGAATTCATCAAATCATTCGACCGTTTGCGCTAACGGTGTGTTACTTAGATTAACATTGTGGTTTTGTCTACGTGTTTAATTAACAGCATATGAAAATAGCCATATGGCCATATAGCTCGCAGAACCGACAACCGTTGGGGAGTAAAGGTTCTCGAATGGCGACCACGAACCGGGCGACGCAGTATTGGAAGGCCCGCCACGCGATGGACCGACGACATTGTGAAGGTTGCGGGAAGTCGGTGGATGGAGAAGGCTCAAGACCGTTCGTCATGGAACTCTTTGGGGGAGGCCTATGTCCAGCAATGGACTTCTACAGGCTGATGATGATGATAATGATGATATGAAAATAGATCTATGGATCTATTTTCATAAATATAATGAATATATAATATTATGCTAATGTGACGATCCCTGTGGCGCAGTAGGCGAGTGCCCATCTGAGACGCAAGGGGTGCGGGTTCGATTCACGCCGTGACAAATGTTTGCATGATCTGCAAACTGTTGTTCAGGATCTGGGTGTTGGTTACCGTGGTACTAGTAGTTTCTGATGCCCACGACACAGGGAACCATAGTGTGGGCTCACGACTTTGTATGTGACTGTTGTGACGTTATTTATTGACAACCTCCTTCTTTTTTGATGTCGATTAAAAATACATCTATGCAAGGATACTTACGGATCTCGATCTTGTATTTGCCTTTGCCTTCAATGGGCAAAATCAACAGTTTGCCTCCCAGCGTGTAGTCCCCCACCAGGGTGACTGAACACTTCAAATCCAGGAAGGTTTGCATGCCTTTACGCCTGGAATTGGTTTTCAAAATAATAAGTTACTTATCTATTACATGTGTAAGTAGCTAGGTCTCGAGGTATGTAAGCATATACAAGGCGATTCTTAATATTATTATGTATGCTGTTCCGATAGGGGCTTATCCTACACGTAATCCTACTAATATTATAAACGCGAAAGTTTTTAAGTATGGATGGATGGATGGATGTTTGTTACTCTTTCACGTAAAAATTACCGAATGGATTTTAATGAAACTTCACAATAATATAGCTTATACATCAGAATAACATATAGGCTACAATTTATAAAGATATTGTGTAAATTGTGTAAAAAAAAATATGGCGATAAGTGTCAAGTAAGTATGTATACTAATCCCGCGCAGACGAAGTCGCCGGCACCAGCTAGTAAGCAATAAAGTTTGATCTAGGACTTTTGGAAATTTTAAATTTTTATTGAAAAAACAATGCTAAAATCAGCTGTTTGGGAGTAAAAACAATGTAATCTAAATTATTGAGCTGTTTTAGTTTAGTTAGTAATCTTGATATCGAATAGTAACTAATAAATATGATAAAAAGACACCAAAAAAAAATGATTTTGATTTTTTTTTATTTTGCCTGGCTGACCCTAAAGATATAGACATTTTGCAGGGATGATGTAGACAAAGTCAAACAAAAATTAATTAGTGCCGGTACGGTCCTTCATAGCACATACTTAAGTTTTTCCACCATGCAGTTCCTGAGGCCCTTCACAATGGTATTCCTGAAGTCCATCTCGAGTCCCGCTTGGCTGGCCACCACCCGCTCGACCCGCATGGGGTCCATGGGCAGGATGTCCAGCGCAGGCACTCCGGCTGCGAGGATCGGGATCGCCTTCTGCGCAGTGCTCTTCAGGCAGGTGGTGTCGGTGGCGTGGCATGGTGTGATGAAGGGCGCTGGGTTATAAAGAAAATATATTTTTTTCATACTACAGAGGTGGCAAACAAGCTTACGGCTCACCTGATGGTAAGCGGTTACCGTAGCCTATGAGCGCTTGCAATACCAGAGGCATCACGCACGCGTTGCCGACCCCGAAACCCCTTCTCCCCTAAAGAGCTCTGGCAACCTTACTCACCGCAGGAACACAACACTATTTGAAACAAATAATGTTATTTGGCCGCGATCTTCTGTAAGGCGGAGGTACCTCTCCAGGCGGGCTGCTCCAATTCAGAACGAGAAAATCTCGCTGTGCCCTACCTCCTCTTAAAATTATATGTCTTAATTATGGTTCATCATCATCAGCCTGATGAAGTCCACTGCTGAACATAGGCCTCCCCCAAAGAGAACGACGAACGGTGTTGAGCCTTCTCCATCCACCGACTTCCCGCAACCCTCACAATGTCATCGTTTCATCGGTCTTCCAACACTGCGTCGTCCGGTTCGTGGTCGCCACTCGAGAATCTTTGTTCCCCAACGGTTATCGGTTCTGCGAGCTATATGGCCGGCCCACTGCCATTTAGCTCGCAGATACTTATGGTTAAATCGCTGAAATTGATTTCTTTACAGGCGCTTAGGCCGGCTCCATCCTAAATAACGCGAAAAAAAAATGCATTTTTTTTGCTAAAATTATAATTGAAAAGTTTTTCCGAAACCCTCAATACTATGAAGCTCTTTCTATTGGTATATACCATTAGAAGAACTCTGCTGGCAAGAAATCCTATATTTCCTGGGTTTGGATAGATTAAGGGTCATTTTTGATTCTTTTATATGCAGACTAATCACGTTTTTCGCCTACCAAATCACGTGACACAATAAATGTTAATTAAAAAGACACCTTATTAAAGACGCCCTTCCTGACCGACACACAAATATGTATAGTTTGTTCGTTTAACTATTTTATATTTGATTTCTTGTTGATATTGTAGGCAGACATACCATCAGATCGGCACCACACTGAAGCTTTAAATTCCATTTTGTGAAAAAGGATCATCGAAAAAAATGATAGGCACCAAGCCGTGTTTGTTGCCTGATTCTTCTAGGCTTGGTCGCGAGGAACAGGCATAGCTTCACCTAGTTTCTAAGACGTTTCAAAGTGATCCTAGTGATTTTATTGAAATAAATGCCTTTTGACTTTGACTTTGACTTTGAGTGTGGAAGTGGTAGAGTTCACGCTACATAATTGGATTCTAATAAATACCTAAATATATTCACACATATTAAGATTACAAAAAACTTGATTTCATTTATGATTAGTTTTAGGTTTTTGTACGCTGTCTGGTCTAACCCAGATAATTACTCATCTACTCAGCTAAAACGTGATTCCAGTTTTGATAAATTACTGCGTGCAGCCTTGAACCCAATATTATTCATATATTTTTTCATTTGTTTCATCTGATTGTTAAGAGTTTTCACATTGTGGCGTCATTTTAAGAATTGCGTGATTACAATAAAATGGATTTAACTCGGGAAAAATTTCGTTGCATGATTTTTTACGATTTTAAGTATAATTTGACAGCTCAATTCAATCTGCTTTTGGCGAAGAAGCACCATGCAAGACGACCATTTATAGCTGGTTTGCAGAATTCAAACGCGGTCGTGTCAATCTCCATGATGAAATTCGTGAAGGTCGCCTGTGCACCGCTGTGAATGACAAGAACATCGATGCTGTGCGCCGGCGCCGTATGATTGAAACAGACAGGCATGTGACCTACCATGAGATCCGGACATCTTTGGACATGGCTCAAATACAGTCAATCCTACACAAACATTTGGGTGTAAGAAAGCTTTGTTCTCGATGGACCCCACACAATTTGAATGATCCTCAAATAATGTCACCTCGGAGGAGTGGTACAATTTTTAAAAAAATTGGTTCAGTCATATGAAAAAGTGCATTGACGCAAAATGAGAATATTTTGAGAAACAATAAATTCATTTTTGACCATTAATAGTATTTTTTTATTATCGATTCCGGAAACTTGTAGTGCGCCCCACGTATATTTTATCCAAGTTCACTGACATAGCTTTCAGAATTATCAACTGGAAGTGGCAGTGGGCCGGCCATATGGCTCGCAGACCGACAACAGTTGCGGATAAAGGTTCTTGAATGGACAAACCGGACAAGGCAGTGTCGGAAGGCCCCCCAACCGATGGACTGGCGACATTGTGAAGGTTGCGGGAAGACGGTGGATGGAGAAGGCTCAACTCTCAAGACCGTTCGTCATGGTACTCATTGTGGGAGGCATATGTTCAGCAGTGGGCTTCATCAAGCTGATGATAATGATGCAAATATTTGTTTTTGTTTCACGCAGCGAAACATGTGGTTTTTGAAGTTTTTTTTTTTTATATTATTTATATTTTTTTCATACTACAGAGGTGGCAAACAAGCATACGGCCCACCTGTTGGTTAGCGGTTACCGTAGCCTATGAGCGATTGCAATACCAGAGGCATCACGCACGCGTTGCCGACCCCGAACCCCCCACCCCAAAAGAGCTCTGGCAACCTACTCACCGCAGGAACACAACACTATTTGAAACAAATAATGTTATTTGGCTGCGATCTTCTGTAAGGCGAAGGTACCTCCCAGGCGGGCTGCTTCAATTCAGAACGAGAAAATCTCGCTGTGCCCTACCTCCTCCTAATCCTCCTGAAGTAATTTACCTACGCAATTTTTTATTCTAAAGCGCGAGTGATGGCGTTGGTTCTTAGTAATTTTACTTTTCTATTAGCACGCACGCACAGTTTATCTTCGCGAGTTCAAGTTCGTAAACAAAGGTAGGTAGTTAACTGCCACGTGACCCGAGCATCGAACTCGGAACATTTTGGCACGCAGCCATATTTTGCGAGACAAAACAAAGTTAAATCCATGAACCTACCATTGACAGTAAGATATTTTCCATATAATTTCCATTCCTAATTCCAGTTAGTATTCCTAAAAGCGGCGATGGGCTCGCTACCTGTCACACGTACGGAATGCTAAATACCTTCTTTGGTACTAGAAAACGATGTTTCCATATCCCCGACATGCTGTATCATAATTTACCGAAAAGATCTTAGACTATTCATTAAGGCAATTAGCTATATATGTAACTAGCGTGCGGCCGCGGTTTTGCTCGCATGGTACTTTCATAAAAAGTTACCTAAATGCTATTCTAGGTAAAGAACTCTTAGGGCCTTATTAATAAAAAAACTCTACTCGTAGCTTATTAAGAAACTACTCTTAGACTAGTTAATCCAAGACTAGCCCCGTGTCAACTTAGCTTACTTCCTCATTACTCTTTATTTATTAATACTGAATTTATGTAAATCTGGCTTAAAACTTGGAGTAAAATTAATCCTAGATTACTCTTGGTTTATAAATAACAGAGCTAGAGAATAGAAGAGTCTATTTCAAGTTAGATGTTTGGATGTTTGTTATTCAATCACGCCGTAACGTATCAACCGATCTCGTTAAAACTTGTAATATAAAGAGTTATTTACCTAGAATAGTATATAGGCTACTTTTTATGTAGGTGTTTTTACGCGAGTGAAGCCGTGGGCGGAAGCTAGTTTTTTAGAGGAGGAAGGGCACAGCGAGATTTTCTCGTTCTGAATTGGAGCAGCCCGCCTGGGGAGGTACCTCCGCCTTACAGAAGATCGCAGCCAAATAACATTATTTGTTTTCAAATAGTGTTGTGTTCCTGCGATGAGTAAGGTTGCCAGAGCTCTTTAGGGGGAGGGGGGTTCGGGGTCGGCAACGCGTGCGTGATGCCTCTGGTATTGCAAGCGCTCATAGGCTACGGTAACCGCTTACCAACAGGTGGGCCGTATGCCTGTTTGCCAACTCAGTAGTATAAAAAAAAAAAAAAAAAAGTTGACTATAAATTAAGGGTGTTGAATCTAAAACCTCCTCCGAAGTCTGTAATATAACTTACCAGAACCACCATCCGCGTTTGCATACAAACTAACACAAACAAACACAAAATATAACACTTTCATTATATTTAAATACGTCTTCCTCTTTATTAATTTAAAATTTACGTTTAACCTTTCTCCAATAAGTTCGACGCGACAGTGATGCATATGCATCGATGCATTTTTATTATATACCTCGTGATGTGCCTATCTGCATTTTGCTGACCATTCAACCACAGAATTGATGACGTCATTGCTGGCATTAAGGCCAATAAAACCCTTATCCAGTGCTACCTATTAAGGGAAGTTGGGTTTTCATTAAAGAAATTGATTCATAATGTACCGATACTATCCCGGTATTGCTACACCGTAGACCACATCGTCACTTAACATCAGGTGAGATTGTGGTCAAAGGTTAGCCTATTTTGTATAAATATATATTATGTCGTGGTTGCTCCAGCTGAAGAAAACACCCTCAATTTTTACTTGAGCATGTTAAAAGGATTTTTCCTTTAAACATACACAGAAAAAAAAGCTAGGTTATTATTTTTTTTTTTTGGGTTTGGCAGCAGCGTCCCTTTTAGAGAGAAAAAAACAGAAAATCCTTTCTACGGATTCAAAGAGCATTGGTACTGTTTTGTTAGTGTCCCCGCCTACCGACCCAACGGCCGTGGGTTTGAATCCTGGTCGTTCACCAATGTGTTTTCTACTGGAAAAACAGTGAAAGTAGAGGAAAATATCGTAAGGATACCGGCCTGTACTAGAACCAAAAAAAATGTGCCCGAAAGGAGCACCTTAATCCTTTCACCACATTTTCTCTGGTTTTGCCCTGCAGAAATAGAAAAGTCTGTCTACCTTCCCATTTACCATCCCAAAAATCTTACAAATGAACGCTAGTGGCATTACACTCCGATTGTGTGATTCGCGAAGGAAAACTTTAATTAATAAAATAAATAAATAGGGTCACTATATTTTCCTAAGCATGGTAGACAACCTCTTAGATCTCCAGGCGATCAGACCCTTGAAGATGTCTAAGGCAAACATTTTGGCACATGCCCATATTTTGCAGTAGTGATTATTTCAATATAGATAATGTTAAAATATGTAATCATCGTAAATAAAAAAAATTAAACGAGATAATCGTTCAATATTTTACCTAAGTATTAACCTACTCATCATCCAACAGAACGAGGAAACTTCCGTATCAGGACTTCTGCGAAATTCACCACCACAGCTTGCCTCATAGTCGTAGCAACAACAAAGCGAAAGATAGGAACATTTTCACTGCCCTTCAATACCGCAAAAGGATTACAGGTTAGTGAACTTTGCCTTTTGAACTTTACTTTTCTTTGTTTCCCCTGCAAAGAGGTTAATGTACTTACGTATTAAAGTGTGTACTTAAACACAATTTTCATATTTTACAGGAACTATACCTTATCGTACGAAATATAGGGGCTGTTTCGTGTCACTATAGGTTCTTTCCCCTCTGAATACTTGCATAATTAGTGTAAATTATCGAAAATTATTTAAACTTCAAGTTATATTCCATTTTCAGTTTTTTCCAGTTTCTCCCCCCTAACGTGCAAATTGTGGAATGAGCTTCCTTCCGAGGTTTTCCCGCTAACCTACAAAATGAAGAGCTTTAAGAAAAATACAAAAAGATTTCTCCAGGGCAGGCAACGCATTAGCAATGCTCCAGGTGTTGCAGATGTCAATAGGCGACGGTAACCGCTTACCATCAGGTGGGCCGTAAGCCTGTTTGCCTCCGTATAACATAAAAAAAAAGAAAAAAAATATACAACATAAAAAATATATTGTTTAATATTTTTTGCTTTCAGCTTCTTTGAACACTACATAAAAATCTATTTTCAATTAAGGGCAACATTACTTTTTATAGGCCTCTAAAAAGTAAGCTATGAAATACAATTCATCAAAATATTGTTTCCTCGCCTTACACTAACCTAACTAACCACCGACCTAGCATAAACCACCGTGAGTGGAATTGCTATGTTTATTCTTCTTCATGTGACGCATCTTGATTTGTTCCTCATAGTTTTGACAATAGGGGGTCGGCAGCGCGTGCGTGATGCCTTTTTTTGGTGTTGCAAAAGCGTCCATAGGCTATGGCTACCAGGTGTGCTTGTGTGACAAACAAGCACGCAGCAGCTAGGAAAAAAACAGTCCCTATTTGTTTTTGTTGAGATCGTAAATAGCAACCGGTCTGAATTTCTTTGGTTTTCTGAAAAACAGAATCCGTCTTGTGATCACTGTAAATTATGGCTGAAACAATTATTTCTTTGACTTAAAGGTTAATATAGGCGTAGAGGGCGTGCGCCCGTCTGATATGCAAAGGGTGCGGGTGTGATTCCTGCGGGACAAATGTTCAACCTCCAAATACTCGTTTCGGGTCTGGGTGTCCATGGTTATTTCAGATACGCACGACACAGGGAATCCTAGTGTGGGGTCAGGATGTATGTGACTGTTGGGTGTTATTTATTTATATCAGCGCCACTGATTAAAATGTGGCGCTGTTAAAACTATCTCAGATTTTTGGAAAGCGTGAACTTGCCTAGTGGCACGCTATACAAGGTTGGCCGGCCAAAGGCCTCGCGTTCAAGTGCAAGGCTAACCAATACAAGGTGATTCATAATATGTACCTATGCTATCCCGAAAGGGGCTTATTCTACACCCGATAGGTAACAAAGTTTTCTCTACGACTTTTGGACAATTAACATTTTTCATTGATAAAATGATTGATTGATGGAACTCTTTGGGGGAGGCCTATGTTCAGCAGTGGACTTCATCAGGCTGATGATGATGATGATGATGAACATTTTTCATTGATAAAAGGTCTATGCAAAAGTCAGCTGTTTTGGGGGCAAATCAATTCAACGTATTCTTCAGGTATCTTGATGTTGAACTTCTCGTACGTTTATAGTAGGATGTCCACTGCTGAAAATGCCCCCCCCCCCCAGATTTCAATGTGGAATCGAACCCGCGTCTCTTGCGTCTCAGCCGGCCACTTGCCCGCTGCGCCACCGAGGTCGTCATCTGAGTTGAAAGAGGACCACGGCTAACTCTGACATTAAAACGTAGTCATTTTCCGCAGCGAGAAGTTGGTATCATTCGATCTTCTTTTTAGGTAATTAATTGATGTGACTAGGTCCACTGCCATGACGCAAATAATAATTTCCTTTATAATTACTATAGCGGTTCCAAACCACAAGCCTAAACTGTTTTAAACGACATGAAATTCTGATCCAAAACTATCTGCCTACGTGTCTACGTGATTCAATAAACTGTACGTCATCATCATCATTTCAGCCTTTCGACGTCCACTGCTGAACATGGCCTCCCCCACAGACAGAGCAAACTGCTTATCATGTGGGGAGATTTGCCCATACTCACCACGCTGGGCATGCGGGTTGGCGAGCGCAGATAGAGCTATCGTTGTTAAAATGAGGGACGCTGCTGCCCATCCCCTAGCTTTTTTCTCTTAGTCGCCTCTTAGGACATCCGCGAATAGGTAGATATGGAGGGGCCTATTCTTCAACCGGGGCCACCACGGCCACTACGTAAGTCGCTACGTACGCTAAACTGATTCGTTTCTGGTCATCCTGTATTAGATCAGTGACCATGTTAAGGTATGGTGGCTCTGAAAAGGGCCTATGATCGTCAGTGAAAGAATCAGTGTAGTGAATGGATTCAAGTTCGGCGCATAGAGGCTCATTTCGTGCACATGTCACATGTCTACAATTTTTTAGGTTCTAGGACATGCTGGTTTCCTCACGATGTTTTCCTTCACCGTTTGAGAGCACTAGTATAGCGCACTTACATTTTCCGAGTGGAAAATCCATTGGTGCATGACAGGGATTCGAATTCACGACCTGTGGATCGGAAAGCAGGCCGCTACCACCACTCCACCAGTGTTTCTATCTCCGTAAAATATATCAAGCGTATTTATTTTATCTCAAGCTTTAAGTTTATAAGTAGGTAGGTGCCTACACGAATTTCTAGGCATCGTCATTGTCTTTATTTACCGAATTTAATATTCTAATAACAACATGACTCACCGTTATCTAATCACATAAAATCTACCAGTGGAAAACTCTTACATAATATTTCCTACACAAAATATATTGTTTTTAGTGACATCTATGCCATGCGAGAGACAATAAAATTCAGCCTACGGAGGCTATACGTGGAAAACAGTTCGTAATGATGACTTTGGTCAATCACGCTTTTGATTAATACTGTTAGTATTCGTCTCACACGGGAGATGGCGCCGCTCCTAGTAATATTTTTTGGATTATTCCTGAAATCCCCACCAAACTATCCCACTTTACCAGTGGGACAGGCGGTCCTCCTGGGACAGTAATAATGTTTTTCCAGAAATAGCTGGCTACGCCATAGCAGTAGAGAATTCTGGTAGTAGAGGCTAGCGGTATGGTTGCTGCATGCATGACAACTATATCATTTAACTACTATTCAAATCAGGCGCTAACAGGCCACTAAACACTATTCGTAGCATTGTGCGTGTATTTATAATTTTTTTTCAGTTAAGTCAATCTTATTGTTTAGAAAAAGGCCCAGAATAAGATATTTTCTACAAAAACTGAAAACCGACTTCAAATTCCTGAATATTTACAAGATTAATATCAACCTCTTTTTTTTTTATCAACCTCTTTGCGTTTTGCTTACCTACTGAGGGTGACACCTGCCACCAATACTTTCGAACAAAAAAAACAAAGTAAGTATGACATTCGAATAATATTAATATTTAATATAAGTTAAATGTACATAAATACAAAGATACATTTTATCTCTGTATTTTTGTACTTTTTTAGTTATTTTTACTTGTATGTATTTTGTCATGTTCTATTCATTTTATTACCTACCTAACTCTCCTGATCCTGTCCCATCCGCCTTAGAATTCGCGTACCAATTTCCATACCTGTTTCCCTAATTTTTAAATAAATAAAAACTAAACTAATTAAAATTAAAATGGCAAATGCACAAGTCGTGCGAGCCACAAAAAAAAAAAAAAGTATGACATTCATTCATCATAAATAATGAATAATATCAATGTCATGATAGATATCATAAATAATAACTCATATGGTACTGACTGACTGACAGACAATAAAACGTGGTGGTTTTATTCTCTTTGACAATCAACGCAGAGCCTAACCAAACGTCCTAAGAGTAGGTATGAAATTTATGTTGTAACGTATGGGTGCACAGAAAGGAATTCCCGACACACAACCCCTAAGGTTAAAGTTTATGTAAAAATAGCAGCAACCGAACGAAGTCGCGGGGATAACCAAACAATACCACAGTCGACAAAAAAAAATCAGCAAGTCGTGATTTTAAGAGATAATGACGTTTTTTTTTAAGTTTTACGAGACAAGTAGCAATCCCTCAGGAATAAAATTAATATGGGACCACCCTGGGATCATACTCTATACACCAGCGAAATAATTATCAAAATGGGTTAAGTACTGGCGGAGATATCGAGTAACATACACAAAAAAAAAAACAGCCGACTTGAGAACCTCCTCCTCTTTAAAGTCGGTTAAAAAAAGGGTTCGGTATAAATCCCTCGTAGCGGAGGGAACGCGTTGAAATCTTTGGTGTGGGACTACCGATGCATGGACGTGGGTTTTGCGTTGCACTGCCTACTAAGTATGATTTGATTTTTAGACTTGCTGGCACTGCTAAACAATAATGATTACTTTAGAAATTATTTAATTTTACCTCAGTACACTGATCGTGACATTTAAAAATACCTACAAGTATTTGAACACTTGAAATCATTCCTATTATTTCGATAATTTCCTAGTTTTCCATTATTAGTATTGAGTACATATTTATAAGACTACAAGGTTCGGCTTATAACTATTTAATTTATAGATACCTATTTAATTATGCAAAAATGTTATATGTTTATTGGCACTAAGTTTAGCACGGCCATTTACTAAACAAATTACATAAAACATCGGTATAAAGCATTGTTTTCAATTTATTTACTGGTAGGTAGTAGGTACAACGGAGAATGATTACCTGCCTACTAACAAATGATGTACTTTTAGGAAATGATTACTAATTTAAGGGTCTATTATTTAAAGAGCCGGTTAGGCCTACGTGACTTAGATAAAGTAGGCACCTTCGCTGCTAAGCACGTATCCCATAGTAATTCTAGGTTGATTAGATTTAATAGTAGGTAGCGCAGTGTTGGAAGGCCCCCCACCCGATGGGCCGACGACATTGTGAAGTTTGCGGGAAGTCGGTGGATGGAAAAGGCTCAACCGTCTGTCATGGAACTCTTTGGGGGAGGCCTATGTCCAGCAGTGGACTTCTACGGGCTAATGATGATGATGATGACCTAGTACCTACTAGGTCATCATTCAACTAGATATTTAAGTACCTAGGTATCTATTAGTTTGAAAAGTAGGTAATCATCATCATTCAAAACTGCGTCGCCCTGCACTGCACGAAAGGAGCTGATTCGCTACTGATTCTTTCACCTCTGGCCTCATAGCTCAGTTGGTAGTAACTCTGCCTTCTGCGCTAGATGTCGCGGGTTCGATTCCCGCGCTTGACAAACATTTTTATGATGAATACAGATGTTTGTTCTGTGTCTGGGTGTTAAATGTTCATCTATTATGTATATCAGTCTCTGGTACCCATAGTTCAGGCTATGCCTAGTTTGGGATCAGTTGACCGTGTGAATATGTCCGGAATATTTATTTAATCATTATATTTATTTGAATGAATGAAAGATTTGAACTACTACACATAAAATAAAATAAAAATGACATACTAAATTACTTATTTATTATTTATTTATTTATTTAATACCAAAAAACACACAAATACAAAATTTTGAAATTTAATCACAATTTGCAATATTTATATTTAATTAAAATTTCGTACTTAGCAGCCGTGCTAGGTCGTACCTGTGTTACGGACTGCTAATTTTTGTTACCTCCTGAACGTATCTATTGTACCTAACTATAATTTATGTTAAATGTATCATATTCTTTCTATCATAACAATACTACAAGAAACATCGAACAAAATCAATATTCATAAATATGTGGGTAGAGAAAAAAGATTGCTGCACTGTATTCAATACAGTGGAAAGATGACACGGTACAATAGAAGATGAAACCAATTCACCCATTGAGTAAATGATCGTTCAGATACATTACATCATAGTGTGTATTTATATTTGACTAAAATTAGTTTTTATTAAATTTAGTGTTAGATTATAGTTATTTATAGTAGATATCATTAATTTTTAAATAAATTTACGTAGTTTTATTTTAATTTTATATAATTAGATAATATGTATTAGGCTCCAACTCAACGTTTTTAGGTATGAAAAGTTGTGGAATTTAATGGGGATAATTGGAGCTTTATTGAATATCCCAATATGCCTGCATGTATTGGAAGGGAAGTGAAGGGAGGTGTATGTTTGTGTGTGTGAGTGTGAAGGGTGCGTGTATGTGTAAGTATTTATATGAATAATATATAGAGAATAAGTACGACTGTGAAAGTGTTTTAGTAGCCTTTAGTTTTCGTTTAATATTAGTACTACTTATTAACAAATGATAATTAATATTGTGCGCAGCAGAGCTCGTGGAAAATATGGTCTTCGCTCAGCATTGTGCTGGATACACACTGATGTGTGCACCCAGCGCTGGTTTTCAGCCGTTTTCAGCGATTCCGGTGACTTATGCTATAATATATAATAAGTTCATTTATTTCAGACAGGTCCATACAGAAATACAATTTTAAAAAGCCAAAAAACAAAAATTACCTAATGTCGGTATATCCTCATTTCTGAATTTTATCACGCAGTGAAACTCCGAGCAAATAGCTGTCTCCCTAGCCCGTTGCGCGACTTTGAGCTTGTATATGAGGCCTATAGTTAGCGACCAAGTCTCAGTGCCATATTATGTCATCACTGGCAACACGCACTGATTGTAGACTTTCTTCTTCAGGCTCTGCGGTATCTGCGACGAGAAGATAATGACGAAGTTTCCCAAACGCTGAAATGAAATGATTTATTTTGCTAGAAGCATGGTTGTACAGTCAGCATCAGAAGTTGATGATCAAATTTAGATTGTCAAAACTAGTGATTGAAGTTTGTATCAAAAAGTGCTAGCATAACAAGGTGACCTTTAATAGGTGACTATAAAATGTACCACAATTGAGATGATGACACCAACCCCATAAGTTCATGATAATTTTTTAGTTCAAATATACATGACTAGTATTATTTTCAAAAATCCGTGCCTGCTATGATATCTAAAAGTAGCTGATGTTGATAGTAACCAGATAAAAGTATCAATCTACCCTCAACCTGCCTTATATTTTATTCTGAAATTGTTGGGCAAATTGTAGGTAACCTAGGTCACCTTGTAACATGTATACCAATGCATCAGTTAATTGTGACCCCACGACTTTATTGCGCCAAATGTTGAAAAGTAAAGATATTCACGTATTTGTGAAACAATTTTGCATTAGTTAATTGTGACCCCACGACTTTATTTCGCCAAATGTTGAAAAGTAAAGATATTCACGTATTTATGAAACAATTTTGCATCAGTTACACACAAGGTGATTCATAACATGTATACCAATGCATCAGTTAATTGTGACCCCACGACTTTATTGCGCCAAATTTTGAAAAGTAAAGATATTCACGTATTTGTGAAACAATTTTGCATCAGTTAATTGTGACCCTACGACTTTATTTCGCCAAATGTTGAAAAGTAAAGATATTCACGTATTTATGAAACAATTTTGCATCAGTTAATTTTGAGCCCACGATTTTATTTCGCCAAATGTTGAAAAGTAAAGATATTCACGTAATTATGAAACAATTTTGCGTCAGTTAATTTAAGCCCACGACTTTATTTCGCCAAATGTTGAATAGTAAAGATATTCACGTATTTATGAAACAATTTTGCATCAGTTAATTTTGAGCCCACGACTTTATTTTGTCAAATGTTGAAAAGTATAGATATTCACGTATATAAGAAATAATTTAGCATCAGCTTCTTCTGAAGCCGCGATTTCATTCGAACTTCATTTTATCATCAGTATGAAGATACATATGGAGTTTCAGACATTCATGAACTCAGAAAAGATATTTTATCATTTACTGCTGGAAATAGTTGGATCAGAGACTTTGTGACACTTTTAAGTCATCACGTACTTTTGGAATATTGGGAAGACACTCCTAAAGAAAAATATTTTCAATCAGGAGTTTTGAGACATGTCTGATCATTAGCTACTTTTGATGCTGACTGTACATAGGTCTTAACAATAAGCTGTTTCACATACTTCACCGTTAATACGGCGTGCAAATAACAATAGTATTTATTAATTTATCTAGTCGAACAAAATAAAATTAAAATAAGACATACATTTTTAAGAATCTATAATGTCATAATGGCTTCATATACATGGCCATATATACGCTGGCCATCCGAGTTTGATTCGTCGGTTGACTTATTTGTTGATGTTGGACTTAACAAGATGAATGTTACTAAAAATTTTGTAATATCTCATTTATTTTTTAGCCTGTGTACACATAAGCATATAAGATTTATCTTTGTCCTATTATAAATATTATGTTTATTGATGTTCGTCACGTCACGTCGCCTAGGCCCCGTCTGAAAACCAGCGCAGTTAACATATTATGTTTGGTGCAGCTTTATGCTGAGACGGGACCCATTTGCCCCACACAACGCATACCTACTCAGCCTACCTACCGCCTCACCTACCTACATGTTTTTGTTTTCCTATGTGCTTGTTTGTGTGATTGTTTACTCTGGCCAGTCAATATGCCATGCCGCCGGAGCAGTCCCAGCAGGGGGACATTAAGACCTGCTAATTCGTCCGGTATAACCTGACCTTTCTCCCCCCTCTCCACTGCGATTGTTACATCCGTCAGACGGGAAGTGTACAAGTTACAACAGACCAGAGAATATTGGTTTACTTCGGACTAGCCTGCGGCGCGCGGCTCCGCTTGCGCAACCTATAAAAGGCTATAGTACCCAAACATCGGCACAGTGTATTGATTAACGTGTTAGAGGGCACCGGCCTTTTTCATTTTTATATTTATTATTGAAATTAAGAGTAAAATGCAAATGAAATTGTGTGCTTTTGCGGCTGTCTGCTGGGCGGCCGGCGCGGCTGCTGCGAATCTACGTAAGTTGTTCACAGTTATTAAATAAATATGAATGATCCTCTATTTCAGAATATTAAATTATCTCAGTTTCATTGTGCAACAAAGGAGTCTCTAAGAGGCGCACTTCAATCCCTTCACTAGGTATACTGATTCTTTCACCGACGGTAATAGGCCCTTTTCAGGGCCACCATACCTTAACCTGGTCACTGACCTAATACAGGATGACCAAGAACGAATCAGTGACACGACAAGCAAGCAAGCTTTGCAGTTCTATTAATCTTGCTTTGATAAACCATGATTTAAAATATAAAATAGGCAAAAGTAACTTATCTCTTGTTAGGCCAAGGGATAATTTATTTATTTAATCTTTATTGCACACAAAAAAAAACAATGTACAAAAGGTGGGCCAAGGCATTACCTACCAGCCAGCCAGATTGGGTAGAAACAGGAGGTTGGCGTGCGACAGATTGTTTAACTTGACTAAAAACTATACTATATATAATTTAATTAATAATTTAAATAACCAATTTAGCCAAAACTACATATTTAGACACCACCAGACGGTAATTAACACCTTGAAAACCCATTAAGTACAAGCAACAGACCTTCGAGCGAAGAGTGTCACGTAGGCCATTAGTTTACCTGTTGGGTCATTGAATGTCTCTTATTGTGAACAATTGAAGTGACATAATTTTCACTAAAAACGGGATATTTACCATGATTTGTGAGTTTAATTGTTTCCAAATATTTCGGCACAGTTTCATGCGCCATGATCACAAAGTAAACTGATCAGTTTTCTCGTGATCATTAAATAATATCGCAAATTACGGTAAATATCTAGTTTTTAGTGAAAATTATGTTCATAACCATGTTTCAAACCATGTTCATAGTTTCAAAAATAAATATTGAAGTGACTATTGTTTAAAAGTGATAGCTGATATTATAGCGGAGACGCTGTAGTCAAGTTGATGGTTGAGCACTAAGTACTTACGACAAAGTCAAAAGGGCACAAGAGTCGAGAGTCCTCAAACGAGTAAAGAAAGAAAAGAAAGAAAGAAAATTTGTTTATTAGACCCACAACGCTGTAAGTAGGTAGGTAGTAAAGAGCGTCGCCTGAGCCTAGAAGAAAAATAAAATCAAAGCTATCTCCGATGAGAACTAGAATCCGGCTCAGTAGAGGTCACAAAGTCCCGATGCATTGGTGAATGTCATCCGGTTTACAAAATGTGGCTGTGTCGTTGCCGATTGGGCAATTGACTAATTTGGGTGTTACTGTCATCGTCATCATCATTCCAGCCGTTTGTAGTCCACTGCTAAACATGGCCACAGACAGAGCGATTCCTATCTTAGGGGGATTTACCCATACTCACCACGCTGGGCATGCGGGTTGGCGAGCGCAGTTAGAGCTATCGTTGTTTATTATTATTATTATTATTTTAATCTTTATTGCACACAAAGAAAACAATGTACAAAAGGTGGGCTTAATGCCAAGGCATTATCTACCAGCCAGCCTGATTGGGTAGAAACAGGAGGTTGGCGTGCGACAGATTGTTTAACTTAACTAAAAACTATACTATGTATAACCATACACTATATTTAAATATGTATATATATATATATATATAATACACTGCAATATATTAACAGATAGTACAAAACAAGTGTTTTTTTAACATGTAGTGTAGATACTATATGTCCTTAAGAAAATGTTCACGAGTTAATCGTTTAAATGAATCTTTGGAGTGAACTTTTTTGATATTTCGTTTAAATAGGGGACGCTGCTGCCCATCCCCTAGCTTTTTCCCTTACGACATCCAGGGGTAGAAATGGAGCAGCCCATTCTTCAGCCAGGGCCACACACAGTAAATTACTATCTATCTACTATAGTATTTTGTAAGCCTCGCCTCAGGTACCTAGGTACATAATAAATTATAAGTACTTAGGTAAGTAATTTTCAAACCTTTAATTTACAAAAGCATCCTTCCTGCTCTTGCCAAGACAATGCCGTGCCGTGCTATGGGAGCCATTTCCCGTACCTTGTTGCAATCGCAACTCAAATTGCTTATTTACATCGCAATGGTATTGTCTTATTTACTTGCTAATTTCTTTACAATACCTACCAATTAAAGAGTTGAAGAAACAACAGTCATAAAAGATTTTCGGATGTCCAATTGAGAGATTCCTGAAGGCTTCATCATGATTAGGTATTTGCCGTTTGCCGCCATTTTGTAAAAAAGGATCATCGAAAAAAATGATAGGCACCAAGCCGTGTTTGTTGGCTGATTCTTCTAGGCTTGGTCGCGAGGAACAGGCATAGCTTCACCTAGTTTCTAAGACGTTTCAAAGTGATCCTAGTGATTTTATTGAAATAAATGCCTTGTGACTTTGACTTTGACCGTAAGGATGTCCTCAGAACAAAGAAAGGACGTCATAGGTATCATACAATCCACAATATTGTATGGGGATTATTTGCCTTATCTTGCTAAAAGTACAAAACTTCGCGGACAAGCAACGGCGGCGACTCTTTCGAAACGTAGGTACCTATGGATTTATTTTTATTCATTTTATGAAACCAACCAGGCGATCTTGATCAATTCTACTTTCTTCAAAATGTGAAATATGTGCAAATAACAACAGTGTGCTAACACTTTGCATGGCCGTACAGTTCGCGCCAAACTTTAATGCGGCTCGTCATACTCATACTACGAGTTACTCAGTGAGTTCTCACGTTTCACTTTTCTACCGTGGAAAGTGAATAGATTACTGGTTTTTCCATGCGCCCTTTTCGTGACACCATTCACTCTATATACCATACCTACCTAAGCACTGTAGGTGTCGATCGACCTTCGTCTTGCTTTACTGACCTAGTATCAAGTACTTAGGACAATATCACCATTATTTGTCACATAAATAGTTCGTCGCCATTACACGAGAGGAATTTAAATAAGTCTGCAATTTATGACTGACTTTAGATTAAATTAACGCCAAATGAAAATGCATAAACTTACTAGACTACAGAATACCTAAACATTGCTCGCCGCGTTTTATAATGCACTCAAAATAAACAAAACTTAAAAGGAAACTGTTTATTCGATCATAAACCGTTACATAATGAACAACAGTAGGTAGGTACTGAACCTACTTTTACCGTAACAATACGGTCGACTGAACTAGGTCACCCCTGAATTTGGCCGCAATGCTGAACGAAAAATTTTTTTTCTTAAAAAACCTATTGCGTAGGCTACAGCTTACAGCTCTTTTCAGCTATCTTCCGAGGTATCTACTAAGTCTTGCAATGGTTCGCAGCACGAGTCAGCTCACGTGTACGGTACGACCGGTCTTCGTCTTGTGGTTTGACTACATTGCTTGTGTAACATTGACCTAGCTGCCATGTGTGTGATGCACTAAGTAGGTCCCTAAGCTGGTCTTTTCATCTTGATCAACTAGCTAGGGTCTCAAGGAGGCCCCTTTGCCTATATCATAGGGCATCCTAGGGATGATCGATCTGTCTAAATTATTCTACTCTGATTGTATTAACCTATGCCGTGGTGACTCCTGCTGAAGAATAGGCCCCTCCATTTCTACCCGTGGATGTCGTAGGAGGCGACTAAGGAAAAAAAGCTAAGGGATGGGCAACAGCATTCCTTATAACCTACATGCCCAGCGTGGCAAGTATGGGCAAATTCCCCCAAATTATTGTTTCTGGGTGGGTAATCTATGGGTGAGTGAGGCCTGTTCAGCAGTGGACGCCCGCGGAAATGATGATGATGATGATGAACCCTTCTAGAAACCCCCTTACAACTAGAGATAGGTATAATAGGTTCCAGTCCAGAAATGATTGAAAACTTCTCACTTGGTAGGTACCTAGGTATAACATTATTTACACCGTTGAGGTCAAAAGCCCCGTGTTTGTTGATTTCATAACGGTTTGTTGATGGGTTGCTTTGGCAATCTTGCAACCGGGGCGCCGCCGCCGCGCTATCACGTGTCGGCCGGTCTCTGCTTGACCACATCACTTGTGTAACATTGACCTAGCTGCTTGGATCGTTAGTATTCTTGAGCAATAGGTCGTAGGGTGCATACAGGTAGGTAAGTCTTTGCATATTTGCCAAGACCGCGACTCATTGTGTATGCTCGTTGCATTCTTTGTAATAGGTTGAGGGAGATGCCTCTCACAAATAAGTGCCTAAGTGTTAAGTACCTACCTAAGTGTTTAGGTATCTAAACACTTAGGTAGGTACTTATCATTATAGAATCTGATATGTCTTTTGTATAATGGCCTAATGGCAACAACATAGGCATGCTTTAAAATTCCATAAAAAAAGTTTTTTTTCAGCCCTTAATAAAACGGAATTCCAAATGACCCACTTTTCAAATAAAAACTTTTCAACAAAAAATTCCAATGACCGAAGGGCTGGTGCTTACCTCGGACAAAGGATCAGTATAGCGATCCAACGAGGTAACGTCGCCAGCCTTTTGGGCACACTGCCTGTGGTTGGTGATCTGAACTCTGTTTTCAACTTGTAGTCGTAGTCGTAGAAAACAGAGTTCATTTCTAGTATAATATTATTTTAGTTTAATTTATAACTGTTATTATTATTATTTTTCTGTTACTCAATAAATACATATAAAATAAAAACAGTAATTTGATATTTCCGGAAGTGCCAAGTTACACAATACAATGTAACTTACCATTCCGATATGTGAATGTTATTTTTACTTAACTTGTACTACTTACTAGGTGTAGGTATGCCTCAGCCGATGTCTTTACATAATGATCTGGTAAAGATTAATAAGTACCTACCTATATTTTACACGCCTACCTAAAGTGGGCATTTAATCCACACCAGCTCTTGATATTTCCCCTTTCTTTTTAACCTGCCTAACCCTCAAACACCACAGAAAGACAAAGTAGGTACCTATTTCATATGTCTGTGGTGGGTAATAAAGATGAACTGAACAATGTTTTTTTTTTGTTCCAGCATCGTTCATCAACCCTTGCTCGGCCTCCGATCCTAATCTTAACCAGTGCGTGGAGAAGGTGATCAGCATCGCCGGCCCACTCTTCGCGGACGGCATCCCAGCGCTGGGCATCGCGCCGCTGGACCCGGTACAGCTGGGCACGGTCAATGTGGACAATCCAGCGCTGAAGATCGTCTTCACTGATACCGTCGTGTCTGGGTTGAGAGGGTTCAGGGTGAACCATTTCAAGTGAGTAACAAACTACCTATCAATAAGAGAGCCTTCTTTTTGAACCAGCAGCGGTGCTATTATACTTATTAGCAAAATGGGAATGAGATCCGAAATTTTGAAGATGATTATTTTAACAATATACCTAAGCAATATCCAAAGCATATAAAAATAACGAGACAAATCTTATTCTCCTCAAATTCCTTCCCTTCATAATTGAATTGAAAACATTCAGGTGACGCTAATGTTAAAACAGCTAGGCATAGACTTCCAGTGATAAAACGATAGGTGCTCGATTAGGGCAAGTGGGAACAGCATAGGACATAGCAAGGTCTCTGCCAGCGGGCGAAGCGGGTGCCATAAAATCAGCGCTTCTAGCTGCCACAACAGTTATTGGCTTGGCAAAACTTCCAAGGTTTTGACATTCTCAGTAGGCATGTCTGGAATTCCTCCATCAACAACTGGCTACCGAAATAATATCCTTTCTAATTACCTATTTCAGGTTAAACCCGGAAAAGGGTAAGGCTACACTGGATTTCACGGCCAACGTGACGCTGAAGGCCCACTACGACATGGATGGACAGGTGCTTATCCTACCCATCCGCGGGAACGGACAGGCCAAGATCAAGATCAGTGAGTATCGGATCCAATCACTAACAGTGTAGAGATTTGGACACCAATGGTTCTGAAAATACTTTTCGAAGGTCAGGTCAGTAGAGTTCTCCAGGAACAACTCAATAATACAGTCGGTACCGGTATATGGGTCGACCATTACTGGCTACGAATGACCGACTTCGGCAAGTAGATGCATGAACTGTAGCATCGATAGTAAAGGAAGCGTCGTAATTACAGCCAGGGCCAGGAAGTACAGTGAGGCAACTTCATACTCAACACTACCTTTTGCCCCAAATAAAAGGGCAGAAACAATTAGTCCTAACTAACACTGTTATTTTCCCAACAGCAAACCTGAACATCGTGGTCAAATACGACTTCGAGACGCGGGAGGGACACTGGGTGATCACCGGGTACAAGGACCACTACAAGATGGACAGGGCGCAGTTCAAATTCCAAAACCTGTTCAACGGAAATAAACAACTTGGTAAGATACGAACAACGGATAAATTCTAGAAATGCCTAGATTTTTATAAACTATTCCCTGGGAAAAAAACGTTTGGCCCTGCAAGTGACGGGCATAGAATAAAACACCGGATAAGTTTTTTAACTAAATAATCAACTGGTTTCAACCTAGATGACTTTGATAACATTCACGAAACTTCTACCGAATAGCCTTGACCTCAAAATGGATTACTTACGATAAGAGCATCAACATGGTCAATAGTTGTGACAAATATTTACTGATTACAAACAGCTTTCCGGACACTGAGCATACCTACTTGCTTTTATACATATACCTAGGCATTTTACAACATTCATTCCAGTTTGACTACTAGTATACCTACCTACCTTCTGATCAGCGACAATGGATCAAACATTTACCTTTGTTATGTTACCAAAAACAACAAAAACAAAACAGCCGACTTGAGCACCTCCTCCTTTTTGAATTCGGTTAATAATGCGTAGTAGGTACCTATTCTCTAAAGGACCTAAAGAGAATAGATACTTATTAGTTTGGTATAATGGTGTGTGTTTTTTGACGCCTGATTTGAGACTTAGGATGCAAGTTTTTAATTTTTTTTACTCATATGTGACTCAGTGTGACATAGTAGGTATGATGGAGAGACACTCACTACACCTAACTGCATAGTTATAACTTCGTAATTTGTAGATACCCAAGTTCGTTCAACTGGAAAAGAAACTCCTCAAGTCTGAACAGCATCCGTCCAATACAATCATTTAGCTACAGAAATCAGAATATACCTTATACCTACACTACTATCAACAGCTCGTTTAGAGCTCACAATAACACACACATACATTTCACCCACAGCTTCCACCACGGAAAGGTTCACCAACGAAAACTGGCAGATCATAATGTCGGAGATAGCGCCGGGCGCCATTAAGCAGATTATCCAGAGCTGCGTGGACAAAGTGCAGCAATTCTTCAGTGCCATCCCGGCTAAGGAACTCCTGCTGTCGTGAACGGTTGGGCCCAGAACTCTTCATCGGCTTGCATCATCTATCATGGGATATTCTGCTTCTCTGCGATACTAATACAGCGTTTTGCATCGTGGAAAACTTCGGGTTACCGACTAATACGCTTGTCCTAAAAACGTTGTTTTTCTAGTTCCAGTGGTGCATGATAAAGGACATTACTCACAAAATGCATATCCGTCTACAACTTATCAAAAAAATGCCTACCTAATTACTTTTGCCACAAAACTACATTAACATCTCACAAGATTCATTAACTTTATCATCCATATAAATCTACCTACTAAACTGTATAACAGAGGAAGAACAGCGATCCCATAACTGACCCTTGCGACATCCATACAATTACGTTATCATTGCGCTTTTTCTTGTACTCCTAGCCAATTCTACTCTCTAATAATACTACTCTCTATAATATTTATTATCCTTGCTACTATCTATCCTAGGTTCTTCTATGTGAGCGTGAGAGAAAGGGCCCGGTCCAGACATTATATCGAATCAAGACAGATATCCTAGGCTTAAAGGCGTAATTCTGTTCTTCCTATATCTACACCTCATAAACCCCTATGGAACTCATAACATATGGTACATACCTAATATGATTTTAATTCCAGGTGAGACAATCCATACGGTAATCAACACAAACTGGGAGTCTGTGATACGGGACATCGCGCCTGTTGCCTTTGAACAAATCATCAAAGCTTGCGTTGATGAGGCCAAGAAACTCTTTGCCAATGTACCGGTCAGCGAGCTGCTGCTTCCCTGATTTAAAACATTGCTCAATTTAATATATAATTTTAACATTCACACTAGGGCCCAGTTTATTAAAGTAGGTACCTTAAACACACATCACTGGTTTATATGTGTCACAGCAGTATTAAGCTTTGTGTAAGCACCTACTTATTACTTCTGGGATAAGTTGCTGTACGCCTTGTACTATGCACTTTGGTTTTTTTACTACAACTTTATTTTCAAGACTTCCCACCATTTAGCTGTAAAGTCCAAAATTCTGGTCCAAAATGGTATGAGACTGTGTCTATGTTCAATTTGATAATTTGTTTGTGGGCAATTAGATTAGGTTAGTTATAAGTAGGAATTGTGATAATTGAATAAGTAGGCTACTCATAAATGTACTAAGGTGCATTGATATTAGTTTTTAATTTATTTAAATAAATAACATAAACATTGAACAGTTTTATTTACAAACTTTTATAAAATATGAGCGTTTGTAAAAATTAAAATCCATAAAAAAGAAAATTGATTTTTTATAAAACTTTGCACTTACAAAAACATAAAAATAAGGCACTTGGTTTCACATCAACAATCTTTAGCCTAGCGCGGGCACATAGCGTGGCGGCCTCCATCGACAGGCACGCTGGCACCCGTTATGTTACACGCCAGGTTGCTAGCCAAGAAAGCAATGGTAGCTGCTACCTCATCAGGGTTCCCCGGACGTCCCAACGCATGAGTCTCCTTACTCCTCTCCAAGAAAGCCTTATACTGCTCATCATTCAAGCCCCCACGCTTTTGCAACTCGGTAAGAATAACTCCTGGGTTCACACAGTTAACCCTCACTCCTTTAGGGGCCAACTCTAAAGCTACGCATCTCGTGAACTGATCAACTGATGCCTTTGACACATTATAAGCCAAAACACCAGGGAATGATCTGATACCGTTAACACTGGACACATTGACAATGTTCCCTTTAGACTTGATCAGGTGAGGGGTAGCTAGCATGGTGAGGTAGTAGATTGATCTGACGTTGGTGTTCATGAGACGGTCGTACTGAGCCAAGGTAGTTGTTTCAATAGTACCCGTTTCGATGATACCGGCGTTGTTGACAAGAACATCTAGTTGACCGTAGTGATCCACAGTGTTTTTCACGATCTTCTCGATATCAGCCTCGTTCCTCAAGTCGGCGGACACTACGAAGGTAGGTGCTGATTTCTCGCAGTCTTGGCTAACTTTCTTCAAGTTGTCGGCGTTTCTGCCCGTCAGAGCCAGACGGGCTCCCAATTTCGATAGAAAAACCGCAGTAGCAGCTCCAATGCCCGAGCTCGCGCCAGTTACAATTACGACTTTGCCGGCGAAATTCATTGTTTTTACGATTAAACTGATGATGTAGTAACTCTCAGAAACCTCTAGTGAATACGAATCACTGCAAATTATTTCTTATCAGCTCCTTACGTAATTTCTACAGTTTATACAAAATCCTTATCAAAACAAAAATAGCATAGCAAAGCAACGAAACTAAGAGTATTTAGGTAAACACAAACCAAACTTTTTTTTTTTTGAAATTTTTCCCCTTTTTGGGATGGCTATGGCATCAAGGCCTTACCGCCAAGTCTTACGTGTATTTTTTCTTGTTAAGGAGTCGTTTCATTCTGGGCCTGGTCCATGTACACTACTTAGAAAAATGAGGAAAAAATAGGAGATTATAAGAAATATACAATTTCATTAATTTGAAGACAAATGCGATGGTACAAGAAAAGTTCTTCTCGTAAGTTTTTTACTATATGAACACTATTTGAAGGCCGCCATGTTGGTTTATAATTGACGTTTGACATGACATTGACATATTTTTCGTGTCATGTTGTTTGATTTGACGTTTTTGTTTTGCGTTTTTCGCTGTAGTAGTTGTGGAAGCGTGCGTTGGCTTGGGTGTGTTTCGGAGTTTTAGTAGGTTTTTTTATTTTTGCGACCTGTTTTCTTCCACGGACTTGGATTGATTGCTTCTGTGTTGACCCGGCTTCAGTAGGATAATCAGACGTAGGTATTTCAGAAAATAACTTATACTAACGCAACTAAGTATTTTACATTTCACTTCGTTTTGTGGAGTATATGGATGCGTTAGATGGATGAATGATAAACAACACAGTACATAAACAAAACAACGAAGCTAAACAAAAACTTGTCAACAGATAAATGTAGGTTGTCAAAATGTCATTTCACGCACGTCTATCCGCCATATTTTTATAGCGCTGTGTGTTGCTCTCTTTGTCGAAGAAAATCTTAATGTACCTTAGAACGAAGTCAATTTAAATAAAATAACGAATTTAATACGTTTACTTTATTGCTTAGCCATATTTTAGAGTAGTGTACACAGTGCAGGCCCAGGCTCCATATATTGATGAAACGTCTCTTTTGTTTATCTTTCTTCATTTTCTTTCGTTTATCATCGTCAAGTCACCATCAAGTCAAGTCAAGTTCAGTTTTAGTAAGATATAATGGTGACTATTTTACTAAAACCTGGAGGGACCTACTGGCGCCAACTCGAAAAATGACGATAAAATAAAACTTCTCATTTTGACAGTTAAGGTGTTGCAACTTTTTTACGAATTAAAAATTATTCTATGATACTTACTCAGTCTCTCTGGTCTACGGTGCTAATTATTGGCTAAGTATTACATAAGCCACTAATTAGCACCGTAGACCAACTATGTAAGCCTAGCACAAATTAAATTACGCACACAATGGTCAAAAATGTAAGATCATAGAATAAGGAGCTGCCACTTGCAAGATGTAGTACAGTTGGCACTAGTGCTTGAAAATTATAGTAACCACCGATTTTATCTACCTCTACCGATTTTTCCTAAAAGAAAGCTCTATAGATTTTGTTTTAGTTTGAATTCGTTTGGCAATAGGATGTTATTGACATATTTTCATTAATAAGTAAGTAAAATGTAAATAAAACAATGTTGAATTATGTAAATAAATAAAATACCTACAAAATTTGCTGTAGTATAAATTCTAGTAATGGGTGTAGTGAGTTCATTATTATACCTACCTACTTAATACGTTACAGCAGTTAGGTTGTTGGCCCAAACACTTTTTACCGGTTCATTACCTTTTCAGAAAGAAGTAATCCATATTCACATAGGCCAAGCAGGTGTCCAAGTAGCTAATGCATGTTGGGAGCTCTATTGCCTCGAGCATGGGGTTCGACCAGATGGTATTCTTGCGTTTTCAGACATTGATGGAAATTGCGGGCCTTTCTTCAGTCAAACTGGCGCTGGAAAAGTGGTTCCAAGAGTTGTCATGGTGGACCTAGAGCCTACTCCGATTGGTTTGTAAATGTTATGTTTTAAAAGGTACGGTCTACGTATACCTACTGGAGTTAGTGGATGAGAGATCACCTCCTTCTTGCAGATGAAATAAGGACAGGTGCATATCGTCAACTTTTCCATCCGACTTCCCTACTAACGGGGAAAGAAGACGCTGCTAGTAATTTTGCCCGAGGCTATTTCGGTGTCGGCCGGGAGATGATTGATCTGGCTCTAAACCGAATTCGGGTAGTGGCTGAAGATTGCAGCTGTCTTCAAGGGTTCATCATATTTCGGGCTTTCGGTGGAGGCACTGGTTCGGGATTCACAGCATTGCTACTTGAAGGGCTTTCAAGGGACTATGGAAAACTATCAAAAATTGAATATGCAATTTACCCCTCGCCGAAAATATCTCCCATCATCGTTGAGCCTTACAATGCAGTGCTGACATCACACGCGTGCATGGATACAGAAGATGTCTGCTTCTTGTTCGACAATGAAGCATTGTACGATATTCTTGCGAGGCTACTCGAGGTCCCTCGACCAACCTACAGCAATTTGAACAGACTTATCGCACAGGTATTTTCGACTCGCAATATCTAGGTGCTTGTCGTGTCACTGATCCTATCTTAGTCATCTGGTATAAGGTTAATGGTGCCGTGCCGTGGTGGCCCCGGCTGAAGAATAGGCCCCTCCATATCTACCTATCCGCGGATGTCGTAAGAGGCGACTAAGGGAAAAAAGCTAGGGGATGGGCAGCAGCGTCCCTCATTTTAACAACGATAGCTCTAACTGCGCTCGCCAACCCGCATGCCCAGCGTGGTGAGTATGGGCAAATCCCCCCACATGATAAGGAATTTGCTCTGTCTGTGGGAGGCCATGTTCAGCAGTGGACGTCGAACGGCTGAAATGATGATGATGATGAGGTTAGTGACCAGGTTGAGGTATTGGGGCCCGGAAAATGGTCTATGACCGTAGGTGAAAGAATCAGCCTCTTAAAGGCTACAGTACTAGGTAGGTGCTACTTAATTGACTGTAGGTACCTGTACCTGTGTTACTAATTGATATTTCGACTGAAATACCTTCATTTATAGGTTGTTTCATGCATGACAGCAGCGATGAGGTTCGAAGGCGCGTTAAATGTGGAACTGGTAGAGTTCAGAACCAATTTGATCCCATATCCTAGAATCCATTTCCCTTTGGTCACATTTGCACCCTTCATTACTGCATCAAGGGCTTACCATGACACGAACTCTACTCAGCAACTGATGATGTCTTGCTTCGAACCTTCCAACCAAATGGTGAAATGCGATCCCAGAAAAGGATATTACATGTCTTGCTGCCTGCTGTTCAGAGGAGACGTTAATCCTAACGACATCAATTCATCAATAAACCTAATTAAAAGTATGCGGTCAATCAGATTTGTTTCGTGGTCTCCCACAGGATTCAAGGTATCTAGTTCAAATGTTTTTCTCCAACTGATTATTTTTATACAATGTTGGCAAACAAGCTTACGGCCCACCTGTTGGTTAAGTGGTTACCCTAGCGTATGAACGCTAGCAATAGACTAGCCCGGTGTAGCTGGCAGTGGTCGTAAGAGAACCAAAGCATAAAAATCCGTAAAAAAGAAACAAAAAAGCTAGCAATACCAAAGGCATCACGCACGCGTTGCCCCCGACCCCTCAAAGAGCTCGGGCAACCTTACCGCAGGAACACAACACTATTTGAAACAAATAATGGTATTTAGCTGCGATCTTCTGTAAGGCGGGGGTATCTTCCCTAGACGGGCTGCTCCCATCAAGAGCGAGCTGTGCCCTACTTAAACTTAAACTACTGACTGATAGATCAAGAAATGGTCCAATATCAACAGATATAACTACCTATATATTTTTTTTTATATTTCAGATTGGCGTGAACTATCAGCCCCCCACTACAGTGCCCGGGGGAGACCTGGCAGCTCTGCAAAGGGCAGTGGTGATGGTTTCCAACAACTCGGCGGTGCGTGAGGCGTGGGAGCGGCTCTGTAAGAAGTTCTCTCTCATGTACGCTAAGCGTGCTTTTGTCCATCATTTTGTGGGAGAGGGTATGGAAGAAGGAGAATTTAAAAATGCTATACATAATATAAAATCTTTGTCTAATGATTATAAAGAAATGGAGGATTAATTTTATAGCATAACATTCTGAACAGTATTTTTTTAAAGTTTATATTTCTGATGATCGTACAATTTTATTATATTCGAGTTTATTGAAATACCTAGTGTATTTTTTTGGGATTTAACTATCTGCGTTGAACAAACGCCACCTCCACTGGGAGGCCGCCACTGCCACGTTTGTCACTCTTACCTACTAGGCTACAATTTTTCTAATAAGTTGTCTCATCTCGCCCTTCAGTACCTTCTAATAAATGATTGTGCTTCTATTCTAACTGCCTAGATAGCCTTAAAGTTCAGCCGTTTGTAAATGAATAATAGGAAACACAAATTCATAAGTTTTAAATTTATTTTATGGAGTATTTATGAGAGTAATCTAGAACGTGTTTTAACATGTTTTATTAGTTTTATAATAGATACTGAATGAAATAGTAATTTGCACCGCTCGGCGTCTACGGTCTCACTTCGGCTTCTTGGCCTTAACTTCGAGGCGCTGCTTGTTGCGGAAAAAGGAGCGTCCGCGCTCCGCCAGCTCCGTCTTCACCTGCGACAGTGACACCTCCGCCCCTGCTTTCGCACCCCGACCCTGAGACCAACCAAGGAACGGTTAAAACCGCTCTTTATCAAGGGGGCAGTGTCCACAACTTAGGGTACTTTTCCCTAAATGTAGGGTATTTTTTGGTGCCAGCAACACCTGCTGAGAATGGCGACCACGAACCGGACGATGTATGTTGGAAGGCCCACCCGATGGACCGACGACGTTGGGAAGGTTGCGCGAAGTCGGTGCATGGAGACGGCTCAAGACCGTTCGTCGTGGCACTCTGGGGGAGGCCTAAATTCAGTGGATTTCATTAGTAAAGTAAAGTAAAGAAGATCTCTGGCCGAAGGGTGTTGTGTTCCGTCGCTACCGCGGGCGAATACCTACTGCCAATGACAATTCGCGTCCCACGTCGCAGTTTCTACGTGGCAATTAATTGTGTTTTTATATTAATATGTATGTTAGTCTTTAAGGTATATATCTATATGGGCCGTAGTGTAAGAAAAATTCCATCTGTTTTTTATTCTATTGTTGCCTGAAATAAAGTTATTGTATTGTATTAGTCTAATGATGATGATGTTGAAAAACAATGGTCACCTGCGCACGGTCAGCGGCGTGGCGGCGCTTTAGGGCTTGCAGCGACGTGGCCGGCGGCACGGCGCCGCGTGACAGCGCCTCGAACCGCGCGTTCACCTCGCTTGGCTGCAACACGATATTATATTACTAGCTTCCGCCCAACCAGGTTCAAAAACCAGGTACTAAATACTTGAAAGTATTACTTAGACCACGCGAGTCCACTGCGCAAATACACTGTGCAAGTTCACTGCGTAATTCCAACGGTTGAACCGTTATGGCGTGATTGAATAACAAACATTGTAACATTCACCAAAATGGAAGATGATTAATTTTGCTTGGCGAGAAGTCGTGTTTTTATTTTATTCTATTGATTCAATTCTCAATATCTCTTTAAATTTATCACTAGTTTATCAGGCCGTCCTAAATAACATAACTGCATTTTTTTTTGCCACTATCGAAATAATGGGATATCATTTGGAAAAAACGCTAGTCCCAATTTTTCTATTTCGTATTTCCATGGAAATAGTGGGATACACTCAAATCTTAAGCTTACGTCAAGTGCATCGGCGTCCATGCTGCTGTCGCTGAGGAAGTGGTAGAGTAGATCGTCCGCGTTGCCGGCGGCGGGGCGCGGCCGCGGCGCCACGAACTCGCCCCTCTCGGCCGCGGGGGGGCGACTAAACGCGCCCTGAGGACACACGAAGCCAGTGTTGCCAACCGTACTATATCAATCTACCACCTTTTTGCACTGTTTGGTACTTTCTTGGTCAAATACAGGCTTTGGTCAGTGACCAGGGTGAGGTATGGTGGCCCTGAAAAGGGGCCTATGACCGTCGGTGAAAGAATCAGTGTAGTGAAAGGATTAAAGTGCGACTCATAAAGGCTCCTTTCGTGCACAGTACGATGTACGATCATGTTTTCGAAATCGTACGCAAAATATACCTACGATCCTTCCAAATCTTTAAATTTTCCCCTAAAAAATAAAGTTGGCAGCCCTGCGGAACAGGGTCAAGCAGGCCGCGTGGTTGTGGAAGAGAGGCGAGGGAAAACGTTGTTTGAGGCCAGTGTCCACAACTTTATTTAGGGTACTTCTTGGTGCCTAGGATATTATTTAGGGAAAACATTTTTACAGTTTGTTACAGATATATACGTACAGATAACTGTGATTACGTACAAATCTTATTGAATTTAGGGTATAATCCACTGGAGGAAATTCAAAGTTCAGAGTTGGCAGCACCGTACCTGGCGCAAGGGCTTGGGCGGCGCCGGCAGCGCGTTGTCGTCGAGCTCGGGCGGCTCGCGGCGCGCGGCGGCGGCGGCCGACGCCGGCGGCTCGCGCGTCAGCTCCTTCTGGATGTTGTCTATGGTGCCCTGCATCTTGCTGATTATGTCCTGCAGCCGCTCCTGCGATGAGAGATTCGCGTCATGTCGGCTCCGCGGGAATCGGACCTCCGGATGAGCGATGTCTTACCTTCTCGCTTCGCATCTCGAGGACGAGTTTCACCTGTCCCGCCATCTCTTCGTCCTTGATCTGAAACGAGAGATGTGCGGTAAGCCGTCGACCCCCGATGATTTGACGAGCTCAGTGGCGTAACGGGCCTGGCCCGTTACACAAGGGACGCGGGTTCAGTTCCCGCTGTGGGACAAATGCTTGATCTGCAAATATTTGTTCCGGGTCTGGGTGTTGTGGTGCCATGGTAGGTACTCGTAGTTTTTGATACTTACGACACAGGGAGTCCTAGTGTGGTGTCGGACCTATAAAATCTCACTAAAAGTTCATCTTAATAAAAACAATATCAAAACAACTAGGTACTATACCTAATATTAAAAAATATATTTTAAAATGGAGAAGCACCGTCCGCGAAGCACGCACGGTTCAAGCAGTCGATGACTAGGGCTGCAGAGAGAGGAACCTCCTCTCCGGCATCTTAGTAACTCCTTCTGTATCTGGCCCATCACCCACCCGTCTAGCGAGAGCCTCTTCGCTATGAGTACGTTCACTGAAACGACTATCGGGGCGATAATCGTTATCGTATTATAATGAGTTATCGAGTCCCCGGGGAGAGGGGAGTGTTGACCTGCAGCTTGTCGGTGAGAGCGCGCGCCTGGTCTCTGGCGGCGCGCAGCGCGGCGTCGGCGAGCGCGCGCGCGGCGCCCTCGGCCGCCACCTCGCGCACCAGCCGCGCCGCCGTCTCCGCGCGCTCGCCCAGCGCGCGCTCCGCCGCCGCGCCCGCCTCTCTGCGCAACCACCGCAACCACCGCACCACTCAGCGCAAGCGCGCACGCAAGCGACCCGAGCGGAAGTGTAATAACAATAGTGTGTATGTCTACAGCTTACACAAAGACAATTTTTGAATTGTGAATATGAAAATATTTAGTGCATAGGTGCAATCTGAAAATTACAATTCAAAATTAGGTGTAATTTTTATTTCATTTCATTTATTTAATTTAATAACAATTATTCAATCGTCTTTAAAATCACATAGTAAATAAAAAATATCAAACTAAAAATACAAAAACTAGCAAAAGAGGTTTCCGAGTAAGGAGCCATAAACTATGTGTCAGTTGTAGACCCATTAAGTTTTTTTAGTTCAATTATTTTGTAAAATTTTATAGTTATATAAGTAGATGCGTGTCACAGTAGCTAGCGTGATTCTCATTTGGGTGCCACTGAAAATCAGCGCTGCACCGGCCACTGGGCTGATGCAGCAAATGCTGAGTGGCAACCTTTTTTTTCGTCACTTTGGATACTAATTTTGTCAGTAGTTTAAGTTTTTAAAATTATTATCTCATTATGTGACGGGAAATAAATTATTTTCTTTCTTTCTTTCTTTCCAATACTACATGATGATTGTACTTTTAGAACAGGCCCGTCCAACATACGGCCCCCGGGCCACCATGTGGCCCGCGTAAGTCCTTCATCCGGCCCGCGACCTGGTTAAAACTTTATAAATAATTAGGTGAAATAATTTGCAATACTGAAACTTTCTTTTTTAATAAATCACTTGGTTATATGAAAAATACCGTTGCATTTTACTTTACCTATGAAATTTGTTTTGGCCCGCTACGATTACAAAAATATTAAACCTGGCCCTCTAGAAAATTGTGTTGGACAGGCCTGTTTTAGAATCACTTATCAAAACCTTGTTATGTAATAAATTATTTTGTTCTAAATAAATAAAATAAAAAGGTGCGCTCACTCAGCGGCGACAGCGTCGCGTGCACGCGCTTCGCGCTCCGCCTGCAGCTCGGCTCGCACCGCATCCGCCTCGCGCCGCGCCTCCTCCGAGCGCGCTACGTTTTCAGCCGCCTCCTAAAACACAAGAGTTAAAAAGTTAAAGAAATATATATTTTTGAACAGGTAGGTATTTATTGTATAGTAATATTAATAGGTATATGTATGTTTATAAATATAATATTCTATCAAACATTGTAGGTACACGAACCTCCCTCTATAATCACGTCTCTCTAGCCTCAAAGGTTTGCTGGAAGAAAACTCTTTTTAGGGTTAAGCTCGCCTTTGTACATACCTTTCTTTTTAATTTTTGTATCTGTATTTTTCTTGTGTACAATAAAGAATAGTGAAAGGAGCGTGCGCTCGCCAACAATCTGCAAGTCAGGACTTACTTGTCGTGTCACTGAGTCTTTCTTGCTAATCCCTGTATCATATTCTTTATTGTCATCATGAATTAAATACGTTCTGATTGGTTGCAAACTCAATTATTATATTTATTTTCTCTTAACACTTCATAAGTAATCCTGATAACTTCTTTTTCTTTTATAATTATAAGCTTTCTCAGCATAGGATTCCCGTCATCTATTTCTTTTGTCACAGCAGATAATAAAAATGTTTTTTTATGACAGGCCCTCTAGCTGGACTTTTTTGTTACTCTTATATACTAAGTTGTGGATAACGTTGTGGACTACATTATTAATAATTTGTTGCATATGAAATTATGTACCTACTACTCACTGTATCTTACATATATAATGTAGTTGTTTGTTGTTCCTAAATAAATAAATAAAATAAAATAAATAAAATTGTTTCACGTTGCTAAAAATAATTTTTCCTCAACATGAACAATGTCAGTGACCAGGTTGAGGTATGGTGGCCTTATAAAGGGTCTATCACCGTCGGTGAAGTGGTTTACTACTACTACAGGGTAGTGAAGGGATTAAGGTGCGCCTCTTAAAGGCTCCTTTCATGCACTTGTCAACATGTCTTCGAATTTTAAGAGTTTAGGGTAAGATCTCGTCAGCGTTTCATCCCGGACGCGAAGCCACACACATACTAACATACAATCAATCAGAATAATCACCACACTCGTACACCACATTCACGCTTGCACACAAAAACACACACATACACACACACATACACACAGTCACACCCAAGTATTTTTATATCTATAAGTAGGAACTGTAATTTTCGGAGGAGGGCGTTAACACTCGCGACACAGTTTTTATAACTACTGCGGTTGTTATCGTTTCTCTATATTTTTCCTTCTCTGTTTTTTGTTCCGAAATAAAAGTTATTTATTTATTTAACACTCACGCGATCCTTCTCCTGAATCTGCTTCTGCAGCGCCTCGTTCGCCGCACCGACGGTCTCCAGCTCGCGTCTGAGATCCGCGGCTAACTTCTCCAGATTCTGGAAAGGAAAAGGCACATTAGCACCGACCGCCAGTTGACTTGCTATCTCAGAATGTCACAATGTTACAATGCGGAGCAAATGGTACAATGATAGGCCCTGAGCCTTTTTGCGGCGTACCAAAAACCCTGGCTCAAAGAAGCCTCTTGCTTTCGTGCTTCGAAGAATCGATCAAACTCTGTACAAACTCTTCGGGCATGAACCACTCTAAGTTACTTATAAAAGCTTTCGATTAACAGTACACCAACCGTATTCTAGCGCTAAATAAGACCAACCTTCGCATTATTGTTAGAGCCTTAACTGGACACTGTTGTCTTACTAAGCACATGTTCAAACTAAGGTTATGCGACACATAAACCTGCAGGCTATGCAAGGAGGCGGATGAAACGCCTCTACACCTGCTAGGTGAGTGCGGAGCATTTATGCTCAAACGTAGCATCCATTTGGGAAAGCACATCCTCAGCCCAATGGAGCTAAAGCAACTCACCCCAAAGAAAATCCTTCAGTTTTTAACAGCTGCTGGGCTTTGCGGTGAACTTTAAAGGCCCTGTAAACCCCTTTACAGGGCCTTTAAAACAAATAAAGTGGCGATCACAATAGGCTAGTTGTGGCCGCAGTGACACCATAGCTACAAAAAAAGTAAATAAAACAAATAAAAACTCAGAATGTCGAGTGCTGACCTGCAGGTCGTTGCTGTAGCGTGCCACCTCCGCGACACCTTCCGCGACGCGTTCCTCGGCGGCAGTGAGAGCCTCGCGCGTCGCTCCCAGCACTGCACTGCACTCCTCCATTCTGCAACCAAGATGGGCTCGATCAACCACCACGTGGAGCTCGCCTACTGTGTTTCTTCTCTCGACTCACTCCCTCTGTAGCTGGGCACGATCGCGCGCCGCTCGCTCCGCTTCGGCAGCCGACTCGACCGCACGCCGCTCCGCCTCCTGCCGCAGCTCGGCGATCGTCCGCTCCCTCTGCGAAAGGACGTTTCAAAATAATCCATGCGATATGAATAAAATGGAAAGATACATTATATCTATAATGTACACCACACAATCAAATCAAATAACTTTCATTTCCATAAAATCTTTTAGACCACTAACATACAAGCTTATTGTAACAAACTAACAACTTACCGCATGCAGTTTCATATTTTATTACGCACTAATTTACGTAGGTAGCCTTTGTACAATAAATATTAAAGGTCAGATTAATTTCAAATGAGCGTTACAATGAGCGGTCTTATCGCTAAAAGCGATCTCTTCCAGGCAACCTTTGGATGGACAGGATAGATTAGAAAACATGAATATTGAAGTTTGCAGTTGAGCGAGGCCGGAGGGGGAAGGTGGTGGAGGTGGTACCTCCAGCAGCTGAGCTTTCAGAGTGACGGTGCGGTCCTGCAGCCGGTCGGCGCGCGCCATCTGGCGCTCCGTGAGCTCGGCGGCCGCCTGCAGCCGCGTGCGCGCGATCTCCAGCGCCGCCTCGGCGTCGCGACGCGCCTCGTGAGCGCACGCAACCAGCTGCGCATCGCGCTCCGCGCTCTGACGAACTGAAACGTCACTTCGGTCAACAATATACGTAGTACGTATTGGTGCAAAGGTGACACATTCCTGCTCAATGAAACTTCTGTAGGTAGATGTAGTGATGTGGTGGTAGTAGTGAAATATTTTTATCGGTGTTTAATCATTAAAAGTATAGGTATCATCTGCCCAAGATTTTCGGTGCCAGCGTCATTCGTTCCATGGCGTAACTGTATCGCATTGCCGAGTCAAGGCGGGGTCGAATACCACTGGTTCGATAATATTAGATATCATAATAATAAATAAATATTCCGGACATATCACACACGGTCAACTAATCCCAAACTAGGCATAGCCTGTACTGTGGATACCAGAGACTGGTATAAATAATAGATAAATATTTAACACCCAGACACAGAACAAACATCTGTGTTCATGATGTTCGATGCACATCGAACAATTTAGCATATTAGCAATCTAGCAATTTTGACTATGTAGGCCGCACGAGGCAGCGCGCGCGCGGTTTACCTAGTCAGTGCATCTACGGATAGCGTTCGGTCCGCACTCATCAATCATCATCATCATCCCTAGCACATAGCATCAAAGTACAGTTAATAAACTCTCTTCGTATCGTCTAATCTGGCTATCAATCAACATCCTCTCAAGGGTCGCGTACAGTTTCGTACATTTTGGTGTTTGTCCAGTGCGGGAATCGAACCCGCGACCTCTAGCGCAGAAGGCAGAGCTACTACCAACTGAGCTATGAGGCCAGTCAAAATTTAAATTTGATGTTGATGAGGCCGCTCACGTAGGTCGGTTTTCGCTTGGGCCTGCAGATGGTGCGCCTCGGCCGCGCGCGTGTGCTGGGCGTGCGCCGCCTGCACGTGGCGCGCGGCGGTGGCGTAGGCGCGCGCCAGCGCCTCGCGGTCGGCGGCGGCGCGGCGCAGCGACGCGCGCACGCGCCCCGCGTACTCCTCCAGCACGTCGCAGATGTCGCGCGTGCTCGCCAGCCTGCACAGTGCACAGGGCGAACCGTGTACAGCAGCCCGTGAGAGTTAAGCGGCCCTCACGCGCCCGCGCGCTCCGAATTGCTCGTGTAAATGCAATTGGTACGCATTCCAAACCGGCACGGCGGCCGGCACTCCGATGCCCACGCAAATACAAAATACAAATTATTTATTTTGGAGCAAACTTATAATAATATTATTATAATAAATCATTAATTTCAGACAGTTATCATAGTCCATATTATCACACAATAAAGATACATTATATCAATTTGGAAAAATGATGGTAGGTAGGTAATTACAATCCTACTAATATTATAAATGCGAAAGTTTGTGAGGATGTTTGGATGTTTGTTATTCAATCACTTCACGCCGTAACGGCTCAACCGATTTCGATGAAACTTGGAATGGATAGAGATCTATACCTAGAATAGCATAAACCTAGGCTACAGTTCAGTTCAGTTCATTTATTGATAACAAAAAAGAGTTACATGTCATTACATAATAATCGATTTATATAAATACCTATTAGCTAACAAATTCATTTTAATTCTTAGCTTAAGATTGACAATGAAATAAAAATATTGAAAAAATATAATTATCTTTATGATAAAGGTCAAAAATAACTAATTATAAAATAATTCCATACAATAACATTTAATACAATTACTTATAATTTTATTAGATGTCATGTTGAGTCTAAATACTCGTCGTAGCTATAAAATGTATGCTCAAAAAGCCAACGTTTTAGGCGGCGCTTAAATATACCGTTATTTGCAGCCATTTTGATCAAATCTGGTAACCTGTTGTAAACCTGTGGGCCCATAATATGAGTCAGCTTCGACGACTTCGTCAAGGACCGCGCTAGAGATACCAGTTTGTGCTGGTTGCGAGTGCGGTATGCGAACTCACCATGCGTCGCGTACGAGCCAAGGTTCTTCCTCACATACAGCGCTACCTGCGAGATGGCTATGCAGGGCAGTGTGAGGATGCCTAGGCTCTTAAAGTGTGGTCTGGCAGAGACGTCACTACGTATCCACACCATCGCACGTGGCCCTTTTTTGCATACGGAACGCGCGCTCCCAGTCGGCAGCGCGCGACCACAGCTCGGCGCCATACTGGAGTTGCGAGTGTACAGTGGCGAAGTAGCATGCTCGGGCCACGTCCGAGGACACCACCCGGCTCACCCGGCTCAGCGCGTAGCACAGGAACTCTGTAAGGCGCTGACTCAAACCGTTTTCCAAGACCTTAGCCAATGCGGGGATTATCGACACAGGCCGGTAACTGTCCATATCGCTCTTTTTTCCTTTGCCCTTAAACAACGGTGACACTTTGCTCTGTTTCAAGGAAGTTGGGTATACGCTCTCTGCGTATACCCAACTATATGATTATATAGTTGGGTATACGCATATACCCAACTATATTAACTGTATAATGCAGATGTTAAAAGCATGGGCGACTATAGGGGCTAGTAAGAGTACGGCTTGGCGCAGCAATTTCATAGAAATTCCATACACGTCTTGTGACGGCTTAGCGGGAATTCGTTTTGTTATTATAACAAAGATTTCATCCGCTGTGAACTGGCGGAGACGGAGCGAGCGGTCCGCCGGCGCCCGCGCCGAGCATAAGGCGCGGTGCACATCGGCGAGAACGGCGCGCGGTGCACCGCACGCTGCCGCCGCGCTCAGAAGCCGACAGTTCATTGCATTTAGTAGTTCTAGTTTACTTGAGAAACTGGCACTATTGGAATCAGTGACTTCATCCTTAATATCTAGCCTAGGGTTATTATTTTTACCTCTCTCATTATTTACTACACTCCACATACCTTTTGTGGGATTCGTGTCAGACTGGATGATGTTGTTGTAAAAGTCGCGCTTAGTATTCATTAATAGTATTCATTAATTTCATAATGATTGTTCATGTCAAATACTAAATTCTGAATAATGTCATTGTTAGAATCTAATTTACTAAGTCTAATAATGTCAAATAATAATAACGTATAGTCCTTTATATCCTGGGATATCCAGGATAAGTCCGTTCTCTTATTTCTAGTAACCATTCGATGGGGAAAGCAAATGTCAATTTTATTTCTAATTATATTAATAATTGATGTCAACATGTCGCCAGGCTGGCATCTTCTAGTCAATATTTCATCCCAGTCGACACTGTCTAGTGATGAAACAAAATTTGCTTTATTAGCAGTACTAAAATTCCTAATATAAGTGACAGAATTAGGCTGTAGTTTTGGGCGCCTAAAAACTGCTTTTACGGCAAAGTGGTCACTAATATTGGTGTCCACGGGAACCACGCTGACAGCGCAGGACAGGTTTGTGTATAGGTGGTCCAGGCTGGTGGAGCTGGTCGCCGTAGTACGTGTCGGGAAGTCGACAAGATTCCGTATATTATGGACCGACAGTACATCAGACAGTTTCTTGACTGAACTGTCAAGATTACTTATAACATCGATGTTAAAATCTCTAACGATATTACTATTTATACCTAAGTCGCTGACTTTATCGAGCATTAATTCAAATTTTTCAATGAACTAATTGTTCGAAACATTGTTGTTACTCCTATAAATACATATAATAGTCATGTCAAAATCTAATAAATCTACTGCCGATATTTCACAATTTTTTTCAACCGATAAGCAAGTTACGTCAGTTTTCGATGCATTTTATTCTGTCCGACACAAAGAAGCATGAACCGCCGTGCACTATTTGTTGTCTACAAAAGAATGAAGCTAATTTGTAACCATTAATATTAACACATTTTATTTTCGGCTCGGTTAAAAAATGTTCTGTTAACGCAAGGATATATATATATATATTTTAAATCATTACTTAGTAGCACTTCTAACCTTTGTGATTTCTTGTCCAATGACCTAATATTCTGATGACATACGACTATATTTTCACACTGATTAACCTGCAACTGAGAGTCATACGCGCTGCATCCTCTGGGGTTGTTAGCGACTGGCGCGCTCCGACGAGACACTGGCGATGCGGCCGGCCTCGGGTGCAAGCGATCCCCGCTCCGAGGTGCGGGGGCGAATCGAAACCAGTCCGAGATCTTGATGCCTAGTGGCCATGCGTTTGCGTTACACAGGACGTTGTAGTATGTTTCCGGGAAACCAATGACGAAAACAACGTGCTGGTCCGTTTTGATGGTCCGATTTTCCACCACGTATTTCTCGTAGCTTGCTATCCTATTTATATGATTGCGAACTTGCTCAGAGGTAGTCTCAGGTCTAAACGACCAAGCTTGTATGAACTTAAGACGCTCTGCTGGCTGCAGTTCATTTATAGTTTTGCCCGATCCTGTCAGAATTTGACGTGGTTTAGTTGGGCGACGTCCTTTCCGGGTAACTTGTTGCCATTTACCTTCGTCGTTATTGTCGGTGTTCAGCTTGTCATACTCAGAAATCATGGTCACCTTACTAACAGGGCTAGCGTTCTCAGTGGAGATTGGTGGGTTTATCGTGGCGTTTTCTCTCTCTTCGTTGCACTTATGAGAAGCGGTGCCTCCGGTGGATGTTCTCACCTTGTCACTCATAGTCGTGTTTGCCTTCGCCGATTGGGTTATTTTGGCTGATGCAGCTAGGCGCGCTGGTCGCACAGCCTTTGCTATTGGCTGCGCTTGCAAAATCGTAGTTGACGTTTTCGGAGTAGAAATTTCCTTACCGTCAACTTGATTTTTGAGCGTTTTGATCAGGTCCGTCTGGCTGGCAATGAAAGCACTTTGCTCGGTGACCTTGCCTTCCAAAGATTCGACTTTATCAGCTAGCACACTTATGAGTTTTTGTAGTTCGCGCACTGCGTTTTCAAGCCCTTTTTGCGTCATTTTCTATTTTTAAACGTGAAAAATATGTAGGAGCAACTTCCACTTGCGAGCCTACCCGCTACTTTTTATCAAGGTACCACGCGAGCGAAGCCGCAGGCGGAAGCTAGTAGTATTATAAAAACTGTGACGCAATCACCAACGCCCAACTCCTAGAACTAGTAGATACAATTTAATGCTCCTGCTAAAACTATTTTACTAAAGAAAATATCACGCATTGCAGTGCTGGTCACCGAGAAATGCACATTTAAATGAAAATTGCTGGAAAGTGGATAAAAATGTCGTAGGCAGAACTTTTATAAGCTAGGGTAGGGACTACGAAGCCACTCCACACGCCACTACGAAGCGCGCGCCAAAATGTCGAAATACTTAGACGTGCAATTTGATGGACACCAAAGTTACTCTATGATGAACAATCCACACGCCACTCCGAAGCGCGCTCCAAACTAGAGGTGGTTCGTATTTACGCAACCAGGTTCTCGCATCAAACTATACGTAACTGGTACGACTTCACGATACTTAGTCGAATTAAAAAAACTAGGGTGCAGCGCGCAAATCCACCGCGCACCCTAGGTAGGAAGGACGCGACGTTAAGTACCTGGTTTTTGAACCTAGTTCTTCTAAAATACGATACGTTATGGATCTGGTACGCGAAATAGCAAGTAAGACTCATCTCTACTCCAAACTGTCGAAATGCTCTATAGACGTGTGATTTGATGGATACACCACGCGGCCACTCCGAAGCGCGCGCCAAACTGTAGAAATCCCTTTAGACGTACGGTTTGATGCGTTGTTCCACCTGACATCGCATCGGAACGCGCGCCGAAGTGTGATGACAATTTTGCCGCTTACGAAACGTTTACGCTAAGGCGCGCGCTCTGAAGTGCTCGTGTGAGGGCCGCTTATCTCTCTTAAGGAGAGGAGATGAGAGGTACTTGTTGAGGGTCTCGGGGCGCAGGCGCAGCTCGTCCTGGTACTGCGCGGAGAGCGCCTCGTGCTGCATCTGCACGTCCAGCATGTTCTGCTGCAGCCGCTCGTGCTCGGCCTGCAGCCCCGACAGCCGCTCCTTCAAGTCCCAGTACGCCGTATCCTGCGCCACCTGACCACCAGCATATGGTGTTAAGTAAGTCAGTGTTTATTATTTTCTTAGTGGTAGGCACACTTAGGTAGGTAGGCACTTACTCTCAGCTTGATGATTTTGGACGACTCGCGAGACATCTTTTCTCTTAGTTTTTCGGCGTCCGTGTTGACTCTTTTTCTACTTGCTACTTTACTTATATCGGTCAAATCCATTTCAATAGGTACAAATAAGTAAAGTGTTCAACAAAATATTTCGCAGTGTAAAAGCAATTCCAATTTCGGAACAAAATATGGTTGAATAATTTTTCCCGCCTATTTTTTTTTTCAAATCTTTTCTATCTATGGTCGCTCGACTGATACGGCAATGACAGCTTATCTACCAATGAGATTTAGCCCGCTCGTCCACGACGCTACGCAAATGTGACGGAACCGTAAACAGAGCTTAGGGAAGCGCTACAAGAAAGATAGTCTACTGCGAATGTCGACTGACTTGACTTTGTCATTTTGGTTTGACATTTGCGCAATCAGCTGTTCTATACCTCCGATTTAATTTTTAGGTTAAGTAGTATTGTGATGTTTGTTTGTTGGTTTGGTTTTTTGACTATTAAAAAGAAAGTGATGAATGATTAATTACTCCGTACCTACCTTTAAAATACTGGTGTTATGCAGTGAAGTTTTTACAAAAACAACAGCGGAGCAGCTACTATACTTATCTTGAGCTTGTCACGTAAGCTTTTGCATGATCAATAGTTTTATTTATTAGTGAATATTGCATAATAATTGAGCAATTCTTACAACAGTTTTAAACAGTTAGATAAATGTTGTAATCTCCTAAATAAGCGAAAAAGTCCTATGATTAAAACAAAATCTTTCAACAGCATATTCCAGCGATGTGGAGCGTGTCACACCTGTGTCGATGTACATCATCGCTGCGAGTGACCCAAAGCAAACTGCTCATCCCCGCCATACGGAATGGCTTCAGTACCAGAAATGCAGTGTCCCGACACCTGCTCACACCCTCTAAGTATAGCCATAGCACTAATTATAGGGTGAGTACCTACCATTATCAACAGAACCCAGAATTATGTCATAAAAAGTTTAATGTTGACCTGAAATAAGTAGGTATGAGCCAACACAGGTTATCATTTCTTGGCTTAGATTAGATTAGTAACTGTTTTATCTAGGACTTACATGCAAACATGTCCTCCAAGGCACAAGACCCTACCACTTACCTGATGTACACAGTGTCACAACACATGTCCTTTCCTCTACAGTTAAGCAATATACTAAAGTCGAATGGCCTCTTCATCCGCTTCTGTTCCACCACACCGAAACCCAAGACACCCAAGGCAGTTGGCTACTGGCTGCTTGGCTGCAGTGGCATGGTCTTTGCGGCAGTGGTCCTAGGTATGGTCTCTGGATATGCTGTACTGCTTTACTCTGTGTACTATGTAGTCAATGTACTGGTTAAAAGTACCAATGGCACAAAATAGCTTGTAACTTTATTTTTGAAGACCTCCATGAAGGTTGCCCATCATACTTCTTGTTATGTATTACCTATTAAATTTTAAATTAAACATGGTGAAGTGTGTTAAATACTATTTTAAATCTAAAATAGATTTTCTAGTAGTATAATGGTGTTATTATTCTAGGCTTGTACTGAAAATGTTAAGGAGTCATGTTTACCAATGTCATTCCTTGTGTTGTAAGTTGAACACTAGTAGATTTAGAGTCTGTCAATAAAAGTGGTTGAATGTTTATTTAGTTTCATTTATTCTGAAACAGAAAAGTATTTTATTCCCGATTAATTGAAACAATCATAGGTCCAATTAAAGAGCACCACATATACAAACAACATTTTCCGCAACTAATATACTATCCCGAAATGGGCTTATTCTATCAACAAAAAAAAAATGACCCAAAGTTTTTGAAATCATTAATTCTGTTTTTATTTATTACTAATTATTATTACTAATTATCTTGGAAGGCCGTGGTCTCTGCCTACCCCTCTGGGAAATAGGTGTGATTTAAAGTATGTATGTACATACATATCAAAAAATATCTGCATAAAAAAAGGTGAATTTTTTTTTATGATCTTTTTTTGCATCACTTTTCGATTACTCTCAGGGTTTCCGATTTCGCCTAAGTGGCCCTGAAAAAAAACTCACCCTGTATACTTCTTTCTTACACAATAAGTGATAGGTAGATAGTAATAATCCTATCACTATCTACACCCATCTGGGTTAGTTATTTATTGCTTCATAATATTAAAAAATATATATCTCTGGTCTCTGGTACCCATAGTACAGGCCTAGTTTGCCTAGTTTGGGATCAGTTGACCGTGTGTGATATGTCCGGAATGTTATTTATTTATTTATTTATATGTTCCTACTTCCTACACAATACAATGTCAGTTTTCACACAGTAAAGAAAAGTAAAATGAAAAATTTTAGTTAGTATACGCTATGTAAACATTTTATTTCCTCATATCATAGCTTATGAGTTTGTCTGCAATATCCAGGAGGAGTTACCAGACTGACAGAGTCCGGGTTGTCCATGGTGACGTGGAAGCTACTCGGAGAGAAACTCCCCACCAGCGAGGAAGAATGGCAACGGGAGTTCGAGACTTATCAGCAGTTTCCGGAGTTCAAATAGTTAGTTTGTATGACTATCCTACTAAAATTATAAATGCGAAAGTTTGTGAGGATGTTTGTTATTCAATCACGCCGTAACGGCTAAACCGATTTCGGTGGAACATGGAATTGATAGAGTTCTTTACCTAGAATAGCATATAGGCTAATTTTTATTAAGGTACCATGCGAGCAAAGCCGTGGGCGTAAGCTTGTTAACTATAAAACGCGTATTATCTTAAATACAATTAGTAAATAAGTACTGTCCATCATCAACAGCCTGTAGAAGTTCACTGCTGGACATAGGCCTCCCCCAAAGAGTTCCACGACGAACGGTCTTGAGCCTTTTCCATCCACCGACTTCCCGCAACCTTTACAATGTCATCGGTCCATCGGGTGTCAAGTACTGTTATGAAGGTCATATTTTTTTTTGTTTACAGTAAAAACCAGAACATCACTTTATCTGAGTTCAAATGGATCTGGTTCATGGAGTATGCTCACAGGACGTGGGGACGTTGTATCGGCGCCGCGGTGTTCCTGCCAGCGGCGTTCTTCTGGGCCAGGGGGTACCTCGACAAGGGGATGAAAGTCAGGGTTGGGGTGTACTGCGCATTGGTGGCTGCTCAGGTGAGGGACTAAATAACTGTAGTGTCTAAGTAAGTCGAAATGGATCTGGTTCATGAAGACTTGCCTCTATCTGCCCCTTAAAGTAAGTTCTGTTCTATAGGTCATGTCTGGTGACGGAGGTTTTTAGGTCGCCCTTAGGCGTCCATCGCGGCTTAGCGGCGCCGCAGTTTACCATAAAATTTATATCTACCTATGTGCAAGCAATTTTATTCTCAGATTTTTTAAATCTTCGTTCATATTGTTATTGTTCAGATTCTGTATTCCGTTTTGATGTTACGTGGTCATTTGAGTGAGACTTAAATCTGGCACGCTTAAAATTGTAGTGGTGATCTAATTGCTGTTTCAGTGTACGATTCTGAACGATAACAGAGTCTCAAATAATTGAGACCATGTCAAAAAAAAAAGTCCTCAAAATTACGAACTTCATTGCCATTTCGGTTACACAATGGCACCCCTGGAGGATGTCCCACATTGAAATGAGTTTATTATTTTTGTATTTCAGGGTCTAATGGGCTGGTACATGGTGAAGTCGGGGCTAGAAGACCGTTTCCAAGGCCCCATGGACGTCCCCCGCGTGTCGCAGTACCGGCTCGCGTCGCACCTCAGCCTCGCCTTCATCCTGTACGCCGGGCTGCTGGGGGGCGCCCTGGGGGTGCTGCGCCCCTCCCCCGGCGGGGCGCTGGCCAGGCTCGGGGGGCTGAAGGCGGTGAGCGCGCTGGCGCATTCCGTGAAGGCGATGGCTTTCCTAACTGCAGTGTCGGGTGAGTGGCTGTTTCATCTCAGAGGCTAGTTTGTGTTGCAAATAGTGTTGTGTTCCTACGGTGAGTAATATTGCCAGAGGTCTTCAGGTATTAACCTGCCACCACCTGCTACCTGCCAGGTAGTAGCCACTTAGCAATTAAGTCGGATTATACTCAACTCTCTTGCTTATGTATAGTTATGACAATCAAAATAAAAAAAATGTTTATTGTTCCAAACAAGGTGCTGTGTTACATGGTTTGGGAACTCTTCTTTTAAGTTGCTATAACCTGTGTTAGAAGAGTGTTTTTTAGAGGAGGAAGGGCACAGCGAGATTTTCTCGTTCTGAATTGGAGCAGCCCGCCTGGGGAGGTACCTCCGCCTTACAGAAGATCGCAGCCAAATAACATTAGTTGTTTTCAAATAGTGTTGTGTTCCTGCGATGAGTAAGGTTGCCAGAGCTCTTTAGGGGGAGGTGGGTTCGGGGTCGGCAACGCGTGCGTGATGCCTCTGGTATTGCAAGCGCTCATAGGCTACGGTAACCGCTTACCAACAGGTGGGCCGTATGCGTGTTTGCCACCTCAGTAGTATAAAAAAAAAAAAGTCTCCTCTTTTCTGTGGTCCGCATAGTTATGTAGCTGGCAATATTTTGTATTTTCGACTACTTACGAGTAGGTAGATTGGTAGTTTATACGTAGAAAGAATCTGCTATAATACCAATCGGTAACCCACACAACCATGTTATTTATACCGTAGAAAAATATTTATTTTCTAACCTGATAGGTCGGGTTATAATTGAAAAGTGAAATCAAAAATAAAAGTCTGGTGTTTAAATATCTTCAAATATTCTGAAAGCAAAGGAGCCGTTTCATCAGTCTATGGAGCCTGGGCCTGCACTGTGTACACTACTCTAAAATATTGCTAAGCAATAAAGTAAACGTATTTAATTGGTTATTTTATTTAAATTGTCTTCGTTCTAAGGTACATTATGATTTTCTTCGACAAAGAGAGCAACACACAGTGCTACAAAAATATGGCGGATGCGTGAAATGTCATTTTGACAACCTACATTTATCTGTTGACATGTTTTTGTTTAGCTTCGTTGTTTTGTCTAAATACTGTGTTGTTTAACATCCATTCATCTAACGCATCCTTACACTCCACAAAGCGAAGTGTAATGTAAAATACTTAGTTGCGTTAGTTTAAGTTATTTTCTGAAATATCTACGTCTGATCGTACGTCATATAAGAACTACAGAAGACTCGTAACTACAGAAGATTTAGCTTGATCGTGACGGCGCCGCGCCGGCGCCAGCGGCGTCATCACATCTTTCATCACTGAAGGAAGATACTCGATGCCCTGACGTACACACAAAAACATCAAATCTAACAACATGACATGAAAAATATGTCAATGTCATGTCAAACGTCAATTATAAACCAACATGGCGGCCTTCAAATAGTGTTCACATAGTCAAAAACTTACCAGAAGAACTTGTCTTGTACCATCGCATTTGTCTTCAAATTAATGAAACTGTATTTTTCTTGTAATCTCCTATTTTTTCCTAATTTTCCTATGTAGTGTACATGGACCAGGCCCAGAATGAAACGACTCCTTTGCATAATATGGGCTCTTATTTGTCGGACATATTATCACTCACGATCAACAGATCCCAAACTAGGCATAGCCTGTACAATGGGTACCAGAGATTGATATTCATAATATATAAATATATAACACTCAAACACAGAACAAACATCTGTGTTAGTCACATATATTTGTCCAGTGCGGGAATCGAACCCGCGACCTCTAGCGCAGAAGGCAGAGCTATGAGGCCAGAGAATTGCAATAGACCTTTTGATTTTGAGTTAACGACTCTTCCAGGCGCCTTCGTCGCCGGCCTCGACGCTGGCCTCGTCTACAACTCCTTCCCAAAAATGGGCGACAACTGGATCCCGGAGGACATCCTCGCGTTCAGCCCGACCCCCCGCAACTTCACCGAGAACCCGACTACGGTTCAGTTCGACCACAGGGTGCTGGGCACGACTACACTGGCGCTGGCCACGGCGCTGTGGCTCGCGGGCCGGAAGGCGCCGCTGTCGCCGATGGCGAGGCGGGCGCTCCATGCTGTGGCAGCCATGGCCTGGATGCAGGTTGGTGTTAGTGAAGACCTCTGGGCTGTGTTAACTTAGGGAATTTTCCCCTCATCATCGTCATCAGCCTTTAGAAGTCCACTGCTGGACATAGGCCTCCCCTAAAGAGTTCCACGACGAACGCTCTTGAGCCTCTTCCATCCAACGACTTCCCTTCACAATGTCGTCGGTCCATCGAGAACCATTCGAGAACCTTCACTCCCCAACAGTTGTCGGTTCTACGCGCTATATAGCCTACCCACTACCACTTCAACTTGCTAATTCTACGGTACGGTAGTAACTCTGCCTTCTGCGCTAGAGGTTGCGGGTTCGATTCTCGCAGTGGACAAACATTTGTGACTAACACAGATGTTTGTTCTGTGTCTGGGTGTTAAATATATATTTATTATGTATACCAGTCTCTGGTGCCCATAGTACAGGCTATGCCTAGTTTGGGATCAGTTGACCGTGTGTGATATGTCCGGAATATTTATATGAATCTCCGAGAAAGTTAGGGTATATAATAGTTTTAATAATAGAATTTTTAGGGTATGAATATACGTCTGGTTGTTCGATAATGGAATAGGGATGGGATTTATATTTAAGGGTTAGTTTCAGATTAGTTTGGCCTCTGAATATAGCTGTTTGCAGGTGGGGCTGGGTATAATGACGCTGCTGCACTACGTGCCGACGCCGCTGGCCGCCAGCCACCAGTCCGGCTCGCTGGCACTCCTCACGCTGGCCATCTGGCTCACGCACGAGATCAAACTGCTCAAGTACATCCCCAAGTGAACTGGCTCACAACTAGCCGTGTGTCACTCGAGTCAGATTCACGCATTCAGATCAGATAACAGGGCATTTATTGTGGTTAAAGAACTTTATTCTCAAAAGAATTTACATTTCACTTTATGAGAAGTTAACAATTTTAACTTAGTTATTATAAAAACAGTGAGCATGCAGTACTAACTATTGAGATACAGGTATATAGGTATCAGTATCTATTTATTCGCAGGTAAACAGATAGAACAGCTCCTAGCAGATCAAAAGGCTCAAAGCAGGTCTACTTTATCTGTTGAGTCATGTGACCCGCAACACCCAGCAAAATTATTTTGTATTTTATTTTCAACGCGTTATGGTCTATATCAGTAAAGCTGGTTGCTGATTCGAAACGATTTCATTCAATAACAATTTGTGTTTTATTTTCTACTACATAAAGTCAATATTGGAAAATCTAACCCGTTTGGTGAGCTGATGGCTAGGACCCATAACATTGTTTGCTTCACTTTACCTGATTCATCAGAATTCATTCATAGATCTACTTGACGTTAGCGGCAAAGGAAGGTTGAGCTGTTTACCTGCGAATCAGGTCTGGTTCAAGAGCGTGAGCTGATTTGCAGTTCAGGTTTTTGAGTGAGTTACCCACCTTTAGTCGTAGAGTAGTACAGCCTGATAATGCTTAGCAGAATAATTCAAAGCCATCTGTAGGCTTAAGGATCGAAGGAAGTCACGTAAACTACGAAGTGGTCATAAAATATCAGGCTGTACAATAAGAACTAAGAACTTCCGTTGATACCGTACAACCCAATTTGCGTCCCAATATTTGAATGACATTTGGCACCCAATTGGATGCATTGGGATAAGTATTTACTAAATTAACTTCAGCTTTTATCATTAATTATTGTACGACCATTATTTGTTATTTATTTGAAGACTGCAGTATTTAAAAATGTATTTATTACAAAAAGATCAATGGTATGAGCAACCGTTGAAATGTTAAGGCTTGGTTAAGTAGAATTAGATTACAAACGCGGCTCTTAAAGCTGGCACCGCAATACGTAATGTTAAGTAATAAACTGTTGCAAAAAACACTTGTGAAATCTTTCATTCAAAGTATTTTTAACTAATTTAGGAGGAGGTAGGGCACAGCGAGATTTTCTCGCTCTATATTGGAGCAGCCTGCCTGGGAGTTACCTCCGCCAGTCCAAAGAGTTCCATAACGAACACAGATGCACTCTTAAGCACGGATGTATTAAAAAAATCGTAGGTACCTATAGGTACCTCGCCAGGTTCTCATATTTTAAAACAAAAATAGGATGCAAAAATGAAAACGCTCAATAAAATGTTATTCACAAAGTGATTTTATTTGAAATCTAAAATGCTAATATTGCTTCCACACAGAAAACTCGGTCTATGTACAAAATGCTGAAGGCAATAGCCTAAAGGCCGGTTTAAACCAAACGAACATAGAGCTAAAGCATAGACCTAAAGCATTCTTCCTCATTCTTTCTTTCTTTGTGAACGCAGACAATACAACGAAAGAATGCTCTACATCTGTTCACACTAAAGAATTTGATAGAGTGGGGATAGAATGAGCATTCGCTCGTCTGATGTAAACCGGCCTTAAGAAGTCCGCCGTCATTAATAAAACCTTTCGCATTATATTAATACACGATTGACGTGACACTATTATAGTAAAGGCATCGTCACACTGTCAAGCCGTATTCAAACAAACCTTGTTAGGAAGAACACATTTTACTTGACAATGTAACAGAGCCTTTCAAAACTGTTCGCAATTTATTTTGTCAAAATAATATAATGAATAACTTATTATTTACACATCCGTAAGGATAAATCTACAATTTTATATATAACTTTAAATCTTTTGTTGGGGTTATGTATTGTCAATGGAGCAAGCTTGATAATTGTCTAACAAATCATATTCCACAAACCAGAGCACTATGGCATTGGTGATTTGATTACATTATTCAAAATATACAACTCCATCATATAAGCCTTAGAATACACACTGTGAATTTGTTAATTATATCTATCTACATGATCTATACAGGCATAATATTAATATAACACATGTCTCATATAATATCAGATTAGTGGGTTGGACCTACACAAGCAATGGTAAACTGACAGAAAACTGACTCAATATTGATATTGTAAATGGGGACAACGAGTCAAAAATAAATGCAAAATAAATTCTAAACATTTCAGTAGGGTTGTATAATGAATATGATTTGAATATTTTTAGAGATTTTGGAAACTACCCGCATATTAGTCACTATTTCCGAATGAGACACATTTTTATACTAGGTAGGTAAAAAAAACTAAACAATGTTGATTGTTTCATTCTGCCTATGAGTAAACATTGCTAAATTCAGTAGTATAATATATTGTGACTCACTAATGAGTTTTATATAAAAGCATACAAATAAATATTTTAAATATATTTGATGATATTCTTAACGCTCATTGGTATGTAGAGCTAAAAATGCAGCATTTAGCACCACAACAGTTTCTGGATCTGAATCACTAAGACGAATCCGAAAAATAATAAAAAACCTTATCACAATAAATTTAACGTACATATTCATATAATTTAAGTGACTGACAATGTGGTATGATCAAAGGTTGAAATGAAAAAGGTACATGAGACAACGATCGAGTGAGATCAAAGTAAGTTAGGAAGATTTAAAATTCTGGCGGTTGTAATAAACTCAAACCATAAAAAACAGAAACCATCTTCAGTTTTATAAAAAAAAATCGTATAAGCCTCTTCCTGTTATATAATTCACTAAAAATAATGTACAAATATAATGTAAAATAAAAAAAAAAAATAAAAAAAAAAATTTTATTAACTTGTATTAGTTTTAAGTTTCTTTGTGTAAATAAAGTATATTATAATATGTAAAATAATGCACTACCTAGGTTAGTAATCATTATGTTCAAATGTAAAAACCATAGTTTAAATAAAATGGGTGAATTTATTGTTACTTTGTATAGCAATTAATAGTTAAACATCCAATTAGGCCTTGACAACTTTTTAGATAATTAGGTACTTTTATAAATTAAATTCACATAGATTTAACATGAGTATTGGATCAGTGTATGATATGGATCATTTTAATAAATTTGTACAAAATAAAGTGCCTATTTACAATTCTGGAACAGGAATGGTAATTTTTTCCGATATCAACACGGTTAAATAACTAATTAAATAATAATATTCCAATATTATAAGTCTCCTTAACAATATAATTTTGCGCATCAACAATGCACTGCACTGACCAGCGTCGCAGCCAAAGTCATAAATCACAGATTATACATAATGGCTAGCGCGTCCGGTCGCTACCGGTCCAGGGTTCAATCTCGCCTGTGTCGATTATTTTTGTGATTTTATAAAATCTAGGTAATTAATTGTTTAGGCAACGGATGTAACACCAAATGCCATCATACCTTACCATATTAAAAAACGCGCAGCGAAAGTTCATCAAATCTTTCCAACAAGTGACTAAAGCAAAACAAAGTCTGTCTACAAAATATGATCCTTGTGAATGAATTTTATTGACTTTCACTAGGTACCTTCTCAAAACCAAATTGTTTACTAAAGGCTTTTGTTACTTGTCTAATGACTTGCAACTATGTAAAATCGCTAGATTTATAACTTTGTCTGTAACACACATATAAAACTATCCCCTTTATTAATAAAAGTTATATAGCCAAGAAATAAGTATTCAGTGAATCAAACTGCCCGAGCAACGATGCATACGTACAGTGCAACATGGCTACTAAACGTTTATTAGGGGGTATATTTAATTTAATCTAAGTTTCGTACAAATGTACGAAGAAATTATTTGAAGGTAAATATAATGTAAATAGCAGTTCTTTTATGTTGGATGGACAATTGGACATCCATTTGACCACAACTAAAGCGTGAACGAAACTAAATTGAATATGCAGACTGAATGTAAATATTAAAACAACCGAATAACAGCTAGCAATAATTGTGCTCATCAATACAAATGAATTAGACAATCTCTTATGTACAAAATGTATCACACAAAACATGGCAGTTCAATGGCAGATTTTAATTCCCTTGTAAAAATATTGCACTCGTATCGCAAGTTACCTACTTCTGATGATAGTTTTGGATTAAGTATGAATTTGCTCACATATTATTTCGTCCACCCTCGGTCCATGGTCGCTGTCTCACGCAAACAGAGTTTCAGCCGATTTTGAACTGTGAGACAATAGAGATGTGGCTCATTATTCGTTCATTTCTATTGGTACATAGACTGACCTATTGCAGTGTAATCATTGCCCTATATTTTTTATCTCTGGAGACTAAACAGGACGATACAGGATCAAACTGCAAATTAGGATTCAATTCGTTAGTGAATAATCAAAAACCTGCCTACGTTTCAAAAAGTTCAAAAACAATAGTCATCAACGGAATTTGTAACAGTAACCGGAATGGGGATAAAGTTTACAATATTAAGGATGATTTCAAACATTGAAAGGAAGAAGTTAAGATCATGAAATAATCATTGCTAAAATTGTTAAAAGGCTCAAAATTGAAACTTCATTTCGCTTATTAGTGAGGGCCTAACACGACGCCTTATTGCCATACAAATGCAAGCGTGTCAGCACACAGTAACAAAAATATATATATAATAAAAAAAAAAGGATCTTCGAAAAAAATGATAGGCCCAAGCCGTGTTTGTTGCCTGATTCTTCTAGGCTTGGTCGCGAGGAACAGGCTTAGTTTCACCTAGTATATAAGACGTTTCAAAGTGATCCTAGTGATTTTATTGAAATAAAAACCTTTGACTTGACTATCTTACACCAATTTGAACCATAAATCTTTGTGACTGTCAACTTAGGTCACAGCCTAAGCAAAATCTAAAAGTTGATTGTACTGTACACATCCTTAACTGAATCCCCAGCACTGTTATACACCGACGACTGTTAGCCAATGATGTTGGTACAGTCTCCTCTTATAAGATGTAGGGACCTTTAGTACAAAAGATAAGCCTATGTTCTTCCCCAGGATATAATCAAGGATAATATAGTAGAAAGGTACTAAATTGACTTTTATATAATCTATCTCCTTGCCAAATTTCAAAATGATCCGTTCAGGCGTTTAGTTGTGAAAAGGTAACAAACAAACAGAGTTAATTTCGCATTTATAATATTATAATAGCTTGCACCCGCGGTTTCGCTCGCATGGTGCCTGTGGGGATAAAAAGTAGCCCATATGCTATTCCAGACAGATCTATCTCTTTGGCAAATTTCATCTAGATCCGTTCAGCCGTGATCGAGTAACAATCATCCATCCAAACTTTCGCATTTATGATATAAATTAGAGCTGACTGTACATTGTAAAAGCCTTGGTTTTATTTGTATTTTTCTCAACGACTAATCAAAAGCTAGTTTGCAGAGCGAACTCGATCCTGTATACAGGCTCCTCAGGTGTAGCGGGTAGTGGGTAGTGGGTAGCGGGTAGTGGGTAGTGGGTAGTGGGTAGTGGGTAGCGGGTGGCGGGCAGCGACTACCTGGGAGGGTCGGGCTCGGTGCTGACGATGACCTGCACGATGTAGGCGGGCGCGATGCGCGCCTCCTCCACCGCGAGCCGGTCGCCGAGCAGCTTGCCGCCGTAGTACCAGCGCTGCCGCCACGGCTCGATGTTCTCTTGCGCCTGGAACCAACACCCCACCCGTCAAGTTCATAGTCCTGGAGTGCTATTGCGTAACCGTAATGGTAATGGTAAATGTTCACAATTGTGGGGATGATTTTATAAATTTTAGCGACATCTGAAGTTTTTCAAACACGAAAAGGAAGAAGCTTTCCCTTGTCAAGTTTGAAACATTTTGAATTTTGCTAAGATTGTTAAAATTACCCTCAAAGTTACGAATTTCATTGCCATTATCATAAAAGTGCTCAGATTGTTAAATGTTTATTATATCCAAAAAAAAATTTGACATACTAAACATTTAACAATCTTAATTGTATCCATAGGCTCCTGACTAGTTTTATTATCATCATCACTTCAGCTGTAGGACGTCCACTGCTGAACATAAGCCTTCCCCATAGATTACCAGAAACAATCATTTGGGGGGATTTGCCCATACTCGCCACGCTGGGCATGCGAGTTGGCGAGCGCAGATACAGCTATTGTTGTTGATAGGGAATGCTGCTGTCATCCTTTAGCTTTGTTTCCCTTAGTCGCCTCTTACGACATCCACCAGGGATTCTACCGGGATTCGAACCCACGACCTGTGGATCGGAAGGCGGGACTACCAGCAGTGCTGAAGTATGGAAAATATGAGCTGCCGTGAAAAAATGTTTATCCAGTGTTTTATGACCAGAATGGTATAGATACCCACATGTAGCTTATTCTTGCACTGTGCAACTGTGTGCTTTGAGTAGACAGATAGTTCAACATCCTTGCACGTGTGGGACAGTCGGAGCCGCAGCGTGGCCTCCACCCCGCCCTCGACAGGCTCCGACCATTCCGCTGGCGAGTCCCGGCCGCTCGCCTCCTTAACCATGTTTATGGGGGGTGATAGGCAGTAAATTGGAACCTGAAATTGGAACAAATACTTAGCCTAGTAATTTACCATTTTCAATGTGGTGGGCGTGAAAGTTTTGTGAGTGGGAGTAGATACTAATTAATCTAGATTAACTAACATATTGTATAGTAGAAGATATACAATATATTCAACCTACAAGTACCACATAGAGACATACCACCAGAAATAGATCATTATGGGTGGAAATGGGGGAGGCTTACGCAAAGTAGGCGACTACTACTGAAAGCTAAGCAAGTTAAGGAGTCGAATTTTGTGACTTAATTTAGATATAATATGGTAGTAGAAATAAAGACTCATTTTATTTTATCTATTTATTTTATTACAAGTACCACATACAAAATTATCTAATTTTTTAATGCACATCTGAACAGAGCAATGATTTTGTGTTTTATTTCTTAGCAAAAAGAAAGTACCTAATGCTTGCTTGTTGTGTCACTGATCTTTCTTGGTCTTTCTGAATTAGGCCAGTGACCACTTTGAGGTATGGTGGCCCTGAAAATGGCCCATGGCAGTTAGTGCAAGAATCAGTGTACCCAGTGAAAGGAAGGATTAAAGTGCAACTCTTAGAGACTCCTTTCTTTGAATTTTTATATTCTAGGATGTGCCGGTTTCCTCACAATGTTTTCCTTTACAGTTTGAGAGCACTAGTAACAAAAAACATAAATTTTCCGAATGGGAAATCTATTGGAGCATGACCAGGATTTGAATCCACAACCTGTAGATCAGAAGGTGAGGCCACTACCACTATTTCACCCATGCTCTCACCACATCACCAGTACCAAATAATAAGTCATAAGTGGCTCTAACACATATAAATTTCATAATACAAAATCAGGTCACTGATACACACATGCCTTTTTATTTGTTTGATAAAGGCAAAGTTTGTTTTGTTTTAATATTTGTGAAGATATTTAATCAATCATTTCATAACCACTGAATGGATTTGAATTAAATTTAGTATCCATGTAGTAAAAACCCAGGAATACCTAAATTAAAATAAAAAACATATAGGCTGCTTTTTATGCAAGTACCAAGTAAGTAAAACAAGGTAAAGATGTATGTTTGTCACTCAATCACACCATAAATACTGAATATATTGGAATGAAACTAAGCATATTTAGGGATTGTGACCTGGATTACACAATGTTTTTCCTGTTGGAGCTAAGCCACAGGAGGAAGTTAATTAATAAATACATAAAGCGCTTTACTCATCAATCCCACTTCCTACTAATAATATCAATGCAAAAGTTTATAATGTTTGTTGTGCAGTAACAGCTCAACCAATTTCAATGAAACTTGAAATAGGTAGAGTAAAGTAGCCTTTAAGCATTCTATGTAACAAACATAGAATGCTTAAAGGCTACTTTTTAGCTAGTTTACCACTAAGTACACTAGTCATTTGTTATATAGTAAATGTGGGGGCAGCATTACCTGATATCTAGTGCCCCATTCATCATAACACTCTGTGAGGTAGCCATTAGGAACTGATACACTGGCTCCATCGAGGATGGCCTGTGCCAGCTGGAAGTCCAGCGCCTCGGCCGCCACCGCGGCTGCCCGCAGAGCGTCCCAAATCTCTTTCCGACCCTCGAACGCCGGAGCCGTGTCCCAAAACTCATCTCGTTTACTCCTCAGCTGACCTTCCGTCAAAGGCACATCTGATTTCCACCTTATAGTCTCATGGCACAGTGACTGGTTTTTTCGCAAACCGCCTGGAACAAAAACTAATCATTGGAGATTCGGACCACGCACGTACACATCCAAAAGCGATGACCCACGTACCGGAATTGGGACGCGACACCGTCCCCGAGGATTCTTCTATGGGCCCGCTACCACTCCTAGTTATTCCTATGCACCCGCCCATTGTGTTCACATTCTACAATTGCTCATTTAGCAAATATTTACAAAAAAGTACTAGTAACAAATAACATTTTCGTCTTCCGTACGCCTGCTGTCAAAAAAGTTACTGTATCGTATCCACAGACTAGGAAGATACTTACACAGACAGACTAGGATGGATACTTGATCGTATCGTCGTCGTCGTCGACGTAGACAGAGTATATCACTGTACGTAGTATTCCTTAGTAGTCTGTGCGCTGTCCGAATTTATACAAAAGTCGTGTTTACGACAAAAGAGTACTCTGATCATGATCAATGTCTAGCCACAGAGTACTTTTGTTTATATACCGGTCTAGTCTGTCTACGGCGAAAATTGACCGATTTGAAATAATTTAAAAATGTTTTTACGTTGTGTTCACAAGAATCATAACAAGTCGGGATTTTACTTTTACTTTAATTTATTTTTATCTTGTTTTGTTGAGTTTTGGTGCGTAATTTCGGTGGTATTTTAACTATTGAAGCATAATAAAGATCTTAGCACGAGTGTAGGCAAATAGATTTTCATGAAAAGAAACCGCCTTTTTCGGAACAAAGTCCACGTAATTACGTGATATATATTACAGTCAATATTGATTGCCAATGTCAAATAATTATTTGACATTGGCAATCAATATTGACTGTAATATTATTATCTAAAGTCTGCAGAAGCCATAGCATAAAATAAAAAAAAAGAAAGAAGAAAAAAATCAAAACAAATCTATCTACAACAAAAAAAGTACTAATAATTATATAATTTACTGCCTGCAAATCTAGGTCCATACTCCTTATGATCACAAGGCAATTTATTTGCCCTTTTCTACGATTGCAATGTCTGTGTCCAACAGCCAGTGTTTTGAAAAGGAAAAGCTTAGAGTTTCATCTGTAAGTAGTAACCTACTTAATATCATAAATACTAGCTAAAGCTGGAAAGTAGAAACCTTTTAGCTACTCAAAAATGCTAAAGCAAGACAGCTTTCAATTTAGGAATAAAGTATCTGTATCTTCATTTTTTTAATAATATTTACACAAATATAGGCTTTTAATGATCATATTTCAGGCTGAACCCACCGCATACTACATATCGGAATTCATTACTGAAACAGAAGAACAGTCCATACTTTCCAAAATCTATGCAGCTCCTAAACCAAAGTGGACTCAGCTGTCAAACAGAAGACTCCAGGATTGGGGCGGCGTTCCCCACCACAAAGGCATGATCGCTGAAGCTATTCCTCCTTGGCTTGACCACTACTTGGGGAAAATACACATGTTGGATGTAATCGGGGGGAAGCGGCCGAACCATGTGCTGGTCAATGAGTATTTGGCCGGCCAGGGGATTATGCCTCATCTGGATGGTGATTTATTCTATCCCACGATAACTACTATATCGGTCGGGTCCCACACTGTTTTAAGATTTTCTGAACCTACTGATGAGAAGATAGTGGAATATCAACCTGTGTTTTCATTCCTATTGGAACCGAGAAGCTTGCTGGTCCTACAAGATAAGTTGTTTGCTCACTATCTACATTGCATTGAGGAAGTTGATAAAGACTTTCTGGATGATTCTATAGTGAACTTGAACATGTGCTCTGACAAATATGTGAAAGGTGCTACAGTCAGTAGAGGCACCAGAGTATCCTTGACGATAAGACATGTGCCTAAAACTACTAGTTTTAAAATATTTGGGAATAAAAGATAGCAGCCCCAATTTGAAAGATATTTAACTGGATTCTGAATATCCGTTTGTAGGATATGCTTAGGGATTTAATGTACTGTTGACTAATTTTACAGTTTTTAATACATTTTTTAAAACATTTAAACTTTTTAATTCCCTGTCCACATTTAAAAATAATCAAAAACATAAATATCTAGTTGGTTTGTTTTTTCAACATTTTTGTCATTCATATTTTTTTACAATGAATCTTACAAAATTATTTTCAAGTGTTAGGTTCCTCAGAGGTTTGAATTCCCGTCAGAGAGTTAAGAGAACATATAGCAGTGGTCAAGAAATCTGTGCTAAGGATGGAGAACGGAAGCTCACAGAAGGAAGCAAGGTATTACCTCATCATCATCATTTCTTCTACCATCACAATAGGCACTTTTAAACCACAATATAATAAGATGGACTCACATTTCTAATGAATATATTTTTTTTACTTACTTCAACCATACCTTAGCCTTTAACTAGCTAATCACAATATCACTGGCCCAAAGCAGTGTGACCAAAAAATAACCAGTCAGTCACAGTGTCACAGGTTCTTCCATTTGGTTCCAGGGTTGCTGCTGACCTCTGATAACGAGAGTCAACTAGATATTTATTTATTGATTCTTTATTGCTCAAAACTACAAATTCATACAAACCTAGTGGAAACGCCTCGTAATTTTTGTATGTAGTTTTAAGGTACCTTTTGACAGATTTTTTTATGTAATATCTTATGGCTTAGATTTAAAATAAACAAGTTTCTTCAAGTTCCTTTGTTTTCAGGGCTAATCTCGGCTTGGTGGCTAGTATCCTAATATTTTATTCTTCTTTAAGGTAGCTACAAGAACATCCACCAGTGCTCAGGATGCAGTCACTTCTTGTTCAGTAACATCAGCTGATGGCGATGGCAAGGTTAGATATCCTTTACTAACCTTGTCTATTCAATATAATCATAAGTTTTTTTAGGTAATAAACATTATGAGTTAGATCTTGATGTCGACCCATCCTTGCTGTGGTCGCTTGTTTTCATAGCCGAGGATCTGATGAAGTCTCACAATTTCTGACTAAACCCAAACGCATTTATTTGTAAAATATATGACTTCAAGATTTGCAGCGCCGTTACACTATGTACTTACCTACTTTAAGCTAAAAAATACCATTTAAGCTGACTATGTTCATGGAGCATGAATAAATAAATGTAATAGGTACCTATACCTACCTAAGAGACGCACTTTAATCCTTTCACTACACTGATTCTTTCACCGACGGTTTCATGGGCCTATCCAGGGCCACGATACCAACATCTGGTCACTGAACTACTACAGGATGACCAAGAACCACTGCGCTTGCTTGTCAAAGCAAGCGCAGTGGGTAATGAATTGTATAACTTTACAGAAAGGCCTCGTGCTCGGAGTGTACGAAGTTGATAAGAAGTTTGTGCTGACTCCGGCTGCTGAGGAGATCAACCAGAAGTCTGGCGGAAAGATCAGCCAGCATTTGAACGAGTGAGTTTAATCTGGTCAATCAGAAAGGTCGGTATATATATATATATAATGGGTCCTTCAGTATATAACAGGCTGACGGACACGATAAAAAAATATGCAACTTCCACGGCGGTCTTCAAGTTAAGATTGCGTAGGTGGCTCCTTGAGCACACTTTCTACTCAGTAGATGAGCTCTACGACTTACCTATTATTTAGTCATAGGTACCTAACAGGTATCTACCAACATACAATTACATAATATAATTAAATAAATAAATAAATAAATAAATATTCCGGACATATTCACACGGTCAACTGATCCCAAACTAGGCATAGCCTGTACTATGGGTACCAGAGACTGATATACATAATAGATATATATTTAACACCCAGACACAGAACAAACATCTGTGTTAGTCACAAATGTTTGTCCAGTGCGGGAATCGAACCCGCGACCCTAGCGCAGAAGGCAGAGTTACTACTAACTGAGCTATGAGGCCTGTAATTATATACCTACATATAAATAATAATAAATTAAGTACCCAATAATGTGTTCACTATATTTTATTAGAGATAATGTACCCACCTGACTTGTAACTTGGCGTTATTAATAAAAAAATGTATTGTATTGGTCTTGTTCGTACCTTAAATTAGCATCGTGCAGCACAATTCGGATGGGTGACTGCTAGTTGTGCTACACTGACCGAACTTCGGTAGGCTCAGACAGCTAAAAAGTCATCATAATTTCGGCCGTAGGACGTCCACTGCTGAACATCCCCCCCCCCCTTCCCCCCACAGATTTCCAGAGCAACTTCCTATCATGTGAGGGGATTTGCCCATACTACCAAGATGGGCATGCGAGTTGGCGATCGCAGTTATAGCTTTCTTTGTGAAAACAGGGGACGCTGCTGCCCATCCCCTAGCTTCTTTGTTGTCCCGATGGACCGATGACATTGTAAAAGTCGTCGGTCCATTATTTGGGGAGACTATGTTCAGCAGTGGACTTCATGATGCTCATGATGATGAAGTACTAATGGCTTACTTCAATGATGTTCCAGTCTATCATGCCAGATGAAGCTAGGCAACGCGTTTGTGGTGACCGACATCCCGGAGTACAGCGCCGTGGCGCTGGCCTGCCTCGGCCCCAAGGACCCTGGCTACGATGAGCTGGAAGCCCTGGATGTTAGCAAGGTAACATGCGCATTCAACTACTTACTATTCAAGTTATTTGTGACTACCATAACAGATAGAGGTAGTTATAGTTAATCCATTTTACGATGAGTTGTCTGGTGACCTTGAAGTGATTTTTATAAATAATGTAATGTATTAAATAGACACACAAATATATTTATTTATTTATTTATTTATTTTTGGAAAACCATCGGCACTGAGAAAAACATTCTGGAAACTTAAATATATAGCTTAAGGCCATTTAAAGGTCTTCACTGGTAGATACAAGTTGGATAACGGGCAGACAAAAAAAGAAGATAAGTTATATATAGTACTATTCCGCTAATCTATTCCTCATAAGTTCAACAAACTAAATAAGAATTCGACACGTGTTTCACCTCTCTACATGGCATAATCAGGAAGAATTGACTTGCTTCTTCTTCTTGTCTTGTTACTGATTCCTTCTTGGTCATCCTGTATCAGGTCTGTGACCAGGTTCAGGTAAAGTGGCCCTGAAAAGGGCCTATGACCGTGCGCTGGTAACTCCGAAACGTGTTGCTTCGCTGGGCACTGGACAGAAAGATCAAAGTATATATATACTATATATTTGTGTGTCTTTTTAATATGGCCCCGGCTGAAGAATAGGCCCCTCCATATCTACCTATCCGCGGATGTCGTAAGAGGCGACTAAGGGAAAAAAGCTAGGGGATGAGCAGCAGCGTCCCTCATTTTAACAGCGATAGCACCAACTGCGCTCGCCAACCCGCATGCCCAGCGTGGTGAGTATGGGTGAATCTCCCCACATGATAAGAAATTCGCTCCGTGGGGGAGGCCATGTTCAGCAGTCGACGTCGTACGGCTGAAGTGATGATGAATGCAATGTGCTGTGCAGGAGAACGTGAGGTGGGGCGTGGGCGCGGGCGTGCGCGCGCTGCAGCGGCGCGGCGTGCGGCGCGTGGCCGTGGAGCCGGCCGGCCAGCCCGCCGCCGCCGCCGAGGCCGCCGAGCTCGCGGCCTGGAGGTTACCCAACACCACACTCTACTCTACTTACTCTACTCAGTAGTACCTCATTTTAACAACCTCGGTGGCGTAGCGGGCTATTTCCAGACGCAAGGCCTGTAGGTTCAATTGCCGCTGTGGAACAAATATTGCATGATATGCAAATATTTGTTCCAGGTCCGGGTGGTGTGGTAGGTATTGCGCTATATGCGCTTGTCTTCTTAACTCAGTTATGCAATTCCCAAAATAAAAGAGGCATGTGTCTTCTGTAAGTTTATGTAGATAAGGAATAATAACGGTCCAAGAATGGAACCTTGTGCAACTCCAAATTATAAGCTTTGATGTTGGGTTTTGTGGACACCCATTTTAACCACTTGAAACCTATTAGTTAAATAAGATTCTAACTTTGTAAGTGCTGCTGCTGATTTACCAGTATCTTCGAGTTTTTTATATAAGACTGGGTGACTGACCGTATCAAACGCCTTTTTTAGGTCTATAACTCGTTGCCGGCGTCTGTGTTTCCGAATACCTATAATTTGGGTGTCTTCAAGACCAGAGTGAATAGGTTTCTTCTAGGCAAACGTGCTACACCGTAGACCACATCATTACTTAACATCAGGTGAGATTGTGGTCAAACGTTAGCCTATTTCGTATAAAAAAAAAAAAAAAAAAAAAAAATACTAAGGCTAAAATAACTTTTTTGCGTATTCGTTTTCTGATGTATTTTTGTAGCTCATACAAACGTTACGGTCCGTAGCTATAAGTTTTAGCATATGTTTTGTGATAGGTACCAGGAGCACAAGACGGCGGACGCGATGCCGCCGTGCGCGGTGGCGGCGCTGGGCGCGGCGTGCGCGGAGTGGGCGGCGGGCCGCACGCGCGCGCAGGCGCAGAACTGGGCGCGCACGCTCTCCGACACGCCCGCCAACATCATGACGCCCGTCGGCCTGGCGCAGGTACCTAAACCTAAACTTATTATTGAACTCTTTTTTTTTAATATTATGGATTTTTTATTGAAATGAAATGAAATAAATTTATTTCGACAAACACAGATAGAAGACACAAAAAAAATTATAGGTTAACGATAGGGAGATAGGTAACTCAAAACAGATACACAGACAACAACACATAAGGTACCTATCTGTGTGCATTTTTACAATTTAAACCTAAGTGCTAATTAGTCTCCCGTGTGTGTGAGCCAAAACAGATTTGAATAATATTATGTAATTGTACAGTGGTAATTTGTAATTGTACAGTAAGTTTTTGTGGAAGGATATAAGGGGAGAGGTAGACCAAAGAAAAGATGGATAGATTGTGTGAAAGACGACATGAGTAAGAAAGGAGTGAATACTGATATGACGGCTGATATTGAAGATATCGCAGAATCCTCACAAATATCTACAGAAGATGCTTACTGTCTCCAACAATACAAAACTGAAACAAAACGTCTAGAAACTGGCCGTTATGTCGTGCGGCTACCCTTGCACTTGGACATTGAAGAGAAACTTGGAGAATCTAGACCAAAAGCGGCAGCTCAATTTTTCCAACTGGAAAAAAGGTTTAGAACCTCTGAGAATGTTGCTAAACATTACAAATCATTTATGAAGGAATATGATGAATTAAACCACATGCAACTATGCGAAAATAACATGAAACCGAGCTTCTACCTACCTCACCATTGTGTGCAACGGGTCGACTCAAAGACTACACCGCTGCGTGTCATTTTCAATGCATCGGCGAAAACTACTACAGGGCAAAGTCTAAACGATTTGATGTACAGCGGCCCAAATTTGCAAAAAGACCTACTGTCTCTTATCTTGAAGTGGAGACAGTACAAAATTGCAATCACAGCTGACATTGAGAAACATTTTAGGCAGATTCTTTGTCACAAAAATGACCAACACTATCAAACAATTTTGTGGAGAGACTCTCCCAATCAACTACTACGAGAGTATGCCCTAACTACTGTCACATACGGCACGAAAGCTGCTCCGTTCCTGGCTATGATGACGCTGAAACAACTGGCAAATGATGAGCGAAACAACTACCCTGAAGCTGCTGCAATCCTGGAGACTTCCTTCTACACTGATGACCTGCTTTGCAGCACGGATGACCTACAAACCGCAATCCGCATCAAAACTGACCTAACAAACTTACTAAAATCTGGAGGTTTTAACTTGAGAAAATGGTCATCTAACGAGGCAGAACTACTACAAAACGAAGAACCTACCAGTAACAAACCAGAAGCATACTGCTTCAGACACCAAGAGTCAACCAAGACTTTGGGTCTACGATGGAATCCTAACGAGGACAACTTTACCTTTCAACTAACCATCGACACAACCTCAACAAAAACGGTCACAAAACGCATACTTCTATCGGAAATTTCGAAAATTTTCGACCCGCTGGGTTGGCTCAGCCCGGTAACAACGAAACTGAAACTTATCTTCCAAAAGGTGTGGCAGGAAGAACAACGATGGGACGACAACGTACCCGACTACGTGAACAAAGAATGGGAAAAGGTCAAACTACAATTAAACACAATTAATGACCTAAAAATACCCAGATGGTTACAAATCAAACAAAACGATGACATTGTGTTGCATGGATTTTGCGACGCGAGTATACATGCCTACTCATGCATTATCTACACCAAAACTGAACAAGGCTCTGTGGTCATAGTGGCCGCAAAGTCACGACTAGTACCAGCAAAGAAAATTGTATCTCTACCCAGACTTGAACTATGTGCGGCTGTACTACTTTCAACGCTCATGAAAAAGGTTCAAGAATGCCTAACAAATCACAATATAACTATGAACGGCTGGTCAGACTCTACTGCAGTCCTCGGATGGCTCCACGGTGATCACACTCGCTGGAATCTGTTCGTGTCAAACAGGGTGCAGAAAATAAAGGAAACAATTCCTCCAAACTGCTGGCGCTATGTCAAATCGGCGGAAAATCCCGCGGATTGTGCCAGTCGTGGGATACTACCCACTCAACTACAAACACATCGCCTGTGGTGGAATGGACCAGAATGGCTCTCTACGTTCCAACCCGCAGAAGGTCAACAAACTTACGAAACTAACGAGGAAACTAAAAAATTCCAAACGAACACCACAATACAACGTCAGGATTACGATTGTGTTGAAGACCTACTTACAAGAAACAGCTGTATTCATCGGGTGACGCGAATTATCGCGTGGATACTACGCGCGGCATCACGTGACGAGCAGCGACCTAACTACCTAACTACATCGGAACTCCGAAAAGCAAGAAACATTATTTTGAAACATGTACAACACAACTCGTTTGAAGACGAAATCTCGGATCTGGAACAGGAAAAAGGTTTAGACCGAAAAAGTAAACTACTACCATTGAACCCCTACCTCGACGAAGAAGGATTACTTAGAGTGGGGGGGAGGATCAACAACGCCTACATCGATGCCCAACAGAAAAATCCAATTATTGTGCCGCATAATGGTCACTATACTGAGATGTTGATTGACTATGCTCACAAGATGACATTCCACGGGGGAGCTCGTGTAACTGCAGCCAGACTGAGGAAACAATACTGGATAATTGGCGGCAATAGGGCTGTCAAGAAACGAATATTTAACTGTGTGATGTGCAGAAGGCACAATCCTATGCAACAAACACAACTAATGGGAGACTTACCGGCGGCGCGGTGTAATCCAACCCGGCCGTTTTATCACACCGGTGTTGATTACACTGGGTACATCGATGTCAAAACAAACAAGGGCCGAGGTGTAAAAACAACGAAGGGGTATGTCGCTGTCTTCGTTTGTATGGTCACGAAGGCAGTACACCTAGAACTGGTCTCGGACCTCACCTCGTCGGCGTTCTTAGCAGCTCTGCGAAGACTATCAGCTCGACGAGGGGCACCACGTCACATTCATAGTGACAATGCCACCAACTTTACTGGATCAAATCGCTCACTAAAACAAGAGTTCATCGATCTGAAGAAGACGCTCGATCCTGAGTTTTACTCAGCCATCACAGATATGAACATTGAATGGCACTTCATCGCTCCGTCGTGGCCAAGCGCTGGTGGACTGTGGGAGGGGGCAGTCAAGAGCCTCAAATTCCACCTTCGACGAGTCCTTGGAGAACAGAAACTCACCTATGAAGAGCTGTCTACACTTCTGGCAGAACTTGAAGCCTGCCTCAACTCCAGACCGCTCTTGGCATTAACTGAAGATCCAGAAGACATAGACTATTTAACTCCATCTCACTTCTTATCCAGTGGTCCTACATTAACTATCGTCGAAACTGAAACGGACGAACGAAAACGTTGGCAACTTGTCCAAAAAATATTCAAGGATGTCTGGAAAAGATGGCAATCTGAATATCTAACACAACTTTCGCCTCGAAGCAAGTGGCGACAGAGAAAACAAAACATGGATATTGACGACCTCGTAGTGATTCATGACGCCAATCTGCCCGCTGGAAAATGGGCACTTGGAAGAGTGATCGACCTACACACGGGAAAAGACGGCTGCGTTCGTGTAGTCAGCGTTCGAACAAAAAACGGGATCATGAAACGACCTATAACTAAACTATCAAAACTACCTGTAACTAAGAGAGCGGAAGAACAAGTTGAAAACGAAGACAAAACGAGTGAAAATGAACAAGACAAGCCACTAACCAATGAAGAACAAACACAAACCAAAAACAAACGAACCAGGGGGAGAAACAAGATGTCATGCAATTTGATATGGGCGATTTTATCAATTTTTTCTTTCATAATACCCGCTCATTGTGACTACAGCCTTACAAACATAAACGCTAATCAAAGCATCTACTTCGACAAGGTCACGGACATGCACCTTGTACGCGACGAATGGAAGCTGATCGTGTACTACGATATGAATCCTTACTGGCATGGAATACAAGCTTTCAAGAACTACATAACTACGCTACAAAAAACATGCAGTGGCATCGAAAAACACAATCAATGTGATGTAATACTCCTGCAATTACGACACGGCTACTCAGAATTGATGCACTATAGCGACATGCTGCTCAATCAAAAACTTAAACCGACTAGACAACGAAGAGGTCTCATCAACGGCATCGGCTACCTAGCGAACAACTTATTTGGAATACTCGATGAACAATTTGCCGAAAAATACGAAAAGGACATCGACACTATCCGAACAAACGAAAAACATCTCGCTCTACTATGGAAAAACCAAACTTCTATGCTGGAAGCCGAGAACAACATACTAAAGAGAGTAGAACAGTCAATCGAAAAACAACATAAAATGTATACACAATACATTGACTCCTTCGATAAGGCCACGCACACACTTGCGACGGAAATTAACGAAGCGAAGATCAACAATGATTTTTCTTTGATGTCGATTATCGCTAACGGCATTTTGGTGAATCTAAAAGGACTTCAGGACACACTTTTGGAGACTATTACCGAGATCCACTACGGAAAATTCAACGTTCATCTATTGAGTCCTCAGCAACTAACGGAAGAACTGAACATAATATCTGGCCAACTTTCGAAAGATTTAACAATTCCTATCGAAAACATACAAGTTGATCTACGAAAACTCTATCATCTTCTGAAAGTGAAGGCAAGAATGACCGTGAAGTACTTCATATTCGAAATCAAGATTCCCTTGATTACTCGGGACTCTTACGAGATCTACAAGCTCATCGCTGTCCCACAAATAATACACGAAACCATGGTGAATATTTTGCCAATCGCCAACTACGTTGCCATCAATCTACAAAAAGATTCCTACATACCAATGTCCGAAAACGAACTAGGAGTCTGTACACCCTACAATATGGAAACACTGATGTGCTCGCTACAACGACCGATTTATCATCTGGAGCCCGAAGATTATCTTTGCGTCAAAAACAAAGAAAAAGAGCAATGTGAAACGAAGCAAACCATTTGTAGAGACGTGTGGACAGAGCTTAATAAAATAAACACCTACATGTACTTCTGTTGTGATCAACGAACATTAAGAATTATTTGCGAACGTCAGGTTAATGCCGAGCGAGTCAGCAAGGCCGGCATTATCGCACTCGGGAATGGCTGTGTCATCAAGGGCGATACCTTCACGATATATTCGCATATGCAACAGAATAACTACTTAACCTTGCGGCCTGATGAGCTCAAGGTCGAAGTACCACCGATCAACAACATATTCAACATAACTATACCTACGAACGAAGTCAAGTTAACAAGTATTGAAGAGCTGACAACTTATGATAAACAACTGAACAGTATCGGTGAACAAATAGAGCAGATGAAGGGTGAAGGCGATGGACTTATAACGGAGCATATTTCTTCACACGACGTTCACCAGTTTGTGGTCCTGTACCTCCTAGCAGGCGCAGCACTCCTGGCAGCTGGTGTCTACTTATGGCAGCGACGAGCACGCTGCTCCGCGACGCTACCAGCGACGACTTGTACCGACCGTCGACCTTCCGAGCCCATGATACAACTCGTACAACTACCTAAAAGGACCACGCCTACTTCCAGCGAAGCGAACGACCACTACGCGCGCGTGGACAAAGCTACGTCACCTATTATCAAAAAACATTACAGTGTGAAATGAATGAAATTTATAAGTTAGACTAAGCTTATTTCTTAATTTTGTTTTAATCACATGTACTTTTATCTCATCTCGCCCTCGGGAGCATGTACGGTTTATGCAAACCGCACAAAATACCTACATGTTCCCGCGGGTCAGCATTTACGCTATAACGTGGATTTCGAGTCAGTTGCACATCAACCACCTAACGACAACAACACGTTATAACGTAAACTCGCAAACATTTGTAACTTTACGTACTATAACTAATAAACGGTAAACTTTACTATTTGGTTTACATTCAACAACGAACTTTTAGGATGTAGGATACGGACCCTACAGAGGGGAGTGGAAGAGAAAAACATGCTGTGCCGACACCACGTGAAGTGGGATAAGGGCAGGGAGATGATGAATATTATGTAATTTTAAATAGATGGAGTCAATCTTATTTTCACTTTAAATTTGCATGCTGGGTTTCCTGGCGAAGTGTGTGAGTCTAATCACTATTAATATAATCCAAATTGTGTACCACGCTTCACGCAAATAAATTATTTCATTTCATTTCTACACCCCGCACCATCTCCTTCTTCTTTCGTATCAAAGTCAAAAGGCGTTTATTTCAATAAAATCACAAGGATCACTTTGAAACGTCTTAGAAACTAGGTGAAGCTACGCCTGTTCCTTGCGACCAAGCCTAGAAGAATCAGGCAACAAACACGGCGCGCGTGCCTATCATTTTTTTCGATGATCCTTTTTCTCAAAATGGAATTTAAATGGTTAAAGAACTTTATTCTCAAAAGAAATTACATTTCACTTCATGAGAAATTAACAATTTTAACTTAGTTATTATAAAAACAGTGAGCATGCAGTACTAACAATTGTTAAGATACAGGTATATAGGTATCAGTAAGTATCTACCTATCATCGTAATTATTATGGAAGACATACATAATTTTAGTGAGGGTAGTTAGTAAAAAAAAGATAGCATACATTGAATAAGCGGACGGCAATATTGTTCAAGAATGCAACAACGCGCAGGGTCGGATTTAGAACTTAGTAAAAATGTGTTTTTTTAGTTTGGATTTAAAAATATTCAGACTGTTGGATGTTTTAATCACTTTTGGTAGGTTATTGAATAGTTTTGCACCATCAAAGCATATACTATTTTTGCCGTAATTAGTACGGACTTTAGATATGTGAATATTATCTGCATTACGAAGTATTCTCTTCCCTTTTTGTCTGTTCGTTTTAAATGTTGTCTCAGTGTGTGTTTTATTTTGAATGATTTTTTTGATAAGAATACATGTATTAAAACAGTATGTTTGGTATATGTTCATAATTTTTGTGTCCCTGTATATTTGTTTTGATGGTGTTAGAAAATCATAGTTGAAAAGAAGTTTTATACTTTTATTTTATTTTATCTGCAATTTAAAGCTTCAATGTGCCGATCGAACTAGGCACCCCGCACCATCTCCTTCTTTTTTCGTATCAATGTTTCAAAACACTACAACTCGGTTTCAAAAAAGTTAGCCATCACCTCCATCAGTTACCATCTCCTGATTCAATACAATCTCTCTCTTTGAGTCGTTTTCTCAATTCCGACTCAGCGCCTCATCATTTCAGCCGTACGAGGTCCACTGCTGAACATGGCCTTCCCCACATACGGAGCAAATTCCTTATCATGTGGGGGGATTTGCCCATAATCACCACGCTGGACATGCGGGTTGGCGAACGCAATGAGGGACGCTGCTGCCCATCCCCTAGCTTTTTTCCCTTAGTCGCCTCTTACGACATCCGCGGATAGGTAGATATGGAGGGGTCTATTCTTCAGCCAGGGCCACCACGGCCTAGTGACACTCAGCGCCTATTGCTTTAAAAAGCACAAGTTTGGTCACATGTGGAATACTGTTCTCATCTCTGGCACGGAGCCCCCAAGTATCAGCTCCTTCACTTTGACTCCCTTCAGAGAAGAGCTCACTAGTACGCTGGAGCGCTTGAGCCATCGCCGAGATATTGGCTCACTCTGTGTGCTCTATCGGCTTTACAATGGTAAATGTTCTGAGGATCTATTTGGCCTCATACCCGCATCGAGGTTCCTCTACCATCGGACCTCGCGTCACCGATATAAGGCTCATCCACACCTCATCGACAATTGCCTCAAAGAGGCGCACCTTAATCCTTTCACTACACTGATTCTTTCACTCAACCTCGTCACTGAACTTATACAGGATGACCAAGAAAGAATCAGTGACACGACAAGAAGAAGAAGATCGACAAGTGGGTATACGAATCACTCGCTTTACGAGGTCCTTTCTTACCCATACGTGCAAGTTGTGGAATGAGCTTGAGGGAGATTTCTACGCTCCCGAGTAGAAAACGATGACACACGAATTTGATGTCACACAGCAGTTTATTTAACACATGTTAATAACAATTAGCCAGGTTTATAATAAAGATGACCCGCTAGCCGGGTTAAGTTACAAGTCGTGACAAGTCGGTAATGGCGGTTGTGTGACATCAAATTCGTGTGTTATCGTTTTCTACTCGGGAGCGTAGAAATCTCCCTCATTGGTGATCCCGACGTGATGTGCATAAAACTAGTGATGCGAATTTAATCGAATCGCCACAAGCTTTCTTCCGAGGTTTTCCCACTAACCTACAACATGAGGAGCTTCAAGTAAAATATAGTATTGTAAAATTCCAGGCAGCCATAGATGAACTCTGTCCGCTGGGTGTCAGCGTGGAAGCGCGAGATCGCGAGTGGATAGAGTCGCATAACATGCAGGTACGATCCAATGTCAAAGTCAAAGTCAAAAGGCATTTATTTCAATAAAATCACTAGGATCACTTTGAAACGTCTTAGAAACTAGGTGAAGCAATGCCTGTTCCTCGCGACCAAGCCTAGAAGAATCAAGCAACAAACACGGCGCGCGTGCCTATTATTTTTTTCGATGATCCTTTTTCACAAAATGGAATTTCAAACTTCAGTGTGGTGCCGGCAACGTAACCATCAAATATACAGTGGTGGTCATCTAATTAGAAACACCTAGTCACCTGACATTTTTATAAAGTAACTAACATTATTATAGCATTTAATAGGAGGTAAATTTTTTTTCACTACTTTACAATGTACTTTAATATCTCTAGTTTAATTACAAGCAATAATATTTGACAACCAAGACGACAATAAAAATAAATATCAGTGAAACAAAAAGTATCAATATCGTTAGGACTGGCAGAATGGACAACTAATTAGAAACATTGTATGACTTGGTTCGCAATTTGATTTTTTAAACTGAAATACAGTTCTCACAATTGTCAATCACATTGTAAATATTGCCACCATTTCTAACTCATTACGAAAAGTTACTATTTATTGTTGTTTTATTAAAAATGGGTAAAAATAAGAGCTGTGATGCAGCAACGAAAAAAATTATAGTGAATTTTCATTGAAAACAAAAATGGAGTTACAGAAAGATCGCCGATTATTTGGAATGTTCCGTAAAGATGATATTTAACGCCCTCGCACATTTAAAACTACACGGAACATCAGATAACGTGCCAAGAAAACTTCGGCCCAGGAAGACTACAGTTCAAGAAGACAGGCTTATGCTTCGATTAGCTAAGGCTTATAACATTGGACCCCTTTAAAGGATCCAATGTTATAAGAAAAGAGGTATTTTCAGAAGACGATCCTCGACACGTGTCCACTAAACTAGTTCGTAGACGGTTGGTTGAAGGAAAATTGTTAGGAAGGATCGCTAGAAAAGTACCACTACTAACCAGGCAACATAGAAAAAATCGTCTAGCATTCGCTCGCAAATATGGCAGTTGGACTATTCATCAATGGAAAAAAGTTTTGTTTTCAGTTGAAACTAAAATTAATTTGATTAATTCCGATGGAAAACGATATGTACGACGACCAATAAACGAGGCTTTGAATAACAAGTACACTAAAAAGACAGTTAAGCACGGTGGTGGAAATGTAATGGTGTGGGGATGTTTCTCAGGGTACGGGATTGGTCCCGTGAGAAAGATTGAAGGGCAAATGGATCAATATCAATACAAAAAGATCTTGGAAGAGACAATGATTCCATATTCCGAGGAAAATTTGCCAGTAACTTGGATATTTCAGCATGACAACGACCCAATGCACACAGCACGCAGCGTTAAAGCGTTTCTTACAGAACAATCCGTGACAGTATTAGAGTGGTCTGCCAATAGTCGGGATTTAAATCCCATAGAAAATTTGTGGCACACTATAAAGACCAACCTGTCGCAGAAACACGTTACTAATATTCATGGACTTAACAGTGCATTTGAAGACGCTTGGAGAAGTATTCCTGTAGAAACTTGTTATAAATTGATTGAATCAATGCCGCGTCGCTGCAAAGCTGTTATTGATAATAAAGGCTACCCTACCAAATACTAATTGTCTAAGGATGTAGTATTTTCAGTATTTTTCAAAACTATTGGGGTTTTGTTCAAATTAAAAATGATTTAAGTAATGATTTTTTTGGTGTTTCTAATTAGTTGTCCGGTTTGTATCTCGTTTTTTATTTTGTTATTAATATAACTTTGAGTTTTAGAAAAACAACCGTTGTTTTCTGTTTTTAAAATGCTATAACAATGCAATATAATATCCGATACATCGATTTTAATACGCAGGAACACTCAATGATACGTTAAAAATTAGTTCGAAAGGGAATTTGCAATAAAAATATAAACCCAGGTAGGTGTTTCTAATTAGATGACCACCACTGTATATAATCAATGCAGGGTATTTATCAAATAAAATAAATAAATAACACGCCACAGTCACATACATAGTCCTGAGCCCACACTAGGATACCCTGTGTCGTGGGTATCAGAAACTACGAGTTGGTACCACAACACTCAGACCCGGAACAAATATTTGCAGATCATGCAAACATTTGTCCCGCAGCGGGAATTGAACCCGCACACCTTGCTTCTCAGAGCACTCGCACGCTGCGCCATTGAGGTCGTCAAACGTCAATAAAATCAAAGTTTACTTTTAAAAAACATTCTAAAATTATGTTGCTAGAGCAGCAAAAAACTGGGTTTTCTGGTGCCAATAGCTACAGTGCACCCTTCACGTGCTGACTTTTTAGGGCTGTTATGCACATATATCATTTTCATTTTATTATTATTATATAATTTTTATCATTATTACAATATGCAGTTTGACATTATTATTATTTTCCACCTTTATTAATTTTTATATTTATAAACCTATTCCCTGACGATTCTAACATAATCTGAATAAGACTGTTCTCACAGGGTTGAATGACTGTGTAGGTAATGGTTTCGGCAGAATACCAGCGTCTGCTGCAAAACAGACGGCATAATGCTGAGCCGAAGCCATTTTGACACACATCACACCACTTTTACTTTTATTACTTTTTCTCTTGTTTCTTTTATTATAAGTAGCTAATGTTGTAAAATGTTATTATAAAATGTGTGTGTTTTGGTGGCAATTAAATAAATGTCTTTGTTTAATAAAGTTTGTTCTACAAGTTTTATTCATTGAAATCGCATAGATTATTTTTAAACGTTTTAAATCTAGTTGAATTCTTGTTAGATTATTCTAAGTTAGTTTTATAATCGAGTTGGTGGTAATGTAATGGGTATACGTTTGTGGCAGGCGTTCCTGGCGGTGGCTCGGGGCTCGTGCGCGGAGCCCATGTTCATCGAGTGCTCGTACCGCGGCGCCGCGGGGGCGCAGCCCCCGGTGCTACTCGCCGCTAAGGGAGTCACCTTTGACAGGTACCTTATAAGGATCACGTATAAATATAACTACTCAGTCCCATTTAGCTTACTTTTTCTGAGACGTATGACGTATTTTCTTTTCTTTTAAGGCAACTGCACCTTGAGGAGGAACACTTGCTCCTAAAATACAATTTTTATACTTAGTTTAGGAGTAAAGGAACTCATTCTGTTACTATGACTATGAACAATCTTTGTTTTTTTTTCTTTTTTGCCACTGGTTTTATGTTGTGCTATTGATGAAAATAAACGATTTTTTATATTATAAGTACGGAGTGGCGGCTAAGCGACTACAGTGCTAAATTTTTTTAACTCTAAAGTCGTTTTTATAGGGTGATATGTCATATTTAGACTTATATTAGAGTAGCGCCTAGAGAGGCCTATGGCCAGCCGTGGACTTCTGCAGGCTGATGATGATGATAAGATCAGCTTCCGCCCGTGGCTTCGCTCTCGTAGTACCTACATAAAAAGAAGCCTACTTGTATGCTATTCTAGGCAAAGGAGGCATATATTCCAAGTTTCATCGAAATCGGTTGAGTCCTTTGGGCGTGATTGAACCACAAACAGCCAATCATCGTCACAAACTTTCGCATTTATAATATTACTAGGATGTAAGATAGAATTATAATTAGAAATATTTAAGTCATCATCATCATTTCAGCCGTACGACGTCCACTACTGAACATGGCCTCCCCACAGACAGAGCGAATTCCTTATCATGTGGGGGGATTTGCCCATACTGGGCATGCGGGTTGGCGAGCGCAGTTAGAGCTATAATTGTTAAAATGAGGGACGCTACTGCCCATCCCCTAGCTTTCCTCCCTTAGTCGCCTCTTACGACATCCGCGGATAGGTAGATATGGGCCGGTTTTTTAGCCGGGGCCACCACGGCAAATTTACGTATATATTTAAGTATTTATTGGTAATGTTATAGCGGCGGCCTGTGCCTGAAGGCGTGCGAGAGCATGACGGAGAACCGCGGCAGCATGGCCGGCGCCGCCGTCGTCCTAGCCGCCATTAAAGCCTGCGCGGAACTCAAGGTACCCCCCCACCCACCACTACTCCAAGAAACGCCATTAAAGCCTGCGCGGAACTGAAGGTACCCCCCCACTAGTCTAAGAAACAAGTGCTTCACTGTACAATTAGTGGCTAGGCGAAACAGCGGTCGCAATATATATTTTTATACTACCTGCTCGTCAATGGCATATTATGTGTCATGCAAACCTTTCCTAAAGTAAGTCATTACAGCCCTACGGTCTAGCCGGGTCATAATGTTGTACTGAATTTCATTATTTCCCATGATTGTGATTGGAATTTGGATTTCAACCCATGTAGTCGTGCTTGATCGAGGTTGGTTTCAAATATGTTTGGATGCAATGAGATTTTATACTAATTAGGCTGTATGTTAACATTTTCTTTGCACTGCCTACAAATTAAAAAAAAGAAAAACATGAAAACTTTTTACCAAATTCATTTTCACCCGCGCACGAAGAAGGATTTATTCGAATGTCGAACTGACTACAGAATAGACTACAAAAAAAGAACACCAAGACACAGAACAAACATGTGTTCATCACACAAATGTTTGTCCAGTGCGGGAATCGAACCCGTGACCTCTAGCGCAGAAAGCAGAGTTACTACTACTACCAACAGAGCCATGAGGTGGCCCAGCGTGGTGAGTATGCGCAAATACCCCCACATAATAAGTAATTTGCTCTGTCTGTGGGGAGGCCATGTTCAGCAGTGGACGTCGTACGGCTGAAATGCTGATGATGAGCCATGAGGCCAGTCGTACCTTAATACCGTTTATTTGTGCGTCAGGTTCCCATAAACATCAGCGCAGTCATCCCGTGCTGTGAGAACATGGTGAGCGGACAGTGCATGAAGCTCGGCGACGTTGTGAAGGCGCTCAACGGCATGTCCATCATGGTAACCTACCTTACATCCTTCTAATATTGTAAATGAGAAAGTTTGTCAGGATCTTTGTCTCAATCACGTCGTAACGGCTTAACTGATTTCGATGAAAATTGCAATAAATATATATTCCGGACATATTCACACGGTTAACTGATCCCAAACTAGGCATAGCCTGTACTGTGTGTACCACAGACTGATATACATAATAGATATATATTTAACACCCAGACACAGAACAAACATCTGTGTTAGTCACAAATGTTTTTCCAGTGCGGGAATCGAACCCGCGACCTCTAGCGCAGAAGGCAGAGTTACTACCAACTGAGCTTTGAGGCCAGTCATATAGTCGCATATAGGCTCTAATTCTAAATGGGGGAATAAGATCTGCACTAACGTCCCGCGTTGGGGTGTATTGTGCATTGTCCCCCTGCATATAGGCTACTTTTATTTAGTAGTCGCCTGCAATAAGATGTATACATTTACAACACAGATGACGATGGTAAATTCATAATTGGATAAAAAATGGCACAAGTTGATGGTTAGGTACAAAATTGTCTTGTTTTAGCTACATCTTTATTTTTAGTACTGAGCCATCTTTTTCGAAATTGTGAAATGTATACATCTTATTGCAGGCGACTGTACCACGCGAACAAATCCGCGGGCGCAAGCTAGTCATAAATATACGTAATATACGTAATATTTCGACAGATTCGAACCATTTTGAATCTCGGTCCGTTTCATTCCTTTGGGACGGAAGAGGTTCACTACCGCTACAGCAGTGCTCTTGTTCCAGGTGGAAGACACCGACCTGGAGGGGAGGCTGATGCTGGCGGATGCGCTGGTGTACGGACAAACCACCTTCAAACCAGAGCTCGTCATAGATGTCGCCACACTAACCCGTAAGATTATTATATTCATCTATTTTTATACCAGACATAATAATATCATACACGGTCAACTGATCCCAAACTAGGCATAACCTGTACTATGGGTATCAGAGACTGATATACATAATAGATAAATATTTAACACCCAGACACAGAACAAACATATGTGTTAATCACACAAATGTTTGTTCAGTGCGGAATCGAACCCGCGACATATCACACACGGTCAACTGATCCCAAACTAGGCATAGCCTGTACTATGAGTACCAGAGACTGATATACTGAAAAGGATAGTTACCTACCTACTCTATCTCTTTCTTTTTGCTTGTGTATTTGTTTTGTTCTTTATGTAATTTTTGTTTGTTCTTATACTATTTTTCTACTTGTGTGTGTGAAATAAATAAACTCTTATTGTTATATACATAATAGAGATATATTTAACACCCAGACTCAGAACAAACATCTGTGTTAATCACACAAATGTTTGTCCAGTGCGATCGAACCCGCGACCTCTAGCGCAGAAGGCAGAGTTACTACCAACTGAGCTATGATTTCAAGTATTTATGTATTTATGTATGAAATAGAATGATGAAGGTAGGTATAAGTTGTGGTATATTAATACTACTAACATAATACTGTGGTCATTAATACTACTAACATAGACTAAGAAAACTTTGTGACTAACATATTATGGACCTTTTTCTTTTGTTGTCTGAAATAAATGATTTTTTTTTAAATTTAATTTGAATAAGACGGCGTGGCGCTGGCGACGGGCGGCGGCGCGTTCGGCTGCTTCACGTGCAGCGAGGCGGCCTGGGCCTGCGCGCGCCGCGCCGGCGCCGCCTCCGGCGACCGGCCCTGGCGCCTGCCGCTCTGGAACTACTACACCAAACAACTCACAGGTACAACGATGGAGAAATGCGTTACAAAAGCTCCTAGCATTCCAAATTTCAGAATTGTGAGGTAACTGGAAGTTCCCTAGAGGTTTTTCATTTTAGCCATTTCCATACAAAAATTATACATTCATTGCCATATCATTTTAATGCATTACACTAGAGCTTTTATTTTTATACGGCACCATAAGCCCACGGACCTTAATAGGTGGTATAAATTTCAAGTTGATACCTTTAGCCGTTTCTGAGAAAAAAGGTCTTGACAGCGGGCGGAAGCTAGTATATAATAAGCCAGACCATGAATCAACCTCAACAACTAAAATGTTTGTTTCAGATGACCTTTCAGTCGATCTAAGAAATAAAGGTTCTGGGAAAGGTTCTCCCTGCCTCGGAGCTGCTTTTCTCAAGGTAACCACTTTTGTTTCAGTCTGATAATATACTTTCAACACACTTACTCATAAAGTGGCTCTAATTTCACCGCAATTAGGCACTTATTGATACCTGTAATCAAACTGTGACTTTTTCATTGCTATCATTCACAAACGTGAGTTATTTTATTGGTTGAGTTGCTTTGTTTAGTTTCGATACAAAAAAGATAGTGCGAAAAGTAAAAAAAAACCTTTATTTTAGTCTATGGCCGATCGCCATTGATGATCGGCCATAGACTAAAATAATGAGTTTTTTTTTAAGATGCGCGCACATGGGAAATCAGACTTATTTTTCCCGCCATTGCGAAAAAAAATTTACAACTCGTGACGTCGTGAATCGTGAGAGGAAAGAGAGATGCCACACGGGCGCTGCCGCTGCGCTGCGTCGTCGCAGCGTTCACACTCCGTACGAATATACAAATCTGGCCGGCATGCCACAACAACGTGCATCGAAACAACGCACGCGCAGCGCACAAGGAGTGAGGAAGACGAGGCGGGAAGGGGTGCTGCGGTGCGACGACCGACGCTGTGACGACGCAGGAAAGCGCAGTATTGTTTACAATATCGAAGCTGACGTTTATTTGACTTCATTGTCGTTCAAAGACTACATATAATTTATGTATACCCACATCTACGTCGACGCTGCACCTGCGACGTCGGAGAAAGCTGCATTGCGTTGCGTCGTCGCTCGTGTGGCACTCACTCGCAGCGTCCGTCGGCCCGTGTGGCATCTCTCTAACAGTAGTGTTGTGTTGCAGCACTTCGTGTGCTGCGATTGGATGCACCTGGACATCACGGGCGTGGGCAAGCTGGCGCACGGCGCGCCGCCCTACCTGCGCGCGCGCCGCATGACCGGCCGCCCCGCGCGCACGCTCACGCTCATGCTGCAACACCTCGCCCAGCACGAACCCGCTACACCTGCTCCTACAAGCTGAGCGGGCCCAGCTGCCGCCGCCTGAACCCGCTACACCTGCTCCTACAAGCTGAGCGGGCCCAGCTGCCGCCTCCTGAACCCGCTACACCTGCTCCTACAAGATGAGCTGGCCCAGCTGCCGCCGCCTGAACCCGCTACACCTGCTCCAACAAGCTGAGCAGGCCCAGCAGCCGCCGCCTGAACCCGCTACACCGATCTGGTCAAGCCTGAAGCCTAAAGGATCTAACTTATCACGGTTCGTGTTCGTGAGTTACTAGTTTGTCACTGATGATCACCTACAGTGAATTATAACTTTTCGAAGAGTGGTAAAAAGTGTTCACTTTTCACCACTTGCACCTCTCTTTGCAGTGGGAGCAGCAGGCTGATCGCCAGCTAAACTAAAAGAGTGAAGTTATTTTTCAAAAATGTCAACTTGTTTGTATGTAGCCCACATAGTGATCGGAATCAGCAATTTAAACCCTTTTTCATTGAATTATTTTATAGAATCATGTAATACCAAAAAATCTGGTAATATAATAATTCTTGGACCAGCTAATTATGTTATTTCATTTCCCTTACATTATAGGTGTCACTGTCAGCTGTGTAAATTCCTAACCGATTAGTGTTATCGGCAGCTAGAGTGCTGTAACCGATTCAATGTCAGTAGGTAGGTAGAAGTAAAATAATTCCTTTTATTAAACTGCTTTTATCAATAGCCATTTCGATAAGAACTTAAATTAAAAACCTATTAACAGATAAAACATAATTTTACTTAGAAACAGAAACAACTCTTGATTCGAGTGCACGAGTTTATAATCGCACCTAGTGATGACACAGGCCTTGAATATGAATATAAGTAGCACAATAGTGGTGTTCCAAACAATTACTCAAGAAAATATACAATCAATTTCAATCCACTTCTTCAGGATTGATTTATTTCATAAAAAAATAAATTATAATTACATGTAATCTGTCACGTTACAAATAAAATTACCATTACATAATATTAAAATAAGAATAACAACTAAATCACTCGGTAAAGGGTGGTAAGGGGTGCGTGCGGGCGGTTACATCGAGCGGGCTGCGGGGAGGGGGCGGTCGATGCGGGTGGGACAAACAAAACGCTAACCAACACAACGGGGGCGAAATGAAACACCGATGCTTATTGACCTAAAAATGAAGAAACATTTATTTTCAGTATGTCTTTTGTATAATTTAAACAGAATGAATCAAATGTCAGAGAATAATAGAGCGGATTACTTTCCATTTCGATAGAATTATTTTACCAACAATAGAAATATAAGTATAATATTAATTTATCGAGTCATTTACAGATACATTAATGCAGTACCGATAAATCTAATTTATTCGTTTACTGAGTTAGTTAAATTTAAACATTTATTACGATAATGTACACGGAGGTGAGTGGAACGATCGCCGGTGCGCGTAGAAGGCGCACACCGCGCACACAGGAATACAATACATTTTTTTGTAATTTTTTAAAATTTTATTCTCACGTACTTTATAAATATCTCATACTTGAAAAAAATGTACATTTAAATGTATCGGTGCGGTTTGGACGCACACCGCGGCGACGCGACGCAACACAGAGCACGCACACATACATAACCAGAGCGGCGGGCGCGGCCGCCGGGAAATATACACAAATATAAATTATGAGCCGACACGAACCCGAGACTTATACCATCACATTGCGACGCACACCTATTCGTTTCCCCTTGTACCGCTACAGTTTAATTTTTCTTACATAGTAAAATTAACGGAATACTTTAAAATCTAAATAAAGTGAAGCGGCGACGCGCGGCCGCCGCCGCCCCTGCACTCACAGAGAGGCGACGGCCGCCGCCGCCGCCGCCTACCTTACATCATTGAACTGAAACGATGACAATAGTTAATTTATCGCAAACACTAGAGAAATGCAGGTCCAATACGATGGTAATATTGTGTGTCATGAAACAAAATGTATATTTAAATTCTCTGCTTTTTACACACACACTAGCCGACGGCTCACTTCGACGTCATCATGGTGACGAATTCTGGAAAAGAAAAACATTCATTAGACAAAGGATCTGCCGATTGCGCCCGACTAGATTTACGAGACAATGTTCACATAACCCTTGCATAACATTTCTAAGATAAATGTTAACACAACAAAAGAACACAACGAAAATAACCGACAGATCGAATGATGCACTAATAAAGATTGTAACCACTAGTAGACGGTGTACGAATAGTTGAATTAAAACAATATAGATATCTAAATCGGCACCGAACACATGCCTGCTTGCTGCGGCTGAATGTTGCGCAGACTGGATAAACAGAACGAGGCATGCATTCGACGCGACCACGCACAACATAAACGAACCGAAGACTTTTTACCTCATCATGCCACTACAAGGGGATTATGTGAAATACCACCCTCTGGATATGATCGATAAAATGTAATAAGTCCGAAATGAATAAAGAGTCCGTGAGAGTATTCCGAAAGAATGTGCGCTAAGCCTATGTCGAGAAAGTAAGGTATCGCTCGTTATGACCGGCAAACGTTGGTTGCTGCTCGTTCGTTAGACTCGTGGGTGCAAAGCGGACGCGGCGTGAGCACAAACAAGCACGGAGGGAATCTCCAGGTGGTATTTCTTATGGGAGAGTTGCTAAAAACGGATGCATGCATTGTACTGGGACCCGGCGCCCCGCGGTAGGGATGCGTGCAATTTTGTCACCATTTGTCACAGAATTGCAGGCGATCCACCGGAGTGAGTAGGGAGACAGAAACACGCACAATAGAGTCAAGAGGTGAGATCCCAACGAGAGGTGTAAGGGGTCGGGCCGGGAGAGGCAGGGAGCAGCTAACAATCCAAGAGAGGAACAGTTAATAACGAGCAGCAAACCATTCAGAGCAACACTGGGTATACCTATGTTGGGGAGCGCCGCGCCAGCGCCGGCCGGCGGCACTCTACACACTACGGGGGGAAATCGTTTCGAGATCACAGCTTTACGGTAGAGTCTTGTCTTATGGTTAGTTAGTAGGGTACTACGAGCGCTACCGCGAGAGTGCCGGCGCGGGCGGACCGAGCGCTAACGGCTGCCGTCGCCACGGCAGAATATGATTTGGGCGAGTGCATGGAAGTCTGCAAGAGAGAGAACGCTCGGTCGGATGATGCAACACACGTGCTCGGTGCGGGTTCATGCCGCCGAGCCTCAGCGGAATACTTCTCGCTAAATGACCCCGGATGTGGATTAGCGAGTCAAACTGGTAAAGCGATGCGCTGTTTCTATAATCGGCCCGTCTCGCCCAGAATCGCAAGCTATCGGCGTACTGATCGATATAGTTCAATTAACCGCAATGTCGCGCGCGATTGTAAATCGAGAGAGGATCGTCTGTTCGGCCGAGGCTCGGCGGAGGGTGGAGGCACGCAGGTGGATCGGCTGGCTGGACTACGACACGACCGACGCGGCGTGTTTACATAGGCAATAGGCATCGTGGCGCGTGGTCGCTGGCGCGCACCCAAGTTTCTCTCAGCCCGAAACTGGTTCCATGCACAGCGGGCGCCAAGCGTTCGGCTTACACTCACTATACACTTTACTAATTTCAGCGATGCCCGATCCTAGCCAATATATCAAACATCAAACTACATTGAACTGGTATTTTTACTAACTCCATATTTTTCTACTTTGAATGGAAACAATAACACACACGTTAATAATTGATTACATAAACATTTCATGAAGTGGCACATAACAAAACATACACGGACGGACAAACGCGTCAGTAGAATTAACGAGAAAATACCTACTTTCTACATGAGTCGGTTATAATAAAACAGATCTGGGGCTAACCCAACTGTTGAACAGTGAGAACACGTAAGTATCTACTAGCTACAAGCTGAATTGTTTATTATATCTGTAAGGTATCATTTGCATTCAGAGGGTGGTATTCTATATAAAATTTACAAATCGGCTAAATACTGAAAAGAAAAACTGAATACCCTCTTTGAGCAAAGTCAAATTATCGTTAAGTACTGCTTAAAATTAGCTAAATAAAAATAGCAACCATACCCATAATTTTACTTCTTTTAAAATAAACAACTAGGGCCCAGTGAAATTAACTGAAATACACCATCAGCTGTAATTATTGAGACATTTTAAGTAAACCGCGTGAATCTCAAGTTTATTTCGCAAGGGTTTTCTATACACCAATATTTTTTTCGCACCAACTATCAATTAACAATACTGCTAGTATTTTCAAAGCTACTGAATCGGCCCTAATGTTTATCTGTGTCGGCATTACGACGAACTGCATAGTCCCTTTTATTCAAAATTTACAGTGTAAAGCTAGTGTAAGTTGAACCACACTTTCGCATTCATCATCTGCCTGATGAAGTCCACTGTTGAACATAGGCCTCCTCCAAAGAGTTCCATGACGAACGGTCTTGAGCCTTTTCCATCCACCAACTTCCGGCAACCTTAACAATGTCGTCGGTCCATCAGGTGGGGTAATTTAGCATTACTTCTCTTTATATCCGTTGAGAAAACCTTACATCAACAATATCCCGCGCTCTCGAATATAAGTTGCAACCCAATAAGCATGTAGGCTTCGACTCACCCTCGTAATTGACCTGGCCGTCGCCGTCAATGTCGGCCTCGCGGATCATCTCGTCGACCTCCTCGTCGGTGAGCTTCTCGCCGAGGTTGGTCATGACGTGGCGCAGCTCGGCCGCAGAGATGAACCCGTTGCCGTCCTTGTCGAACACACGGAACGCTTCGCGGATCTCCTCCTCGCTGTCCGTGTCCTTCATCTTGCGCGCCATCATCGTAAGGAATTCAGGGAAGTCTATCGTGCCGTTGCCTGAAATGTAAAGGGTGCCGAATAAGATATATATATCGTCAGCTAGATTTAGGGTAATATTTGATTCTTTTTTATACAGAGTAATCTGTTACTGATCACGTTTTTTGCAAACCATTTTGAAAAGTAATGGCATAGCATGCGAGTAGATACAGAGATCCAAGAATTAGACAGAAGAAGATATAGCTCCCTCAGCGCCACGTCTTTATTAGATAGAAGAAAAATATTTTAGCATATAAAAGTTTATACAAATGCTTTGAATTTGAAACGATAACGATCTCTATTTTATGCATCATTTTTGGTTAGCATCTGGAAAGCGATTATGCTTGGCGGTTAATGTGAATGCTGTTCGCGTACCAGTTGACCAATAAATACCTATCTAACTACATTGAACGAAATGTCCTTCGACCGAAAGCGCGTCACGAGATTGCTTTGTGACTAAAATAGTCAGGACGATCGATGATACAATAAAAGGAAAGACATAAATACATCGATTAGATAATTCTATTTTGCTTAGGTCTGAGACAGCTCATTCAAATAGCAGAGCTACGGTTGGAATAACTCAATAAGTCCGAACAGTTAATGTTCGAAGGCAAACTAATTACATCCAGATGTGACTAATGAAAATGTCAATAAATTAGAAAAACCGATGGAAAAATCACGCAATGAACTGTCGAGAGAGTTTATGGTTTGTAAAACAACGTCAGGTGTTTATAGTGAACTTAATTATTACACGAACATTGTACCTGCTTGCCTGATAGTGTACCTGCAGCCTATTTGTTTAGGTCTCGGCATCAAATGCCGTTCCCGAGAATTTATTGGCACTCAAAAGCGTTTGTTTACTTTGGAAAGTGTCGCGGATTTTATACTCAAGTGCCACGAGAACAGAGTCGTCCAATAAAAAGCAAATCTTCCTTTTTAAGTCACGTAAGAGAGACTGTAAATTACTAAATGAAAGCCAGACTCGGCACGTGTACCAATACCAATGAACTATAAATATGTCACGTTATCTGCGGAAAACATTCGACAAGACAGGTTCGGTGAAATTTCGCATCGTCAGAATCAAGTATCTTTGCACAGAGGAACTTAAGGTCTGATGTCTGCACTAAAGTCTCTTTTTTATGGAATTAGGTTATCATCAGCAGCGCACGCGTAGAGATTAGGACTCCAACTACGATCATGCTACTGAAATCCGCGCTGAGCTGAGAGATGTGTTGATATGCAATTCAAGATAAAAATAAAAAACAAAATAAAAGGGCATTTATTCACCAAGAATCCTACACACAGCTATAAAAATACAATTGGTAATTTACATGTTTTGGTATATATGTAGGTAGACAGGTGAAATGGTCGAGGGCTCAGCTACGCTGCTTTTCAGCCTCGCAAGATAACTTTTTCAAACTATGCAATTCAATCAAAGAAACAACATTTAGTTGCAAGAAACCTATGATGGTCCGCTTATATCTCACGCATCACACGGCACACGAATTCAGAAACAATGGCGCGGTTAGTGCGTTATAAAGCCAAACAATGCTAATTAAATTTTTCCGCACGACTACCGGTCCAAATTAGAAGCAACCGAAATAGCCTACCCAGGAACTGTGATCAACATCTACTGTCATACTTGTGGTGTATGAGCACGAGTATTTTCTCTTTAGAAAGGTATTTTTTGCGAAAGGGATTCAATTCTAAATAATCTATATTTATATAAGAAGAGGATGCGTAAAGGATTGGCACAGCTGTTGCCGAGGGAAACCGCTCGATAAAGCGAAAATAAGTTCGGGTTAAGTTCGGTCTGCCTTCTGTGTTTAACCTTTCCGATGTGGTGGTTATTTATACCCGTCAGCATTCAAGAATGCGTCGCAGTTGTTTTTCTAACTAGCACCTGGGCCGCCGCTGCAATCTATTCGCGGGTAGTAAGTCACGGTTAACTTTTTAACAGTAGCGTCGACACTTACGACTTTGTCTATCTATCAGACAATAGACAATACATGTCTCTCATTTAACTTGACATAATTATGACAAACTAGTTTCCGCCCGCAGCTTTGCTCGCGTGGTCCCTACGAAGATAAAAAGTACCCTAAACATCCATCTCTGTGCAAAATTTCATCCAGATCTGTTCAGCCGCTCTGGCGTGATTGAGTAACAATCATCCATCCATCCAAACTTTCGCATTTATAATATTAGGATGTGGCGAGGTAGATAGAGCACAGTTATCTACTTATAGCATTTTAATTTCATGCATCAAGATTTTCGTTCACAGTTTATGTGGTGGAAGCATGTTCTAGATTCAAAAACTCTACTTCATCGAATAAAATGTAGTTGTGTTTCATATGGGGGGATACAGTATGCCTTCACCTTGAACCCGCTCTGCGCCAAGTGCCAAATCACAGCGCAACCGTATTTGTTGTTTTAAAACGGTTCACACCACATTCTAAGAACGCTCAATGGGTACTGCACAGAATATATTGTGTTAATGGTAATACAACAAATAGGTACATATTTTAGTAAACATTACTGAAATAACATAAACATGTCAAACGCAGGCGCTTAATAAAAATGAGCCCTTGTGAGCCAAATTACACACGTTTTAAGAACATGTTTGAGGCGGTGTTGGAGATTTTGCTCTTCGCATGATAATTGAATGGGCACCAGAGTCAATTATAGGTACATGTGTGTCAAATTGTCGACACAACATCAAGGTAATTATAATATATATTGGGCCGATCAACTTTGTGATTTTGTTTAGGCGGTGACGTAAGTTGACATGCTCAAAGATTAATGGTTCAAATTTGTAATGTGCTGACGCGCTCGTATTTGAACGGCAATAAGACCCTTTGGCAAATAGTTGCGTCGTATATAAAAAGCAGTGCTTTCAATGGACAGTCGACAAAGCCCCTTTTATTGCGCAGTGATTGCCATGCTCTCGATACCATCCCAAACAACAATAGGAAGTCAATCGGAACCGCAATCAATGCCGTTGCGTTGCAATCAAAACGGCCAATCGACCACCATCGAGTAAACAACGTCATTTGGAGAGAACTTGATTGAGCTATTGTTGATTTGAGCGCAGAGTCCAAAAATCACGTCCATGCCTCGTTGCCGTGCAGAAATACGGAATTATAATGGCTATAACCGGAGATGAAACTCAACTAACAATATTGTCCTTCCATTAAACGGAAAAAATACATTATTCTACGATAACATCACACGGTGCCTACAGCCAGATAATAGAGTAGCATCGAGCGTACAGTAAACATGCTCATGAATATTTCGCAACCAAAATAAACTTAGATTACGGCCGTGGTTAACACAGTTGGTTATCTGTTTAATCCTTATACAACTAAATCCTGCTGTTGAAACTAGCGGAGTACAAAGTTGCCATAATAATACATTATTCAATTTTCCAGACGCTCTCAGAATTAGACAGAAACAGAATTACAGATATTTTAAAGGGTTTCGCGGGCATTGAACAAATACCTAAGTTTCTAGGTTCTTTTAGGCGTAGCTAACATAATGCTATGCAAGTAGATGCTATGCTGTAGGCGAAGCCCGACTAAGCCGACAAGGCCACGTGACGCATGGCCGACCAACACCGGAGTCGTTTAGCAAACGTCGAGCCAATCCTTATAAGATACATGATTACTTGAAGATAAATTACCGATAAGTCAGTTAGCAGACCGAATATAAAATGTCGCAATTTTTTGCTCACGAGATGACAGTGACACATTACATTGGAAATCGTTTGTTGAGAACTTGAGAAGTGATGTTACTTCGAGCATTGTCGATCTTGGCTAACAATTTTGTTATGTGTGAGGTAATTGCTAGTATGTTCTCACAAACAGCAGAGTTGAATAAGCAAAGAAATAGGTACGAGGAAGACAGGAGTTCCTGTTTGTAGCCAGAAGAACTGCAGCGACTCATGCGTAAGTAAGGGTTGATGCTCGCGCGCGACCTAAATATTTATGAAATTTAGTACCGAGCACGTTTTACGGCATCTGATGTCTTGGGTTAAGATATTATTTTATAATTGTCCTGGGACGATAGCCGGTACAGATTACGCGCTGTGTAAAGCAAACCTGTCACAATAAGGTGTAAAATTGTAAATATCTCCAGTTGCGGCGACATAACTTAACCTGATGTGCAGGCGTTAAAGCACGCGTGGCAGCTAGGGGACCGCGACAAACTAGCTGGCCAACAGCCAGCTAAATATGCAAATTTATTCGCTATCTAGCTGCGATCCAGACGACTCCCGAGTAGTTAGTTATGTGCGTTGTCAACACTGTTTATCGCTCAAAAGTATCTCGACAACATCTAACAACATTCACTGGAAGTTTACAACCAGTCTAATTAATTTAATATTTGCGCAATTCGGTTATTTTGTGGCTGGTGGTTGGTTTATTATATACGAACGTTGACAGCAGTTTAAATATAGCATATAGTGTTGAGAGACCGTGATTCAGAATGGAAAGGTCAGGGGGTCAGCAGGACGTCTGGCGGAGCAAGTGCCGACTGCTGAAGCGTGGGGCAGAAGCCGTAGCTTAGTGCTGGTCGATATCTTGACGCGACACCACCCACATTAATGCGAGCGTCACTATTTCGTTTGTTCTAGCGATACTTGTACCTACGCTACTTAATTTTGTTTTTTGGAGTGCCACATATCTGTTTTAGTAGAGAACGTTAGAATACAATACCGATCTGTATGAAAATAAACAATTTTATTTATAGCGTGTCTTCGTAAGTGTATGCATGAGTTCATAATGCAACTACGCATAAAAACATTTAAAAACTAAAAACATCCTATCTATGCATTAACAATGTCGTCCATAATATTTCCGGCAGCTCATATTGATATTTCCTCTTGGCGTTTGTGGTTATGTATAATCATGTTAGATGGGCCTCGCTGTCTATGCGTTCAACCTGCGGTCTCATCAACAAGTTTAACAACGGTTATAATTAGATACAACAATATATACTAAATGTCATGTTTCCTTTGGCTGTTGTTATCAGGACTGAACAGAAACTAAAGCGGTAAATATATTTAATTTAACTATTAGAAATAAAGAATGGCAAGCGGTAAATTTTCAGCGCTGTGCCGCAGATAAGGAACTGGAGGTAAATAGCGAACAAGAGCGGTGGGAGCTGCTAATTGGCCAACTGAAAATAACAGAAACCGCAAAACAGAAGGAAAATAAATAATATCCACTGGAGGCACGAGGGACAATAAATGACATCATGAAGGCGCGAACTCCCTAATAATGGGACAAGAGAGGTCAGCCGTTGACGTATTGCCTCATAAATCTAGCGGGGCACTTTCCTTCGAGCGTGGTTAATTTGCCCCGCTATAGACATCATTCTAGCTTACAAGCAAAGAGGGAATTCATTTTATATGATCTTATTTCGCCTAGATTGGTTATGATATATGCCCAACCCGAAATACTGAACGACTATTGTTCTTACTTCCTCGTGGTGACATCACCATCAGTCGACAGAGCATAACAGATGGAGTCACTCATTTTAACCAAAACTGCAAAAAAACTTGTAATGGATTGTGAAGGTCATAAATGACTGAACGCATAGCATGTGATGATTATCCCAATGAAGCGGAAAATTTAAGAGGCCATTTTTAATTCACTGTTGAAGCAATACTGGTTCACAATCAAGTGAAGTAGGTACCTAGTTGGACTAAATTCAGAAGGCAAGTTTTGTTACCTAATATCCCCTAAAATAAAGTACACAGTAAGTATCTACACTCAAAATCACATCAAGGAAACTGCGCACGCAAGTAGAAATTATAAGAATGACTAACGAGCCGGTCGCGACTCCCGAGTTTTCAACGCGATCGATGGCAGAGTTGCATGACCGGCACCTAGCCTACTTTAATTGCGATCCCGGATTAGATGGGTAAACAGGCGCATGCGCTGATTACCAAGCAGCATCTTCCGAGATATCAATCATAACAGAAGGCGTAGGTATAGTGATGCCGTGACAGACTCAGTATAGCAAATCGATGCGATTAGTGTTATCTGGGGCTCCACATGGCGAGGAGTGACGTTATACCCGGTTTGATTGATTGAAAGCGCGACGCAGTTTGACGCCCATTATAAATAATGAAACAGTTCTCTGCATCTGTCGAGACATCGGCTTACAAAGGAAAACTGATCGTGTCGATAGCTTTTCAATCAGGGCGACAGCAAAATCAATTAGGTATTGAAGTCGTCGTGCGGCGCTAACGGTTCAATAGGGTCAATAGAAGCGGGAGACGGTTCGCGTCGGCGGCGGTACAATCAAGCTAATTGGTTGTTCGCCTCCACGCTAATGGCTAGCCCGTGCCTTATTTATGAAGGTCGGACCCACCTGCGCAGTGCATTTGCATTTTTATATCTTTTTTGAGTTACGCCGATAAATCTTTCGAAGCATTTATATTATTGGATCTGAAATCTGAATAGACGTTCGTGGCCTGAAATAACCAGAATGAAAACTTGCAAGAGTTGAGAAGCCACCTTTATTTAAGGGTACTTCTTGAATAGCTACCCGCCCGGCTCCGGCCTCCTCGGAACATTTCGGTATTGATCGAGGCGCGGACACTCTACTCGCCCAACAAGGTGTCGGCTGACGAAACGTACAGCATTCGCTTGGTCCAATAAAATAAAATCAAGACTCAAGCCTCGACTCGACACTCAAGCATGGGTGCCTGATAATATTTTTTTATTTAGCACTGTCAAGAATCTATGCTTGAACCTCGATTTTACTTTTGAGTTTACTTCTGAAACAATAAACGTGCCGTCCTGAACAACCTAAAATAGCCAGTTTCAGAGCCTGTATGGCTGTATATTGGTAAACATATTAGTAAGTATGAGTTGGTATGAGCTATAACCCTGCTGACTTGAGTTTTAGGTCACAAGGAGGCTTTCGACTAACCTAATGTCACATCGTCGACCAGCTCAACCATCTGACATGTAGTGTAGGACCTCTGCAATGAAGTTGCGAATCTGAATAACTTTACAGAGCAGGTCATCAAGAGAACAAGCGCGTGATGTATTCGGTCAGCTGTCGATGTATCATGAAGTAAATTCGAGTTTAATACTCTGCAGCATTGTTCCAGAAATAGCTGCGACATTAGAGGCGTCCGCCGGCAGCTATCTCCCTCTGACGAGTGAACGACTCCTTATCGCAACGTCCGTGACATCACCAGCAGCACCGATGCCAACTAGAGAACTGTAACGCACAGATTTACAGTCTCCCAGGCACTATTAATAATAATGTGTAACGTGCCCGTACTCTTCCTAGTATTCAAATTCGCTATCTTGGATATAAATATTTCGAAGCAAGCGCGAATGTTAGCGTGAAAATGGAATTTCATGGACGTGCTTAGCATGCATTCGCTGTGTTTGCCGCTGTGACCGAGAAGCTATAAAACCTTCTGGATACCTTCCGGAGTAGGGGTCAATGAAACCGGCACATGCATTTGTGTCTTTGCGAATTCGGTCACTAGTCGATGCCAACATCAACAAATCTCGTGTAGGGTTTGAAAAAAGTAGAATCTGACCTCGAGTCTGTCGTATCTATGCCAACTCGGATACAATACGCTGAAAACAAATAGTACGGGATTTCTTCTTCTAATCTTACTGATGTGATATAAGTATCAATGTCGTTTATTGTTTTCTGAGCTATGACGGACGCTGCATTTTATAATCTTATTAATTCATCTAGCTAGACCAACGCTTTATCGCCGTAAAAACCAGTCAAGTTCAAGGCAAGCTTATTCAAAGCTATCGCGAGATTTAAACTAAGAAAACAAGTTTTATCATCGGCATTTTTTTCTCTCCTAAGTAGTATTTAAGGTTCTAAATTACGACTAGGAAGGAACCCATATAGTTTCGCCATGTCAGTTTGTCTGGCGAGTCAGCCGTTCTACTCGCACACTATTAGTGATATCATGCTGAAATTTTGCACGGTTAAACATAATGGTGAATAACCTGTGGTTCGCCCTGAACTAAGATCGCGCGATGTACCTAAATTAGTTTCTTGCAATCACAGCTCATGTCATTAAAGGAGATAGATATTTCTAAACTAAACCAAACTGACTTCGAAAACCTACACTGTGCGTTGTCCGACACAATGGCAATTTTTTATTGTTTTTTGTATGTATTTCAGTGATATTTAATTCTATAATAGCACAGAGCATTGGTTGCAAGTCAAGCCAGAATTTTCAAGAGCCAATCGGTTGTAGTTGTAAACAATTCGTTAGTAATGGATGAGCATTAAAATAATTATTGAGCAGCGTATACACGACGTTCATTACGGATGGAAGTTTGCCCAAAACAATATTTATTGGTCAAGATCACATGCGATCTTGACCACTTATAAATTACTTAAGGCGCTGTTTTCCCACCCTCTCTAGTCTCGACGCGTGCACTTTCAAATTTATTCCTTCATCATCATCATTTCAGCCGTAGGATGTCCCCTGCTGAACATAAGCCTCACCCACAGATTTCCAGAGCGACTTCCCATCATGTGAGGGCATTTACCCCGAATTTTCCCATACTCACCATGCTGGGCGCCCGGGTTAGCGAAGCCATGCCTTGGTGTCATTTAAATTAAAGTTGAAATCAGAATCCCCATTCTTACCTATTATACCTATATATACTATACTTCATGCAAATCTTCTTCTTCTTGTCGTGTCACTGGTTTTTTCTTGGTCATCCTGTCTTTGATCAGTGACCAGGTTTAGGTATGGTGGCCCTGAAAAGGGCCTATGACCGTCGATGAAAGAATCAGTGTAGTGAAATGATTAAAGTGCGCCTCTTAGAGGCTCCTTTCGTGCACATGTCACATGTCTTCGAATTTTTTAGGTTCTAGGACATGCCGGTTTCCTCACGATGTTTTCCTTCACCGTTTGAGAGCACTTCATGCAAATAAAAGCCATTCATTCATTCTGGGCGCCCGGGTTAGCGAAGCCATGCCTTGGTGTTATTTAAATTAAAGTTGAAATCAGAATGCGCCCTTACGACGCAGACGGCTGCACGATCCCAAACACGTTTTAATCATAGTTTAAATTTTTTAACTATAGCCAAAATATCATCATGTGATGGGATTTCTTGCAAGCAGAGGAAATAGAATACTCCTATGTACCAGCGAGCGTTAACATTTCTATTAGCTAGTTTCTTAGACGTTATTCAGAGGTGAAATTAGACACTTCGAACAATACCCCAGTAAATAAAGGAATTCGAACCGTGCATAATACAGGCGTTATTTAAAGTCAAGCGCATTGTATTCAACGCTTTCGGTGTGTCGAATTCATTTGCGGTGAACATTCGCAATTATGCCGGACAGGATGTGCCGACTGCCGATGTATTGTTATCTGTATAGGGACAACCATGCCTGTCATTGCATTAAACTTGAGGTCAACTCAGTCGCACGAACTATCTGGTACTCGACTTAGAGTCATTTTAAGATACAGATGCTACGCTGTTGAAAAAATACGCAAGTCTTATTAGAAACGAGGCCGTGAAAGTTTACCTGCACTTGAAAATTTACGTTGTGATAACAATAATCGAAATTACGACAACCTACGCATTACCTAATATAATTTTATCGTTAGGCTTCCACGAAATTGAGTAACTTTTAATGAGCGACTATTATTATCATATAAAGTAGGTAAATCGTAGATATCTATCGAGTTGTTGACTATCATGAATCTTATCACCAGCTTTAGCTTCAGGATTTGGTTTTATTTGAAAGTCATACCTACTGGTACAACCAAACAAAATTGTATGAGTTTATTGTACTCGATATACATTGGATTAATTATTATATAATTTTCCAGTATCGTGCAACCGATGTATGATCGTGATGATTAATGCAGTTCACGCGATATCGACGATGTCTTCCGGACATTTCTAGACAATTAGTTAAACGCATTCGCATATTGACGTATCAGCATTTGGACTAAAAAGTTAAACGGCGCTAACGTAAAACGACACATCTTTATAATGACCAATACGCACAATGGCGCATTCGCAAAACGACACATACATACTATAGATTTAAGATATTCGTGGAAAACACAAGTTATTCTCGTATCCAAAGAATACATAGAGATCCTACTGATGTATTCTAGTTTGTTTTTATTGGTCATCATGAGTCAGAACAAGATTGGTCATAATGCGTGTTGGTTGTTTAGCATATATACGTATTGCTATTTGTAGATAAGTATTGGCTATCTTGCGAATTGGTCGTTTCGCGAATATGAGCTTGGTCAATAAGAGAATTGGTCATTATGCGTCAGAACAATTTTGTTGTATGTTAGCCTTGTCAAAGTACACAAGAGATGAACAATTGCAGTCATTGCGCGGCGTGATGTCGCAAATGAGTCGACAAAGTGTTGTGTTACTTGTAATTGTCATGTTAATTAGAAGCCTCGTTTCATATACATGCTCTTTCATGGAAATATATCTTTTATACTTCGGTCTATGTTATTTCAAACAAGGCATTGCAAACTGCAATTGTCTCAACCATCTTGACATCTGACGTACAAGACAGAAATGCAATTGATCACTCATTTCGATCAATCTGTTCATTGAGTAGTATTGATAATGATAAGAGTAATGTCAGGGTCGCGCCTCCGTCGCCCCGCGTCCGTATGTAAACAACGCGGGCCTATTAGACTCTTCATCACCTCAAATGTTTGAACGCCCACTTAGAGTGATTGATATCTTTAAAACGGGAGTTGTTTTTGTATGAATTTGTCGTTTCCATTCCTTTTGTGTTCCCCAAGATAACTTGCATTATTCTTGAATGTAACCACACCCCAATCCCCGTAAAGATCTCTAGGTAGCAACTTACCGCCGGAACACAACACTATTTGAAACAATAATGTTATTTAGCTGCGATCTTCTGTAAGGCGGAGGTCCCCAGGAGGGCCTGCTCCAATTTAGTCCGAGTAAATCTCGCTGTGCCCTACAATTTTAGCGCTGCCAAATTTAGTTAGTTTTGGATAATGCAACCAGCAAAATCGACAACTGTGTAATGTTATGTTATTTAAGTCGGTTCTCAAGCAAATTCAAGGAAATATGCATAAATATTAAACGCAAATTGCACAAGAAACCTGAGATAGGGAACACGCGGTTCACTTGGCGCTGGTCTGCCTGTGCTAATATTGAAACTAAGACAGTGTTTTATTGTTGACGTATCAAAACAAACTTCGTGGTTATCGCGACCTGAAGAAGTTTATCTATGAACCGTAATGCTGGAATAAACATTGTACAGTTTGTAGGAATAACGTTTATAACTTGTTTTAGTACTGACTATAAAACCTAGTTCGTAAGGCACCGAGGACTTGGACATAATGTGTGCTAAAAGATAGTAAATGACAAATCTCTAGTTTAGTTTATAAGTACTTTTATTGTATTTAAATATTCAATTCTTTTTTATCATCATTTATAATTTACTAATTAAGTGACATTGTACCCAGATTTTACACACCGCAACGGTAGAAATACATTGTGTCATAATTAAACATACAACACCTATGTACCTTATTTACATGTATTTGATGCAATAAAATTTACTTTACTTAGTGTAGGTTGGTTAACTCAGAGGCCAGAGCATAAGCATAGGAAAATGGTAAGGTGAAGTGCCTGTGGTCGTTGCAAGCACGGTTTTGAAGTATGATGACGTAGCTTCATTACTAGGGAATTTATTTCAATCAAGTACATCGTCGTGACTTAAATATGTATAACATAATAAATAACACCCAACAGTCCCAAACCCCTGACCCCAAATTACGTTTCCTGTGTCGTGGGTATCAGAAACTACGAGTACCATGGTACCACAACACCCAACAAGCCGGAACAAGCAGAGCATGCAAACATTTGTCGAAAGTCGAACCCGCACCCCTTGCATCTCAGACTTGCCCGCTGCGGTACCGAGGTTGTCGATACTAAAGTGGTTTTTGCGTGCCGGTAGGTAATAAAATTATATGTGCAGGCAATCTCATTACATTAAGTATCCATGTTTATTTATTTATTTGGAACTGTTAGTGGACTGAATGTAACCTACGATAAAGTCAGCGGCTTTTGGCATGGAGCAACTTATCGCTATAAGGGCACCAGGATGGAAAACTTCATTCATTGTGGTCAAACACGAAGCGGGCCGTAAGATAGAGTGGCACCTTAGTTGTATAAAAAAAACTCACGCCGCTGCCAATGTGTATGGCCACGGAAACAATTAGTACTGACCGATTTGTGATTGCAGGTACACGGAAAAGAAACGTGTACCTGTGTAAACACGACTGATAACGCAATCTACGTAAGTTCCAAGAATTTTATGCTAATTGGGTGAGCTTTTGGTTCCGTAACCGCGCTGGTTCAACAAAATGTAATTTAAATCCGTCTAGTGATCCATAAACAACTATGCCAAATATTTGCGTTATAATTTATTGATGTTTTGATTGGAGAATTTAATGCTTTTCTAGGTTTGTTGGTAAGTTATGTGTTTGAAGACAGACATTAACCATGCAATGCTTTTACGATTTATTCAAACTTCTCATTACCTACTGCTAGATTTGTTTTGAGCAACAAGCGGCTAAATAGTGAAATCTATGCTAGATATTGGCGTGTAACTAATTTACATTTTTTGCCCACATCCTGTTGGAACAGGTGTAAATTCAATAAGTGCTTATCAGAAAATTAACGATCGCATATCAATCAGTTATAAATGTAGATAACATTCCGCAAAACGTAGTTCGGTACTCGTAACGATCGATGTTATCAATAGGCAATTTAAAGGCTCTTATATATGTTTAAACTAGTTTTAACATTCAAAAACATTATTTCCAAATCTTTTTTCATTTGGTTGATGACATACCTAGTTAACAATAACAACCAAACCACGCTAGGTGAGAATTTTGTCAATTTTGTAGTAATGTTTACCGCTATACCTAATGCGGCTGTGCTGTGGTCAACTGGTCACATACCGTAATGAGTGAGACAGGAGAGTCTCGCTCGTGGCAGGAAATCGCTATTTGGTTACAAAACCCAACCTGGTTCGTTGTCCTTACATACATATACATAGATGTTTGAATATTTTTGGAGTTTAAAAAAGTTGTAATTACGATTTAGATATTTCTATCTAGGTGTATATGAGTAAAGTTGTTCATTAACAGTGGTATACACATACCTACATTATACAGCTATTTTAAGGACAGCTTGCCGTGCTATGAATCACTAGTATGAGTTCATCAAGTGCTAAAGTAACTCACCGTCTGCGTCAACTTCGTTGATCATGTCTTGAAGCTCGGCTTCTGTGGGGTTCTGTCCTAAGGATCTCATCACGGTGCCCAACTCTTTGGTCGTGATGGTGCCATCGCCGTCCTTGTCGAACAGTGAAAACGCCTCCTTGAATTCTGCGATCTGTTCCTCTGTTAGTTGATCCGCCTAAAAAAAGGATTAATCAGAAATTAAACTTCACACGGATCAAGAACGGACTCTACGGCAAACACAATAAGAGTCAGTTTGGGGAACGCAATTAGTTTTGATAGGCCAAAAAGGGCACTTCAGGCGGTAATAAAACATTTTTATGAGCTCATTCGAGATCAGAGGGATAAGTTTTTTGCAAGTGAGGGTAAGGAAGAGTCACGTACAGCCATGACGACCATTGTCTTCGGGTTCCGTCGACAGAAGAGTACGATTGCGGGCCGGCGCGGCGTCAGTTATCAGCTCGCGATAAGATACACCAGATTATGTGTAATTACTGGCGGCCTTCTGTCGCGTCACACTGCGGGCTTTGCGCCGGCTGATACCAAATACCGCAGTACACTTATCTCTTATCGACATACCTACATATACCTACTATACATACATAGTATAGGCGTTGTAAATATGGCAATCTACCTATAATAACTATTGTTGATAGCAATTTACCTACATTGAAATAATATACAAATTGAATTGTTAGTGTAGGTATGTTCGGCACTGATTCATTGGGGTGGTCATATAATTTATAATTTTATTGGCCATGTGATGTACGTTTCTCATGTCGCTAGCTATTAACTTATTCCTTTCAAAAATAACTCCAGTGAAATTATTTGCAAATAGTCGAGGACCTCGGTGGCGCAGCAGGCGAATGCCCGTCTGAGACACAAGTGGTGCGAGTTCGATTCCCGCTGCGGGAAAAATGTTCCGGGTCTGGGTTTTGTGGTACCATGGTAGGTGTACTTTGTACTTGTAGAATTTCTGATACCCAGGACACAGGGAATATTAGTGTGGACAGGACTATGTATGCATCTGTTGGGTTTTATTTATTTATTTAGTTATGCACATAATGTTCGAGATTCTTTGAAACAATATAAAATACTCCAAGACTCAACCTAAGTTTTGAGAACAATAAAAATTTCATGAGCATCCATTCTTATAAGCTTGTAGATTTTTTTACATAATATTAGGTAAATTTGGTAAAACCAATACTCAAGGCCATCTCATAGCATAATAATTAATATTATGTACCTTGAATAATGTCTCTGGTGTAAGTATATGCAATCTGTTTAAACTAAGCTACAATCTCTATTCACATTACAGAGAGGAAGCGGATTATTTAATTTGAGGCAAATTGCTTAAAAAATTACAAGTAAATATACATAGTCAAAATAGCATTGAGGCATTTAAAAATCATTTTGTAAGTATTTATCAAATAGTGTAGACACAATCAATCATTGATAGTAGCTAATTACTGTGCAATTTGATTTTGATTAAGCAACCAGCTGAAAACATTAGATTAAAACATCTTCTTTTAAAATAGTTTTGGGAACAACAGCCGACTCTCTATCACTTTTCTAGGTCATCATAGTTATCAATTGCTAACATATAGTAGATTTTTGAAGTGCAATATATTCAGTGACGATGTTTACGCAGGGTGAAGTATGTTTTATCATCAGATGTCGCATACTTCATAAATTGTTTGAGAGCAGGTTATTGTAAATCATCACTGACACATCATCGTGAAGAATTACCATTGGTATCTGTTAGATCAAAATGTATGATGATGTTCAAGGTAGGTAACTAACAGGATGTTATCACTGGCATAGTCGGGCCAATAATTGCAAGTTGAAAAGCATTGTTTCACAAACTGTCTTGGTATTGATTGTTATGCTGTTAGCACACAATGGAATTGCAGTGGGAACCAACTTTATTGCGTGTAGCTGATAACAGATCCTGAATGCGAGCTAATATAAGGCTGACTGAAAACTTCATGGCTGTTTTAATTCTAATCGGGGGTGGTTAGACCTGCACTGACTTCCTGCTGTGGGGTGTTTTGTGCATTGTCCCCCTATGCTAACTCTACCCCAGCCATCCCAGCTCCTTAAAATAGCGAAGCAGGACTTTGGACTTTTACTCATGGCTGTTTCTTTTTTATTTAATTATAGGGCAATCAAACACTCGTGTTTGGAGTCACAGTACATTTGTAAAGGCTGGGATGCATTTGTTCCTCGAAACTCTAATCTAGAGTTTGGAGAAGCGTCCAACCAATTGACTTTGAACTATTTCTCATCACAAGGCGAGTAGATACCTTTACATATGTGCACAAGACATTACAGCACTTGTAATAACATCATTGAGGTTGTTCGCTTTGCATTTTCTTGCATAATGAGCCATGTTAACCATAGCAGGCGACGTAGCACCGATACATCACTCACGGACATTCATCTGACTCACGAGCGTCCAAATAAGAATCAGATTCGCATAACGCGGCCGGTTCACCTTCAAAAAAACGGTTAGAATACAACTCGAGCGTAATAAAGCGATTCGATCGTGAGGGGAAGACGGATCGGAGTCAGCTGTGCCAGGTGATACGAGCCGCCGCGTCGGGAAGCGACCTCGCGACAAACATCACCATTGCCCGGCACCGGTCGACAACGGCTCTCGGGTCAGGAATTTTAATAATAATACACGGAGTGCGTATGAAAAATATCGCAAAGCGATGACGATGAGTCAACGATCGTTTGACAGTTGCGCCCGGCGATCGATGCTGCGAGTGGGGCTCAACTCCGCACAAGTGGTAGTAGTACCTACCTACTAACCACTTGTTTTTGGGTATGGATACGAAGCGCCATTCAGTAGTTAGCGTCATCGACCGACCGGCTTTGAGCAAAGTAACGTCACTTGACCGGCAACTCCTACGAAAACTATGGCGACGGTCGTTCCGTAGTCATTTTGACGGTTGATTCGCGATGTTTCTAATTCTCAAAAACAAAACTTTCTTCCTTTCATCTTGGCTTCCTTCCGTACTCGCTGCATGACCGGATTCAGCTACGTTATCATTCCGCATTGCGGTAAAAAAACGGCCATCACAATAATATAAATGGAGGCCGTCATCACTAAAACACCAATGCACCAAATCTCCGAAATATGCCCAGGAACTGGTCCAGGAGGATCCCCCGAATGCACTTTTGACACGATTCAGCAGAAATAACACTCACCATTGTAGATTAACTTGGATTATTCTGGAGCTACACTAAAAAATCACAGTCTACGCCGCAAAAGCGACCGCACGGAACGACGGTTGACACGATACTACCGCCCCCACTCGCGCGAGCGGCCGCGCCGAGAAGCTCGCGACACCGATTCGCTTCGAGCCCGGCGCGAAACGTCTCGAATCGACTATTCGATTAGTCGCGATTTCATATCCGTTTTTCGATTCTTGGAGAGCTGTTTATCACCAAACTGGATGCAGTCCGTTCACAAACAAAGCCCGCGAATGTCCAAGTCCATGTCTCGGGACGCACGCCACAGGATTAAATTTGATCCGCAAAGGATAGTCGGTTTTATATCGGGCGGGTGCGGTGGTAGCCAGAAGCGACGTTCGGCGCGCGCCGATTGGACGTCGCGCACCTGCAATGCGTCACTGCGGGAAGTGCGGGAGCCGTCGTCGGCGGCGGCGACTGCGAGCAGCGAGTGGCGGAAGGCGCGGAGGCGTCTCGAGATGGCAGCAGCGCGGCGACTGAACCCGCTACTGCCAGTGGCATGCCCTAGTTCGCGGTCGCAGGCGAGGTTGCGCCGCAGTGCCCACAGACGCCGCGCGCTGCTGCTGCCGGCTGCGCTGAAGAGATAACGCGGCACGCGCGGTGTGATGTGAAACCGCTGCGGCCGCCAAACGCGGGCTCGTCGTTCGCCTACAGACAGGCAGACACACCTACCCACTATCCCTGGTTTAACCCAATGTCTTAGCCAAAGTACCAATACCTGCTTAGAGGCAGCTGTATAGCCTAGTCTACGTCGACTTCATAGTCTGCCAATGTCCTATCTACCTACGTCAACGCCATCATTTTATCAGCTCAAAACATAGCATAAGTCCTTTCTCATGATGAACACTATCTTCTATTTCCTCATGATGTTTTCCTTCACCGTTTGAGAGCACTTAGTATAGCGCAGATAATTTTTTCGAATGCCATTGGTGCACGACCGGGATTCGAATCCACGACCTTTGTATCAGAAAGCGAAGTTATCCCTACCTATCAATCTACCAGAATTTATTACTTAAATTTCGTCCCACGAAGATGTTCAAAGGGAGCTAAAAGTACTATATTTAAGTCATGTGACACACACAAGGATCCTCGACGAGGCGCACTTAAATCCTTTCACCACACTGTTTCTTTCACCAACGGTCATTGGCCCCTTTCAGGATCGCCATACAAAGCCATACCAGGTCACTAACTTAATGTAGGATAACCAACCAAGAACCAATGATACGACAAGCAAGCAAGCATCGACTTTGTAACATTTATTTACTAATCGTGTAATTTGACAGACTACATCGATAATACATCGACATCTCTAGGATATCAAGCGTTAGTGAACGCTCCGGAACGATCCTATATCTATGGCTTGGACAACACGACTGTGAAGAATTTGGTTGATAACTAAACATCCTTAGCGAATTAGTTTAGAGTAAAACAAGGAGAGTTTAAATGAAAAAGCTACTATCTTTTGGGGGCCTTGATCCATAATTTATTGTACTGACTTCTAGGTTCGGGTTTTCAGCGCCATCTAGTGATTCTCTATCTGAAGTACTTGTGGGCAATTGGGCATTCTTTTTCTTTATTTTTATTTTTAATTTAACTGTGAAAAGAGGCAAGGTTTGATTTTATCCTTCTCTTTTTGATTGAACAATGTGGTCAATCCTCAGATTACCTCTTACTTTTGTGGATGTTTGGTTGTTGGCGGAACGACTCAACCGGTTCCAATGAAACTTGGAATACGGTTCTTTTGGTTTATGATAAGCACGGACCACCAAAATCTTTAGGTTGGGTTACCTCGAAGATTTTGAAGCCTAGCTAAGAGGATACCAAAAAAATAATCGACCCCCTTGTGGCGACACCTCATCATCATCATCATCATTTCAGCTGTTCGACGTCCACTGCTGAACATGGCCTCCGCCACAGACAGAGCAAATTCCTTACCATGTGGGGGGATTTGCCCATACTCACCACGCTGGGCATGCGGGTTGGCGGGCGCAGTTAGAGCTATCGTTGTTAAAATGAGGGACGCTGCTGCCCATCCCCTAGCTTTTTTCCCTTAGTCGCCTCTTACGACATCCGCGGATAGGTAGATATGGAGGGGCCTATTCTTCAGCCGTGGCCACCACGGCCAGTGGCGACACCTAATAATCGAAAATTGAAACCGGTTGAATCCATTGTTTCTTTCCGACAGATTTGCCAGCCAGCAATGTCAATGCATTGCCTTGCGTCTTTCTTTACAAATACTTAATGAAAATGCCTGCTAATTGACTGCCACAGATGATGGTCGCACTTCGTAGGTAAAAGTTTTTCAATTAAGAAACGTCTAGGTTACCTTACGTACATACCTAGGTAGGTGCGTAAGATACTAATAGGTACTTTTGCACCGAATAACTATACAGCAGGCGTGCGTGGCGATTATCAACAGCATCTAAGTAATACCCTTGGCCCTTACTAGTATAGTATTATGTTATCTGTGCCCTTGGTAATACCTATACTAACCTAAGTCAGGTTTTTATAGGGAGGTAGGTAGTTATAATACAGCGCCCGTTCATTGAGGTCCGCAGAACCGGCAAACATCGTGGATGAACACATCTTGGCTAGCAGTTTCGAAAGGTGAGCGGAAAGGACCTAATAAAAGCCGAATATAGGGAGGGTAGAACCCCCATAAATCGAATACCTAGTTGGCATCAGACTAGGTAGGTATCGTGTATCCTGTGGTACATACCTAGGTGGGGTAGGTGCCTAATTAGCGGGGTGGCGCACTCTCATCGGGTAGGTAGGTACACATGTTTAATGGATCACATCAATTACCGACACGTGAACATGTAGGTAATGCTCTCGTCACATTTAGTTAGGCCACGTTAGGCAAATTATTGATTTGGATGACACTGAAATAAGTTTTTTTTTTTTAATACAACAGAGGTGGCATACAAACTTACGGCCCACCTGATGGTAAGCGGTTACCGTAGCCTATGAGCGCTTGCAATACCAGAGGCATCACGCACGCGTTGCCGACCCCGAACCCCCTTCCCCCCTAAAGAGCTCTGGCAACCTTACTCACCGCAGGAACACAACACTATTTGAAACAAATAATGTTATTTGGCTGCGATCTTCTGTAAGGCGGAGGTACCTCTCCAGGCAGGCTGCTCCAATTCAGAACGAGAAAATCTCGCTGTGCCCTACCTCCTCCTAACGAAACAAACATTAGCTTGGATCAACCGCAGGTTTTCGCAATCTAAAATAAAATCTCTTATAACATGATTTTTTTCCTTAAGTGAGTTACCTACTAACATCAAATAAATACCTACTTTGCAGATTGTTTTCATGGAATGTTCAATGGTCTCGTTTTCATAAACAAAATAAGTTTTCTTTGGGTTTCTACTTTTCTAGTTGCCAAGAAACAGCTCTTTCAAAACGTGAAAGTTTTGCATTTTTGAAATGATAAAACTCAGTTCTAAAAACACTAGCCACTGAGTGCCAGGTTTCGAAAATTGTTTGTTTTGAAACAGTTTTGCAAACTTTTGACAATTTTCAAAAATTGACAAAATATTGCAAAACTCTGGCGCATTACCGATCCCCACTCATCGGGCCCCGCGCCCGCGCCCCTGTAAACATCGCAGGAGTAGTCTGACATAAAATTATATGGTTCTTTATTCTTTATTGTACACAAGAAAAATACAGATACAAAAATTAAAAAGAAAGGTATGTACAAAGGCTAGCTTAACCCTAAAAAGAGTTTTCTTCCAGCAAACTGGCCCCTTTACTGGCCTCATAGCTCAGTTGGTAGTAACTCTGCCTAGTGGTCGCGGGTTCGATTCCCGCACTGGACAAACATTTGTGACTAACACAGATGTTTGTTCTGTGTCTGGGTGTTAAATATATATCTATTATGTATATCAGTCTCTGGTACCCATAGTACAGGCTATGCCTAGTTTGGGATCAGTTGACCGTGTGTGATATGTCCGGAATATTTATTTAAACCTTTGAGGCTAGAGAGACGTGGATTATAGAGGGAGGTTCGTAAGGGACGTGTGATCGGCTGAGTTGCGGTTTGTAGAATTTAGGTGACAACCGTTTGTCAACGGCACTGTTTGCCAAGGAAACCAAAGCTTTACCCAGAGGCACTGCTCGCGTGGATTTGATTGGATGCGCCAATCCTTGACCTTGATTGTCGGCTATTTTTTAACTTGTTGATTATTATAAATCTCTTATAGTGCAACCATCGAAGCATGGATACCGTTTTACCTTTGAAATAACCCTAGATACCGCCAGCAGTACCTAGTGCTAGCGTTAACTTTGAAGCAATTATAAACTGAATATAATAAATAAATAAATAAATATTCCGGACATATTACACACGGTCAGCTGATCCCAAACTAGGCATAGCCTGTACTATGGGTACCAGAGACTGATATACATAATATATATAAATTTAACACCCAGACACAGAACAAACATCTGTGTTAGTCACAAATGTTTGTCCAGTGCGGGAATCGAACCCGCAACCTCTAGCGCAGAAGGCAGAGTTACTACCAACTGGGTTATGAGGCCAGTCAATATAACTTGGAAACTGCTAACGAATGTAGTTTTACTAGTATTCTCGCGCGTAGCTATAGCGTAGCACCAGCTACCAAAACATATGAACAAATAACAAACGCGTAGAACCGAAACTCACAAGTCATCATCATCATCAGCCTGCCGAAGTACACTGCTGGTCATAGGCCTCCCCCAAAGAGTTCCATTACGAACTGCTTTGAGCCTTCTCTATCCACCGACTTCCCGCAACCTTCACAATGTCGTCGGTCCATCGGGTGGGGGGGCCTTCAAACACTGCGTCGCCCGGTTCGTGGTCGCCATTCGAGAACTTTACTCCCCAACGGTTGTCGGTTCTGCGAGCTATATGGCCAGCCCTCTGCCACCTCAACTCACAAGTATAATGTCTGTATTATCAATCCATGTGTACATAATATAAGAAACAGCTAGATTTGCTTTATTTTGAAATTGTCTTAAAGAGGCAGGTTTGATTGCCAAAATATATGACCGTTTACTTTTTTGATTGATTACAGTGTATTTCAAAACAGTAAAAGTTAAGGACCTGGTTTTGAATATTACGAGGACTATAAGGTCAACTAAAGCCCCTAAATTGTATATAGTTAGTAATTAGTAGATAGAAATATTGGTACTTATGACATTTCCTTGTAAAGTCGTCTTGTGCTATTTTTTGTGATGTTTATCAGTGCCTTTACGAGAATATGTTTAACGGACTCTGTGCCGTGGTGGGTACCTACTACGAGTACCATGGTACCACAACACCAAGACCCGGAATAAATATTGGATATCGTACAATCATTTGTCCCGCCGCGGGAATCGAACTTGCACCCCTTGCGTCTCAGATGGACACTCGTCCGCTACGGCACCGAGGTCGTCATATATTTATTAAATTTCATATATTTATATACTAGCTTCCGTCCGCGGCTTCGCTCGCGTGGTTCCAACATATAAAGTAGCCTTTATGCTACTCTAGGTAAAGAACTTTATAAATCCAAGTTACAACGAAATCGTTTGAGCCGTTACGGCGTGATTGAACAACAAACATCCTTACAAACTTTCGCGTTTGTAAATTAGTAGGAATCAGAAACTACAGAAGATCGCAGCCAAATAACATTATTTGTTTCAAATAGTGTTGTGTTCCTGCGGTGAGTAAGGTTGCCAGAGCTCTTTAGGGGGGAAGGGGGTTCGGGGTCGGCAACGCGTGCGTGATGCCTCTGGTATTGCAAGCGCTCATAGGCTACGGTAACCGCTTACCATCGGGTGGACCGTAAGCATGTTTGCCACCTCTGTTGTATAAAATAAAAAAAATAGGAATTTTAAATTCTATCTAGAAGAAAGTCAACTTGGCTTTATTTTCATAGCTACAACTTAGTACTTACATGCTACGACGACGCGGGCTACGAGTCAATTACGTTAAAAGGGCCATACCGAAAGGTTGACCTTGTGCGAATGTTTTTATTTGTCAATCGCGTGTGCTTCAATGTGTTCATATCTTCACATATTGTGTTACCTAATGTCTGTTTATTCGTTGTTCAATTTATGTGTGGTAGCTGCTACGAATTCAATCATTATGTTTGACTCATTCTAGTTAAACTATTTATTAGAAAGAAAGAAAATACTTTTATTCGTAGCATTAAAAGGCACCTTAAAATTACCCAACACCTTATGGACTAAACTATACAAACTAAGACTAAGAAAAAGAAAAACAGAAAACTTAAATGCTACGAAATGGCGTCCGACTCAGCATTATGTTAGCCATTGAACATGGCCATCACAACGCTGATCTTCCGTCGGAACCAGAACCAAACACGTCACGTACACTAACACCATACATACATAAAGAAAACACGAAGCACGAAAAGGTAACTAACATTGACTGGCCTCATAGCTCAGTTGGTAGTAACTCTGCCTTCTGCGCTAGAGGTCGCGGGTTCGATTCCCGCACTGGACAAACATTTGTGACTAACACAGATGTTTGTTCTGTGTCTGGGTGTTAAATATATATCTATTATGTATCAGTCTCTGGTACCCATAGTACAGGCTATGCCTAGTTTGGGATCAGTTGACCATGTGTGATATTATTATGTCCGGAATATTAAAAAAAAAAAATACAATACAAAATATACAACAACATTTGGAACACACAAAACTAAAACAAACAATTAAAAAATTATAATATAGAATAATAACAGAACAAGCGTAAATTTATATACATATTTTATATGAAACCGATATAAAATTATTAGGCACCCACCGTCATTTCATCATCATTCCTGCCGATGAAATGCGTTCAGCACCTACAGATTTCCTGAGCGATTTCCTATCTTTACTCACCACGATTGGCACGCGGGTTGGCGAGCGCAGTTAGAGCTGTCGTTGTTATAATGGTGACGCTGCTGCCCATCCCTATTTTTTTTTCCTTTAGTCGCTCCTTACAGCATCCACATTTAGGAGATATGGAGGGGCCTATTCTTCAGCCGGGGCACCACGGCTGTTTCTACGCTTGTGTAACGTCAACGCTCACTCCAACGTTTAGTGGAGGGGCCTTTTGAAATTAGATAGATAGATAGATAATTCTTTATTGTAAGCCACATAAAAATTTAACACATCACAATTAAATCGACAAAATATAAGTAATAATAGTGGAATGCAATGGGCGGTCTTATCACTAAGAGTGATCTCTTCCAGACAACCTTTGGATGGACTGGATTTTACGAGAACGATAGAGGACGGTGGTGCTAAGGAAACAGGAAAATATGAACTTACAAAATAAATGTAATATATAAATATGAATACATAATATAATTATACATACATACATATAATTATGTGATCTCTACCAGATTTTATAAATACAATGATAAGTGGCTCGGCTTAAATGTTTAATTCTCTATTCAGTGTCTGTTTTGTCAAACAAATGTTCCAACAAGGGACAAAAAGCAACCCTTGAGACCCGGCTGCAACAAACAATTTGTTTAGCCTATTGTACTCGGACACTGTACAATAGTTTACAGTACAAAGGAACGACAATGTCTATTAACAATTCTAATTTATGATGTGAAATTACCTTAACTTATGGGGTAAATAAAAGAAGTTTTAGTAGTGGTGAATTTAGCGGAGGTTTAACTACATTTTGAAAACGAAGATGCGGGTTTTTGCGGTGCGATAATTTTTATTAGCATTCAAATTCAAGGTGTTTACTCAATAAATCACTAGGATCACTTTGAAACGTCTTAGAAACTAGGCGAAGCTACGCCTGTTCCTCGCGACCAAGCATAAAAGAATTAGGCAACAAACACGGCACACGTGCCTAGCATTTTTTTCGATGATCCTTTTTCACAAAATGGAATGCGGTTTCGCTCGCTAGGTACCTATAAAGATAAAAAGCCTATAAGCTATTCCAGTTATAATCTATCTCTGTACCAAATTTCATCTAAATCCGTTAGGCCGTTTGAGCGTGATTTCACCACAAACATCAAAACATCCTCACAAACTTTCGCATATTACAATATTAGAAGGAAGTAGGATATGGTGGTGAACAAACCATTAAAATATTACCATTTGTTACGGAGTAATCTATACAAACATAAAAAAAACATTCAAGGTCACCGAATTGATAACCTCCTCCAACAGAGCATCTTTGTGGTGCCGATTGACATTTGATTTTGAGGGCGTTCGATATAAGCTCTAAGAAATCGCAAGCCCCTAAAACTCAAACTCAAAATCTACTTTATTTCGTTAAAATAAGCATCATTCTTAAACGGACGTCAAGTGACATATTGTACGCCGTTTGAACAAGGCTTATAAATGTTCAAATCTATAGGTACCTATTGCTGTGTTTACTAAGTTAATAATTCGTATAGACCTCGAGCCAAACGTGTCCATTATTGAAAGTTGGCTGGGAGTTGGACGATAGGCCTGTACTGCGTCATGGGTGGCATTTGGCAGACTTGCCAACCATCACATTTGGCACTGGCCGTGGCATCTATTCTGACTAAGGGATTAGATGTGATAAGAATTAAGTAAAGTGGCTATGTAGTTGGTATAAAAGTTATGGTTGATTATGGTTGTCAAGACAGTAAATACTACGAAAAGACTGCTTTTATTTTATTTTTATTTATTCAGGATAACAAACAATTACACTCAAAAATTACATAACAAATCTTATAGAATAGGTGGTTCTTTAAGTATAATCAGCCCCGTTGTCCACAAATTAGGGTATACATAAAAAGGGCGTTGTGTAAGAGTGTGACATATTAGTAGGTAGGTATTTAAAAGACTACAATGTTTGACGATAGGCTAACAAAAATATAGTGAGTGATGTGAACTACCTTCCTATCTAGATATAGATGATTAGGAAATATAGAAGGTATATAATCACACTTAAAAAAATACCTATTTCCTTAATACAGACTGAGTACCGGGGGCGTAAGAAGATCTTTAGAATAAATAAAGCCTTCTCTATATTTTTTTTTATACGACTAAGGTAGCAATTATCATACCCTTATTATCACGCAGATCAAATGTACCTACGTTACGTATTTGTATTGTGCTATGATAATACGAATATGCGGATGTGTTCTGCAAACCCTGAAGTTGCTGTATGCAGATTGCAAGGAATGCAACCTGCTTCGAAAAACTCATTTAACTTTATTTGTAGACAGTGTTAGAATGGTATATAATAGTAGATTATGCAACAAGGGCTTAAAGTAGTGTATTATGTCAAGGGCGATGGCGGGTTCGATTCTCGCACTGGACAAACATTTGTGACTAACACAGATGTTTGTTCTGTGTCTGGGTGTTAAATATATATTATTTGTTTAGATATATATCTATTATGTATATCAGTCTCTGGTACCCATAGTACAGGCTATGCCTAGTTTGGGATCAGTTGACCATGTGTGATATGTCCGGAATATTTATTTATTTATTTATTTTATTTATTTATTGAACCCCGAGAACGAGGGATTCTATGGTTAGAATCCAAGAATCCTGAGTACGAGGGGTTCGCGATCGCCCAAGACAAATACACATTTAAGCCCGCGATGCATACTCTACTTTTTATACTTTCTGCGAGGCAATTGAAGACAATGACTGTTAAGTAGAAAGAAATGATTTTTCTGGAAGTAAGTTTCCAACTATACCAGAGGCTTCAGATTGTATGCATTCTGGAGTCGAATCAAAATCACTGTCGTCGTCACTTGAAATTTTTTAGAAGTTAGAAGTGAATCGAAACCGAATTTCGGTGTAATTAACAGCACAGCAGTTTGAGCGCTTGGCGCCTTTTTTTCTTTTTTTGTAGTCTATTCACTGTAGACATTCGAATAAATCCTTCTTCGTGCGCGGGTGAAAATGAATTTGGTAAAAAGTTTTCATGCTTTTCTTTATTTTAATTTGTAGGCAGTGCAAAGAAAATGATAACATAAAGCCTAATTAGAATAAAATCTCATTGCACCCAAACATTTTTGAAACCAACCTCGATCAAGCACGACTACATGGGTTGCATTCCAAATTCAAATCACATTATGTCCAATGGGAAATAATGAAATTCAGTACAACATTATGACCCGGCTAGACCGTAGGGCTGTAATGGCTTACTTTAGGAAAGGTTTGCATGACACATAATATGTCATTGACGAGCAGGTAGTATAAAAATAAGATTATCGCCAATATCGGCACCAAACAGTGATAACGCCACGCCAGCAGTTACTTCTTCAGGAGGCATCTCAGTAAATATATACATAAGATAGCAGCTGGAGCAGGAGGTAGGGCACATCAAGATTTGCTCGTTCTGAATTGGAGCAGCCCGCCTGGGGAGGTACCTCCGCCTTACAGAAGATCGCAGCCAAATAACATCATTTGTTTCAAATAGTGTTGTGTTCCTGCGATGAGTAAGGTTGCCAGAGCTCTTTAGGGGGGAGGGGGTTCGGGGTCGGCAACGCGTGCGTGATGCCTCTGGTATTGCAAGCGCTCATAGGCTACGGTAATCCCTTACCAACAGGTGGGCCGTATGCTTGTTTGCCACCTCAGTTGTATAAAAAAAAAAGATAATCCATTCTATTCCTGGTTTCCTTTCTGCTAAAACCCAACACACAGAATAAAGTATCTACTTATCTTCTTCTTCTTATGCATCAATATTTAATGATCAATCTTATAATTGGACTAGCCTATATGCTATTCTAGATAAAGAACTTTATCTATTTCAAATTTCAACGACATCGGTTGAGCCGTTACGGCCTGATTGAATAACAAACATCTAAACACCCTCACAAACTTCGCATTTATAATATACCTAAGTAGGATTACATAAAATCATTATCTTGGCATATAATAATATCTTGGCCATTATATTACCGACGACCTTAAAGACAATGCTAACATTGAAAGAGAGCGTAGGGCTCTGGCGGTAAGAGGTAATATGTTGATCCGTAGGTTTGCCAGAACAGAAGAAGTAAAACTAACGCTTTTTAAAGCATACTGCTAAAGCTTCTACACCGGGAATTTAAGGGATAGCTACACTAAGCGACCGCTAGAGAACCTACGTATACATAACATTTTTAGGATGATGTTGGGACTGCTGCGATTCTGCAGTGCATCAGGGATGTTTGCAGAATATGAGACGGATGGCTTTGCGGCCATTATCCGCACCACATCCCTGATGCGCAGAATGCGTGACAGCCCCAATACCATCCTGAAAACTATATCTGGTAGAATCGTGGCACAGCTTCGTGAGGACAGTGATCTTTTAAAATGTTTATAGTTTTAGTTTTTAGTCTTACTAACCCTAATTATAAGTGCTTTTTCCGTGTATTTTACTAAAAAATTATGGATCAATTCAATTCAATTCATTTATTGACCATTTCGTTATAAACATATAACATAGGCATGTCAGGTTTACAGTAATTACTGTTCGTTACAAGTAACGTTCATATAATTTTACAAAGATTTTAGATTTTAATAGGTAATTTATAGTTTCTACTCCACATGCAAATCAGAAAATGAAACATTTAAATATTCCGCGACATGGTAAAATAAATGAATTTCAAAAAATGATTTAATTTTTATTTGAAACTTCATCCATCCATTTGTTCATTGTTGTCCAAAACAAATTTTTTTTATTTTATTTTATTTATTATTAACATTATCATTATAAGTTGGTCTTCAATTTGAGTGAATATTGTTAACTGTGAAGCGAATACTGAGTTTCTCGAGAGTACCTCTCGGCGCCACTCGTCTGCGTTTCGCCCGTGATTGCCATTTTGCATAATAAATGACTTATTAAAGCGGTATGCATTCAGAGCACCAAGAAATATACAAAGAAGTTTTAGCATAAGGCTTTACTTTACAAGCGGAAGTCGTAGGGCTGGCAGCAAAGGAAGCTATTATTGGACTGCACGGATATGAGATAAAATAAGTATTTTATTGATACGAACTTGAAACGGAACAGAAATAAATTAGTCTCCCAGAAAACAGACGGATCATTCCTACGTGATGAGCTAGAGCAAATTATTCGTACGTTATTTATTGTAAAAAGTTTTCGAAGCTGATATGTACCTAGAGATAAAGACTTTTATTTTACTTATATTTATTATATTTTTGTATTATACATCTTTGTGAGGAACAGGGTAGCTTCACTTTTCTAGATCAAAGTGATCCTTGTAATTATTGCAACAAATATATTTTGACGTTGACTTTGTACGAGTCAAGATCATCCTACTATCGTTTCTTGGGTTTTCCCGAATTTTTTAACTGAAAATTTGATAAGGTTTTACAACCCTAGTATAACAAAAGAGTTGTTGTGAACGAGCGCATTTGCATGAAGCGAGATTGTAGACACGCGTTTTGTGCTACGACAAGCTACGGTCCGCTACGGGTGCTACGAACTGCTACGAGGTACTTTTAACACAATTTTTTTTAAATTTAACGATTATATATGAAGAATCGAGTCCAAGTAGGTCATATTTTCACGACTCTCCTGAATCACGCGCTAATTATGTAAATTGGTTCATTAATTTGTATATTAACTATTCATAGTTGAGGGTAGGAGGGTCTTCTTACGCTGGCCACTATTTGCATGTACCTAATTTTTTTTTTTTTTATAATTTTTTTAAACAAACAACTCCATTATATATGTAAGATACAGTGAGTAGTAGCTACATAATTTCAAATGCAACAAATGATTAAAAATGTAGTCCACAACGTTATCCACAACTTAGTATATAAGAGTAACAAAAAAGGCCAGCTAGAGGGCGTAATAAAAAAAACAAAAAAAAAATGAGGAATATAAAGCTTTAGCTAAACAACACCGCCATTAACAGGCACTTCTTAATTACCAATGATCATTTGATGGTGGCCAAGTTAATTAAACAAGATAAGATCGTATTCTTAATGATACAAAATTAAGAAATTTGAAGGTTTTTGAATTCCCTTTGCACTCTTATACCATAACAAACCCCTGGGCCAATTTGACCCATATTCTTATGAACGAATCTTGATTATCTTGATATAACGTTGTTTACCTTATATATTCCACGCAGATCGGATTGACCGTTCGGAAGTTATGCCAAATATAAATGCAAACATGCAAAGTCTATTTTTCCAAGCTGTTTGAGAGATGTTCGCTCGCTCAATCAACTACTTAATAATAATATTATACATGCGCCATCTTTGAATGTTATTTCAGAGCTGCCTTTTAGTAGTTCAAACAAATAGGACTACGTACTCCTTGTATTTAAGAAAAACAGATAAAACTTTTCTTATAAATTCTCCACGCATCATTTGTAAGTTATAACGAAACGCCTGGAACTGGCAACAACCGAACGCAATTTTCCCAAAAGTTCCAAACAAAATGGATAAAAAAAGCGAAGTTAAACACAATTCAGCTGCTTTATTAACTAGATTCCCTGAAATATTAAACTGGGACGTATTTCAGAACTGCTGGTTAGTGTTGCCCCCGATGAACTGCGCATACGAAGCGGCCATCCGGCCAATTCAGTCTCAAAGGATACCTACTTACTAGAACTATTTTTTTTATTTTTATTTATAACTAGAAGAAAAACTAGTTTTAAAATAAAATAACTAGAAGAAAAACTACGCAAAACACTTGTTTACCTAGTTTAACACCAGGGAATTTTCAATTTCGGTCTATAGGTGAAGTCATGTTTCTGTTTCTAAAACCGAAATTGAAAGTTTTGTAAGATTTTTGTTTGAAAAAAGAACTCGGACTTTGGTGTTCGGACGTGGTTAGAAATACTAAAATATAAATAGCAATTGTATATTTTTTTGTAATCTAGCTTTGGGAAGAATTATCGAAACTTTTAGCTCATCGTACTTATGCTTGGCAGTGGTGGTCCCGGCTGAAGAATAGGCCCCTCTATATCTACCTATCCGCGGATGTCGTAAGAGGCGACTAAGGGAAAAAAGCTAGGGGATGGGCAGCAGCGTCCCTCATTTTAACAACGATAGCTCTAACTGAGCTCGCCAACCCGCATGCCCAGCGTGGTGAGTATGGGCAAATCCCCCCACTTGATAAGCAATTTGCTCTGTCTGTGGGGGAGGCCATGTTCAGCAGTGGACATCGAACGGCTGAAATGATGATGATGACTTAAGCTTGCTGTCGTGTCACTGATTCTTTCTTGGTCATCTTTTATCTGGTCAGAGACCAGGTTGAGGTATGGCGGCCCGAAAAGGGCGTATGACCGTCGGTGAAAGAATCAGTGTAGTTAGAGGATTTAAGTGCGCCTCTTAGAGGCTCCTTCGTGAATAAATAAATAAATATTCCGGACATATCGCACCATATGGGTACCAGAGACTGATATACATAATAGATATATATATTTAACAGCCAGACGCAGAACAAACATCTGTGTTAGTCACAAATGTTTGTCCAGTGCGGGAATCGAACCCGCGACCTCTAGCGCAGAAGGCAGAGTTACTACCAACTGAGCTATGAGGACATAATCAACAATTGTGTTTGAAATGGAAGATCGAATACACTATTCTGCTATTTCATACAAGCCAGTTTTTACGGAATGCGATAACAAAGTACAACACTAGGTACCTACATACAAGCGCAAAGTAAGGTAAACGAGAAATCCGTGTTTGAATGAGAGACCATATTAGAACTTCGTCGCAACTTTCAATCACTTTTATTTCATGCAAATAAGTTTTTATCCGGAACGAATCCCAATCCCTTTTTAAAGAGAACTTCTGTTAAAAATAGGCTCCAGCAAAAATGGCTCAGTATGGCTTTAAGTAAATACAAATAAGTAACACCCAACAGTCACATATATCATAGTCTTGACCCCTTTATCAGAGTCTATCAGAAACTACGCGTACCATGGCACCACAACACCCAGACTCGGAAGAAATATTTGCTGATCATAATAACATTTGTCCCGCAGCGGGAGTGGAACCCGCGCGCCTTGCGTCTCAGTCGGGTTTTCGCCGTCTAAGCCACTGAGGTCGTCTTGTAATGTTCGAATTGTTTTTCGTATGGGATTACAAAAGGACCAGATACATATACATCCGTAGAACTCAGACTTAGTAAAAGGTTAATGTAGGTCTTTAGTATAGTTTACTATAGATTTTTTAATTAGGTTTGAGTACGTAGATACTAACTACTGCTAAGCTATGCACAACTGTGCGGCGAGCGGTACCTATCATAGTTTTACTCGAGAATTGTGGCTATGAAACAGTTGTAGGTATTCTTTTACGAGACTTGACGCCAGGGTTGCTTGCTTTTCGTGTCACTGATTCTTTCTTGGTGATCTGTATTAGGTCAATGACCAGGTTAAGGTATGGTGGCCCTGAAAAGGGCCTATGACGTGGTGAAAGAATCAGTGTAGTGAAAGGATGAAAGTTCTTGTTGATAGGGTACGGTGCTGCCCACCCCCTAGCTTAGTTTCCCGTCACCTCTTACTATCTCCACTTAGAACTTTTAATAATCTTGGCCAACTGATGCTTATAGAAGTGAATTAACTCGATTATTAATAAAGTTTGTGAAAGGATCATTACCGAACCGTGATTTCTTGCTTATGTCTTCTAGACGCGAAGAAGTGTTTCATGAATATTGAAGTTTGAAGTTTAGAATCAAGTCAAATCTCACTCTCTACATTACCCTGTTGAAAGTTGAAACAGTCAAAAGTTGAGAGTAAAGAAAAAAAGTTTAAAAAGGTTAAACTACCTATATCTGTTGTTATGATAACGGTGGTGATCGCTGGCTATCTGACTCGGTTAGGCGGCGGGGGTGGGGGCGGGGGCAACCGCAGCGGGGCTTCTTATTTTATTATCGCCTTCCTGCCGCCCTCCCGCCCCCCTCGCTACGTCACCCGCGCAGCCTTCGCCGCACCCCGCGCCTGCGCAGTGCCTGCGTGAGGCTGCAGTGTATGTGCGCGGAACATTCGCAATGACCTACATGCTATACCTATCTACAACATTATGGTGATATTACTATTGGATACTATAGGGGAAATATACTTTAACCGACTTAAAAAAAGGAGGAGTTTGTCTATTCGCCGACTATATATTTATTAATGTATTTTTATATTGTTGCGTAGGGCATAACTCCGAGGTGGCCCCATATTAATTTTATTCCCGAGGTATTGCTCCGTAAAACTTCAAGAACTTCATAAATCTTGGAGACACGACTAGCCAAAAAAAATTGGGATGATTTGGTTATACGTTATACTTTCGTTTTTAATCGAATGTGTGGATGACCAGTCTCATACTGAGTGAGTAAAATGACGTGAATTTCGGCATGCATAGAAATGACAACTATTATAATTTTCTATGCAGGCTGGCTCCAAGGAGTTATATCCTATTGAAACTTCATTGTTTGAAGTTTTTTTTAACGTCATTATTATGGAAATGTAGTCAAGTTTTTGATAATGATAATTATTATCTTTACAGATATTTGATTGTACCTTATATGGGCAGAATACCACAGACATCAAAAAGTTTTTATTTCCATGTGGTGACCTTTGACCTTATTAAACGTTTCCTTTCCTTAAGCTAAATAAGTCTATAAAATCTTGCTATGAATAAGAAAAGAGCCCCTTTTGGTTCAGCGATTTAGATAATAAACTTTTCATTTGCACTCCGACCTTCATAAAATTATATTCCTGTAGAATATTTCTTTTGATAAATACGGATTAGGGGAGTGCCTTCATCCCTCGAGAGCCGGGCGCGACCGGATGAGACGATTTCAGGTTCGGTACACTTAGTTTACTTACCAGTACTTGGATAAAGCCTTTATGATTACCTATTAATACTGAAAGCATGAATACTTTGCTATAATTTATTCGGTAAGTAATCTAAAAAAGCTAAAATGCTACCTTAAGGTGAGGGTTTAATTTTTTATGATTTTTTAATTGTTTTTTTTCAATAACCGCAAAACGCACAGTTTAGATTTTTATGACAAAGATAACTTGAGCATTTTATTTACGTAAATCCAAGACAGAAATGCGATTGGTAAAACTTTTCTCGATAGATTTATTGTTTAAAGTTAGGTCCTCTGCTACAGTTTTTTCGAAAATACTCGGAGACTATCTAACAAAAATAACTTTTTTTAAATATTTTGTTAGACTACAGCATTGAGTACCTAAATCCAAGACACTTTATAAAAAAAAATGATAGTTTTTGAGATAATCGATATTTTCTTATATTTCGCTTACGTCGATTACTTTCGAGCGCCTTCTAACGCTTGCTATCTCTTTCCGCATTCAATTACAGTACACAGCGCTGTGACTTTCTTCACTCCGCCCACTCGACAATTTATTATGATTTTTGTATCCTCTTAACTAGACACGGCCAGTATAAATAGTCGATCACAAAAGGAACATACCTATTATGCTTTACGATGTAATTCAAAAATATATTTTTGTTTTTTTTGCATCCTACCAATGTGCCTGCCTTGTCGCACCGAATTATAGAAACTAATTTCACAAATACCAGCCTTCAATAGAATACCTGAAACAAAGGCACAGTTGCCCAAATGATTAAATTCCTGTTGAGGCGCGGCGGATAAGGAATTCACTATCGGTCGTTGACATTTCGGAATGTGGGGGCTCACGAGTCAATGAACCCAAGGGCTGGGGCCATCAATATCTTTACGCAAGTCGAGTGTCACCATGAAATGTAGTATATCCTCTTTGGTGGTTCACCTACGAAAATCAAGATGTTTTTTTCATCAAAAAATTTTTGATTGTAACATATTTCTTCTTTATTCTTTATTGTACCTACACAAGAAAAAACAGACTACACCAATTAGAAAGATAGGAATGTACAAAGGGGAGCTTAGCCCTAAAAAGAATTTTCTTCCAGCAAACCTTTGAGGCTAGAGAGAAGTTTTTATAGAGGGAGGTTCGTGTACCAACCTCCCTAAATAAATATGGGTAATAGTGCATAATACTAATTACAACAACCAAAATATGTGTATTAAAAAGTTATACATGTGTACCTCTAGGTATGTTTGAGGTGTGTCCATTGCTAACAGTCACTTAATCCGAACAGGCCGGGTTCGTTGACCGAAAGCCGTGTTCTTGGGCCGCCAGAGGCTGAAGGCTACACCTCGCCGCGCGCCGCGCCGAGCCTAGCCAGCCAGAAAACCCCTGCTTGTGCGGTGAACTATACTTACTGTCCTAACCTATCTTAACGATCTTAATGATCGATAGGCCAGGGTAACTAAGTAAAGGTCATCATCATCTCCCTGCCCTTATCCCACTTCATGTGGGGTCGGCACAACATGTTTTTCTCTTCCACTCCCCTCTATCAGCCGTCATATCAGTATTCCCTCCTTTCTCATAGCTCAGTGGTAGTAACTCTGCCTTCTGCGCTAGAGGTCGCGGGTTCGATTCCCGCACTGGACAAACATTTGAGACTAACTCAGATGTTTGTTCTGTGTCTGGCTGTTAAATATATATATATTATGTATATCAGTCTCTGGTACCCATAGTACAAGCTATGCCTAGTTTGGGATCAGTTGACCGTGTGTGATATGTCCGGATTTTTTTTTTTTTTTTTTTTGACTGATGTCATCTTTCACACAGTCTATCGATCTTTTCTTTGGTCTACCTCTTCCCTTATATCCTTCCACATTCATATTTAACGCTCTTCTAATCACATGGCATTCTTCCCTCCGCATGACATGCCCATACCACGCTAACCTTTTACTCTTCAACTTCTCAGTCACTGGCGCTACTTTCAAACTTCCTCTGATGTACTCATTCCGGGTAACTAAGTAAAGGTACATGGAGAAAATGACTGCATCGATTTTGACCAAACGAAAAAAAAAGGAGGAATATTATTGGCAAAACAGATACCCCGAACTTTACAAACGAGCTGTTTTTGGTCTTTTTATAATCCTTACTACTAAATATTAAACGTTAGTGTCATTACTAAAGAGAAGTTTGATATTGCGATTGCTTCTCAAAACTGTTGAATAACCTAATTGTCTGTTTCTATGAATAATAATTAATTATGTATAAGGTTAAATGATTGAACAGGCATAGCTTCACCTAGTTTCTAAGACGTTTCAAAGTGATCCTAGTGATTTTATTGAAATAAATGCCTTTTGACTTTGACTTTGACTTTGACGTAACTAAGTGTTCCATAGTGTACCAATGGTTGAATAAAAATGAAATGAAATTGAGCTTGAACTAATTTGTCCCGAAATCAGCAGATTTTGGATTCAGCATAAAGTTTTTTCAATTAAAAATGACGAATTTCCATTTCCACCAATGGGTGTAGAATAAGCCCCTTTTGGGATATCATAAATATTATGGATCACCTTGCATTAGGAGCGAATTTTGAACGGGATCACCAGATTCCCAAAGAGCCTTTGTCATTATTACGGTACGATGGTACTATAATTTTTTAACAAAATAACCCCAAATACTGCGGCAGTACCGATGCCAATATGGACGAAGGCCCACGCTTAAGCGAATGCTCCTTGGCAAGAGTACGTAGCGTGGGTGCCAGGAACCGTATACTTTACTCTATATGTATATATATACCTACAGTTATATCTTAGTGCCACAGAGCCCACTGCCAACGAGCCTGCAGCAGCAGTGGCCTTGATATACGAAAAAATATTGTCTTCGCAACAGCTTGCTTGCTTGTCGTGTCACTGATTCTTTCTTGGTCATCCTGTATTAGGTCAGTGACCAGGTTGATGTATAATGGCCCTGATAAGGGACTATGACCGTCTCGGTAAAAGAATCAGTGTAGTGAAAGGATTGAAGTGCGCCTCTTAGAGGCTCCTTTCGTGCACATGTCACCTGTCTTCGAATTTTTAGGTTCTAGGAGATGCCGGTTTCCTGATGTTTTCCTTCACCGTTTGAGAGCACTAGCATGACCTGTGGATCGTAAGGTGAGGCCACTACCACCCATCGACCAGTGATCATTCTATTTGGCCGTGAATTTGTTTGATCCTAATAACATGAGAAAATAAATTAACTTACATATTCCAATTACGTAAGTTCAAACGATTCGAAACTAAAAGCTTTTTATTTTAGCATACCGTTAGGTTAGGTTCCATTAATTTAAGTAATGGCTGCTGGTGTAATTATGATAATATGTGTCACAAATTATTTAATTATGTATGCTAGGGTAACGTCATTTATATAATTAGCTTCTTTTGTAGTTATCGATTAGAGAAGCTACGGCACAAGTGCCCCTATAGCTGTTACTTGTACTATTTAGGTATTGATTGGCATAGTTTAAGTGTTCCTATGCGGACCACAGAAAAGAGGGGACTCTTCTAACACAGGTTATAGCAACTTAAAAGAAGAGTTCCCAAACCATGTAACACAGCACCTTGTTTGGAACAATAAACAATATTTTGATTTTGATTTTTTTGATAGCTTCACTAAGAAGAGCTTTTGTTAATACGAGATATTGCATCCCATTTATTTATTTTAAATGAATTAGCACGATTAAAAACCAGTTACACTAATTAATTATGAGATTATACAATTATTTTACAATCTAGCTATCTATAGATCGTTTGTAACGGTCTTTAGATGGCTCAACTGTACTTTACTGATAATTAAAAAAATATTATACAATTTGAAATAAAATAAACAAAACCATACAATAAAAATCAACAGGCAATAATCAAAATATAAATTGGATTAAATAATAATATAAGTAAATGAGATCAAAAATTAATTCAATTCAATTAAATATTAATTTGCTAATTGAGATCGCATGGATAATAACATTTATAACAATAATAGATTAATAATAATTAACATCACGCTTTCATTCGTCAATCTCGCAAAACCTCAGGCATAATCAACATAATTTTCCTTCTCGTTCGCTTCTATACAACTGTGAAAGGAAGAACGCCCTGTATAAGCTCGTCTGGGTGAACAGACAAAAAAAAAAATATATATTCAGTAAAATTGTAAAGAAAGAACGACTGATTATGTAAGTATACGTTGTTTTTATAATGTTTTAGTATTTAATCAAATTAAAAATATAGAAACTTCTTGAAGTGCAAAAAGTTCAGTCGTTCCTTCGGTTTTGAAAAAGAAGAAAAACTGTCTGGGACTTGACTTTTGGGAGAGGATAAAAATTTAGTGGAAAATGTACAAAATGGGGAAAAAGGCTTGGAATTAAGGCTTAATAACATTACTTCTTAAACAACACGTTGTACAGAGTCTAGCTACACTAATAAAGTTGTAAACCTAACAGCTTTGGGGAGTTTTTATTTCAGCACTGTATCAACTTCAGACCTACCAAGACGGACGACCGCAAACCACTCCATTGTACGCACCGCCGCCCGTCAGCAAATTGTTTTTCCGTTCAGCCATTATTAGATTATTTCTACTCTGTTTCTCACTCGATTTATCAAGATGGAGTTGACCTTTTTCCCCGTCAAATTACGGAAATCAAATATAACTTTACCACATGTGTTATGTACCCTGAGAATGTTAATATTCGCAACATTTTTTATTTTCTCTATTGTAGCAGCAATGTAAAGAGTAGGTAACTGTAGGCACCGAAGCAGTTCCACGAACCCCAAACGGTTCAACCTTCTTATAATGACTACGTGGCTCGAGCCGAGTAGATTTAAGAGGAGGTAGGTCACAGCGAGATTTTCTCGATCTAAATTGGAGCAGCCCGCCTGGGAGGTACCTCCGCCTTACAGAAGATCGCAGCCAAATAACATTATTTGATTCAAATAGTGTTGTGTTCCTGAAGTGAGTAAGGTTACCAGAGCTCTTTAGAGGGAGGGGTTTCGGGGTCGGCAACGCGTGCGTGATGCCTCTGGTATTGCAAGCACTCGTAGGCTATGGTAAACGCTTACCAACAGGTGGGCCGTATGCTTGTTTGCCACCTCAGTTATATAAAAATAAGCCTGAAAGCTGATTGAAAATACACTGATACTAGTTCAGGAAGTTGCGGCAGTGGCTAGAATACCTGATGAAAATTATGTATTAACTTGTCAAGTATTATTGCTCCATAAGGTGAGGGTTTAATTATTTTATGATTTTTGAATTGTTTTTTCTCAATAACCGCAAAACGCACAGTTTAGATTTTTATGACAAAGATAACTTGAGCATTATATTTACGTCATCGTATCGTATTTACGTCGTTCGTTTCATCCAAGACAGAAACGCGATTGGTAAAACTTTTCTCGATAGATTTATTTTTTAAAGTTGGGTCCTCTGCAACAGTTTTTTCGAAAATACTCTGAGGCTAACTAACAAAAATAACTTTTTTTTAATATTTTGTTAGACAATAGCATAGGGTACCTAAATTCAAGACACTTTAAAAAAAAATAGAAAGCTTTTGAGATAATCGATATTTTCTTATATTTCGCTTACGTCGATTACTTTCGATCGCCTTCTAACGCTTGCTATCTCTTTCCGCATTCAATTACAGTACATAGATAGCGCTGTCACTTTGTTCACTCCGCCCACTCGACAATTTATTATGATTTTTGTATCCTCTTAAATCAATCGATTTTATTATAGCAAAGTAGATGGTTGAATAATTAAACAACCTGCTGAAGTGAATTCCATCCAATTGCGTAGTTTGTTGCTGTCAATAGATTGGTCAGCATCATTTTCAGTTTATCATGACGTTGGGTAATGCACGCTACGCTGACAGTTTCTGTGTTTACGCGATTGCCCAGAAGAAGATTGCTTTTTAAAAGAATCTTCAAGCTTACTGTTTCTCTTTAGCTTAAAATTTCCTTAGGGTATTGTTCAGCTCTACCCTGTTTTTTCTTAACATCCAACAGTCACATACTTTGTCCTGACCCCACACCAGGATTCTCCGTGTCGTGGGTATCTGTGGTGGGTAACTTTAGTTTTTTTTATATTTTTTTTCTTTATTCTGAATCAAAGAATAATATTTAACACCCAGACACAGAACAAACATCAGTGTTCATCACACAAATGTTTGTCCAGGGTGGGAATCGAACCCGCGACCTCTAGCGCAGAAGGCAGAGTTACTACCAACTGAGCTATAAGGCCAGTCAAACTACGAGTACCGTGGTACCACCATGAATGATGCCAACTGAATTATTACGAAAACAGGAATACGTTGGAATGAAATATTTTATCTTAGATGAGGTGGCCGCTGGTTAAGAAGTAAAGTATCTACTGGCTTAAAATACTACAGTAAATTATGCTTTGATGGAGAAACAAGCCTGTGACTTATTATTCCTAACCCGCCGTGATGTGGCACCCCTTTGTCTCGGCTTTCATCGAATTAACTCGACGTAAATAGATCAGAGTACGTGCAATCAAAGACTTATTATGTTTTGAGCTCCAAAATACGTCGCAAGTATATCGACTTATGCGGTGACACTAATACAAGTTAATATTTACAAAATACACAAGAAATAGTTGAGCCATCTAAAGACCGTTACAAACGATCTATAGATAGCTCAACTGATCCAGATCACTACCAGTCGGAAGCGTCCCCATGACGCTGGCGGAATTGCCACGCTGGATGGCAATGCTAATTCGCTGGGCCAAATAAGAGCAAGCTCTCGGGTCACGCGTCGCTTCGATCAGACGTCCTGATATCTTTTTGAAAACCCGGAGGGCCCCGTTTCCCCACGGACCCAGGGTCTCAACCCCAAAAGGCTCAAATATGTAAGCCCTATCAAGACTAACATATTTGCGCCTTTTGAGATCCTCGGCCGAATCTGCCGCCGCACCCGCCCTAACTGATGTCCCCGGAAGATGTGTGCGCGCTAGTGTATTAGTTTTAAGTTTATTTCTGTAAATAAAATTTCTACGGTGACATATATGTGTACTTGTGTCTAAAATATGCCACTCAAAGTACCTACTCCCCTCCTATCCTATCCTACTTCCTACTAAAATTATAAATGCGAAAGTTTGTGAGGATGTTAGGATGTTTGGATGTTTGTTGTTCAATCACGCCGCGACTAACCTACCGATTTCGTTGAAACTTGGAATATATAGAGTTCTTAACCTAGAATATTATATATCCTACTCTTTATGTAGGTACCACGTGAGCGAAGTCGCGGGTCGAAGCTAGTACGAAATAAAATTTACTTGACGAGACTGTTTGAGCAGACTGTAAGAGCAATCACACGACGAGACCGACTCGGTTCTTATGCCGTGTTGAGCTATATGTCACCTCAGATTAGTTTTAAAATGATCCTTATTATTATCCTTATCATATTTGAGGGCATGTGATATACCTTAAAGATATGGACTCGAGCCTACGACCTTCAGATCGCAAGTCTATTGTACTCTTGGTATATTGTAATTTCAACTTAAGCCTAAACTTAAAATAATGTTAATGATGTGTTCACATCACTCACTATATTTTTGTTAGCCTATCGTCAAACATTGTAGTCTTTTAAATACCTACCTACTAATATGTAACTAAATTTGTGTAATCTAAATTCCATTTTGTGAAAAAGGATCATCGAAAAAAATGATAGGCACCAAGCCGTGTTTGTTGCCTGATTCTTCTAGGCTTGGTCGCGAGGAACAGGCATAGCTTCACCTAGTTTCTAAGACGTTTCAAAGTGATCCTAGTGATTTTATTGAAATAAATGCCTTTTGACTTTGACTTTGACTTTGACTTAACACTCTTACACAACGCCCTTTTTAAGTATACCCTAATTTGTGGACAACGAAGATGATTATACTTTAAGAACCACCTATAAGATTTGTTATGTAATTTTTAAGTGTAATTGTTTGTTGTCCTGAATAAATAAAAATAAAAAATAAAAATAAGTCGGGGAACCTCCCACTAGGCCAACACTGCTTTTTTTTTTACACGGAATGCGGAATAATCCGAGGGTTCCCTCTGATTATTCGTAGTTATAATGAATGTGGTCACAAACATTAGCGGGCCCACTTCCCTGTGCCCGGCGGAGCCAACTATTTAATTTTGCGACGCAATTTAACTTTCCATGGAATGTCGGCCACGCGACAGCGACCCGCCATTTTAATTTAAATTAATATAACTTTTCCGGGTAATGGAATAGATAATTTGGTTTGCATGCGCGTTTTATCCAGTCCAGTTAATATTTGAACTTGCCACCACCCTTCATAGCCTTTTTTATATACATATTGCATTTATATGTTTCAAGATTCAAGATGTTACCCAGCGCCTAACTACTCCTCAGTGGTAAGGCATTTATGCTGAGCCGAGACCTTTTTGCTGCTGTGGCACACGATAACATTTAACGTGTTCTTTTTAATAAGTTTTTGTGTGTTATCTCTCTGTCTTAGTTTCATATTTTTGCTCTCTGTGTCTTGCTTTTATTGTGATGTGTATTGTGTGCCAGGTTTATATGAATATTTATATATAAATGTTTGTATATAAATATATAAATGTTGGTATAAATTTTTTTTTCGAGCATCGCAAATTATTATTTGAGGCGAAAGACTGTAAACTTAACACATACCTTAGTAAATTTTTAAAATAAATCTTTAAAATAATACATTTTTAAAATAAATGTTTAAGGGATTCTTCGAAAAATTGCCTGTTTGTACAATTAATGCCGTGTTCAAACGGCACGTGATAGTTCTTGATATTATGTGATATAATAATACATTTTGCATGTAGGTACCTACCTACTGCGTCGTAATATATAAATATGTTTTGTTTCTTTCTTTCTTTCTAAAAGTCGAACTCAAAATAAACTTTATTCAGAAGACGAAAGTATTATTCTAAAATGAATCTTAGAAGACATATCTCACGCCATTTGAACATGACTTAAAGCGTCGTTTGATACCCACAACGCGTAAGTGCTACGCCGCAGCACATATTGTCAATCCTCGACGCAAGAAATTTGTTTATTATTTATCGAGTCCACAGGTCATTAGTGAAATGTGTGTACCGTGCACGGTACTTAGCTCGTAAAGAAGCTCAATAAGATTATCTTAAAGCTTATCTAGAAAGGTTCGGAACTGTAATCCTCCTCCGCAATGAAATATTCAGCGGAGGAGGTACTTAGCGGGCACCTGCTCAGTGCACACCGCGCGCTGAGAGCGGCTAAACTAAATACGTAATGTATGTATGTTTCTGAGAGAGTATGCCCTAAGTAATTCTTTAGAGAATTAACGTATGAGACCATTGGTGCAATTGTGTAATTAATTTCGTAACTTTGAGGTAATTTTAACAATCTTAGCAACATTCAAATCGTTCCCAACTTGACAAGGGAAAACTTCAAGACCTTAACTTCTTCCTTTTCATTTTTAAAAAACTTCAGATGTAGGTGAAATTGATAAAAACATCCTTATAATTACTTACAACTAGGCCCTATGTCTGTCACCATTGAAGAGACAATCGTGATAGGATAGGTCTAGTCTTTCAAGGAATATTTCTGATGTTTGATATAAATCAACCAGATGGTATTCATACCTTTATTATAAAACTGAAAAATATGTTTGCTGTACAAGTGCACTTAAACGGTGGAAGAAAACATCATCGTGGGGAAACCGACATGTCATCGACCCTAAAAATTCGAAGACATGTGTCGAGTACACGAAAGGAGCCTTTATTAGACGCATGATGGATGTCATAGGCCTTTTTCAGTGTCATCATACCTCAAACTGGTCACTGACCAAATACAGGATGACCAAGAAAGAATCAGTAATACAACAAGTAGTACGGTACCAACGGGTTTGTAGATTGTAAAACTTTTGTAATAAGTAATAGTAATAAAGTCATTTATTTTCTCTCACAAAAGGTTCTTAAGTAGAGTAAGAGTACATATGATGCAGCTAAATAGTAGACCTGTTTTGTGGGAGACTGGTGCCTGAGATAGGTTTGAAAAACCTGTATTACAGGTCACCAGGCTCTCACTCCACGGATTGATTGATTGATTTTGTATTTTTAAGCCGTATAATAACAGGATTTCAGCTAGTTTTATGATGGATTAGGCAGCTGTATCTACTAAAGCACTCTACTCTCTAACAGTGTACTTGACTCAACAATATTTCAGTTCAAACAGGCAGCGTAATGAGGATTCATGCGTCGCGTCGGCGTCGGAGCGGTCAGCGCCCTAAATGGCGGGTTTTGTTTACTTACTGCCTATATTTCATCTATGTTATCATTGTTGTAGGTACTTATATGTTTTTAGAAGACGCCGCATAATAGGAAAATCGATAAAAAGGCTGAAGATTTGAACAATTGTATAGGACATGGAAGGAAAACTTCGAAAACCAAGCTACCGCTTGCAACCTATCTCGTATGGTATCTATCATTTCTATCATATTTGAAAGTGCCTCTGATTTCCTCCATTTACATCTTCAAAGATCTCACTCACTTTAATCCTTTCACCACAAGGAACGAAGAACTGAAAGGGGGGGGGAGTATTGGTATACATCATCAGTTACTCGAGACCTGATCAGATCAGATCAGCAACAGCGCTCACCTATCAAAATAGGCCCAACTTTCATCCCGAAGTTTTGTAGCTTCGGGATAAATTTCGGGCCTATTTATGACTTGATTTCTAATACAAGAAGGACAATCCATAAAAACTATTTTAAGGATTGTTTTTCTTGTGTATCATTATGTACCTACTGATGGGATCAGAACGCGACGCACCGTATTCCATGAAACATTTCGGTAATATTTCAGTCATCCGATATAGGCATGTATCTAGGTATATCTGGTCAGGTACTAAAATATTATATTAGGTACTAAGTTATTATACAGTATAACAATAAAGGTTAGGCCATGTTCATATGGGATGCGATATATCCTTGATTGTGTCATTTATAAGTCGTTTCAAAATGATGAATTTTGATTTGAAATTTGGGGACGTGCATTTTATCTCAACGAAATCACAAGCGCCTAAAAGTCAAACTCAAAATTAACTCTAGTTAGAAGACGTAAGGATAATTTTGGAATAAACTTCAGATGACATATGGCACGCCGCTTGAACACGTCTTTATGCGCCTCGGAAATCTCGGTTCTCACATCATCATCGGTGGCATCTCTTTCTCGCACGAGCATAAAGACGAAGCAACGGATAAAACGAAGATTGCCTCGGCGCATAGCTTTAAACGTAGACCCTGTATTAATTTTCCTGTCATTTGTAGTAGTAGAATGCATAGATTAACTCTACGCGTAGAATGCTTGTACAGTTACCTGCAAATGTATCTGTGGGCGTAGCCTCGTGAGCGCATAAATATTGATAGAGAGCTCTCGCTAGTAATAAACTATAATAAATAATAATAAATAAATAAATATTCCGGACATATCACACACGGTTAACTGATCCCAAACTAGGCATAGCCTGTACTATGGGTACCAGAGACTGATATACTAGATTCATATTTAACACCCAGACACAGAACAAACATCTGTGTTAGTCACAAATGTTTGTCCAGTGCGGGAATCGAACCCGCGACCTCTAGCGCAGAAGGCAGAGTTACTACCAACTGAGCTATGAGGCCAGTCATACTACACTACTACACTATAGATAACCATTTACACCTACTATACTTGTAATTATCTGACTGAGCAAATTCTATAGTTTAAATGATAATATGTGGGACGTTTATTCAGGCCATATGATTACCGGCTTTAAGTACACAATGTTTAGTAAAAGTAATTCTAGGCATTACATACTACTAAATTGTAGGCAAAATATTGGTTAACTTATCAAAAATTAACCATGTATTGTAACGTGGTGGCCCCGGCTGAAGAATAGGGTAGCTATGGACTACCTACGAGTATCCGCGGATGTCGTAAGAGGCGACTAGGGGATGGGCAGCAGCGTCATTTTAACAACGATAGCTCTAACTGCGCTCGCCAACCCGTATACCCAGCGTGGTGAGTATGGGCAAATCCCCCCACATGATAAGGAATTTGCTGTCTGTGGGAGAGGCCATGTTCAGCAGTGGACGTCGTACGACTGAAATGAAGATTGTGCTGTACATATTCTTCGGATTTACCTCTGATAACCCCGATGAAAGTCTTTCAACGGAAATGAATTAGGTAGAAATAATGTTAACTAGTGTGGCGGCAGTCTTTATAGTATGAGTTTTTCCTCTAACCAGATAACCAACGGTCGACCCTTGTCCATGAAGTTCAGTGAACACGTCGGCGGTGTTGCCACACTGTCAATCAATAAACCCCGCGGGGCGAGAGCGAAGTAATTTGGCGCGATCGGGAAATATTGCGACCTTGATCTTTAATTGCAAAAATGGAAATATGCCATTGAAGCCAAATACCAAAAAGTGAATTCAAATATTAAACCTTTAACTTGATTCTTCTTCTGGTCGTTTTTTCTTGCTTTAGAGTCTTCTTTCATGCACAAGAAAAAGAAGAACTAGCATTTTGCAAATGCGATTAAACCAGATGTTTACAAAAGAAAATCAGTACAAATGTGGCCGTGGTGCCCCAAATTTAAGAATAGGCCCCTCCATATCTACCTATACGTGTTTTTTTTTTATACTACAGTGGTGGCAAACAAGCTTACGGCCCCCTGATGGCAAGCGGTTACCGTAGCCTATGAGCGCTTGCAATACAAGAGGCATCACGCACGCGTTGCCGACCCCGAACTCCCTTCCCCCCTAAAGAGCTCTGGCAACCTTACTCACCACAGGAACACAACACTATTTGAAACAAATAATGTTATTTGGCTGCGATCTTCTGTAAGGCGGAGGTACCTCTCCAGGCGGGCTGCTCCAATTCAGAACGAGAAAATCTCGCTGCACCCTACCTCCTCCTAAAATATCGTAAGAGACGGTAATAAAGGTAGTGAATGGTCAGCAGCGTCCCCTATTTTAACAACGATAGCTCTGACTGCGCTCGCCAACCAAGTGCCCAGCGTAAATTCTCCCCACATGATAGGAAATCCGCCGAATTGGCCGTGGTGGCCCCGGCTGAAGAATAGACCCCTCCTCCATATCTACCTATCCGCGGATGTCGTAAGAGGCGACTAAGGGAAAAAAAGCTAGGGGATGGGCAGCAGCGTCCCTCATTTTAACAACGATAGCTCTAACTGCGCTCGCCAACCCACATGCCCAGCGTGGTGAGTATGGGCAAATCCCCCCACATGATAAGGAATTTGCTCTGTCTGTGGGGGAGGCTATGTTCAGCAGTGGACGTCGAACGGCTGAAATGATGATGATGATGATGATAGGAAATCTGTGGGGGAGGCCTATGTTCAGCAGTGGAAGTTATAGGGCTGAGATGATGACTGATGTGAATTCAATCACAACTTGTCGTTATAATAAGTATTCTGTCAAGTCAGTAAACAAACTCTACAAGCTTGATAATTAAATATGACTAAACCAAGTAGAAACTGGGGCACTCTAAGGAGGTTTGAGTAAACGGTGTTTATTATTCAGTGAATAATAATGAAATATTCAAGCTATCTTAACTTGGAATTCTTGTGATGTTGCGTCGCTAAGAGCAGTCTCTGAGGCATTTAGAAACTACGTCAGATTGCCTAGGTACCTATATGGTTAGAGCTGTATGTGTGACGTAATATTTATTTATTTAGAATACAGTATAACATCATAACAGGTTTTTTTTTATCCCTAAGGCGATGCCATATGTTATTAGTACATCATAATAAATAGGTACAATTAGATAGGTACTAATCGAAACATTTCGTTTCTATCACTAACTGTGCAAGTTGTAGGAGTTTCGGTGGGTGATTGAAAAAAATATCTACGCTGTTCGCAGACAAGATATTGAGCAGATAGACAGCGAGTGACATGGGGGCAAATTTAAGTAGGTTGGTCCTACAGTGCGGCACTTCCAGCATGGCGGGGCGGCGCACAGTGGTCGAAAAAATCGATCTCCCTTTCGTAGGAATTTAAAAAAAAAAAAGTTACTAATTGTGATGTTTTGAGTATGCAGTTTGGTTGAAAACATGAAAACATTTTATATTAAAGTAGTTATCTGACTGTTTTTGAAAGAAAAACCAAAATTTTCAAAATTTTACGTTAAAATATGCTCACGGCAACAAATTTCATAAGCATATTTTAACGTAAAATTTTGAGCATGGGCCTTTTGGGTGTAGTCTAAAAAACATTGGGGTTGGTATTTATTACATGCCTAATAATATGGGACTAATAAAATATGACTAACAAATTGATTTGTGACACATATACCGAAAATGATAATATCGCACACAAACGTATTATTAAAACATTCAAATCTTTTAAACGGGACCAATCGGGAACAAGATCAAAGGTCAATTGGCTTTCTAAAAGGTTAGGTAATAATGTCTAACATACAAATGGAACAAAATATTCATTTGTGTTACATTAACCCCACGTGGTAATATGGCCCAAATACGCATTTTTAAATAATTCATATCTTCTAGAGTGGACGGTCCCGGACCATGATCAAAAGTCATATGGCTTCCTTATAAGTTGGTTTATAATACCTATAAGTTTCATCCCGAACGAGCGGTAACGAAAGGAGTTATGAGGAAAAGAAAACCCATTTTCATACATTGAAAACCTATAAACTCATATTTTTATGGTTTTTCTTTCAAAAACAGTCAGATAACTAATATATTATAAAAAAAAATCATGTTTCCAACCAAACTGCATACTCAAAACATCACAAGTAGTACATTTTTTTTTCAAAATTCCTACGAAAGGGAGATCGATTTTTTCGACCACTGTGCGGCGGCGCGCGCAGCCGCAGCGCGCCGCCGCCGGTGCAGCTCTCCGCGGAGCACGCGCACCATGTACTTTACCAGCGCCATGTCTCTCCGTACCGACAGCCTGCAGTACCGTACCATACCTAGCACGAACAGACTCGGGTACATCAATAATAGTTTTTGTAATCATCATTGTCAGCCTGATGTAGTCCACTGATGAATATAGGCTTTACCTAAAGAGTGCTACGACGAACGGTCATGAGCCTTTTCTATCCACCAACTTCGCTCAACCTTTACATGTAATCCGTCCACCGGATGTGCGGCCTTCCAGCAATGCATCGTCCAGTTCGTGGTCGCCATTTGAGAACCTTTTTTCCCCAACGTTTGTCGGTTCTGCGAGCTATATGGCCTGCCCACTGCCACTTCAACTTGCTAATTCTGAGGGCTTTCCTTGGTTCAGAATTCCTTATTTCGGATTTTATCATGATTTTGTGAACACTGATTATTTGGCAGCTATGAATAATACTAAAAGTATTTTCTAAGATCTCCCTTTCGAAAGAAAGCTTTTTTACCCAGTTTATTATTCAGTTTGCCTTTTCACAAGAGCAATAACTTTTTAATTAAACTTTTTTATAAAAAATTTGAAAGGCTCTTTATTAAAAAGCAACTATTTCACGCACGAAATACATTTAAAGCACTTATTCTTTAATAAGTTTAAGATAAAATTAGATCTACTGTGTTCTTTAGATTGAGCTCAAGTATTCATAGTAGTTCTTTAAGTATTTTAATAAAAAAAGAAATACAGTGAAAAAGGAGAAAAACAACGAAATAGGAGTCTGTTTGCGACGTTGGCGTAGGCACAGAAATAAAGTTTTACAAGCAGTACAGTTACAGTAGTACAGCTAAGCAGTTGTATGTGTTATAAAACCATCAATCTCTGTGGATTGTTGGTTTTCTTTTAGCCGTATTGGTCAAGTGGGGATAGGTACCTCGACTCACGATTTGAAGGTCGTGGGTTTGAATCCCGGCCGTGTACCAATAGAATTTTTCTATTCGAAAAATGTATGTGCCCATTAACACGTGCTCTTACTGACTGTACATGGCAGCGCTTTCCACGCACATACCTCCACTTGTTTTCTCTCTTTCTGTCCACCTCTATGGTTTTTGTATTTGTGTGTGTCATACTTTTGTTCTTGTTGTTGTGTACAGTTTGTGTGAATAAATGATTTCTACTTCTACTTCTCTTAACGGTGAAGGAAAACATCGTAAGAAACCCGAGGTGTAGTCCGCTCCACACGTATTGGCTCTGTCTTTCCTGTGGATAAAGCCTACTAGGCTGAGAGGATGTATAGGTGCCGGGCAAGCCTACTCCATCTAACACATGTCCCAGGCATTACAGCGTTCTGTAACTGTAAGTAAAAGTTCCAACAGCCGCTGTATAAATTATCGAAAATTATCCGGCTAAAGAATAGGCCCCTCCATATCTACCTATCCGCGGATGTCGTAAGAGGCGACTAAGGGAAAAAAGCTAGGGATGGGCAGCAGCGTCCCTCATTTTAACAACGATAGCTCTAACTGCGCTCGCCAACCCGCATGCCCAGCGTGGTGAGTATGGTAAATCCCCTTACATGATAAGGAATTTGCTCTGTCTGTGGGGGAGGCCATGTTCAGCAGTGGACGTCGTACGGCTGAAATGATGATGATGACCTTACTTTTTTTATACGGGCTCTTACTAATTGCACCAGGAGTGAGTACATCAAAGTGTAAATAAGAGCATCCATGTAGGTAAGTGACTCTACTGGTACTTCTTTGATAATTTTCTGCTGCGTAACGTGGGTCAGAAAGCCGACGAGTTTTATTGACAAAGTTTATACGACACTAGGCGACGCACGTGACTGCGCTCGTAAAACAGAGCATTACTGAAGACCACATTAAACGAGTATACAACTATACTGCGGCTGCAATATGTTGGTACGTGATGCGGCAGAAAGTTTTTAATTTTATTTTATTGGTGATGGTTATGCGTTTGACCACCATCTCACTTCTGCAAGTGAGATGTGTAAGATGAAGCACAAAGTGCTTATTACAGTAGGTATGTTTGTGCTATTAGTGTTATTTATTTATTTATTTTATCTTTATTGCACACAAAAAAATCTATGTACAAAAGGTGGACTTAATGCCAAGGCATTATCTACCAGCCAGCCTGATTGGGTAGAAACCGGGGGTTGGCGTGCGACAAATTGTTTAAATTAACTTAAAACTATACTATATATAACCATACACTATATTTATATATGTATATATATATATATAATACACTGGTTATATAGTGTTGGGTCTGTCTCTCTGTCTGTCTGTGACATATCTACTTATAATAATGTATTAATTGCGACAGGCCTCATAGCTCAGTTAGTAGTAACTCTGCCTTCTGCGCTAGAGGTCGCGGGTTCGATCCCCGCACTGGACAAACATTTGTGTGATAAACACAGATGTTTGTTCTGTGTTTGGGTGTTAAATATTTATCTATTATATATATCAGTCTCTGGTCACCATAGTACAGGCTATGCCTAGTTTGGGATCAGTTGGCAGTGTGAATATGTCCGGAATATTTATTATTATTATTATTTATTATTATTATTAAGATGATTCTAAAAAAAGCTATGTAATCTTACTACTAAGTATTATAAATGCGAAAGTTTGGATGGATGGATGTTTGTTTGCACACCAGAACGACGGAATCGATTTGGAAGAAACTTGGCATAGATAAAGTTACCTACGATAGCATATAGGCTACATTTTATCTAAGTACAACACGAGCGAAGCCGCGGACGCAGGCTAGTCGGAAATATTTTAAGGTATAACTAGCTTCCACCCGTGGCTTCGCTCGCTTCGCACCCGGATAAAAATGAGCCTATAAGTTCATCATCACCATTATTTCAGCCGTACGACGTCCACTGCTGAGCATGGCCTCCTCCACAGACAGAGCGAATTACTTATCATGTGGGGGGATTTGCCCATACTCACCACGCTGGGCATGGCCTATACGAGTAGGTATGTTATTTCACGTTATTTACTTTTTTTATGTTATACGGAGGCAAACATGCTTACGGCCCACCTGATGGTAAGCGGTTACCGTCGCCTTTTGACATCTGCAACACCTGGAGCATTGCTAATGCGTTGCCTGCCTTGGAGAAATATTTCTACATACAATTGCATGTTAATCCGTTCTGCGGTTGCGACATGAAGGAGCAAAAATCATCTTCACATACTCATCTCTTTACAAACTTTCGCTTTTATGATACCAAGCCGTGTTCAAATGGCATGAGATATGTCCTTAATATGTCATATAAACTTCGTTTCAAAATGATCCTCTGCTGAACAAATATCAACGAGTATTTTCATATTCATATTCATTTATTGCCAACATGTATATGGATACAGCTTAGGTGTAAAGGTAGCTTAAGTAAGTACATGTACCCTGTAGGGCGCTGCAAATGTGTTGCTTTACATACATTTAAATAATAATAGTAATTGGCAGGCCCCCCACCCGATGGACCGACGACATTGTGAAGGTTGCGGGAAGTCGGTGGATGGAGAAGGCTCAAGACCGTTCGTCGTGGAACTCTTTAGGGGAGGCCTATGTCCAGCAGTGGACTTCTACAGGCTGATGATGATGAGTGATTGGCAACTTATTCATTTAATGTCAAATAACAGTATAGTATAAACAGTCAAAAAAGCGCTAGGTACCTATTTATGATGTCGTCAGTCGTTTATTTATTACAAAAGCTTATCAGATAGGAATTCTTCCACCGAGTAATAGCATTTATTTAAGAGTAGATTTTTTAATATGTAAAGGAATACGGAGTCTTTTAGTTCTTTTTTAATAATGTCAGGAATTTTATTGTAGATATTTATTAACCTAAATTCAGGACTTTTGTCGAGTATTTTTAGTTTTGAAAAAGGTAGTTATCACTGGTCCTTATTACGTCTATTGTAGTTACTATTATTTTCTTGTTTGGAGACGAAGAAATGTCTGTATTTTATTACGAAGAGGCACATTTGTAATATGTAAATATAGAGTAATGTTTGATGTAGACGCAGTGTTGGAAGGCCCCCCACCCGATGGACCGACGACATTGTGAAGGTTGCGGGAAGTCGGTGGATGGAGAAGGCTCAAGACCGTTCGTCATGGAACTCTTTGGGGGAGGCCTATGTCCAGCAGTGGATTTCTACAGGTTGATTATGATGATGATGAGGGTAATGTTTTTTTCCTTGAAATACGGCTTTGTCCAATATTTACTAGTATTCTAATGAGTTTTTTCTGTTTGTTGTTTGAATACTAAAAGTCAACTAAAAATTAACTTTATTTTAATAACAAAATAAATTTTCAAACGATGACATTTCCGTTTGAACACGGTTCTAGTTGGGTAGTGGGGTTATATACCGCAAATGATCTCCCAAGTTGATTCATAAATCACGAGCGGGACGCACAGTCACACGATCCTATTTATTGGTCTGGTATTGATTGCCTCACATTACGGAGGAGGCATTCGGGTATTATCAATCCCGACGAGTACAGGGTGACAAAGATTACTCTTGAAAACTGACTAACAACATCCTAGGGATGAAAATAACTGAAGTGTGCCTTCAGTTGTAAGCACGCCTGCCCTTACCAGGCCAGGTAAAAACATCTTTAAACCCGAATGTTCAACTTATGACTAATTTGTACTCATCTCTTTGTTAGCAAATATCGTTTAGGTGTATCCCGTCCACTTAACAAGCTAAAGGTTTGGTAAAAAGGTAAAAACAACGAATAAACTCGACTTAAAAACAATTTCTTTAGAAACTGGTGACCTCATGTTTTCCAGATAATTAAGAAGCAATGGACAACCCGTATCAGTGTTCGAGAGTTGCCCTTTTACAATCAGTAGATAGAGAGGCACATGAGGATATTTCCCCAGAGAGATAATACGGAGGAAAACTACAATCTAGAAAAGCCTCCGCCCTCGGCGCTCTTTAGTTTATCAAGAAAGGAATTTATTTGTATATTTCCTATTTTGTACTTTCTCCACCAAATTGACTTTTAGTCTTCAGACTTTTCAAGAAATATTGAACTTGTTAAGGACATTGAACAGGCAAATCATAGAATAAAGTGGAAAAACTTAGAGGAGGCCTATAACCGAAAGGGGCCTTAGCCTATCCTGAAATTCAAATATATTATAATGTTATTTAGTAGTAAAGTAACGTAAAGTAAGGAGTTAAGGAATAATAGCTTATATCTTTTCTTTAACGAATACTGTCGCCAAATTGAAGCTGTACATATTAAAATTTGTTCGAAGAAACCTTGGGTCTACCATGACGTTTTATTGCTATTCAAATGTTTTTTTTTTTTTATACATCTAAGTTAGCAAACAAGCATACGGCCCACCTGTTGGTAAGTGGTTACATGTGAGCGTTTCAAAGTCATAAAATAGCTAGGTATCAATTTTAATAAAAAATAACGCAATATTTTTTTTGTTTATAACCCGAGTCTCGTAGTATTTTTAGGAAAATCTATAAATTCAGTTTTATTAATCTCATAAAGTCTCAGAATTCCCCATACTGACCCATCTTGATGGATCAGTCAATCAGCCTTTTTATGCGATGAAACATGTGATGAAATGCGATGAAAACGATTAAGATACAAGCAATTTTATGCAGTTTAATATAAAATATGTCATGACCTTCCTTATAAGAAGTCAACTCAAGTTATTTCTGTATTTTCATTTGACCTTCTGCCTTTCGTTCAAGTGTTGTTAAATCGTTGGTTACACAATAAACTGCAGGAATTACAAAGAGGCAAGCCAATATTATAGATAAATTGGCACGCGATATCCGTTCCAAGGCTGGCAGGCAAGTTCCGTATACCGTAGCAGATAGAACGCATTGCAGTGCCGATTGGATCATCCAGATGACCTCGGATATCGACAAAATATTTATAATACCTACGAAGCTAGAATGGGGAGCTCTACAAGGTGATTCATAACATGTATACCATCCCGAATGGGGGTTATTCTATCAACGAAATTAAATAATTAAGCGAAAAATAAAACTAATCAAACACTTTCTCAAATGATCTGTTTTTGGTATTTTTATCATCTTTAGAACTAATAACTAAACTTACAAGAAGTTCGGAGTCAAGATTGCTACCGAAAACAGCTGATTCATTGAGTTTGACCTGATTTGACCCCAAAACAGCTGATTTTCGCATAGAGTTTTTTCAATCAAAAATGTTAATCATCAATTACAAAAGTCGTAGAACAAACTTTATTGCCAATTGGGTGTAGAATAAGCCCCTCTCGGGATGGCATACATATTATGAATCACCTTTTATAATCGGCGCTTATACAGTATTATAAAACTCTGCCTTCTGCGCTAGAGGTCGCGGGTTCGATTCCCGCACTGGACAAACATTTGTGTGAATAACACAGATGTTTGTTCTGTGTCTGGGTGTTAAAAATTTTCTTTGCACTGCCTACAAATTAAAAAAAAAGAAAAACATGAAAACTTTTTACGAAATTAATTTTCACCCGCGCACGAAGAAGGATTTATTCGAATGTCGAACTGACCACTACAGAATAGACTACAAAAAAGAAAAAAAGGCGCCAAGCGCTCAATCTTCTGTGCTGTTATCTACACCGAAATTCAGTCTCGATTCGAATAAACTTCTAAAAAATGTCAAGTGACGACGACAATGATTTCGATTCGACTCCAGAATGCATACAATCTGAAGCCTCTGGTATAGTTGGAAACTTACTTCCAGAAAACTCATTTTTGTTTTCAATTGCCTCGCAGAAAGTATAAAAAGTAGAGTATGCATCGCGGGCTTAAATGTGTATTTGTCTTGGGCGATCTTGAACCCCGAGAACGAGGGATTCTATGGTTAACTCCTGAGCGGAGCGAGGGAGTTAAGGCAAGAATCCTGAGTACGAGAATATAGCGCCCTTGACATAATACACTACTTTAAGCCCTCGTTGCATAATCTACTATTATAGACCGCCCATTGTACATATGAATTTATTTAGTCTATAATCAATTGTAATTAGTTATTAAGGTGTGTGTACAATAAAGAATTTTCATCCATTCATTCTTTTATATTTTATTTATTTTATATAGTATAGTGGGCATTTGGGTAGGTTCTCCTAAATTTTATCCGTGGTGGCCTAGGCTGAAGAATAGGCCCCTTCATTATTATCCGTGGATGTCGTATTATGAGGAGCTTGGGGAGTTAGGGGATGGGCAGTTATATATATAAGGCGTTTATTTCAATAAAATCACTTCGATCACTGAGAAACGTCTTAGAAACTAGGTGAAGCTATGCCTGTTCCTCGCGACCAAGCCTAGAAGAATGGCAGTGTGGCTAGTATGGGCAAATCTCCCCAAATGATTGTTTGGGTGCAGGCCGTACAAGGTCGGTCGCGCTGGAAATCTACGGGGAAGGCCTGTGTTCAGCAGTGGACGTCCTACGGCTGAAATGATGATGATGATGATGACTCTTGAATTTAATTATTGCATGGGATAAATAAACCGTGTCAGTTGCTGCGCACAATAAGGTACTTATCTGGTGTAATATTGCCTAACTTAGTTACATTTTTATTGCCATCGGTAACAAGGCATCTGTAAAGCGCGTCACACACAGCAGCTATAATGTAAAAGTGTATTTTAAAGCACAATACATCTCATTACATCTTTCCATAGAAACCGTCAGGAGACCACACACGGCAGCTATATCTCTTTATGTGACGGGAAATATATTATTTTCTTTCTTTCTTTCTTTCTATAATGTATCTTTTTACATCTTCGTATCTTCTTCCTTCCTTCTCTAATCTTTTTAGTCCAGTCCATCCTAAGGTTGCCTGGCAGAGATCGCTCTTAGCGATAAGGCCACCCATTGTATTGCCGTGTAAATTTGTAATTGTGATCTTATGTATTATTTCCGTATGGTGATCAATAAAGTGTTATCTATCTATCTAGCTATAATATACATTTTTACATTATAGCTGCCGTGTGTGAAAGGTTTAAAATCGTGGCATCTTTTCATACATTTTTGGTAAAACTCTGCATTAAAGACAATATTCCGCAATCAGCTTCTCGTAACTTGCTAGATAATAGATCCCAAAATGCGGCTCTCAGGTCCGAGGCCCCTCGGCCTCCACCCTTGACCCGGATGTCGAGTGCATCGATCGCTATTGGAGCATCTCTAGTAGTCATCTCGTGTTGCTGATATCGCCGTATGAGAGAGGCTGATTCACTGAAGGCTTTGTTAGATCATTTATGTACTTACGTTAGGTTAGATACTGGAATAAAATACTTTATTGGAAGATAGGAGAAGGTAGGGCATAGCGAGATTTTCTCGTTCTAAATTGGAGCAGACCGCCTGGGGAGGTAAAGAAGATCGCAGCCAAATAACATTATTTGTTTCAAATAGTGTTGTGTTCCTGCGGTGAGTAAGGTTGCCAGAGCTCTTTAGGGGTTCGGGGTCGGCAACGCGTGCGTGATGCCTCTGGTATTGCAAGCGCTCATAGGCTACGGTAACCGCTTACCGACAGGTGGGCTGTATGCTTGTATGCGAACTCAGTTGTATTAAAAAAAAAAGATAATTATTGCCATTTACAAGCAAAATAAAGGCATGGGTGTTTCTGCCGAAGGCCTAGCCCAGTCACAGCCGATGCAGTCCGGTTCGACTGTTTGTCACGTTGTGTATAGAGCCACAGTTTTTATTGCGACGCAGGTAACTGACCACTATTTTCATGCCATAAAACAAAATACTACTTCTGCAGGCTCATTCTGTAAAGACCTTTCGAACCTCGAAGAGCTGAAACCGCGGTGACTTTCAAATTTCGTATTATGTAGAACTCGAAAACACCTGTACCGAATTTTTACTGACCACCCACGAGTTTCAAGTCAGCTAATAGCTAGAAACTCGTGGGTGGTCGTCGAACTGTCCTAATCTCATCTGTCCTTAGTCTTCGCAGATGAACCTCCCCCCAGGGGCACCTCCCTCCCCCCGCCGCGCCCTGTCGACTAACGAACCTTGAATACTGAGCGTTTTGCGTTATTATCTCGCGCGATGCTGTAATATTGTTTCACTTTACCTTTATTAATTCTGCTTGCTGAATTTTGATGCTATGCTGAATACAAACGAACAATATAGTCCGGAGGGACTGTCAATTTCGACAAAATTATTATTTGAGCAGTGAATTCAATTTTTATTTTTATAACTGGCCTCATAGCTCAGTTTGTAGTAACTCTGCCTTCTGCACTAGAGATCGCGGGTTCGATTCCCGCACTGGACAAACATTTGTGACTAACACAGATGTTTGTTCTGTGTCTGGGTGTTAAATATATATCTATTATGTATATCAGTCTCTGGTATCCACAGTACAGGCTATGCCTAGTTTGGGATCAGTTGACCGTGTGTGATATGTCCGGAATATTTATATTTATTTATTTATTATTTTCTGTTTGAACATGAGTCCCACCTTTCTAAATAGAGGATTTAAGACGAAAATAATCAAACAATCAGGACTTCTAGTCCACCTTTTTTTTATCTCATAGATCGGTAACGCGTGCGTGATAGATCTGGTATTGAAAACGTTCATAGGCTACGGTTACCACTTACCAACAGGTGGCCCGTTTTGTTGACCACCATAGTTGTATAAAAAAAAAATGGTTCTTGTTCTATTCGTGCTGTTCTGTTCTAAGCAGTGTGCGCCATTGATAGAATTTTTTATTTTTTTTTGCTGCTGTGGCGCACAATAACATTTCACGTGTTCTTTTTTATAAGTTTCTGTGTGTTACCTCTCTGTCTTTGTTTCATTTTTTCGCTCTCTGTATCTTGCTTTTATTGTGACGTGTATTGTGTGCCAAGTTTGTGAATAAATGTTTGTCTATGTCTATGTCTAAATTACCCGTTTGGTGAACGTATTTAAAGCCTTGGGATGATATAAGTAGTGTTTCTACATTGCAATAGTTACCAGATAGGTACTGAATACAAGATTTATTGAAAGCCTATGAAAACCCATTCGCTCGCTGCCGATTTTGTGAGTAAGCCCGTCGGCGGGATTACGACGCGATGCGCGCGTGCCGGGATTACCTCCTCCGCTAACAGGTCGGGATTGGAAGGCTTTGATCTGAGTCTCTGAGTACCTACACCCGTATTTTAGTTGAGTGTATTATCGGTTGGCCTAGAGGTACCCCGACTTTCGATTGAAGGTCGTGGGTTCGAAACCGGTCGTTTACCAATGAGTTTTACTGTTCGAAAAATGAAAGTGCGAATTAACACGTGCCTACTGCAAAATGTGGAAGGAGTCTGCCTATCCGAGAAGAACCTGATCTGTGAGGTTGTCTACCATGCTTGGGAATAAAAGTCAAGAGCTTATATTGTAGTTTTCAATCCCATCACACTGATATCAGATTGTCATTTTTTTCATCGCAATTGCTGTCATTCAATTTTAGTAAATTCTTCCTAAATAGTAATTTACTAAAATTGAATGTCATTACGAATACGACGTTAATTTAAATAATACATAATAAATAGGGATGAACGAGAAAAAACCAGTGACACGATAAATAATAAATATAAATAAAAAAATTATCCGGACATATTCACACGGTCAACTGCTCCCAAACTAGGCATAGCCTGTACTATGGGTACCAGAGACTGATATACATAATAGATATATATTTAACACCCAGACACAGAACAAACATCTGTGTTCATCACACAAATGTTGGTCCAGTGCGGGGATCGAACCCGCGACCTCTAGCCCAGAAGGCAGAGTTACTACCAACTGAGCTATGAGGCCAGTCAACGATAGGCAAGTAAGCAATCAGTTAGCATGTAGCTCTATGAGTGTGCTGAGTTACACATACTCGTACTCTCCATTCCGTAAGAAACATTTTCCTCCTTCATCCAACTATAGCTGGAATCTCCTCATTAAGTGATCCCTGAGCAAAATGCTGAAATAATGGTATCCACAAATCCTCAGCAACATTAACATTGCTGTTCCGACGTTTTCGCGGACGATTACCGCTCGCAGCACATATGATGTGTCACACATCGCCGACGCTACGTGCTACTAAATAGGTTTATTTTATGTATATTAGACTAAGGTATATACAAAGTGGTTCATAACATGTATACCATCCCGAAAGGGGGTTATTCTATCCACGAAAAGAAATAATTAGCGAAAAAAACATCAATATGTCATAATAAATTTTTTTTTCAAAAACTTTCTCAAATAAGCTGTTTTTGGTATTTTTATCATCTTTAAACTAATAACTCAACGTACTAGAAGTTCGGAATCAAGATTGCTACCTAAAACAGCTGATTTATTGAGTTTGACCTGATTTGACCCCAAAACAGCTGATTTTCGCATAGAGTTTTTCAATGAAAAATGTCTTAGAACGAATTTCCAAAAGTCTAAGAACAAACTTTATTGCCAATTGGTTGTAGAATAAGCCCCTTTCGGGATGGAATACATATTATGAATCACCTTGTATTTTATATGGGTCGTAGTTTTTAAGTATTTAACATCCTGTACTAGACTAATGTTGCCTGAAATAAATGGTTATTATTATTATTCATGGATATTTAATTAAAATCTCATTTATAAAATACATTTTTTACTACAAAAGTACATCTTAATATCAAAAAAGAATATCAAAACAACTATTATAGTAAAAAATGTTAGCGTGGTATGGGCATGTCATGCGGAGGGAAGAATGTCATGTGACTAGAAGAGCGTTAAATATGAATGTGGAAGGATATAAGGGAAGAGGTAGACCAAAGAAAAGATGGATAGACTGTGTGAAAGATGACATGAGTAGGAAAGGAGTGAATGCTGGTGTGACGTCTGATAGAGGGGAGTGGAAGAGGAAAACATGTTGTGCCGACCCCACATGAAGTGGGATAAGGGCAGGGAGATGATGATGATGATATTATAGTAAAAAATATTATTATTAAATTTCCCAAATCACGGCCGCACCGCAATCGCCGCCGCCCGTCCGGCCGCCACGCTGACGACCGACGCCGACCGACGCTCCGGGGAGCCTCCACGTTTCCAATAATCTCGACAACCTTAGGTATGGATTGGGAGAAAACTGTTGGCAACTTTTGAAGTACCACGGATTGATTATTGATGAAATCATCAAGCCATGACGGATGATCATTGATTGATCACGGTTCAAACTTAATTATTCTGGGTTTTAGGTAGAGTAATCTTGAACTTGTCGAATTTGTCGTGCATTTACTAATTTATATTAATAAATAAAAAATAAAAAAACCAACCATATTTTTTGCCATATTTTTAGTAACTTTATGCATTATTATTATTATATTTTTTTATACAACTGAGGTGGCAAACAAGCATACGGCCCACCTGTTGGTAAGTGGTTACCGTAGCCTATGAGCGCTAGCAGTACCAGAGGCATCACGCACGCGTTGCCAACCCCTCCCCCCTCCCCCCCCCCCCCCCCTAAAGAGCTCTGGCAACCTTACTCATCGCAGGAACACAACACTATTTGAAACAAATAGTGTTATTTGGCTGCGATCTTCTGTAAGGCAGAGGTACCTCCCCAGGCGGGCTGCTCCAATTCAATACGAGAAAATCTCACTGTGATTTGATTGTTTTCTAACCTATTAATTAGAAAATTTTACTTTGTAGCGCTCACTGTATTTTAATGTGTAAATACTTGTGTATTTACACATTAAATATTAACATTAAATATTAAGTTTAGATTTAAATCTATTGAGAAATAAATGATCTTAAACCGTAACAACAGGATATGAAAAAGTTCAAGAAGCAAAAATTTATTGAATTAAATATATTTTCCTACTACTTTCCTATTTTTAGGATTTAATATACTATGTAATAAATAAATATTTCGGACATATTACACACGGTCAACTGATCCCAAACTAGGCATAGCCTGTACTATGGGTACCAGAGACTGATATACATAATAGATATATATTTAACACCCAGACACAGAACAAACATCTGTGTTAGTCACAAATTTTTGTCCAGTGCGGGAATTGAACCCGCTACCTCTAGCGCAGAAGGCAGAGTTACTACCAACTGAGCTATGAGGCCAGTCAGTAGTCAGTATGTAGTTACGGAACATGTTGTGTTAGTACTCGTTGTTAATGAATTTATGTTTTAGCTGGGCTCAGCCCTGGCCTCACAACTGTCCTTCAGAACTAACTCAGCGCATTAGCCGCCCGCCCCGGGGACCGCCCGCATTACCCGAAGTGAGACGTTACAGATGTTTGACTATAGTTTCGGATAATGTTGCCAGTTGTTCGCAGAAGTTATAACAATAAAGAACAATGACGTCACACCCTCTCAGCGTATCTTGTACTTTACGTCAGCGGCTCGGCGTAGGCACTGCTACGACGTAGAATTCTACGACGTAGCGTAGAAGCTCGTAGCTGCAGACTTTGGGATAAATACTATGGACGGCTATAGCTTGCCATTAACTTTACTCGTCTGTATCTTAATCATCATCAGCCTGTAGAAGTCCACTGGACTGGACATGCCACCATGACGAACCTTTTCCAACCACCGACTTTCTGTAACTTTCACAATGTCGTCGGTCCTTCCAATGGTCATTCGAGAACCTTTACTCCCTATAACTTTACTAGTTCTGTGAGCTATATTAATAAAAAATAAAAAAATAAAAATAAATATTCCGGACATATCACACACGGTCAACTGATCCCAAACTAGGCATAACCTGTACTATGGGTACCAGAGACTGATATACATAATAGATTAATATTTAACACCCAGACACAGAACAAACATCTGTGTTCATCACACAAATGTTTGTCAAGAGCGGAAATCGAACCCGCGACCTCTAGCGCAGAAGGCAGAGTTATATAGGGCCTGCCCCTGCCACTTTAACTTGCTAATTCCAAGAGCTATGCCTAAGGCCTTCGTTCTTCTACGGATTTTCTCATTTCTGATCTTATCGCGTAGTGAAACTCCGAGCATAGCTCTCTCCATAGCCCGTTGCACGACTTTGAGCTTGTGTATGAGGCCAATAATTAATGAACAAGTGCCATATATCATCGCTGGACTTTCTGTATCGTAATGTATGAGAAAAACTGGGCATTACAACAATCAGAAAACAAGTTAAAAACGTATCAGGACGTCTGATCGAAGCGACGCGTGACCCGAGAGCTGGCTCTTATTTGGCCCAGCGAATTAGCATTGCCATCCAGCGTGGCAGTTCTGCCAGCGTCTTGGGGACGCTTCCGACTGGTAGTGATCTGGATCAGTTGAGCTATCTATAGATCGTTTGTAACGGTCTTTAAATGGCTCAACTGTTTCTTGTGTATTTTGTAAATATGAACTTGTATTAGTTTTAAGTTCCTTTCTGTAAATAAAGTATACGAAATTCTTCATAAAAAAAAAAGTTAAAAACCCAACACGCAATTAATTAATTTACTTAGCAATTGGTCGGGCTGTAAAAACAAAATGAAAACAGTTTTTATGTTGCAAATAAAATGCTCGCAATTTCCCGACCGCCATATTTTATCCTTGGCACCCGGCGGGCGGTCCATTCCTTCAGGGCCTGGCCACACTGCTGGCATCTCCATTCCTGAGTCTCCAAGTTTGCTATAAAGATTGCTACCTTAAACAGTTCGAAATGATTTGACCCAGCTAGACTTGCTGAATGGAGGATTTTAGGAGGGGGTAGGGCATAGCGAGATTTTCTCGATCTGAATTGGAGCAGCCGAGGTACCTCCGCCTTACAGAAGATCGCAGCCAAATAACATTATTTGTTTCAAATAGTGTGGTGTTCCTGCGATGAGTAAGGTTGCCAGAGCTCTTTAGGGGGGAGGGGGTTCGAGGTCGGCAACGCGTGCGTGATGCCTCTGGTATTGCAAGCGCTCATAGGCTAACCGCTTATAAACAGGTGGGCCGTATGCTTACTTGCCACCTCAGTTGTATAAAAAAAAAAAAAAAAAACAAACCAAAAGCCGCATAAAAAAGTATCACCTACTAGCTTCTGCCCGCGGCTTCGCTCGCGTGGTACACCTACATAGAAAGGTAGAAGGTAGAAGGCCTATATGCTATTCTAGGTAAAGAACTCTATGTACCTACTCCAAGTTTCATCAAAACCGGGTGATTGAACCACAAACATCTAAACATCCTCACAAACTATAAATTGTATTTAGAATAAGCCTTTTTCGGCTTTATCATCATTTCAGCCGTAGAGCGTCCACGGCTGAACATGGCCTATGTTCGATTTATTCCATCGATTTCCAGAAACAATAATTTGGTGGATTTTTCGAGGGGTTGGGGAGGTTGAGAGGTTACACGAGTAGCAAGTGGCGATCATGAATAGGCCAGTTGTGGCCATAGTGACACCATGGCTACATAAAGTAAAAAAAACTCCCTTTCGTTTGATTTGATTTATTAACTCTTATCTATTGGCCTCATAACTCAGTTAGTAGTAACTATGCCTTCTGCGCTAGAGGTCGCGGGTTCGATCCCCGCACTGGACAAACATTTGTGTGATAAACACAGATGTTTGTTCTGTGTCTGGGTGTTAAATATGTATCTATTATGTATATCAGTCTCTGGTACCCATAGTACAGGCTATGCCTAGTTTGGGATCAGTTGACCGTGTGAATATGTCCGGAATATTTATTTATTTATTGGTTGGCTACGTTCCTTACGTCCACCATTCGCCCGCAGTGGGGCAGAACCCGCGCCGTTCGTTGTAAATATGTTGTAAAGGGTGATGGCATCATGTAGCTCTCCTCGCATTTATCACTCGCGGTCGCACTCGGATCCGGCACCACTGGAATAAACCCCATTTTATGTACGAGCTGTAAATATGAAGGTCCCTTAACTGGAGTCAGAACCACGTCCACCCAGATGGTATACAAGGTGATTCATAATATGTATTCCATCCCGAAAAGGGCTTATTCTACAAGCAATAAGCAATAAAGTTTGTTCTACGACTTTTGGAAATTCAACATTTTTCATTGAAAAAACTTATTGCGAAAATCAGCTGTTTTGGGGTCAATTTTTTTTTTTTTTTTTTTTATACAACTAATGTAGCAAACAAGCTTACGGCCCACCTGTTGGTAAGTGGTTACCGTAGCCTATGTACGCTTGCAATACCAGAGGCATCACGCACGCGTTGCCGACCCCTTAAAAAGTTCAAAACGCCCTTTTTGAAGAACCCCATACTGTAGTCCTTAGGGAAAACCTCAGCAGGGAGATCATTCCACAACCTGAGTGTTCGCGGGAGGAAGTTCCTCTGAAACCGCACGGTACGCGACCAACCCGGCTCCAGGGTGTGAGAATTGATCCCCTGCCTATGGCGAGAGGTGCGATGATAAAAGGAAGCTGAAGGCATCATATCAAACAATTCTTCAGAACACAACCCGTTATACAGGCGGTAGAACACACATAAGGAGGCAAAGTCCCTCCTTAGGGTTAAGGGCTCAATACCGCCTGTTAGCTTGGGATCATCGACAATTCTCATAGCGCGTCTTTGAACCGAGTCAAAGGGTCCCAGGTGGTACTCAGGTGCTCCTGCCCAGAGGTGACAGCAGTACTCCATGTGGGGCCGGACTTGCGACTTGTAAAGAAGCAGTCTTTGCCCCGCACTGAAGTACAGCTTCGCTCTGTTAAGCACACCGAGCTTTTTGCATGCCACTTTGACCTTGACCTCTAAATGACTACGGAACTGAACGTCACTAGAGATGTCAACGCCTAGAATCCCAATGCTCTTGTTGATAGTAAGGGATGTGTTCTGGAATTGTGGAGCTACAGTAAATGGGGTTTTTTTAGCAGTAAGTTTTAGTTATTTAAATCAGGTTAAACTCAATAAATCAGCTGTTTTAGGTAGCAATCTTGATTACGAACTTGTTGTACGTTTAGGTATTAGTTTTAACGATAGTAAAAATACAAAAAAACAGCTAATTTGAGAAAGTTTGTGAAAAAAAATAAAAAAAATAAAATGAAAATATTGACATTTTTTTTTCGATAATATTATTTCTTTTATTATTTCTTGTTGATAGAATAACCCCCTTTCGGGATGGTTTACATGTTATGAATCACCTTGTAGAATATACAGCCATACCTTCCGCCTGAAGGTTCGCTCGCACGGTAAAAGTAGGTATAAAAAATGCTATCTCAGAAAATCGGTTCAGCCGTGATTGAACGATAAACATCAAACTTTATGTATGAGTTGGGATGTACAAGGTGTCTCGTAATAATATCAAGGCAAAACCAGATATTCTACATAATAAAATGCAAGAAATATGTATATGTATAACATAGTCTCATAGCTCAGTTGGTAGTAACTCTGCCTTCTGCGCTAGAGGTCGTGGGTTCGATTCCCGCACTGGACAAACATTTGTGTGATGAATACAGATGTTTGTTCTGTGTCTGGGTGTTAAATATATATCTATTATGTATATCAGTCCCTGGTACCCATAGTACAGGCTATGCCTAGTTTGGGATCAGCTGACCGTGTGATAGGTAAAAAAAAAAAAAATTTATATGATTTGCTGTTGATTTACATAAAAAAAACATGCAATAATCAGCTGTTCTGGGTTCAAATCAATTAAAAACTTTGCATATCTATCAGTTTTCAATGACAATACAAGATTACGGTGACTGCATGCTGATCTGCTCTAGGTGTCAGGAGCTGTTCCACAAAACTCCTAAGAAATTTGGCATGATGGTATTGAAATTTACTGAAAATCCAATAGCATCAGTATTGGTTTTCCATTAAATTCCAGTTGATTTGGTAAAATCTTGTTTTAAGCCGCTACACTAGTACCGGTACCGCTTACATCTCGTTCTTCTAGGCTTGGTTGCGAAGAACTAAAATCACCTAGATTTATGACGTTTCAAGTGATCTATGTGATTTCAATGAATAAGATAGATAATAACTTTATTTACAAAAATAAACTAAAAACTAAAACAAGTTAATATTTACAAAATACACAAGAAACAGTTGTCCCATCTAAAGACCGTTACAAACGATCTATCGATAGCTCAACTGATCCAGATCACTACCAGTCGGAAGCGTCCCCAAGACGCTGGCGGAATTGCCACGCTGGATGGCAATGCTAATTCGCTGGGCCAAATAAGAGCCAGCTCTCGGGTCACGCGTCACTTCGATAGATAATAGTGAACTTAAAATGGCCTACAAGTAATTATATCGGAGGAAATCCCTCTCTGCGAAGTCTCCCACGGTGAGAGACTATACTTTTCACTTAAAACTAGTACTTATTCTTACAGAGAGCTCCTGGTGAGTGAACAAGAGAACGGGCAATTGATATCGTGCTGAGAAATGGTTCCCTTGTCATTATAGCGGAGCGATTTTTATAGCAGTGTCCGCTCTTTAGGAAACCATTTTTTTATCGCCGCTCAAAGTTACATTCTCACCATAAGCCTCGAAAACAATTAATCTGTTATTGTAACTGAAGTTCCGAGCTTAAACAGACTTGATGGTGGATGATAAATGTCAGATGAACATATTCCAGAGACGCGGCGTGGAGAGCCAGGGTAAAGCCGTTATTGGACCTATTTCACTCCCACAATGACATCGGTCGTACACCGTCTGTCGCGTAAGAGGATGGTCAGTGACCCTAGTATTTTTAATCGTACTTCATATTTTTCTTAAACATACGTTAATTTCATAGTGATTGCTAAGAACACGATATTTCCTGGAGTGAGTTTAAAGTGAGGGAATGAAAAGTGCCGCGGACGTCAGCTTTCACTGAAGCTTCTGAGCACTGATGTCGGCAGCACGCATCATCGTAAGATGTCAGTTTTAGGACCTAGATAATGCAAAAGTAATGAGTACATAATGAGTACATCAGAGGAAGTTTGAAAGTAGCGCCATTGGCTGAGAAGTTGAAGAGCAAAAGGTTAGCGTGGTATGGGCATGTCATGCGGAGGGAAGAATGTCATGTGACTAGAAGAGCGTTAAATGTGAATGTGGAAGGATATAAAGTCATCGTTTACTCAATATTTTACTGTATCTTTGTAAATGTTCCAATAAACTTTGAAACTTTTGATTTTTGATTTGAATGCAGTTATTGTGAAAAATAAAATAACATCAATTCTTTATAAGGGGAAGGCATAGCTTCACCTAGTTTCTAAGACGTTTCAAAGTGATCCTAGTGATTTTATTGAAATAAATGCCTTGTGACTTTTGACTTTTGGGAGAGGTAGACCAAAGATAAGATGGATAGATTGTGTGAAAGACGACATGAGTAAGAAAGGAGTGAATGACGGCTGATAGAGGGGAGTGGAAGAGAAAAATATGTTGTGCCGACCCCACATGAAGTGGGATATAAAAAAACCGACTATTATCTTTGTTAATGCTCACCCGACGCGGTGAGAGCCTAGCGTCGTTCGAGCGTACACTACGTAGCTCTATATCTATAAAAACGAACGGATGACTGCAGTGACGCGGACGACGCGCGTCGCCGACGGTGATCGCGTGCCTTCAGCGCTAACTGTACGCGACTTCCATCGGTCTATCGGGCCCCCAGAGTGAAACATGCCTTGGAACTCAGAAGCAATTGTAACGTAAAGAAAGATCGCGCTTTTATGTGTTGAGAGGGTCTTGCGAGGGCCTCTTTACGGGGTGGTTACCACGCCCTTCTGACTTCAATGTTCTTCTCAGGGATTTGGTATTACTCGTGTGCGTGGAAAATAAACAGCAGCTTATTCGACCTTGGTAAGATTGCCTAAAAAGAGCCTTCGCACATCTGGATTGTTTCAAAATATATTTTTTTCCTCCGTAAATGAGTTTTTTTAGTCCCGTTTTTTCTAAACCGTGTTACTGAATAGTCTTATTTTACACAGGCTTACTTAGGCTTATATTCATCCCACAACGACGAAGAACATAAGAAGAATATGACCTCGGTGGGAGAGTGGCCGTCTGATACGCAAGGGGTGCTGGTTCGATGTGAAATGTTTGCATGATCTGCAAATATTTGTTCCCGGTATGGGTGTTGCGGTACCATGGTACTCTTAGTTTCTGATACCTACGATACAGGGAATCTTAGTGTGGGGTCCGGACTATGTATGTGACAGATGGGTGTTATTTAGAAAATAATAATTAAAAACTGTGAAAGCACTATGAAATTGTTAAAATACGAATTGCTATGATAATTTGAAAGTAATAAACAAACTAAAGGCGTTTCTTGACTTCATTGTGCTCAATAGCTACGTATTTGGCGTTTAATCTAGGAACTGTAATTATATTACTTTGTTTGCTCGACTGTAGTCGGTATTCCAGGAGCGCGCGCCAACCAAATAAAACAACACAGTAATAGGTCAGATTTATCTGAAGCAATAATGGCTCCCCCTCGGGTGAGATAGTCCCGAACCATCTAACGATAGACACTGTAATGCGAAACTATATGTACCTACTCATTAATATATACCAATCTAATATTCTTCTCGTCAATATACCGATCCAACATATCCAATCTTTGGTATATTCCTCCTTCAGCACTTTTCAACGATTATGAAATGAACATCGACCATCCATAAGGCGGTTTGTTCGTCCATATGGACGGAAATAGGATATAAGTGAACATACATACTTACTTTACATAAGTATGTTGACACAGTAGATTTATCTACTATGCCTTTTTGACCTCATTGTTTAATTTTTTATTTTTATGTATAATATGGGTGTTCGTACTTGTACCTACTGTACCTGAAATAAATGAATTTTATTTATTTTTTTGTTTATTCACCGTGTCAGAGGTTTCTTTCTAGTTTCTTATTATGTTTGTTCTCATAACGACCCTGTTCCTCGACCCCTTAAAATAGCTAACTTAAACTCCTTGATATTTAAGTTAATAAACGATTTGAAATACATACAGAACGCTACGTAATATTTGGTCCTGTATTTAAAGGTTATTCGTAGCATGTCTACGAGCCACAAAGGCGTAGCTATTCGTAGCACGTCTACGAGCCGCAGAGGGTACTACGGCGGCCGAATGTGAATCGTTGTTTTTGTCACATCACTAGCAAGTTGAATTTGTTTTCGTTTTGGATTTGAGTGCTTAGATTTTATCACTTTTGTTGACCTATAAAATTGCTTGTAATAGGTTTCCCAAATAATGTCTTACGATGTACACATGTCACGATTGTTCCCGACACTACAAGCCAGTCATTGTCCCGTCCGTCCCGTCGCTTCATCTTGGAGACAAATCGCCTCCGTCCCGCAATCTCGCGTGACGTGTCATACATCATTACAAAGCCTAGTGCACTCTACTCCGGTATACAGTATGTCTATGTATGCTATCCCGAAAGGGGCTTATATGACACCCAATTGGCTATAAAGATTGTTCTATGACTAGGAAATTCGTAATTTTTCTATGAAAAATCTCTATGCAAAAATCAGCAAGCAAATCTTTTCAAACTCAATGAATCAGCTATTTTAGCTAGTAATTTTAATGCCGCACTATGCATTCTTATACTATTTAGTTACAAAGATGATAAAAATACAAATTTAAAAAAAAATTAAAAACTTTTTGAAATCTACCACGATTAAAAATACGAGCCTCTGATGAAACTAGTGAAAAGTTTATTACATAGTCTAATATATGAAAGTATATAATTGTATGAGTGTAAATTAATTACGCTGGACAAGCAACACTGCCGAAATTATTTTAATTAACAACACAAAGGGGCACGAGCTCACAAAAAAGCAGCCAAAACTCTTTGTTTTATTACAACAACCCTTCCATTACAACAACCAGCGGCTTCATAAAGGTAGACGACGTGAACCTGTAAAATGGAATGGAGAAGGCAACTACATAAGTGAACAAGACTTTTCTGGGACAAGTACAGATATTTAATAAAAAAGGTTGAATCTTATTATCTTATTATTCTGGACATGTCACTCACGGTCAACTGATCCCAAACGGCATAGCCTGTACTATCGCTACCAGAGACAGATACATAATAGATAACTATTTTACACCCAGGCACAGAACAAACATCTGTGTTAGTCACAAATGTTTGTCCAGTGGGGGAATCGAACCCGCGACCTCTAGCGCAGAAGGCAGAGTTACTACCAACTGAGCTATGAGGCCTGTCTTTATATAGAGACAGAGAATATAAAACATTCTAGAAATTACTCCTGTGTTTCATCGATGCAGCTACTTCACTAACGCCTTTGGAGGAAAAATACAGATGATATGATATAAAGAAAAAAAGATGTTCATAGTTTTTTTTTTATATATGTATAAATCTATTTTTTTCTATACTTAAGTTACCAAAATTGTCACCTAGCGATTACTATCACTAAATTGACGTGCCCTTTACGGGCTCATGTTGAATCCATAAATAATATATTATTTATTAAGATCTATTCTGTACAACATGAACACAATAAACTATTCTATTATATTCTAAAAATACTTACTTCTACGAAACTAAAATTATGGCAGGCCTAAATTACGATCGATTATAAGCCCGGCATTCCTATTTCGCTGTCTTCGAACGCATATCGTCGGTAGTGCATATACTAAACATTGATGTGCTCTAGTGTTTACTATGAAGTACTATTGCAACGCAGCACAATTTTGTTTTACTATGTACAAACCACTGTACTGTATAACCATAAAAGATAATTATTATAAAAAAAACATTGTTTTGAACTGGATGTGAAACATAAACATGTGCGTTAAACTAAACCAAAGTTACAATACCAAGCAGACAGTGAAATATTAATTTAAATATTTCATAAATTTCATATAACAGTTAAGTTTGGACTCTTCTAAATGGTTTTAACGAAATAGAGGATGTTTTAAATATTAGAATATTGGCTTAATTTAGAACAAATTATATGTATCACGTTGCGTATTGTATTTAACGATTTAATTATATTCGTTCGATACTCAGATTGTTTTGCTTGTACGCAACTGACGGTACGCGACCGACGTCAACCGAGAAGGCTGCCGGGCTGTTGGTTGCCGTTTATCGAGAAACTGGAGCTTGTAATATCACGTCCTATATTTATGAGCTCCACGCAAACAAAGACTTCCAAACAACGTTATTTAACGACCCGGGGACGTACACTCTCGGGGTAATTCAATAAGAATCCTCTCAAAATAAACTCCAAGGTATCGGCTGCGGCTTGTTTGTACTCATTTAATAAACTTTGCCTGCTCCTTCTGTACTTTCTTTTCACTTCTTGGACGTCAGGCAGTGGCGGTAATAAATATTGATTTACGTCTTATAAAGCCATTACAATGCCGTCATAAACATCCATCGACAAGACGAGTAGATACTTATAGTAGATAGTAGATACGTCTTTCGCTTGATTTACCCGACTACCGGGGGTAAAACGAGGGATCATTATGAGAGCGTTGAGGTGGTGATAGTGGCCCCGCCTTCCAATCCACAGATCGTGGGTTCGAATCCCGGTTGTACGCCAATGGATTTTTCATTCGGATAATTAAGTGCGCAAGGAAACCGGCATGTCCTGGAACCTACAAATTCGAAGACATGTGAGGGAAAGGAGCCTATAAGAGGCGCACTTTAATCCTTTTCTGCACTGATTCTTACATAGAAGGTCATAGGTCATAGGTCATTTCGAGGCCACCATACCTCAAGCAGTCACTGACCTAATATAGGCACGAATCAGTGACACAACAAACAACTGGGGTATTATCGTGCAGTATCAGGTGCCCTAACTTTTTTGACAAACAGTTTATACTGGTTCAAAGGTATCTCATCAAATACTATTAAGATTTTCTCGTTCTGAATTGGAGCAGCCCGCCTAGGGAGGTACCTCCTTACAGAAGATCGCAGCCAAATAACATTATTTGTTTCAAATAGTCTTGTGTTCCTGCGATGAGTAAGGTTGCCAGAGCTTTTTAGGGGTGGGGGTTCGGGGTCGGCAACGCGTGCGTGATGCCTCTGGTATTGCAATCGCTCATAGGCTACGGTAACTGCTTACCAACAGGTCGGCCGTATGATTGCTGTCCACCTCAGTTGTATAAAAAAAAATATATATATACGATCGGAGACGTTACTCTACGCTATATAACCACGGTCATGTCATTTCATTTCATTTATTCAGTCACAATTTTCTTACAAATTATATATGAATTTTACTAAAACTAAGATAAAAATACACATTTAAAATAAAAACACAGTTTATAAGATAGAAATTGCACACATTAGATTAGATATGTACCGACGTGCATGTATGAGGAATGTAATGAGAGTGAATGAAGCAAAAGAGGTATGTCAGGATCGTAGCAAGTGGAAAGCCGTGGTTTCTGCCTACCCCACTGGGAAATAGGCGTGACTTTATGTATGTAAGTATTTAGATTTTTTTATTTATTTTATTTATAACTTTTTACAGAAAGAAACTTAAAACGAATACAAGTTAATATTTACAAAATACACAAGAAACAGTTGAGCCATCTAAAGACCGTTACAAACGATCTATAGATAGCTCAACTGATCCAGATTATTATTTTGATTAGATATGACATTAGATTACATTCAATTGATTAAAATTAAGATTGCACGCTTAATATGACCTACCTATGACTTTTCATGGAACCACGCCATGCAACATTCCCTGCCCCCCCTCGATGCATAATGTATGCATTGCGTGTGTGTCACTCATACACTTGCACTTGCCTCTAATTTCACACATGCATTTATAAATATCATTAAATAAAGACGGTCATGTGCGAGAACACGCGCCTTGAGGGTTCCGTGCCATTACTGACAGACTGACAAGCATACAACAAAGTGTAAAACCATCCAACCAACACAAACCTATTTATTTATTTGTAGGAAAACCAACAGCGGTAATAAATTATAGATAACTTAAGTGGAAACAGAACAAGCCAATTATAGGTTTTCAAGTGTAGAAAAAGCTTAATCAAACTAAAGTTTAAACACATTGCCAATACGTCTTGTAAGTTGTTTTTTCCAAATGAAGTACGGAACCCTAAAAGGTTTTAAATGTTCAACCACACATCATGGCATAGAACATGGCACAAAGCCTGTATTTATAAAAAGCTCCAATAGCGACGTCCTTCACCCTCTCACCCTCTGCATTGCGTTTGCGTGCAGGGATGAAATATCTGTGTTTCCTGTTGGAATTTAAATCGATCATCATTCCAATTTGTGACTTCAAACTACACACAAAATATATTGGTGGCGACTTTTGAACGCGACTTACTGTCGCAACTTCTTCAGCTTTGTTATTTGAGACGAAGTGCAACCAACCAATTTGAGCCATTTATCAGAAATCATCATTTCAGCCGTAGGATGTCCACTGCTGAACATAAGCCTCCCCCATAGATTACCAGAAACAATAATTTAGGGGGATTTGCCCATACTCGGCACGCTGGGCATGCGGGTTGGCGAGCGCAGATAAAGCTGCCCATCCCCTAGCTTTATTTCTCTTAGTCGCCTCTTACGATATCCACGGGTAGAAATGGAGGGGCCTATTATTCAGCCGGGGGAAATTTGAACGCTTGGAGTCCCGCCACAGTGTCAGTTTCAGCTCTTTTGTGGTGAGGGTACCGACCGAACATCTTTCGACCTACCTAAAAGAAAATCTCTGGCCGAAGGGTGTTGTGTTCCGTCGTTTCCGCGGGCTAACTACTGCCTAACTACGGCTACTGCCACGGACCATTCGCGCCCCACGTCGCAGTTTCTACGTCGCAATTAATTGTGTTATTTATATTATTATGTATGTTAGTCTTTAAGGTATATATGTATAATATGGGCCGTAGGATGAGAAAAATTCCATCTGTTTTTTTATTCTATTGTTGCCTGAAATAAAGTTATTGTATTAAAAAAAACAAGTGCGGTAAAGTTGAAAGTTAAAGGTAAAGTTGTGGAATGCCCTGCCCCATGTCATACGCGATAGTCCTTCGGTTAATGTTTTTAAGAGGAAGGCAAAAGAGCATTTTCTATCTCTGTAAGTACGTAGGTATTTAAATTTAAATTATATATATTTTTGTATATTTGTTTTATTGTTTCACAAGTAGGTATGTATATTGTAATATTATTATATAAGTAGTTTGTTCATAGTGATAAGTCTATATTTAGGTATCTAATATAAGTATATTTTGTTAGAATAGTTTGTTTATACATCTACTATTTTTTTATTCATTGGTCTTGTACACGAACCCTACCTCTATAACCACCTATCTCTAGCCTCAAAGGTTTGCTGGAAGAAAACTCTTTTTAGGGTTAAGCTCGCCTTTGTACATGTCCTTTCATTTAGTTTGTTTTTTTTGTATGTGTTTTCTGTGTACAATAAAGAATAAAGAAGTGCTACGATGAAGCTACGAGCATGCTACGAAATCCCTGCTGCGTAGCTTTATAGACCGCTAATTCCAGTCTTTTGTGTCGTGTCCTTTAGATATGATTTAGTTTGTGATTTGTTTGCGAAGCAGTTGTCGTGCCTGCGCACATAAAGCCGGCACACCACCCGGTCACGCGAGGCGCGAGCTAATAGCGAGCTATTTTCGCGAATAGTAAAACTTCATACAAATTGTACCTTTTGTCAGCTAAACTGGATTATTGAATTTTATGGCGGAACGATTGCGTTTTCAACTTGATTCACGAGCTTGTACTTGAATATTTTAAAGTTATGCGGCTTTAAACAGTTCGAACATAAAAATTTAAATAGCTTGAAACTTAAATGATTTGTGGGTAGTATCTTTCTATTTAAATTTAATAATATTCAGCTGGTAAAATAAAAAGCATGATCTTGAATATCCATAACTTTAAAACTTATTGAACAGCATTTATTTGTCCCGAATTTAAAAAAGTTATGTTCACATTTTCAAAAACAAAATGCCATAGTTTCACAGTTCAGGCTCTAGGGAAGACTAATTACTCGTAGAACGCAATTGTGTAGTTTCATAGCTACAATGTAAGTAGATTAAAACACAAACACACAGTGTAGTGAGTTGTTACGTGTGTGTTGGACGGGAAGCCTGTCATTAGCCAACGACTGGCCCTAATTGGAAATGGATTGCAAATTAGCAGAGTAAACCACCCGCTGTAGGGCTGCGCCGTCACTGATTGCACTACTTCACTGATAATGAAAAAAAGAAAACACCACTTCTTAATTGGCTAACCCTGGTATTCTGTCACCATCAAACTTTTAATTGGCCCTCAGCATACGAGTACATATATCTTTGGTAGGGTTCATTTATTTTTTCCTTTATATATTTCTGAACCTAAGTTTTCTCAGATGCAAAATAAAATATTATTTTAGTAGTTAATACGCTTTACTCCATTAAAATTGGCAGCAGTCTATTGTGCCAAATTAGATTTATTGACAACCTCGGTGGCTTACCAGGCATTCGATTCCCGCTGCGGGACAAATGCTTGCATGATCTGCAAATATTTGTTTCGTGTCTGAGTGTTGTGGTACCATGGTACTCGTAGTTTCTGATACCCACGACACAGGGAGTCCTAGTGTGGGGTCAGAACTATGTACCTATGTGACTATTGGGTGTTATTTGCGACTTGCGTCTCAGCCGAGCACTCGCCTGCTGCGCCACTGAGATCGTCACTTAATTGTATCTTTGACTGTTTTTCATACTTGCTTTCTTGTCGTTTCACTGAAGTCAAATTCAAAGTCAAAAGGCATTTATTTCAATAAAATCACTAGGATCACTTTGAAACGTCTTAGAAACTAGGTGAAGCTATGCCTGTTCCTCGCGACCAAGCCTAGTTTCTTGGCCATCCTGTATTAGGTCAGTGACCAGGTTGAGGTAGGTATTGGTACCATGGGGTGGTAGGTCGGATAACCTCCTCGCGGTGCACCCTGGTAACACCATGAAACATTTCTGCAGAGTACTGGAGAAATGTTTCATGGTGGCCAATAATCCGACAAGGTGGGCCTCTCCGCGTCCCCTTTGTTTAGCAAAGGGCACTGCGTGATGAGGCAGGAGGGACTTCCTTATTCTCTTCGCCTCATATGGGTTGGGGTCGGGAGTTTCGGGAAGTAAGTAAGGGAGTGTTCCTGTGTTCCTGTCCGGAGCTAAAGGAAGAAGGGCATTCATTGCCGTGGAGGTGGAGGCGTGGTGGGTGGTACTTACCCTATCCCCCAGCCACGTCGGAGGGCATACGCCAACCCTCCAGCCGGTTTCGCGTTGCCTCTTCAACGACCTCAGTTTTGGCGTTAAGGAGGTACGTCGGGGTTGCGCGAGCCGAAGAAGGCTTGCCTTAATTGGCCGGTCTGAGAAAGGAAAATCTCGAGACAAAACCCGTGAGACAACACGTTAAAACCTGTGGATACCGGGGGACCTCCACAGTAAATACCCTTCCCCGGGTACAGAGGGCACTGCTCGGGGTGACGAAATACTTCCCTCACACTCGTGGGATCAATATGGATAACTTACTTAAAACTAATTATGACGTTGGCGGTTCTGACCGTGAGATGGACGAAGGTGGCGCATCTGCGCGTGAGAGTGCTGAGAAGCAACGAGGCGAAGCTCGCGCTTCCCCCCGTTCGTTACGCAGCAATCGCTTCTCTCTATTGGAGAAAGATTGTGAAGAGGGAAAAAAGGACAGGAGTCCTTTGAGAGAGGAAAGACGGCTTGAAGTCGTAAAGAAAAAACAGCCGCGAAACGCTGGCAAATTAGTTAAAGGCCCTTCTCTGGGCCTTACAGAAAGCGACAAGAGCATCCGAGGGGAAAACTGCATCTCCATAGACGTGGTTCCCAGTTCGGATATAGAGCTGCCGTCGAGTGACACTGAGACTACGGACAGGGTAGGCAGCCGCCGAAAGCGGCCATCTTCCTCGTCCCTCGTGCCTGGGCATTTAGACTCGGACACAGAGAGCGAAGGAATAGCGTCCGCTAAGGTGGGGTCGGCCAGGAGAGGCAAGGGGAAGACCGTCAAAGCTGGTCCTTCCAGGCAGGACTTCCTAAAGACTGCTCAGGCGCCTCTGGAAGACATCCTGAAACGCAGGCAGTATAAGAAGGGGCAGGCCGCTGCCGTCACTAGCCCTGACACTGAGTGTCAGTTCGATTTGGTCGACGTGACTGACATAAGCAGGCTTAATGTCCAAGAGTTGAAGGCACATGCGGGCGAAAAGCTCAATTGTATCTTAGAGGTTGGCAGGAAATCTGGAAACCTCAAAGGAGAGTTCGTGAGCAGGCTCAAGAACTCGACATCAACCCTAAGGGAGGTGCTCGAGGCTCTGGTGAGCAGGAGCGAGTCGGAGGAGACGAGGCGGCTTACAGCAGATAACAGCCGCCTTCGACTCGAGGTCGAGGCCTGCAAGGCGGAGATGAAGGCGCTGCGTCGCGGCTTCACCGAGGCTAAGACGCAAGCTGCTGCCGCTACAAGCGCCGCCGCTGCTGCTGGTACTGAGACGCAGGCACATCCCACCTCTATACGAGGAGCTACTGAGTTAGTGGAGGAACTGAAGCGCTCCTTGATTTCCACATTCGGAGAAATGCTCAATGCACGACTCGCGGTGATCGAGGACCGGCTTCTGCCTGCCCCGACGGTTCGTCCGCCTCTCCGAGCGGATGCAAAAAAGGCGGCGGAAACTGCCAAGTCACACACACCGGCGTCTGAGCCGGCTCGTAATCTCACTTCCAAAGTGAGCAAACGGGCTAGCCAGGCCCCGAAGACTTCTGCTACACCTGTGGCACCGGCTGCGGGCCCCTCAAATTTTACAGGGACCCAAAACGCCAGCGAAGACTCCCCCTCCACCGTCCCTCTGGCGAATACCTGGGCTAAGGTGGTGGGAAAGGGCAAAGGGAAGGGCAAGGGAAAAGGAAAGTCCTCCCAGCCTTCTGCAGCACCCGCAACTGCCCCTGCTTCTCGTGCCTCCACCACCACTAAGTCTAAGCCCAAGCCGGCAGCATCCACTGCAAGGGCGGTGCTGAGATCTCCTAAATCCGCGGCGGTCGTATTGGCTTTGAAGCCTGAAGCCGTGGAGAATGGGGTCACATACAGTGACGTGTTGAAAGTGGCACAGGAGAAGGTCAATATCCAGGAACTGGGTATTGACCAACTCCGTTTCCGCCAAACGGCCACAGGAGCCAGGATGTTGGAGATCCCTGGCTCCCAAAACGATGAGAAGGCGAATAGACTTGCGGAGAAACTTTGCGGGGTCCTGTCCGAGGTGGCGAACATCGCCAGGCCCGTTAAACGTGTGGATTTAAGAATCACGGGCTTGGACGATGCGGCCACTAAGGAGAAAGTGGCGGCAGCAGTTGCCACTGCGGGCAGCTGCGATGCGGGTCTTATAAAGATTGGGGAGATCCGTCGCGGCTCATACGGCGCCGGCTCGACTCTTGTCTCCTGCCCAGTTTCGGCAGCCAAAGTGGTGCTGGCAAAGGGCAGGCTTTTGGTGGGGTGGAGCTCAGTACGAGTGGTGGCGCTAGAAGAACGTCCCTTGCGCTGCTTCAGGTGCATGGGGCTGGGGCACACACGCCCGCAGTGTTCCGAGGCGTCAGCGGACAGAGGGGAACTGTGTTTCCGATGCGGAGGCACAGGTCATCGGGCGTCCAGTTGCAAGAAGGCTGACCCACGCTGTGCAATCTGCGCGGAGTCGGGTAGGCCTTCTGGACATGTAATGGGGGGACGCAAATGTGCTCCCCCGAAGACGAAGCGAAAGGTCACTAGGACCCAGGACGTCCCTGCGACCTCAGAACAGTTTGCTCCCAGAGCTGAACGCCATGCGGCCAGCGAGGAGGCTGTAATGTCGGAATGATGGATCAAGTCCGGCATCACAACCTCCTCCAGACGAATCTTAACCACTGTGCTGGGGCTCAAGACCTGCTTATGCAGACCCTGGTACAGTGGAAAATAGACCTAGCTGTTGCTGCGGAGCCGTACTACGTCCCCCCTCATCCCTGCTGGGCTGGGGACCTGGATGGCTCCGTGGCCATTATAGGACGATCGGGTGACGCCCCCTCCCTCTTTGTAGAAGAGAGAGGTCCGGGGTACGTGGTGGCTAAGTGGGGGGAGTACGCAGTCGTTGGCGTATACTTCTCCCCCAATAAACCCGCTGCGGAGCTGGAGCTCTTCTTGGACCTCCTTGCCGCAGCGGTACGAAGACAGGTAAGGGCAAGTGGGTACGGATAGTACGGTCGACCTGCCTATTTTAGCTATATGAGGTACTTAGCTGTAGGATGATTCGGGGTACAAGTTCCGGCGTAAATAACGTTCAATTCACTTGGGTAAGCACACAGTTTAATCAAGCTAAGCACAGTCAATAGCATACAGATAGAAGAAGAGAAACAGAGCACAGCACAGAGTAGATATTATAAGCACTAGTATGAATGTTCGTGAGCGCGTATGATACGTAAGCAAAACAAGCGGGAGGCTAGTCGCGAGCGGCGTGCGGTTGGCGTCAGAGATAGGATCGGACTGGCGGGCGTGCGCGCGCGCGGAGGGGCGAACACTCGCTTGCCCGAGGCTGCGCGGGAACCGGTCGGCCGGCTATCACGCCACCTGTGACGTCACGCGGGCCATGCGCCGAGAGGCTATGTCCACTGTACGAGCGTGCGGTAGACTAGCGGATGCACCTTGCTTGATACGGTAAGAATGTGACTGTGCGAGTGAATATTATATGTGTGTGATGAATGATGATGGATAAATGAGTAACTTATAATAAGTAGGTATGTAAATACTAGATGTAATATAAGTTGTAATATTTATGTAATTAGCTAGGTAGGTTAGGTAGGTATAATATTTATATGTTTATCTATGTATGTGTGTATAGTAGTTATGTAAAATAATATAGCAAGTAAGTTTATTGAATACCTAACTAGTGTGTGTATACCATAGGTAGGTGGGAAATAATGTGGGAGAAGCCCACATCACTCCCCCCTAGAGACCTGGTTAGGGGCGATAAAAGTCTGGGAATCGAACCCGTCGACCAGAGCGTGTTGTTTTAGGTGCGACGGTGACAGGTGCTGGAATCGGTACGGCAGTATCCGCCTTAGAAGGTGGAAGTGTATCGTTCGTATTCCTGCTGTCTTCGTCAATTTTGTCGGTAAGTATGAAAGCTGGTTTAAGACGATCTATTGAGACGGTTACCGGTTTGCCTTTGACGAGGAGTTTAAAAACTTTATCACCTCTCTCTAATACCTTGTGAGGGCCTGTGTATGCTGGTTGAAGAGGAGGACGCAAAGCGTCTTCACGAATGAAAACGTGTTCCGCAGTTGCGAGCTCCTTGAAAACAAAGACTTTGTGTTTGCTATGGCGAGAAGCGGGGATGGGTTTGAGTTTTTCGGCAAATGAGTTTAAGCGCGCTGTAAAATCTGTCAAGTCAGATGTACAGGGTGTGCTCGGGTCGAAAAATTCCCCGGGAAGTCTCAACGGCTCGCCATATAGAAGTTCAGCGGAGGAGCTTTGTAGATCCTCCTTAAAAGCACTACGGATGCCAAGAAGCACCAAAGGTAGAACTTCTGACCAATTGTGATCAGCGTGACAGGTGATGGACGCTTTTAACTGCCTGTGGAAGCGTTCCACAAGTCCATTGCATGCTGGATGATAGGCGGTCGTACGTCTATGCTGAAACCCTGAGGTTTTTGCCAGGTATTGAAACAGCGCGGACTCGAACTGTCGCCCGCGGTCTGTAACAATATCTGTTGGCACGCCGAATCTGGAGATCCACCCAGAGATGAGGGCTTTGCCCACAGTTTCTGCGGTGATGTCAGATATGGGAATGACTTCGGGCCACCGCGTAAAACGGTCTATTGCCGTCAGGCAATATTTGTAGCCCTGCGAAACAGGTAGGGGGCCTATGAGGTCAATGTGGACCTGCTTGAAGCGCGCACGGGGTAAGTCGAAAGTGCTTAAAGGTGCAGACACGTGTCGACTTACTTTTGCACGCTGGCAAGCCAAGCAAGTTCGGGTCCAGTCTCTGCAATCTTTTCTAACCCCGGGCCACACAAATCTTTCGGCTACCAATTTGGCAGTCGCTGAAGGGCCGGGGTGACTGAGTGAGTGGAGACTTTGGAATACCTGCTGCCGAAATTCCTTTGTGACGAATGGTCTGGGAGTCGATGTGCTGATGTCACAGTACAAAGGAGTTCGACTTCCAGGGTAATCCATCTTTCGGAGGCGGAGAGATGAGCTGTCTGTGAGGTATTGAGCCAGTTCTACAACATCCTCATGGGCTTTGCTGAGGTCAGTTAGACATATTGGAGCGTCCAGTTCTTCGATACGAGATAAGGTGTCGGCCACGACGTTGTTTTTGCCAGAGATATGCCTTATGTCGGTCGTGAACTGGGCAATATAGTCCAAATGTCGAAACTGCCTTGGCGAACAGTTATTCTTTCGTTCATGAAAGGCATAACTGATCGGTTTATGGTCTGTGTAGACCGTAAAATGTCTTGCTTCGAGCATATGCCTGAAGTATTTAATTGCCTCGTAGATCGCGAGCAGCTCGCGATCGTAAGGCGAGTACTTCGTTTGGGAAGACTTAAGCTTCCGGGAGAAGAACGCTAGTGGTTGCCACGCGTCATTATGAAGCTGTTGTAGGACAGCGCCCATAGCCGTGTCTGATGCGTCTGTTACCAAAGCTAGCTTGGCTTCACAATTTGGGTGAGCAAGAAGAGCAGCTTTGGATAGGCTTTCCTTGGTCTCCGAGAAAGCCTTCAGAGCATCGTCGGTTAGGATGATGGGCGTGGAACCTTTGACTGACCCAACAAGGAGAGCGTTTAGAGGTGCTTGTGTTTGGGCGGCATTAGGCAGGAAGCGCCTGTAAAAATTGGCCATACCCAAAAACCGTCTAAGCGTCCTTACATCCTTGGGTGGGGGAAAGTCACGTATGGCCTGTACTTTTGTGTCCAGTGGTTTGGTTCCGCTCTCTGAGATCCGATAACCTAGAAAGGTTACCTCGGGAGCCCCGAAGACGCACTTGGACACGTTGATCACCATGCCATAGTCCTTTAATCGAGTGAACACTTGGCGCAGATGATTTTCGTGTTCGTCTTCATCCCTGCTATAGATTAAAAAGTCATCTAAGTAACAATAGACAAAATCTAGCCCGCGCATCATCTCGTCCACGAAACGTTGGAACGTTTGACCAGCGTTGCGCAGCCCAAACGTCATGAACGGAAACTCGAACATACCGAACGGCGTAGTTATAGACGTTTTTGGTATGTCCTCCGCGCAGACTGGTATCTGATTGTAAGCCTTCACAAGATCGATGGTGCTGTATATACGGCAACCAGCGATATTGTGAGTGAAATCGTGTATGTGGCGAATCGGATACATGTCTGGGATGGTTCGAGCGTTCAATTTCCTATAGTCACCACATGGACGCCATCCATTGTCCTTCTTTGCTGCAAGGTGCAATGGGGACGACCATGGGCTTTCGGAAGGTCTAGCCGTGCCGTTCGCTAGCATAGCTTCGAACTCATCCCTAGCGATTTTCAACTTATCAGGTGCTAAACGCCTAGGTGTGCATGAAACCGGTGGACCGGGTGTGGTGCGTATGTGGTGTTGTGTGTTGTGAGGTATCAAGCGTTGTGTACCCGCTGGTCGCGTAATATCAGAAAAATCCCGCGACAGAAGAAGATGATACCGTGAATCGCCAGTCAGAACCTTTACAGAGGAAATATTTTTAGCGTTAATAGCCAGTGAAGCTGGAGTAGATAAACTTGTGACATTATCAATAAGTTTCTTGTTTTTACAATCTACAATTAAATCATAGTGGCACAAAAAGTCTATTCCTATAATTGGCTTGGTAACATCAGCCACCACGAAACGCCACGGGTAGGTCCGTCGAAGTCCCAGGTCCAGGTTGAGGTGCGCGTAGCCGTAGGTGTCGATGGTTGTCCCGTTGGCCGCGGTGAGTTTGTAGTTCGTAGGTGCTCGGCGCTCTTGTAGGCGAGATCGTGGGAAAACGCAGAGGTCGCTACCGGTGTCGACCAAAAACTGAGTCTTCGTACAGCGATCAGTTACGAAGAGGCGACCTGGAGTGTCAGGGCAATCGTCTGTCGCCATTACTGAGGACTGCCCGCGGCATTTCCCGACTTGTCGAAGTCGCACGGTTTCTGGCACTTGATAGCCTTCGATTTGAAGATGGTGTGGTACCAGCACACAGGGAACTGACGATAGCTCGAAGCAGATCTAGTTGTGCTGCGTGATGAGGAACGGTGACGTTGGTCGGAACGGTGACGTCGGTCGGAACGGCTGTGACGACGCGAGCGTGATTCGCGTGTATGTTCGTCGAGCTTCACCGCGAGGCGCTCCACCATCTTCCTAAGCTCGGCGATCTCACCGGAAGTGCTGCTGGCGGGTTCGGTCTTGCTGCTGGACGCGGAAGCTGCTGCGACGTTACCGGGTGCAGAGATTTCCTGGATGCGGTCTGCCAGATCTGCCAGTTGTTCCAGGTCCTGGGAAGGTTGGGACGCCAGCACCGTCTGGATGCTGCGTGGCAGGCGGTTGCTCCAGATCGTCCTTAAAAACTCTTCTGGAACACTCGGTCCTGCCAGGTCCTGCAGATGACGGAGGAATTGGGAGGCTTTACGGTCACCAAGTTCCTCGTGGGTGAGGAGCTGCCTGACCTTCTTCTCATGGGAAGCAGTGAGTCGCCTGATCAGCTCGCCTTTAATTTTGTCATATCGGTTCCGGGCCGGCGGGTTGATGATGATGTCCTTGACGGCCTTTGCATGGACAATATCGAGTTTCGTGATCACATTGTTAAATTTGACAGTGTCTTCCGTTATTCCGAAATTCTCGAATTGTCCCTCTAGTATCGCAAACCAAATATCGGGATCGTCCGGTGAAAACGGTGGCACCTTTAAATTTAAATTCACAATCTCGGACGATTCTCGTACGAGTTCAGTGGACCTGCGCATTTTCTTCGGCCGCCGCGTGGTAACGCCACTTTGTGAGCCAACGGTTTCCGAATCGCTGCTACTGCTGCTAATGTTGTCTGCTTTATCATTGCTCATTTTCGTGTTCTCGAGGGTCACCAATAAGGGCAAGTGGGTACGGATAGTACGGTCGACCTGCCTATTTTAGCTATATGAGGTACTTAGCTGTAGGATGATTCGGGGTACAAGTTCCGGCGTAAATAACGTTCAATTCACTTGGGTAAGCACACAGTTTAATCAAGCTAAGCACAGTCAATAGCATACAGATAGAAGAAGAGAAACAGAGCACAGCACAGAGTAGATATTATAAGCACTAGTATGAATGTTCGTGAGCGCGTATGATACGTAAGCAAAACAAGCGGGAGGCTAGTCGCGAGCGGCGTGCGGTTGGCGTCAGAGATAGGATCGGACTGGCGGGCGTGCGCGCGCGCGGAGGGGCGAACACTCGCTTGCCCGAGGCTGCGCGGGAACCGGTCGGCCGGCTATCACGCCACCTGTGACGTCACGCGGGCCATGCGCCGAGAGGCTATGTCCACTGTACGAGCGTGCGGTAGACTAGCGGATGCACCTTGCTTGATACGGTAAGAATGTGACTGTGCGAGTGAATATTATATGTGTGTGATGAATGATGATGGATAAATGAGTAACTTATAATAAGTAGGTATGTAAATACTAGATGTAATATAAGTTGTAATATTTATGTAATTAGCTAGGTAGGTTAGGTAGGTATAATATTTATATGTTTATCTATGTATGTGTGTATAGTAGTTATGTAAAATAATATAGCAAGTAAGTTTATTGAATACCTAACTAGTGTGTGTATACCATAGGTAGGTGGGAAATAATGTGGGAGAAGCCCACACAGGCACCACGTCAGGTCTTCCTCCTGGGGGACCTAAATGCCAAAGCCCGGGACTGGGGCAACCCCTCCACTGACTTCCGTGGGGAGATTGTCAGGGAGTGGGCGGTTGCCACAGGACTGACCTTGCTTAATAGAGGGTCGGCCCACACATGCGTCCGGCATAATGGAGGGTCTGTGGTTGACGTGTCGTTCGCCACCCCAGCTGTCGCGGCACATGTTCTGGCTTGGAGAGTGTCGGAGGAAGAGACTCTCTCGGACCATAAATATATAAGGTTCGAGATCTCCACCTCCAACAACCAAGGTGGACCTCAACGCGGGGCGCGAGTGGTTTTCCCACGCTGGGCTGTTAGCCGTCTCGATGCCGAACTGGCAAAAGAGGCGGCGTTGGTCCAATCGTGGTTGGCTGCCCCGGCGCACCTGGAAGTGGACGAAGCAGCGGGCCGCTTCCGCAAAATGGTGACGGCCGTGTGCGATGCGGCCATGCCGAGGTCCCGATGCCGCCCCGAACGCTGTGAGGTTTATTGGTGGTGTTCGGAGATAGCGGACCTCCGGACCACCTGTTCGGGAAAGCGGCGGTCGTACACCCGCTGCAGGAGGCGGCGCAACGGTCGGACCGACAGTGAACTATCGGCAGATGAGCTGGCGGCTGAGGGCCGGCTTTATGGCGAGTACCGTGATGCGAAGCGGGAGCTGCAACTTGCCATTAGCCGAGCCAAATCCTCGGCTTGGGGCGAGGCTCTGGAGAGCCTAAACAGGGATCCCTGGGGGCGTCCTTACAAGGCCGCCCGGAAAAAGTTCCGCGGCCAGACGCCTCCTATCGCGAAGTCTCTGGAGCCAGGGCTCCTGGACAGGGTATTAGAGGGACTATTCCCTGACAGTAGTCCCCATTACACCCCTCCGACGATGGCCCCGTCCTCTCCTGAGGAACTGGACCTGGCCTCCATCCCTCCTATCTCAGAGGTGGAAATGGAGGTAACAGTCGACCGCCTGCGAGGAAAAAAGACCGCACCGGGTCCAGATGGGATCCCAGGGCGTGTCCTCAGGATCGCCCTGAAGGAGATGGGTGATCAGCTTCGGGAAGTTTTTGATGCATGCATTACGTCGGGGCGGTTCCCGAAGCTGTGGAAGGATGGGCGACTTTGCCTACTACGGAAGGAAGGCCGGGCCGTTGACTCTCCTTCCGGATACAGGCCCATAGTCTTGTTGGATGATACGGGCAAGCTGTTAGAGAGAGTGGTGGCCTCCCGTGTCATCCGGCACTTGGAGGGGACTGGGCCTGGGCTCTCGGAGGCCCAGTATGGGTTCAGAGCTAGGAGGTCCACAATAGACGCCCTGCTCTGGCTCAAAGAGTGGACGCAAGATGCGGTCAGCGAGAAGCAAAAGGCGTTGGCAGTCTCGCTCGATATAGCCAACGCCTTCAACAGCCTCCCACACGAAACGATACGAGAGGCGCTCCACTACCACGGGGTGCCCTTGTATCTGCGGAGGCTGTTGGCTGACTATCTTCAGGACCGTGAAGTCCTGGTCGAAGGACGTGACGGTTTGATTCGCCGTCGCGTCTCCTGCGGAGTTCCACAGGGATCGGTACTGGGACCACTCCTGTGGAATATAGGCTACGACTGGGTACTCCGTGGCACGCTCCCCGCAAGTATGCGGGTAGCGTGTTACGCGGATGACACCCTTGTCGTAGCTAGGGGAAGGGACCTTGGGGAAACGGTGCGGTTAGCCACAGTGGGTACAACCCTCGTTATGGACCGCATACGTGCCCTGGGACTGAAGGTTGCCCTCTCCAAAACCGAGGCCCTGTTATTTCATGGGCCTCGAGGGGGACCCCCTCCAGGAACGCGGGTGGTGCTGGATGGGGTCCAAATCAAGGTCGGGACCCAGATGAAATATCTGGGTCTCATATTGGATGGAAAATGGGCTTTCAAGGCCCATTTTGAAAAGCTCGCCCCAAGGGTCCTGGGAGCCGCGGCCGCTTTGGGAAGGCTGCTGCCCAACGTGGGTGGGCCGAGCGCCAACTGCCGTCGGCTATACTCCGGAGTGATTCGGAGTATGGCCCTGTACGGCGCACCGGTCTGGGTGGACGCCCTCAATCGCAGTAATAAGACCCTGCTGCGACGTCCGCAGCGGGTCATTGTAGCGAGGGCAATACGCGGATACCGGACGGTGTCCTGGACGGCGGGGTGTATCTTGGCGGGTGATCCCCCATGGGAGCTCCAAGCGGAGATCCTCGCCGAAGTATACTACTTCGTGGTGGCGAGGAGACAGCGGGGAGACTTTCCAGCGTGGGATGAGGTGGCCGGCATGCGGCTGCAGGCTCGGGCCGCTATGATGCGGCGATGGAAGGAGGACCTGGTTCCACCGGTCCCTGGGCAGTGGACGGTGGAAGCCATTAGTCCGGTCCTAGAAGGGTGGGTCAGTCGGCCGTTTGGGTCGCTGACTTTCCGACTGGTGCAGGTGCTTTCCGGTCATGGATGTTTCGGAAAGTACCTGCACCAGATCGCAAGACGGGAGGCGACCCCAGCCTGTCACGAATGTGGGGCGCCAGAAGACACGGCGCTCCATACACTGGAGGTTTGTGCCGCCTGGGGCCCGCAGCGGCACAACCTCTCAGCAATTATAGGCCGAGATCTCTCTCTGCCGAGTGTGGTAAATGCCATGCTTGGCGACGAGAGATCGTGGCAGGCGGTTGTCTCCTTCTGCGAAGCAGTTATGTCGCAGAAGGAGGCCGCGGAGCGGGTCAGGGAAAACGATGCCCAAGCAGACCTGCTACGCCGCAGAAGAACAGGGGAGAGAAGGAGGCGGTTTGCCCGCCTCCTCCCTTTGTAGTGGGGTCATCGGCGGAAGGTCGGGGGACCTTTCTGCCTATTTCTTAACGGCCCCACAAGTCTGAGGAGTGGCCTGAGTGAGCAAGGCACAGACGCAGTGGCCCAGTTAAGGCAAATCCGGGCCTACCGCTGAGGCGAGATGGTGAATGCTAACACGACCCCATCTCGCCTCAACCAGGCGGAGGACTGCTCACAGGGGGGTTTTTAGTGGGTTCGAGCCCCACATACCCCTTTCCGCCATCCCCCATGGCGGAAAGGAAATGCGACGGCATTTTCCCCCCTTAAAAAAAAAAAAAAAACTATAATTAATAACGTTTAATTATAACAGATACGTCTGCTTTCAGAATGAAATTACAAACTCATAATTAGGTTAAAGCTCGCTTGCTCGGCTCTATGCAACAAATAATTCCGCGGCCGAGGCTTAATCAGAGTAACAAGGTTAGGTGAGAATAAATCTTCATTTGCAGTCTAAAAGTGTCGGTAAATGCTTTTATCTGCCTCTGAATTAATAAAGAAAAAATACAAAAGGCATATGACGTCATACAACAAATAAAATAATAAATAAATATTCCGGACATATTCACATGGTCAACTGATCCCAAACTAGGCATAGCCTGTACTATGGGTACCAGAGACATACATAATAGATACATATTTAACAACCAGACACAGAACAAACATCTGTGTTTATCAGACAAATGTTTGTCCAGTGCGGGGATCGAACCCGCGACCTCTAGTGCAGAAGGCAGAGTTACTACTTACTGTGCTATGAGGCCAGTCTCAGATGTCAGTCATAATAATATGAATATAAGAATATGTTTCAATGAAAATACCTAATTGTCAGTCTGATGTAATTTTGAGTGGAGGCAAATATAACTATCAAAGACCCAGAATACCAGAGAGAAGCATTGATTATCCCCAGAACAAAATTAGGTAACCGCTGAAGCAGCCATCATTTCCAAATAGCACATTCTGGTCTCAAATGAAACTCAAACCAATTCCCAAAAGATCACCCCCTGGCAAGCAAGCAGTCAATTCTGACTATAATGGAGTTGATCGGCCCATTAGCCCAACTCACTCGGAGCACACTGATAGGAATATACTCTGTAGCGCGGTCCCGAGGGACGCCTTTACAAAATAACTGGGAATATGGCGGAGTATTCAGGCGCTCGTGAATGATACCTATCTATCAGGGCACAGCCTTCGATGGTCAATTTTTACTTCTATTTTTCCTAGAGGAAATGAATGAATTAGTATTTATTTACACAAAGAAACTTAAAACTAATACAAGTTAATATTTACAAAATACACAAGAAACAGTTGAGCCATCTAAAGACCGTTACAAACGATCTATAGATAGCTCAACTGATCCAGATCACTACCAGTCGGAAGCGTCCCCAAGACGCTGGCGGAATTGCCACGCTGGATGGCAATGCTAATGCGCTGGGCCAAATAAGAGCCAGCTCTCGGGTCACGCGTCGCTTCGATCAGACGTCCTGATATCTTGAAATGAATGAATGAATGAAAATGCTTTAACAATAAAACAATGGTGTACAAACAACAATGAAAATTTAAAAAAAAAATACAAAATAAAACAGAAACTTAAACTAAAGACCATAAATGTACAATGGGCGGTCTTATCGCTAAAAAAGCGATTTCTTCCAGACAACCTTTGGATAGAGTGAAGATAAAATAAGAGGAAGATTGGTCGGATTGATAAGATCCGAAATGAGGAAATTCGTAGAAGAACCAAGGTCACCGACATAGCTCTCAGAATTAGCAAGTTGAAGTGGCAGTGGGCAGGCCATATAGCTCGCAGAACCGATAACCGTTGCGGAGTAAAGGTTCTCGAATGGCGACCACGAACCGGGCGACGCAGTGTTGGAAGGCCCCCCACCCGATGGACCGACGACATTGTGAAGGTTGCGGGAAGTCGGTGGATGGAGAAGGCTCAAGACCGTTCGTCGTGGAACTCTTTAGGGGAGGCCTATGTCCAGCAGTGGACTTCTACAGGCTGATGATGATGATGATGATGATGATGGTTGGATTGGTTGGTTGGTTGGGAAATTAGAGGAAATAAATAAATAAGCTCACGATTTCTATCCCCAAAAATGGTAGCCGCTCAGATCTCCAGGCGATCAGATCCTTGAAGTTGTCTGAGGGGGGGTAGTCATGGCTGAGATGATAATGGTAGGTATTCAAATATAACAACCAGCAACTTTCGTTTATGAATAGCAAACGAATCAAGTGAAGCCACCTGTGGTTGGCAAATATTCCGCGGTGGAATTCATTAAAAGAGAAGTCTGATGATGGGCAGTCCCTGGAGACCGGAGACACGCAAGCGAGGACATGACAAACTCAAGACGCATAGCAGTGATTATTTTTGGGTATTTAGTCAAAGATAAAGCCGTGTTCATACGACGCGCGATATTTTATCGAAACGTATTCATATTATTATATTAAATGTTACGCTTCAAATTTATTTAATTAAAGATGTGGAAGAGCGGAAATGCCTAACACAAGTATTACTTAAATACTTAAAAGGTGTTTCCAACTATGGTTAAAACTATTGTAACTTTTATAATTGAATAAAACATTTTGTATTTTGTATTCTTCAAAATGATCCTTACCTCTGCTGGATAAAGTCAATCTTGAATTTGACATTTGAAGTCAAAATCAAAATTAACTTATAATTATAATTAATATAATTTATTTTTGTTGATAGAATAACCCCCTTTCGGGATGGTATACATGTTATGAATCACCTTGTAGTATCTTAAAAAACCAGGACTGATTGATTCTTAGGTAAATACTTTTTACCATCAAGAGAATTATGAGAAAAGCTTTTAAAACATTTAGAATAGCCCCTTGACACTAATAACACAAGCCAAGCCTACCCATTAAAATGCAGTAGTGTAAAATGCCGTGTCGGCTGCCATTAGACGTACGTTAATATTCTGAACATTCCGTTAATTTTATGTCTTCCTGATGAACTCCCGACCTATCGGCATTAACCTTTAAATTATTCAATTACACGTAACTTCCGCATTAGGGTCAAATTGTATTACACGCTTGCTCATCGGGCTCGTACTGTTGGCGTAAATGAATATAGCCTCTCTCGGCAGGTTATACCATCCATATACCATAGATCCACAATATGCATAAAAAGGGATAAAGCCATGCGTGCAATAATGAATATGTAATTTGGAGACTAATAAGCCTCTACATTGCGTAGTAGTCGCCCCCACGTCGTGAGGACGAGCCTTTGCTCGCGATTCACCCACCAGCAAGCACGTAGGATAAAGAAATGAAGCAATTACTACGACTAAATTCTCTACAGCGCGCAAATTATAAGCGACGTACAACGCTTGCTTTCAGTTAATAAAATATTGAATTTCAGCGTCAAGCCATCGTTGTATATCCTACAAAGGGAAACCTTCGGAAAATTGTGGTAGAGCGGGGCGAGGAGGCACATGACAGGGACGCGGTCGATATACGTGCGACAACTGTTGCGCTAATCCTCTCTCTCGCTCCTGCCTGCGCTGCCCCCCGCAGGAGACAGAGAGGGAGGGAAGGACGAACACGAGCTCATAGCGTAAAACTCACGCACCACATCATCTGTTTCATGTATATCGACGGAGATGTTGTACGTGGAAGTGAGAGGGAAAATGCGGCATTGCATGCTCTTAATACGTCAGAAAGGAGGTCGGGCGATGAATAACAATGCGGACTGCGGAATGATGTCCTTATCGAGGATGCCTCCGAAACGTTTACGGTTAACGTAAACTATACCCTGTTAAACGTAACGTGAGATGATGCCACGAACCGCGTCCGACAAAGTACGTTCCGAGCAGTGAGATACAGAAATTATGATCGAGCATCATAATTAGATGTTCACAAAAGGCGCATTTAACTTCACTATCTGTTACAAAGCCACTGACAAAAGCAGGTGGTAAAAACTACAACAATTATCCAATGAACTTAGAATAAAGCCGTGTTCAAATGGCGTGCGGTATGTCATTTAAAATGTATTACAAAGTGGATAAAGTCAATTTCGAGTTTGACTTTTAGGCCCTCAAAATGTCAAACCCAAAATTTGTTTCAATATACGTAAGGATCATTCTGAAATTTTATAACATAATATGTACTTTTGTAAATAACGTAATGACTTTTGTCAAACAAGACAAGATAGGTATCAAAGCTAATCCACCTAAGTAAAATAACATACTATAGGCAGGTAAGTAATAAAGGTAAATTACTGTCGTAAGTGGACCCAGCCCATCCTAGAGTAGGTATTCATAGCGGGCTGTTATTCTAATCGATCACATTTTTATACAACTCTTTGCGGAGGCCCATTTTAATATATTAAATAGTACTACATATTTGTGTGTCTAATTAATATCTTACGGTGGCAAACAAGCATATTACCAAAAGGTGGGGCCTTTTGGTAAGTGGTTACCGTAGACAATAGATGCATGAATCAGAGGCATCACGCCACACTGATATGCGTTAGTAAGTCTCGTGTGCTTTGACTTCACTGACTACTCTCCATTCAAACCAAAACACAGCGGCGTCGTCGTCACACATATAACTTGTATTGCAACGGTTACTGTTACACCTGGCTTAGGACTCAGGAATCAGTTTCCATTAGAAATAAACCTAGATAAGAACTACAGTAAAACAGTTTTATTTGATTACGTGTTTCGCACGTGATTCCCGAAACAAATCTCAGCACTTTTTTTATTAGTTTTTGAGTAGATTCCAGAAATCCCTTACCAACATATATTACTTCGGTTCAAAAGTTTTTAGTGAAGTTTAAAAATAAATAAATATTCCGGACATATCACACACGGTCAACTGATCCCAAACTAGGCATAGCCTGTACTATGGGTACCAGAGACTGATATACTAGATTCATATTTAACACCCAGACACAGAACAAACATCTGTGTTTATCACACAAATGTTTGTCCAGTGCGGGGATCGAACCCGCGACCTCTAGCGCAGAAGGCAGAGTTATTACTAACTGAGCTATGAGGCCAGTCAAATTAAGTTAAAAGTTTTCATTTTGCCGTTATAATAGTTAAGTGATCCTGATTACTTAAAATGCGAGACAAAATGATAGCTTTTGATATTTGTACACCAATTACCTAGACATGTTTAACATCGATTTGTCGTCGGCCCATCAGGTGGAAGGCCATCCAACTCTACTCGCCCAATTTGTGGTCACCATTCGAGAACCTTTATTCCCCAGCGGTTGTCGGTTCTGCGAGCTATATGTTGCGAGTTATCTTTCTAATAGAACATACAGAACTATAAGAAAGGTTATTATTATACCAGAACTTGTATTCACATCATCATCATCATCATTTCAGCCATACGACGTCTACTGCTGAACAAGGCCTCCCCCACAGACAGAGCGAATTCCTTATCATGTGGGGAGATTCGCCCATACTCACCACGCTGGGCATGCGGGTTGGCGAGAGCAGAGAGAGCTGTCGTTGTTAAAATGAGGGACGCTGCTGCCCATCCCCTCGCTTTTTTCCCTTAGTCGCCTCTTACGACGTCCGCGGATAGGTAGATATGGAGAGGCCTATTCTTCAGCCGGGGCCACCATGGCTAATCTATGCTATGTATTCACATAATTTAACTATACTTACCTCCGACATACTCCGAACTTCACGTTACCTACGTAGAACTTCTATGTGAGAAGGTTTCTTATATAAAGATAATATTTAGGTATCTACCGTTTTTGGGGCACCAATGTATTAACTCCGAGCATTCAGACAGGACGATCGAGCTCAATATTTTTATTTTTTAGAGAACAGCACCGTCATCGCAACCATATACATATGAAAAAGCATACAGTATCAAACGGAGTGCATGTATGTATCAACCAGATTTGTATGTGTGTATGTACGAGTGGAGAGGAGCTGGAGGCGCGCCAAGAGACGAGCTCGATATTCGGGAATTATAAGAAAATGGCAGCTAAAGTAGGCTGATTGTAAATATCACTGAGCCATCGGAAAATTCTAAGGCAAATGTGCAAAAGCGAACCACTCATGATCAGCATAATATGATCGCTGATCAGCGGCGACGTTCGCAATATTCTGCACAGTTTACACATACACCATAGAGTTTGTGCTGTTCTTGTGTGGGTCCAAAATATTTGTATTATTTTTTTTCTTTCTTTCTTATACATCATCTCCGACTTAAGACAGGCGGTTTGCTATACCTTATTATTTAATAGGTTAACATTTTCAACTGGGAATCAAAACAAAAGGATCACTCATAAAGTATAGATTTGACCCCAAAAATCCTACGCTACCTCTCTGATAAAACCAAACAATAGGATAGCAGTAGGAGAGTTTCTCGCAATCACGCTATTTTCTCCCTCATATCAGATTCCATATCACACATTTCACGCGAGGAATGTACCGTATAAAGCCGGCCCTATCCCCCTATAAACAAACAAGGAGGCTATTGCGTGCCCATGTTGCGGTCTGAGACCTAAATCAGCAGAAAGTCACTGTTACTAGGGTTTTAAAGAAACAATCCCAGAGTTTTATTCAATTGTAGTATCTATATATATCTATCTATTAATATATCTTACTATATATTCATAGATAGATTCTATGAATATAATTATTTGTAATAATAATACCTATTCTCGTTAGGTGTCTGGGATATTAAGATTTTCTTACGCTAGTAGGCGCCAATTCTCGTTCTCATAGTACCTAGATTTACAAATACTCTTCATATCTGAAAAATATCATATCAAATATTATACTTATAGGTACCTAGCTTGTAAAGTAATTGTCTGGCAAAGTTATAATTCACTAGGTACTGTTCAAACATTTACAGTAACTTCAACCGGATATCTGCGGTAGAAAGTGCTATAAACCTTTTGCAGGTCTGAGTGGCGCTCGAGGCGCGATCTGCAAGATTTGCGTGGGCCGAATGGACCCGCGCAGATAGACGCTGGGGCCGAATAGATCCGGCAGAAGGAGGGTTAGCACTTTGTACATGGCAACCTGTTTCTAAGAAAATACAATTTATTTTCATAAAAATACGCAGGAAAATATTTTGTGAATTTTCGTTGGCTTATTAAATTAAAGCTTGAATATTTTACGAGCGAAGGTTGATTAACTTTTGGGTAGGCCAATGTCAACTTTACTCGAAGTTACGGTTGAATGTAGGTAATATTAATAAATAAAAAGTTCATGCCAGCCCTGTTCACAAGTATTTCAATTGCCTCTTGTATCGGCATCGTTTCTCAAAGGATGCAACATTTGTTATGCATTAAAACAGGCTTGCTTCAGACGACTTGCATAAAACATTGCCTGCAATATGGGTCAGAAACAAGTATGTGTTACGTGGCCCGAGCTGAAGTATGTGCCAACAATGAATAGGATTGTGGACTCTTCTGGCTATACGTAAAACAGAATCCTATTTTATCGACACCGATAAAAAGATCGTATTCGTTAGATGCGCTTGTTTTACCTGGTCTCGGGGTACCTACTGTTGATACTATATAACACTCAATACCACACGCACACACGCATACGCTTACGCGCACACACACATAAACCCTGCCTAAATAACACTCAAAGACTCACAGATGCACACACACACACCCACTTGCACACTAATATACAGGCACACAAACTCCCACATACACACACACACACATACGCACACACCAAAATCGAACACCCTCACCTTCACACGCAAACAAAGCACTTGTATTCCTACAACGGTTTATCTTTTGAATCTGTACCTATTTTCTTTTAACATTATGCAATTTCCTAGCGTTTCATAATATTATATAATTATAGTTTTTTAATTTTTCATTTTAAGTTTACTTTATCTTTTAAACATACAGAACTATGTTGTGTCAATGAGGAGGGCGTTGAGGCTGCTACTCAGTTTTCATAACTTTTGCAGTCTCATCGTTCAATCTGTAACCTGTTTCCCTGTGTACTTTGTTCTGAATAAATGAATTTTTGAATTTTGAATTTTGAATCAGTTACTGAAAATGCAGACAAGAATAGTATATTTCGAGAAAGCAATCTTTCCTTTTTTTACCTACATACAAAACATTTCCACTATTATTATCTTTGCTGTAACTTATTGGCGACACCAAAAAATTTACACGCAACCGGTACAAGTTAAAAAAATAAAGATTTCTCTCTCGAAACATTATACAAATTCTGCATTTTTCTGCTTTTATTTCTTTCAATAATATTCTTGTCAGCATTTTCAGTTATTGATTCAGCAGTACTCCGGGGCCGCCTCAGGGCTGTTTAGTTTTCATTCCGCGCGCCTCCGCCGTAAAATTATCATAACGTGCCGGATTTAGACGAGTTTTTGTATCGCGAGATAAAAGTATTTGTCATATTATGAAGCTGTAGATAGAAAGTATGTGACAATGAATTCTGAGGAGCCTCCAAGTGAAATATACGCCAAAGAATATCATAAAGTCATATAAATATGAATTTTATCGACAAGATTAGTAGCTGTAGTGTACGCCTTACACCACGCTGGTTCCTAGCAGGACAACTCCCTCGCTGTTATCATATCACGTAACACATAAAATATCTCCCAGTGAATTCCCGCGCGCCTGCTCGTGCCGGCTTGACCACAGACTGACTGACTCCCAGAGAGTATGTATCCATCTCTCCATCTCAGGTGTCATCTGTTATCTGTCACTGTCAGTTGTCCCCCGGAGACAGCATAAGTTAAGGAATGCAGGTATCCTTAAATACTAGTCACTACAGTAGCTAAAAACACAAAGCAATAAATTTATTGAGAATTGAGGTTATTTTTCCCTTAGGAACCTTTAAAAGGTATTTTTGGAGAGTCGTTATGTCTCTCTGGTAGAACGAATGTGTTTTTTCTAAATCCCTCCTATAACAAAATAGAACAAGTCTGACAGTACTACGACTAAAGTTATGCGGACTTAATGGAGTTCCGAACTTTTTCCGAATGGAAAACCCATGGATTCGAACCCACAACCTGTGGATCGGAAGGCGGGGCCACTACCACCACTCCACCAGTGATCGCTGTGTGCTGACAATCGACGGATCACATCGCGCGCTACGAATGCATCAGAGTGTGCACAATAGTTATTACTGTGTTCAAGAATATCAATACCCTTGCTACGATAGTGCTACGGCGTAGCGCATACGTAGCACAGAATTATTTTGTAAACCGTCGTCGGTCGTCGGTACATTAATTCCAACGTAAGTCTACAAAAGAATTCTGTGCTACGTATGCGTTGTGTGTTCCATAAGCGCTTTATTACTTTTTTTCTTTACTATGGTGTCAATCGTAGTGGTATGATTACCAACGTAAGTCTACAAAATAATTCTATGTGATATGCAGTATTTTATTATAAGTTGATACTAATCAGTAGATATTATAAAATAAATAAATATTCCGGACCTATCACACGGTCAGCTGATCCCAAACTAGGCATAGCCTGTACTATGGGTACCAGAGACTGATATACATAATACATATATATTTAACACCCAGACACAGAACAAACATCTGTATTCATCACACAAATGTTTGTCCAGTGCGGGAATCGAACCCACGACCTCTAGCGCAGAAGGCAGAATTACTACCAACTGAGCTATGAGGCCTGTCAATTATTAATATCTATAATAATTATCAATTATTTATATTAAACTAACGATATGCAGAAAAATATAGCTAAAAACAGTGCCAATTTAAGTCATTATTATGCGGAGTTCCACCGGATACCGTCCCACATGAATAACACAAGCATCGACGTATTTTATGCTGACATTAAGTACCTGCGATAAATGAGAATACATTATTGAAATGCGCACAATTCGTTAAATTGGCAGATTAAAATAAAAGCGCACCAAAAAATTACAATGATTTTGGTAATCCGTTTCAAAAACGAAATCACCGTGAATTTTTGTCACTCATCAAGTAAATCTTTTAGCAGCACAATCGGCCAGTTGTGGTCACAGTGACACCATAGCCACTTAAAGAAAAAAAAATAAAGCGCTTATGGAAAACCCAACGTTGATTTTCGCCTCCCGTTATAAAAGGTAGGTAGTTTGTGTGTACGTAGGTAACTAGATACCAGTATGGTAGATTGTCGGCATTGTTTCGCTAACAAGCACACTAATTAGCTGTTTCTGTTTTGCAGTAGGTAATTGTTCTCCTAACTTTCTGAAATTTCTCTTGTCAGCGTTTTACCGTACCTACCAGTTTTTAGCAGGTTGAAAACAGATTTATTTTATACTAGCTTCAGCTCGCGGCTTCGCTCGCGTGGTATAATTAAAGCCTATATGCTATTCCAGACTAAAATCTATCTCTTTGCCAAATTTCATTCAAATCCTTTTGGCCGTTCGTTAGGGCGTGATTAAACCACAAACATATAAACATCCGAACATCCTTACAAACTTTCACATTTATGTACAATATTACAATATTATACAATAGTAGGACTGGTTGTTCGCCTCGAACTGAGATCTCACAATGTCTGTTAAAAGTTGGTGCTTCAATCAGACAGTTTGATATTTAGCACAGCGAAATTTTCTCGTTCTGAATTGGAGCAGCCCGCCTGGGGAGGTACCTCCACCTTACAGAAGATCGCAGCCAAATAATATTATTTGTTTCAAATAGTGTTGTGTTCCTGCAAAGAGTAGGTTGCCAGAGCTCTTTTGGGGTGGGGGGTTCGGGGTCGGCAACGCGTGCGTGATGCCTCTGGTATTGCAATCGCTCATAGGCTACGGTAACCGCTTACCAACAGGTGGGCCGTATGCTTGTTTGCCACCTCAGTTGAATAAAAATATGTATATATATTTGATCATTTTTTTATTTGACGAATCTACTTATAAAATTTCAGGAGTTACCCACGCTTTCACGTAAAGAGCATTTTTGTTTTTCCCCAAACCTCAATTTTGGACACCTATGATGCGAATTTTCTAAATTCCTTTCTTATTACACTTTTAGTCATAAAAACAAATACAGTATCCTCATTTCAATAGTCTTTGTGTTGTCTGTCTATATATAACTCAGTCAGGACTTTGATTTTTATATTGTAGTGAAATAAATTACTTTATTTACAGAAAGAAACTTAAAACTAATACAAGTTAATATTTACAAAATACACAAGAAACAGTTGAGCCATCTAAAGATCGTTACAAACGATCTATAGATATCTCAACTGATCCAGATCACTACCAGTCGGAAGCGTCCCCAAGACGCTGGCGGAATTGCCACGCTGGATGGCAATGCTAATTCGCTGGGCCAAATAAGAGCCAGCTCTCGGGTCACGCGTCGCTTCGATCAGACGTCCTGATATCTTTTTGAAAACCCGGAGGGCCCCGTTTCCCCACGGACCCAGGGTCTCAACTCCAAAAGGCTCAAATATGTAAGCCCTATCAAGACTAACATATTTGCGCCTTTTGAGATCCTCGGCCGAATCTGCCGCCGCACCCGCCCTAACTGATGTCCCCGGAAGATGTGTGCGCGCTAGTGTATCAACACAAGTAGCGTCCCACACCATAGGCCTGGCCTACCCTTCTCCCAAGGGACCAAAGTCATACCGTCAGGCCCGGCGGATGATGTCATTGTAGTGATTATTATAAATGAATCTATCGTCTATGTAACTATTAAAAAGTACCTACCCGTCTTGAATGAAAAGTAATTTTCAAACAAAGTTAAAATCCACGTTTCAGAAACCTTTGTCAGATACTCATACCCTAAACTCTATTCATAATACGGCAATTTATAAATTACAAATTTCCTATTCAGACGATTATCATAACAATGGCGTCCTTTTAGCCGCATTCACGTATAAAACAGGGCTTGATGAAATCTCCACAATTATACTGACTTCACTGTGAAAAGACTTTAGATTTTTCTACACAGGCAATTTTTAGTGGTTTCATTCAGGTGAAATATTTTCAGATTTACTAGTTCATCCGTGTAGAATTCAGTCATCTGAAAATTTGGCTAGGTACCGAAAATTCCATTGGTATCATTATCAAGAGAAACGAAAACCACTGTAATTTATCTACACTTTTCATTTTAAGTTTGTGCTGCCAATAATTCACTAATAATTCGACTGGCCTCATAGCTCAGTTGGTAGTAACTCTGCCTTCTGCGCTAGAGGTCGCGGGTTCGATCCCAGCACTGGACAAACATTTGTGTGATGAACACAGATGTTTGTTCTGTGTCTGGGTGTTAAATATATATCTATTATGTATATCAGTCTCTGGTATTCATAGTACAGGCTATGCCTAGTTTGGGATCAGTTGACCGTGTGAATATGTCCGGAATATAAAAAAAAAAAAAAAAAAAAAAAAAATAAGTTCGGGCAGTCGGCATTACCCGGCTTTACATGTAATTGTAACGTTTTCTTTATTCACAAAGTGTTAATAAAGCAAGCGAGCGGGCGCGGGGGGGGGTCGGCTTGTGTAATGCGAAATGGGTCAAAGCGTGACCCGCCGCTTTGTCGGGGTCGGGTGCGGTCACTCGCGTAGCCAAAAGATGCCGCACCCAAATTTGGGTACTTTACAAAGGAATATCTGCATCTTGGATAAGTATTCCGGCGGAAGTTATAGCAAACGAGAGAGATTTTAAACGTGTATTTGGTAACCTATTGAAATATTTATCTAATAAAGGCACGGTTTCGCTCTCATGTTCGGGTAAAAGGTTTTGTTACTATCCCTCAGGAACTATACATTTTCTGGATAAAAGTACCCTACATATCCCATTTTAAGAAATTTTTGTAAGACATAAAGTACCTAACTATGTACCAAATTGTTTTAAAAGTAGGATACGTTCGTTACATTCATTTATTTAAATAGTTCTGAAATGGAATAGATATAAATAGATGGTTATTTATGGCTACTTGTGTCCTAAACCACAATTTCTCTCGAAACTTTAATTTTGTTGCAACCGGTTATAATGTGTGCCCTGTAGTGAAAAATATCCGGCAAAAAAGAGACGTTTCATCAATATATGGAGCCTGGGCCCGCACTGTGTACACTACTCTTAAATATGCCAAAGCGATAAAATAAACGTATTTAATTGGTTATTTTATTTAAATTGACTTCGTTCTAAGGTACAATAATATTTTCTTCGACAAAGAGAGCAACACACAGCGCTACAAAAATATGGCGGATGGACGTGCGTGAAATGTCATTTTGACAACCTACATTTATCTGACAAAACAAAAACATCAAATCAAACAACATGACATGAAAAATATGTCAATGTCATGTCAAACGCCAATTATAAACCAACATGGCGGCCTTCAAATAGTGTTCACATAGTAAAAAACTTACCAGAAGAACTATTATTGTTTTTTTTTTTTTTTATACAACTAAGGTAGCAAACAAGCATACGGCCCACCTGTTGGTAAGTGGTTACCGTAGCCTATGAACGCTTGTAACACCAGAGCCATCACGCACGCGTTGCCGACCCCTTAAAAAGTTCAAAACGACCTTTTTGAAGAACCCCATACTGTAGTCCTTAGGGAAAACCTCAGCAGGGAAATCATTCCACAACCTGAGTGTTCGCGGGAGGAAGTTCCTCTGAAACCGCACGGTACGCGACCAACCCGGCTCCAGGGTGTGAGGATGGATCCCCTGCCTATGGCGAGAGGTGCGATAATAAAAGGAAGCTGGAGGCATCATATCAAACAATTCTTCAGAACACAACCCGTTATACAGGCGGTAGAACACACATAAGGAGGCAAAGTCCCTCCTTAGGGTTAAGGGCTCAATACCGCCTGTTAGCTTGGGATCATCGACAATTCTCATAGCGCGTCTTTGAACCAAGTCAAAGGGTCCAAGCTGGTACTGAGGTGCTCCTGCCCAGAGGTGACAGCAGTACTCCATGTGGAGCCGGACTTGCAGAAGCAGTCTTTGCCCCGCACTGAAGTACGGCTTCGCTCTGTTAAGCACACCGAGCTTTTTGGATGCCAGTTTGACCTTGTCCTCTAAATGACTACGGAACTGAACGTCACTAGAGATGTCAACGCCTAGAATCCCAATCCTCTTGTACCATCGCATTTGTCTTCAAATTAATGATATTGTATTTTTCTAGTAATCTCCTATTTTTTCCTAATTTTTCTATGTAGTGTACATGGACCAGGCCCAGAATGAAATGGCTCCTTTACATTGTTTTTAGGTTCCGTCCGAATCCCAATGGGATTATACCTAATTTATATTTACTATGCTAAGAAGTTCCCTTGAACAAGTAAATCGCTAGAATTAACACCACACCTCAGAGGCTAATGTCCCGGATAATTAAAAATACTGCAATACCAACACGTGCCGAGTCTCCGCAACCAGGTGCAGCGAGGTTCATTGTTATTGTAGGTTCATCCAGACTTTTTAATATGTAAAAGCATTCGCATCTATTCACTTACGAAAAGTTAACGGAACGTTATTTAATGAATATAAATTGCCTTTGAGTAAAAGCGACTATAGCTTGTACAAAATATTTTAAAAATTCCGCGCTTTAGGCGGCTGTCGACAAAGGCTTGTAAGGTTGTGCAAAGGTTCCTTTGTGGGGCCCGCCCGCCCTAGCGCTCGCTCTTGGCCGCCGCGCCCGCCCCACTCGCACTCTTTGTAATTATCCACTTGCCATAATAATGGTTAATTGCCATTATAATGGGTGAACTTCGTGTTTGTAACTACTTTTATAAATTATTTTATTGCAGGAATAATTTTATTTTTACTTTTATAATTAAATTGAAAAATTAACCTCAATTTATTGAATAGGTGAAACCGTGAAAGTGAATATCTCGAGATTCAAGATTCAAGATGTTTATTTGCAGAAATAAGTGTTACAGAGAGGTCTTAAAGCTATGAATATGGCACTTATAAACTTATTCACTCTTTTCGAGCATCGCAAATTATTGTTTTAGACGAAAGAGAAGACTTTGTTCTCTGCCTTACCCCTTATCCGATATTGGCAGTTACTCTTTCATGTCGTCCTCTATTATTATAGTTGTTTTATTTTTGTATGGCTGGTTTATAATTTAAGCTCTTACCAGACTTTTGGCTCGAAATTCTAATGTCTTTAGACAGACTTTTTCGAAAGCCTATCCTAAGTCCATTCTTCTGTCAATAAGTAAAATGCTTCCATTATTCTATTCTTCCTACATTTCTTTAGATTCCAAGATTGCAGTGTGACGGGCGCGGTGTAGAAGGATGCTATATGTAGAGATAACTTTTCTCTTGATCATAATAATTAAGCCTGAGCTCTTCAAAGTAATTTAATAAGTGTATAAAATTACCTTGAGGCTAACGTCGGTCGAAGCTATCAAACTGCTATTAAAGTCGCGTACGATAGATCCAATACACTTTCATTTTATAGGTGCTTCTCATGGTCTGATAGAAAACTAAAATTGTAGGTAGATAGAACCATTTTTTTTTATACTACTGAGGTGGCAAACAAGCATACGCCCCACCTGTTGGTAAGCGGTTACCGTGGCCTATGAGCGCTTGCAATACCAGAGGCATCACGCACGCGTTGTCGACCCCGAACCCCCCTCTCCCTAAAGAGCTCTGGCAACCTTACTCACCGCAGGAACACAACACTATTTGAAACAAATAATGTTATTTGGCTGCGATCTTCTGTAAGGCCGAGGTCTGTAAGGCCGAGGTAAAATCCTCCCCCAGGCGGGAGGAGGATTTTACTATTGTTTCATTCCTGTTTCAGAGCATAAGTGAATATACTTTTTTAACTATGAACGGCAGTAAGCAGAAGTACCTTCCTACTCTCAGATAGAAAGGAAATGTCATAAGGCATTGTATTGGATACACAAGAATAGCTTGTTAGCTTTATCGTGTGTCGAATATCGCATGAGTATCGTTTCAGGAACACTAAACTGTTTACGGCCTACTATACAGCCACGTATCATCGCGGCTGTATAGAAGACAATTCGTATAAAATGTGGACCGTGGCCCGTAAAAAGCAAGCGTAAAAAGGGCACTAAAAGACAATGGAGTGTTCAGTTAATAAGAGTTATCTATTCAGGGTCGCGATACGAGAAGTATCACATCACTCTTCCCCCAAGATTTTTTTATTACGTTAATTTTGAGCATAGTTTCATTAACCATTTATCTGTCGATTGGAAATAATTGACTGGCCTCATAGCTCAGTTGGTAGTAACTCTGCCTTCTGCGCTAGAGGTCGCGGGTTCGATTCCCGCACTGGACAAACATTTGTGACTAACACAGATGTTTGTTCTGTGTGTGGGTGTTAAATATATATCTATTATTTATATCAGTCTCTGGTACCCATAGTACAGACTATGCCTAGTTTGGGATCAGTTGACAATGTGTGATATGTCCGGAATATTTATTTTATTTATTTATTTTATAATGACCTTGGGTGCTACCAAATCCAGTCAATAGCTTTGTAGGTAGAGTAAGATTAGTCAATGTATGCTGAGAACAATAGGAGATGTGAAACCAAGAAGTTTGATTCTACACAGCCCCACCTGCTCATTTTTGTCATCCATTTTAGTAAGTATGTACCTACACTTGTAAATGTTTATTCCTCCTCATCCATTAGAACTTTATACGACGTTCATAAATCACACTCTCGAGCCATTATTTACAGCGATTTGCAACGAAGTAACAACCTGAGAATACATACGAATGATTCTTTTAAATAAAATAACGATACATCAAGGGATTTGTAACACCGTTTTGCAAATAGCGGTCTTCTTCTTCTCGAGTCAAGGACTCTTTCAAACTCTACTCGACCAATATGTAGCAACCTCGATGGCCCTTTTCGTTGCCTCATTAAGGTCCTCCCAAATGCAGGTGGCCGTGCACAGTGGACAGGAAAGCAGGTGCTGCATGTCCTGTACGGGGGCTCCGCACTCGCACTGTACTCTTTAGTGCAAATAGCGGTTTAGCATACAGAGGGAGGCAGAGGTTACCGGTGGTTGCGGGACGAGTGCGGTATATTCAACACCGAAGCCACACAGATTTAAGAGTCCTGCTGTATCACAACGCAACGCAGCTGCACCCAATTGTCGACATTGGTTATGAATGTAAAATGATTTATGGCAAGACATAGTAAAAAAAAAAAAAAAAGATGTATGGATTGTGTGAAAGATGATAATTATGAGTAAGAAATAAGTGAATACTCACAATATGGCTGATAGAGGTGAGTGGAAGATAAAAACATGTTGTGCTGACCCCACATGAAGTGGAATAAAGGCAGGTGGGTGGCCTGCCTGAGTAAATACATAGCACTAATACGGAGTGTAACTCAAACAGAAGACAACAGCCTTTGTGGGAATGTTTGTTTGTTGCTAATAAGCACTTAATCTGAAGAGAGCCTGGCCTCGCCTGAACAGAATTTGCTTTGCTCTTGCGGTAAGAACTAGTTTGGTACAGATGTGTTAGTTCTGCTTTGCGTTATTATGTTGTTTTCTAAATAGCGGCAGCCGTCCGTGGCAGCTTTAAAAACTTTAGCTAAATAGTTCAAGTTAGCTGCTAGTAGGTATTATATTGTGGTCGAGGACAGTGGTGACTCCGCTATTTTCAGGCCGTCATGTGGACACCATCATAAGTTACACGGAGCACTGAGTTTATTTATCTGCTTGGAGAATCTGTTTATTATCCTCAGATAATTATCAAGGAGGTCGGGCTCCTGTCGATCGATAATAAGCGAAGCAAGTTTGTGGCCTGTTTCTTGTCACGCTTGGTTCCGAGTAGTTTTTACTAGCTTGAATAAAACGTTATTTAGCAACGATTTAATACTGCAAACTGCTTGCCCACTTCCAACAAGCCGGTAATGCTCATTAGAACTTTTGGAGGTTTCTGAGATAAACGAACGTGGATTGGAAACAGCACTATGGGTACCAATCGAGGTACCTTAGTTTCTTTGGGTGCCCTTCATCTCGACCAAAAATAATATTTTATATTTTGGTGAAGGAGAAGGGCCTTTATTTATTATCAGTAGAGATTCAGCCACTGATTAATTACCTACCAACATTTGTCTAGGTAATTTTGTTCATCTGGGTTCCATCCAAACGGTTTTCTAAAGTGTGATTAAAAATGAATGTGTGAATGCTTACCTACAACGCATTTTATAAGTGCTTAGTCAAATCCAATAAATACTGTCCCTTTATAGCTCAGCTGAAATTGAAAACGGGCATACCCCATCACCGCCGCGCAGCAATAAAGGTAAACCGATTTATGCGGACGAAGCGGAGCCTGCGCTTTAGAGCTGAGGGAGGGCTGGGGAGAAGGCAGGGGAGGCTTGGCCCGACATTGACCCGCACTGCGCCGCCGCCGCGCCCGCCCGCCGCCGCACAGGTGCGTCATCCGTGCCCCTGCCTCGGTGCATCGGGAGCCGGATGTTACGAGATTGAACCGGAAATTGCACACCGTTAAAAACGTAAGGCCTATGATTGCAGCCGGCTTACATTTCCGGCCTATAGTATGACTTATACGTACGGACGCGTAGGTATCCTTCTTCGATCTTGTATCCTCGGTTCAGTTAGTCATGCACGTCAAGCAATTTGCCAATGCTAGATTACTAGATAGGTACCGTCCGCGATAGATAGGTACCCACGCCAGCAACATTCAACCGCTAATAGCTTGCGAAGCAACAGTATATCTACTACTTATTCAGTACTTATAGCCTTTTCTTCATTCGCTTTCTTCGCGCACAGTTTAGGTCCTAAACTTCCTAAACTTTAGGAAGTCCGGAAAGCATGATATACTTACATAGGTAGGTATATGCTTTCCAGAAGTAAAACTGACTTGTTTGACAAACAACACTGGGATACTTGACACTGGGCTGTCCACAGGGAATGCGTTGCAAGAGGGCAATATTCCAGTGACCGTAACTATTGTTTGTTGTTTGTTTTGTGCTAGCAGTAGGAAGGTAGGTAACCTAACTCACAATAGCTCACGAACAAAATGTTAGCGATGCCGATAGTATCGCAGTCGTTCACCTGAGTTGGTACCAGGTAGCATGCAACTAGTCTCTACTTAGTTAATTAGCTGTCATTGCAGGATATTGATGGGTCCTAGTCCTACCTAAGGTTGTCACGCAAGCGATTTCAGGACGAGACGATATTTTTTATTTATTTATTTCTTTTTGGAAAACCACCTTTGAGAAAAACATTCTGGAAACTTAAATATATAGCTTGAGGCCATTTAAAGGTCTTCACTGGTAGATACAAGTTGGATAAATGGCAGACAAAAAAAGAAGATAAGTTAAGTACCTAATTAATACCTTAAGGGTCACTCACAGTCACGATATCAATAAGCATAGTAAGTGCTAGTCACTAATTAGGATCTGGAAGATGTACAAAGAGGGTTACCGGTCAAAGAATGTGATATTGAGTTTATTTCTAAGAGTTGGAATACTGCAGTTGAATAGATCAAGGTCATGTTTACTATTTAATAAGTGAAACGTTTCACTTGCGCGGTAAATAAATGCATTTTGGCAGTTGTTCGTAGATACTGAGGGCAGATAGAACAGATTGCTTTTCCTAAATGTTTGTGTAGGGGCATATGAACTGTAGGTTCCTCTACTTGGCCATTTATGAATTTCGTACCCTAATTTTCACAATAATTAGCTAATCTGAAGATGAAAATTTCAGTATTTTGACCTTGGTGGCGTGGTGGCGTTCCTTCTTTCGATCATCCTGTAGGTATTACCTAAGTCAGTCACCAGTTTGAGGTAGGGCGTCACTGAAAAGGGCCAATGTAAGAATCAGTGTAGTGAAAGGATTAAAGTGTACCTACCTCATAACGGTTTATTTCGTGTACAATGATACATTAAAAGACATCAGAAGTATTACCTATATTTTTTTGTATGAGTCAATTAAATAACGTTACGTTGCTTTGTACCTAAGCGTAGGTAATGCTATTGTGAATTATTCGTGCTTGGGGTCCAGTAGCGATCAAACTTCCTACTTAGCAGTTTGTCATAGGTAATCAGTTAATGCGGGTAGTTGCAAAATGAAGCGTAAGTGCTTAGCGCAAGGTTGTGGCCTCGGAGTCGTGTCACCCCGCGGTAATCCGCGACGTCTCCGCGCCGCGCCGCCGCGCGCCGGCTTACCTTATTACCTACCTACTAGGGCTACTAGGTAGGTAATAAGTCCATTCTACGTAGGTATCTACCTAAGTTACTTCAAGATGTCCCGCAGCAAGATGCGCAAGCTTCTTGAAAAAAAATTTTTTTTTTCTCTTTGATGTTTGCACGTAACTTCTGCGAGAAACAGAATTTTGCCAGGGGGCTCCCTAATGATGGCACCTACCTACTAGACCCTCTCTTTTTATATGTAGGTATAGGTATTATTAAACCTATGTTGTACCTGTCGCTCGGTTTTGTTCAATCAGCATTCTGGGGTTCTTGAGTGAAAATACAAAGCATTTAGATTAATACTCGAGAGCACTCTGCACGCGCTATGACTAATTGTTTGGACCATAAAGGGAGTAAGTACCTATTAGTGGTTATGAAACGAAAGTGAAACGTCCCTGCCACCGACCCATCACACGCAGGCCTCGCCCTCGCCCGTTTCGGTGCAGTCGGTATAAGTAGTGCCATCTAGCATGCTAATAGTCCACTTCTTGTCTTTACCTTTTGGGTTTACAGAGAAATCAGTGTGGAGCCGATTCAAGTAGCGCTATCTAGGGCCTAGTGATGGCGGCAAGTCGTAGACAGAGTTTATTTATCACGGTCTACGCGGCAAGTAGAAACCTTTTAAAAACCTACAACGCATTACAGCAAGGATAGTCTGTGTTTGTGTCAGCAAAACTCAAAGGCAAGATACGTAGTATTCCCTATTATTCAGTGAAGGCATGTAATATGTAAACGCTTAAAATAGCATGTCGTTTATTCAGTTAGTACAGTAGTTGCAACTTTCTCTGTCTACAAGTTGCAAGTATTCATATTCGTGAGATGTGGAGTATTTTTACACTTGACATTCATACTAATTTGACATAGACAATATTGACTGTAATACAGCAGAAGCCCTAGAAAGGAAGTAAATGTCATCCACTTAGATCTGTCAAATTTGGCCTTCAAATCGCTGAAACATCCTGGGGATTTCGCGATTACATTGAAATTTAGCAATGTAAGTGAATTGTAAATAAAAATCGATGGTGTGACATGATAAAGTGATTCCCCTCACCAAGAGAGATGACTTCGCGAAGTAAGAATGCCGTGCGGGTTTACGAGACTGAGATCGAAAAGAGTCGGGAGGAGTCGAACTGGAAGAAGGCTGTGGAGTTGGCACAGCAGCTGAAGTCCAGGTCACCACAGCACGGTATGCCCCACCTCCCTTTAGCAACCCTCATTTATTAAGGATATACCACCGCTATCTTTAACTCCAGCAATAGGTTAAAGCCAGGCCTAATGTCAAGTTTAAAAAAAAACATCATCAATTCTGGCTATAACTGACCTTGTAATACCAACAAGATAATTAGGCAGGTACTTAGTAAACCCTTTATTTATGTCATGTTTTCCTATGAACTCACCTAAGTATTTGGTTTTCAGGTCACTCGCAAATTAAATTAGTGAGTAGGCTGTGTGACCTTTCTTTCCTAACCTTGATTATAAACTAGGAAAGTACTAATATGCCTACTGTAGATTTTAACATTAAGATAGTGAATCAAGCTGCCAATAAGTGCAAAAAAATAGAATGTTAGACATTCCATCAGATCCTTGTATTTATTTATTTAATACTTTATTGCACACACAAAATACAGTTGCACAAAAGGAGGGCTTCATGCTACAAGCATTTTCTAACAGCCAACCTCAAAGTATGTCAGAGTAGTCAGAGGTATGTCTGTACATGTGGCACATGCCCACATTTTGCAGAAGTGAGTATTCCATAAATGACAGGTAGCAAGCCGTAGCCGCAACGAGTGTCAGTCATAACAAAAAAATGTAACTTGATTCTAATTTTACGAAATAAATTAAAACATGTTATTATCTTTATGTATGTTTAATGAATAATATCAATATTTCTCTTAATATTTCAGAGAGCCTCGCTCACTTCCTTATAGGTGAAGGCAAGTTAGAAGCCTATTTGGACGAATGGCCACCCATCAAAGAGAATATAGAGAGAGCTCAAAGAGAGCTCTCCGAGGCCCGGGGCTACCTCACCCTGGCTACAGACGAGGCCGGCATCAAAGCTGGAGTGGCTCTAGATGCTTATTTGCTACTCGGGAAGCTGAATTATGCTTGTGGCATGTATGATGAGGCATTGAAACATTACAAACTGGCAGAGTTGAACACTTTGACAGAAAAAGAGTTACCCGTGTAAGTATGAAATCAAGTCTTGAGTACCTTGAGTGGTTTACATTTTTTAAAGATTTTATAATCCTAAAAATGTATTTGATTGTGGGTTCAAATCTACTACAACTTGACTGTTGCAAATCTACAGGATGCTTCACATAAAGTTATCCTAATCGGCTCAGTGGAAATTTTTCTTGAAATATTATAAAATCTTAGTATTTCCATATGTGTGGGTTAACACAAAATATAAGTAAAACAAATACCCGAAATTCTCTTTTCTACAATACCTACAAAAAGCTCCTTAGCCTCATACGCTAATACAAAGGAATAATAAAATTATGTGTTAAGATGGATGCCGAGTTGGTTAAATTTGTTCTTGATAGATAAATTATCATGCTTAGAACATGTCAATTTTATAATTAGCATGTGATATGGCGATTTGAACATTATTGCAATACAGTAAGTATCAAAATGTTTAACAGTTATTAAACAAACAGCAATTTGCATGGGGATTATTAGGTCAACGATAATGCATTCTATCTAAGTTCAATTCAATTCAATTTCTTATTTTTGGCTATTGTGGCTACTGTCACAATTCTGCCAATGACCGTTTCATGCTAGAGTCATAAATCTTCATAAATAAATAAATAAATATTCAGGACAATTGACGCACGGTCAACTGATCCCAAACTAAGCGTAGCCTGTACTATTACTAGGCGTACCAGGGACTGATATACTTAATAGATAAATATTTAACACCCAGACATAGAACGAACATCTGCGTTAATCACGCATATGTTTGTCCAGTTCGGGAATCGAACCCGCGACCTCTAGCTCAGAAGGCAGAGTTACTACCAACTGAGCTATGAGGCCAGTCATGGAGAAAGTGACAAGAAAATGCCCGGTTTAAAAAATAATATGGTTGGTATTTAATGTAAAACCAAATAGATTTTTCTAAAACATAGATAGTAAACGTAGGCACAACACTTCTTTTCCTTGAGAGCTGACTCACTCCTGATTTTGTATTTAGGAATGTGATGTCATTATTGACTGGCCTCATAGCTCAGTTGGAAGCAACTCTGCCTTCTGCGCTAGAGGTCGCGGGTCCGATTCCCGCACTGGACAAATATTTGTGTGATGAACACAGATTATTATAATATTATTTAAATCGTAATATTTATTTATTATGTGTTTGTATTATCTTGTGTACACAGTTTCCAGTGGAGGTTTTTTATGCACAGGCTTAAGAGTATGTTTTATTTTTAATACATAACCAGAATCGATCTAAGCTCAAATCTAGTGTTAATTCTGGGCAGAGAGGCAGTGTTCATGACTATAACAAACTACCTCCTATGGGTCAGATCAGAGTCCTTGTTCTAAAAAAATGAGATGAACTTTAGCTGGCTGTATAGGCAGGCATACAGTCTGCAACAGAGGTTGATAACTTTTTAAGGAATTTTAAGTATTTCTAACAGGATCTTATTGTTCTTATTATTATAATTTTTTGCTAGACCATTCACAAATAAGTCACACTTCATCAAATCATCATTTATTTTTGATGTTGATTGTAGGTATGTGAATATTTGCTGTCCACAGGCGAAGTCTCCGTATCGTGGCCGAGTCGTACGCGATAAAAGGCCTGTGCTTGGAACAGAATGCCTTGCCCAGCTCCACCAGCCGCTATAAGCAGGCTGAGAGGGAGGCAGAAACGGTATGAAATAAACTGTTTGTAAGATTGTCTGTGCTGTGGTTGCCCTGGCTCAAAAGCTAGGAGAAAAAAGCTAGGGGATGGGCAGCAGCATGCCCAGTGTAGTGAGCATGGGCATATCCCCCAAATTATAATTACTGGAAATCTATGAGAGAGGCCTATAGTCCCCTATTATAACGACGATAGCTCTAACTCGCCTACCCGCGTGCCCAGCATGGTGAGTATGGGCAAATTCCTCCCTCATGATAGGAAGTCGCTCCGGAAATCTGTGAGCGAGGCTGATGTTCTGTAGTAGACTTCAAACGGCTGGAATGATGATGATATAAATATTAAATATTCCGGACATATCACTCAAGGTCAACTGATCCCAAACTAGGCATAGCCTGTACTATGGGTACCAGAGACTGATATACATACAAGATAAATATTAAACACCAAGACACAGAATAAATATCTGTGTTAAGGCGATACAGGAATCAAAATAAAATGTTGAGTGGGCGGAGTGAAGAAAGTGACAGTGACATGTACTGTAATTTAATGCTGAAAGAGATAGCAAGCGTTAGAAGGCGCTCGAAAGTAATCGACGTAAGCGACATATAAGAAAATATCGATTATCTTAAAAACGATGTATTAAAAAAAAAGTGCCTTGTATTTAGGTACCCAATGCTATTGTCTAGCACAATATTTAAAAAAAAGCTATTTTTGTTAGGAAGTCTCAGAGTATTTTCGAAAAAACTGTTGCAGAGGACCCAACTTGAAAAAATAAATCTATCGAGAAAAATTTTCGCGTTTCTGTCTTGTATTTAGGTAAATAAAATTCTCAAGTTATCTTTGTCATAAAAATCAAAACTGTTCGTTTTGCGGTTAATGAGAAAAAACAATTCAAAAATCATAAAACAATTTAACCCACACCTTAATCACAACCCGCGACCTCTAGCGCAGAAGGCAGAGTTACTACCAACAGAGCTATGATGCCTGTCATGATGAATGTTAAAAGATCTCGGTAACAGATCCATAAAATGAACTCATCTTTTCAGATACGCAGCTTCGAGCTAGCGTCAGAGTTAACCCTTCTGTACCTCCAACGAGCCAGCCCGTCGGGCGCCTTGCCCGGGGCGGGCGGGGCGGGCGGGGCGGGCGGGGCGCGCGCCGGGCCCACGCTCGAGACCGCGCTGCAGCGGGTGCCGCTGTTGCACATCCGCGCCGGCCGGCTGCACAGCGCCATCGACAGGTAGATAGATAGAAGATAGAAAATGCTTTATTGCACACCATAAAAAGTACAAACATTAACAAAAAAACAATAAAAACTAAACTATGTGATGAACAATGGGCGGCCTTATCGCTGAAGTAGCGATCTCTACCAGACAACCTTTGGATGGAGTGGACTGGATATGATTAAATAGGGGTATATCAGATGTACTTATGTATAATAAATTTTGATATAATGTTGTGCACACAACCTAAAAATTAAATTTTACCTACTAAATATTTTAACTACATATAATATATTAAATAATATGCCTACCATAAAAACAAATTATATATATATATATTATACCTATATTAAAATTCACAATTATATAAACATTGATATATATAACGTTATCAACAAAATAAAGAAATAAGCAAATGTCAGCGACAAGAGGACAAATAGTGATCTTTGACCATCGATTTAAAGATCGCAAGCGATTTAGCACGTCTGATAGCGAAAGGCAGTGCGTTCCAAAGTCGGACAGCCTGCACTGTAAAGGAGTTTTCATAGTAGGCGGAGGAGTGTACAGGTGTCTACAGTTGGAGAGTTTCGGAAGAGCGCAAGGATCGAGGATGGGATAGATGAAGGAACTGAAAGCGTTCTTTGAGATAGGTACCTTACAGCTTCACTGTGACGCCTCTTGTACCTCGGGGTTCAATATAGCGCCCTTGACATAATACACTACTGTGGGCCCTTGTTGCATAATCTACTATTATGTCGCTGTCCTGTCTTTTGTTTCCCTATTTTTAACCTATTGTTTTGTTTCTTCCTGTCTTCTGTCTGTGTTCGCCAAATAAAACTTATTTCATTTCATTTCATTACCTTGTAGCTGGTCCTAAGAGACCAGACTACAGGGGGAATCAGAGCTGGTACTGATGCTAGCTAATCTTATGTTGCTAATTTATTTGCTTACGATATCTCCAAAACTACTGTGCCGAGGTGTACAAAATTTGGCACAGACACTCTTTAGGGACATTTAAGCAAAAACATAATGAAATACTAAAGCCTCACATCTACTCCTGTGGTGGGGTGTCAAAGTCAGCTAGTCATAAATAAAGAAGAGCATGCGAGACAACGCTTACCCTTGAATTACGCCATCATTATTGAATAAGCGACTGAGTAAGATGTAAACGTCAACAACGGATCTGGTCCTCCTCCTAGATAGCAAACTAGTGAACTAATTAAACAAGCCTTTGGATAGGCACTATAACAAGATATTGACAGAAGGGCCTTTTACAAAACCAATCGAAGGTCTTAGATATGTCCAAATATACAATACATGATGTTTCCGTGCGGTCCTCATACCCTGAATTTGTAATAGTTTGTATTGATAGTTATATCAGTAAAACTCGTTGTGAAAATTGAGTAAATGGGCTGATAAATCAAATACCTTTTTGATTTCTCATCCACAATTATTTTACTTGGTATTGCGCCATGATTACTACTTATCTACATAATAAAATGTATTATTATATTCAGGTATCGTGAAATGTTGTCAGCAGTGGAAGCACCATCGACGCAGGCGCTGCGGTTGACTCTAGCAAGACAACTCGCTGAAGTATTAATGCGCGGAGTTACTGGACAGGTGCTTATCCATTTTATTCTTAGCACGTTAAAACAATCAGACTGCCGGACTGTTAAAACAATCAGCCTGCTGGACAGAAGACAACAACCTGTAATTAATAAAAAACTCGACGGAAATTACCCACAGATATTATTAGATATTTACCCCTATACAAAGACTTGTATAGTTATTCCATTTCACGAAGTCTCCAATGACTGGAAGTGGAAATGGAAGAACTTTACCTTTCACTCTAGTTCTATCATCCATTTCGATCTATTACTTTCATATTATTGTACACCGTCAAGAACATGGATCATATGCATCTTCTACTAGTAGACTTGGTGAATTTACTTTCATTCCAGTTCAACTCAACTGCATTGTTAAAGTTCAGCATTTGTTGTCAGGTGTACCAAGCGCCGGAGAAAGTGACGCCCGCGCCGGCGCCCGGCACGCTCACGAGGCGGCGGGAGGACCACGTGTCTGAAGGCCCCTGGAAACCGAAGAAATACGCCTCTATCAACCAGGTAACATAAAACGAACTAACGTTCAGTAAATAGGTATGAATCATATTCGCCGAACGTTCTGGTGACGGAGCTCACTGCGCTCTCGGAGTATCATCAGGTGATGGTGAAGCGCTCCCATGAAGATGACACCTAGCGGTAAGAAAGTGATTTATCTAAGGCTGTATCGGTGTTGACTTTGTGCAGTTGTGCAGAGTTAGTTTTATTACAAGCTTATCTATTGTTGAGCCAAACCTTACTTGAACAGGCCTGTATACTGATACTGGTAAAATTAACGGTTCATTTCGCTTCGTTAAACTTTGAATTTGCCTCAGACCACCATCATCGTATGTCCAGTATCAGCTCAGAGGCTACACTGATTCTGTCACCGATGGTCGTAGGCCCTTTTCAGGGCGACCAATTCTTACCCTAGTCACTGACCAGGATGACTAAGAAAGAATCAGTGACACGACAAGCAAGCGATCAAGCTCAGAGGTCTTTTTAGTTTTCCCGTTTGCCCCCAGTTCGTCCCCCGCAACGAGTACGAGGAGGTGGTGCTGCTGCTGCTGGTGGGCGAGGCGATGGCGGTGCGCGACGCGGTGCTGTCGCAGAGCGCGGAGTTCGAGGCGGCGCGCGCGCACGCGCTGCGCAACGCCGTCGCCGTCGTCGACCTGCTGGCGCTGTGCGCCGCGCGCTGGGGGCTGCTGGCGCCGGTGCTAGAGGTCAGTTACAGCGCGGGGGCTGCTGGCGCCGGTGCTAGAGGTCAGTTACAGCGCGGGGGCTGCTGGCGCCGGTGCTAGAGGTCAGTTACAGCGCGGGGGCTGCTGGCGCCGGTGCTAGAGGTCAGTTACAGCGCGGGGGCTGCTGGCGCCGGTGCTAGAGGTCAGTTACAGCGCGGGGGCTGCTGGCGCCGGTGCTAGAGGTCAGTTACAGCGCGGGGGCTGCTGGCGCCGGTGCTAGAGGTCAGTTACAGCGCGGGGGCTGCTGGCGCCGGTGCTAGAGGTCAGTTACAGCGCGGGGGCTGCTGGCGCCGGTGCTAGAGGTCAGTTACAGCGCGGGGGCTGCTGGCGCCGGTGCTAGAGGTCAGTTACAGCGCGGGGGCTGCTGGCGCCGGTGCTAGAGGTCAGTTACAGCGCGGGGGCTGCTGGCGCCGGTGCTAGAGGTCAGTTACAGCGCGGGGGCTGCTGGCGCCGGTGCTAGAGGTCAGTTACAGCGCGGGGGCTGCTGGCGCCGGTGCTAGAGGTCAGTTACAGCGCGGGGGCTGCTGGCGCCGGTGCTAGAGGTCAGTTACAGCGCGGGGGCTGCTGGCGCCGGTGCTAGAGGTCAGTTACAGCGCGGGGGCTGCTGGCGCCGGTGCTAGAGGTCAGTTACAGCGCGGGGGCTGCTGGCGCCGGTGCTAGAGGTCAGTTACAGCGCGGGGGCTGCTGGCGCCGGTGCTAGAGGTCAGTTACAGCGCGGGGGCTGCTGGCGCCGGTGCTAGAGGTCAGTTACAGCGCGGGGGCTGCTGGCGCCGGTGCTAGAGGTCAGTTACAGCGCGGGGGCTGCTGGCGCCGGTGCTAGAGGTCAGTTACAGCGCGGGGGCTGCTGGCGCCGGTGCTAGAGGTCAGTTACAGCGCGGGGGCTGCTGGCGCCGGTGCTAGAGGTCAGTTACAGCGCGGGGGCTGCTGGCGCCGGTGCTAGAGGTCAGTTACAGCGCGGGGGCTGCTGGCGCCGGTGCTAGAGGTCAGTTACAGCGCGGGGGCTGCTGGCGCCGGTGCTAGAGGTCAGTTACAGCGCGGGGGCTGCTGGCGCCGGTGCTAGAGGTCAGTTACAGCGCGGGGGCTGCTGGCGCCGGTGCTAGAGGTCAGTTACAGCGCGGGGGCTGCTGGCGCCGGTGCTAGAGGTCAGTTACAGCGCGGGGGCTGCTGGCGCCGGTGCTAGAGGTCAGTTACAGCGCGGGGGCTGCTGGCGCCGGTGCTAGAGGTCAGTTACAGCGCGGGGGCTGCTGGCGCCGGTGCTAGAGGTCAGTTACAGCGCGGGGGCTGCTGGCGCCGGTGCTAGAGGTCAGTTACAGCGCGGGGGCTGCTGGCGCCGGTGCTAGAGGTCAGTTACAGCGCGGGGGCTGCTGGCGCCGGTGCTAGAGGTCAGTTACAGCGCGGGGGCTGCTGGCGCCGGTGTGGTGCGTATTTTGAATCGAATGTTTAATAAAAGGCGACGTGTTTTGTTGACAGTCGCTGGAGCGAGCGATGAAGTTTAGTTTCGGCTGCGCGCACGTGTGGCGGCAGCGCGCGCTGTGCACCGCGGCCGCCGCGCCCGCCGCGCCCGCGCATACACACGTCAAGCCGGGTGAGGGAACTATATTACTATAGAAAAATATATGTATGGTACAATGTATTGTACCTAGCTCACGGCGTTCGTGTTCGAACACAACTTCGAGCGCCTGTGTGACAACCCATAGTGAGTTGAATACAGAAATTATAAAGAAAGGTATGTACAATGGCGAGCTTAACCCTAAAAAGAGTTATCTTCGCTTAGAGGCGCTCCTGTCTTAGTGAAGTTCTATGTCTCTTCGAATATATTTAAGTCAAACTTTTGATAAGGATAATTATTGGCTTTCTGCTTGCATTATGTGATCCATAAGTTGGCATATCCGCTGTTGGTTTTAAGTAAAGTAAAGTATTATATTTAAAAATAATAATAATATCGAGCAAACGAAATTTCAAGGAAAAATTAAAAATCATAATAAAAACAAATTCAGAAAAAAAACAAAATATTACTAGACGATTTAGTTTTTTTTTTTTGGCGGGAATTTGAGAAAGTGGTGTTGTGCTCTCAATTTATTTTACAAAACAGGTGTTAAATTGAATAATATTATGTGTTATTATGGTGGTGTTTTGCGTAATATTGTTTGAGTAAACCGCACAAGTGAAGTGAAATGAAATGATTGCGGGTATCGTCATTTTTTGAGTTGGCGCCAAGAGGTCCCTTGAGGTTTTAGTAAAATAGCCACCATCATATCTTACTAAAACTGAATTTGACTTGACTTGACAGTGACTTGACCATGACTAAGAAGTAAAATGAAGAAGAAAGATAAAAATAAATACGAACAAAAATAAACGTAAGACTTGGCGGTAAGGCCTAGATGCCATAGCCAGCCCGAAAGGGAAAAAACTTCAAAAAAAATAAGCCGATTGAAAAAAAATGTACCCAAATAGTTAAATAAGTAAAACTGCAGGCACGCACTCGTGGAGCGCCGGCGTGCGCGCGCACGGCGTCATGCGCCGCGCGGCGCCGCTCGCCCCGCGCGACGCGCCGCTGCGGCTCGTCGGCGCCAACACCTGCTACCACATGGGCTGGGTGAGCACTCCTGCACCTCTCCCTCTCTCCCTCTCTCCCTCTCCCTCTCTCACGCTCCCCTTCATCTCCTTTCAAACATATGTAAACCTGATGTAGCATCACTAGGATGAGGAGAGCGAGGAGTCACAGTATAGAGAAAGAAGAAGATACACGTCTTTAACTGACTGGCCTCATAGCTCAGTTAGTAGTAACTCTGCCTTCTGCGCTAGAGGTCGCGGGTTCGATTCCCGCACTGGACAAACATTTGTGACTAACACAGATGTTTGTTCTGTGTCTGGGTGTTAAATATATATCAGTCTCTGGTACCCATAGTACAGGCTATGCCTAGTTTGGGATCAGTTGACCGTGTGAATATGTCCGGAATATTTATTTATAAAAAAAAAAAAAAACTTTTGTTGTAACTCCCAACTTTTTTTCACATGTTTAAACGTGGACATTTAGAAATCGCTGGCACCCGTATCTCATTAATTGTTATTAAAAATATAATCATACAAAAAAAACTTCAAACCCCCGTTATCCCCCCCTCAAAGGGATGTAGCGCCATATAAATATAGCCTATGTATGCAATAACTTAATAAAGATTCATAAAGATTTATCCATTGGTTTCTGAGATTAACCCGGATAAACAGACATTCAGACAAAGTCTTCCGATTCAATTTTTTTTGCAATTCTATACTTAAAACTTAATCGTGACCGCTAACTCCTTGCCACTCTTGCTAACTCTTGCCACAGATAGAAGAAGGCATAGAGATGGCGGAAGAGGCGCTTGCGATAGAGGAAGAAAACGAGGGATGGATGCTGGCGCGGTGTTGTCTCTTCACTGGGATCGGCTATCAGATGAAGGCACAGGTTAGTCCACTATTTTACCCTTAGAAGACTAAAAACTGCTAATTTGTAAAAGTTTGCAAAAAATAATAACGAATTCTGTTGTATTTTTATCGCTTATATATTTTTTTGTTGATCGAATAAGCCCCTTGCGTAACACGTTGCATTTGAATAGAGATCGTTGTGAGAGTAAATACTTGAACTTGTAGAAAACGAACTCCCGGCTAGACAAGGACGCGGCGAACGAGACGGCGCTACGGCACCTCCTCCGCGCCGCGCAGCTCGACGACAACGACCACCTCGCCTTCTACTACCTCGCGCTGCAGTACATGCATGTCGGCATGCTCAACGAAGCTATGGTGACTACAAGTTACATATGGGTGTTAAATATATATCTATAATGTATATCAGTCTCTGGTACCCATAGTACAGGCTATGCCTAGTTTGGGATCAGCTAACCGTGTGATAGGTCCGGAATATTTCTTTATTGTAAAGTTCACAATTTGAAACATACTTTTTTTTTGGTTCTCAAAACTGGGTGTTACACTGTAATATTACATTAGTTAATAGAGAAGTAAATCACTTCATCTTAGCTTTAACAAGTATGTGTGGCTTTGGGTTTACTTTTTCAATTTTCTTATCATTTTAATAAGCAACGGTCCCAAAATACTCGAAAACGATGCCCGTATCCATTTTTCAAAAAGACAATTGCTTCCGCCATCGTTGATTTTAAAATTGGTGTCATTTTCTTGATTATCGCCCCCAAATTACTCGAAAACGATATCTATATCTGTATTTGGAATGACATTTGCACGCGCAATCTTTGATTCCTCTTCGTAATCAGCGCCCCCAAATTACTCGAAAACGATTCTCATATCTATTTTTCGGAATGTTATTTTTATCCCACCACCTCGGATTTCAAAGAGTACGTTATTTTCGTGACTAGCAACCCAAGTGGGCGGGGCGGGGGGGAGGCGATGGAAGGAGATGGGGGCCGATCGTGGCTCTCGGAGGTTGCCTCGGGCTCACGATGATGCTGATGGTGGGTGACGTGGTGGGTTGCAGGAGGCGACGCGCGCGTGCCTGGCGCTGCGCGCGGAGTGCAGCGGCGGGCTGCGGCTGGCCGTGGCGCTGTGGTCGTGCGCGTGCGCCGGCCCCCGCGCGCCGCGCGCCCGCGCCGCCGCCCGCCTGGCGCGCGCGCACTACCCCGCCGCCGAGTGGCCGCTGGCCGCGCTCGCCACCTTGCAGATAGCCTGGGAGTCGGGTGAGGTGAGTGCTGCACCTGCCGCCGGCGCCGCCGAGTTGAGGCTGTGCCTACCGATGGCGTACTCGTATGAAGCTATGAACTCCGGCTCTAAACTCTGCTCTTGAAACTTTAGCTGAATAAAAGTAAAGTGAGAAAACGCGTGAGTATTTTTCTGAGTGTGAGCGAGTGGCGAAGTAGCGTTTTTTGCGGTCATGCCAGCGTTAATTTCTAACGATACGAAACCCGAAAGAGTCTTATTTCAGCACCAAAAGGTATTTGGTCTTTTCGTAATTTTGTTATCTAATTATTTCAGCATCAAGATTGGTACATAAAACAACTGAATAATTCAGTGTAAACTTATTTCACCCCAAAACATTCTGCTATTCCCAAAAGTCCATATTTTACTGTGTATGTGTGAGAACTACCGGCCTAGAGAAGTTACTTGAAAACGATACCCATATTAATTTTTCGAAATGACATTTGTATAATTTATAAAGGATGTCTTTTTCGTAATCACCCTCTAATTAATTACTCGAAAACGACACCCATATCGAATTTTTCGCACGGAGTTTAATATTTATTTTATTTACATTTCAGGCGGCACTGGCGACGGGCAAGGAGCTGCTGTCGCTGCTGAACAGCGCGGAGGCGGAGGCGGAGGCCGAGCACAACGGATACTTAGAACTAGACGCACTGTCAGACTCGCAGCACGACGACACGCACAGCACGCGCGACGCAGGTGACTCACGCAAGCCCTACAGAAATAAACTTTTGTAATTAAAATAAAGATAAAAGACATACTTCTCGCTCACAAAATTCCAAACATTTAGATAATCATTTTCGTCCATCCGTCAGCAAACAGTGAGTGTTGAGTGTGACCAACTGTTAGATAGATAAACTCTTTATTGTACACAAAGAAACATAACAAAGGGAGATATAAAAATATTACGTATAATGGGCGACCTCATCGCTAAAAGCGATCTCTTCCAGACAACCTTTGGATGGACAGGTTACATACAGGTAACATATGAAATAATTGTTGTAATAAAATAATTGTGTCTGGGTGTTAAATATTTATCTATTATGTATATCAGTCTCTAGTACAGGCTATGCCTAGTTGGGATGGCCTGTTTGGGATCAGTTGACCGTAGTGATATGTCCGGAATATTTATTTATTATTAATTAATTGTTGTGTTGCAGCGTCGATACGCGCCGAGTCGGCGGGGGTGTACCGCATCGAGCGCGCGCTGTCGGAGGGCGCCTCCTCGCTCTCCACGCAGCGCGCGCGCGCGCCGCTCGCCGCGCACCGCGCGCACGCCTGGCTGCTGCTCGCACTCGCCTGCCTCAGGTACCTCACATGCTGCACATTGATACCTCGCTCTCCACGCAGCGCGCGCGCGCGCCGCTCGCCGCGCACCGCGCGCACGCCTGGCTGCTGCTCGCACTCGCCTGCCTCAGGTACCTCACATGCTGCACATTGATACCTCGCTCTCCACGCAGCGCGCGCGCGCGCCGCTCGCCGCGCACCGCGCGCACGCCTGGCTGCTGCTCGCACTCGCCTGCCTCAGGTACCTCACATGCTGCACATTGATACCTCGCTCTCCACGCAGCGCGCGCGCGCGCCGCTCGCCGCGCACCGCGCGCACGCCTGGCTGCTGCTCGCACTCGCCTGCCTCAGGTACCTCACATGCTGCACATTGATACCTCGCTCTCCACGCAGCGCGCGCGCGCGCCGCTCGCCGCGCACCGCGCGCACGCCTGGCTGCTGCTCGCACTCGCCTGCCTCAGGTACCTCACATGCTGCACATTGATACCTCGCTCTCCACGCAGCGCGCGCGCGCGCCGCTCGCCGCGCACCGCGCGCACGCCTGGCTGCTGCTCGCACTCGCCTGCCTCAGGTACCTCACATGCTGCACATTGATACCTCGCTCTCCACGCAGCGCGCGCGCGCGCCGCTCGCCGCGCACCGCGCGCACGCCTGGCTGCTGCTCGCACTCGCCTGCCTCAGGTACCTCACATGCTGCACATTGATACCTCGCTCTCCACGCAGCGCGCGCGCGCGCCGCTCGCCGCGCACCGCGCGCACGCCTGGCTGCTGCTCGCACTCGCCTGCCTCAGGTACCTCACATGCTGCACATTGATACCTCGCTCTCCACGCAGCGCGCGCGCGCGCCGCTCGCCGCGCACCGCGCGCACGCCTGGCTGCTGCTCGCACTCGCCTGCCTCAGGTACCTCACATGCTGCACATTGATACCTCGCTCTCCACGCAGCGCGCGCGCGCGCCGCTCGCCGCGCACCGCGCGCACGCCTGGCTGCTGCTCGCACTCGCCTGCCTCAGGTACCTCACATGCTGCACATTGATACCTCGCTCTCCACGCAGCGCGCGCGCGCGCCGCTCGCCGCGCACCGCGCGCACGCCTGGCTGCTGCTCGCACTCGCCTGCCTCAGGTACCTCACATGCTGCACATTGATACCTCGCTCTCCACGCAGCGCGCGCGCGCGCCGCTCGCCGCGCACCGCGCGCACGCCTGGCTGCTGCTCGCACTCGCCTGCCTCAGGTACCTCACATGCTGCACATTGATACCTCGCTCTCCACGCAGCGCGCGCGCGCGCCGCTCGCCGCGCACCGCGCGCACGCCTGGCTGCTGCTCGCACTCGCCTGCCTCAGGTACCTCACATGCTGCACATTGATACCTCGCTCTCCACGCAGCGCGCGCGCGCGCCGCTCGCCGCGCACCGCGCGCACGCCTGGCTGCTGCTCGCACTCGCCTGCCTCAGGTACCTCACATGCTGCACATTGATACCTCGCTCTCCACGCAGCGCGCGCGCGCGCCGCTCGCCGCGCACCGCGCGCACGCCTGGCTGCTGCTCGCACTCGCCTGCCTCAGGTACCTCACATGCTGCACATTGATACCTCGCTCTCCACGCAGCGCGCGCGCGCGCCGCTCGCCGCGCACCGCGCGCACGCCTGGCTGCTGCTCGCACTCGCCTGCCTCAGGTACCTCACATGCTGCACATTGATACCTCGCTCTCCACGCAGCGCGCGCGCGCGCCGCTCGCCGCGCACCGCGCGCACGCCTGGCTGCTGCTCGCACTCGCCTGCCTCAGGTACCTCACATGCTGCACATTGATACCTCGCTCTCCACGCAGCGCGCGCGCGCGCCGCTCGCCGCGCACCGCGCGCACGCCTGGCTGCTGCTCGCACTCGCCTGCCTCAGGTACCTCACATGCTGCACATTGATACCTCGCTCTCCACGCAGCGCGCGCGCGCGCCGCTCGCCGCGCACCGCGCGCACGCCTGGCTGCTGCTCGCACTCGCCTGCCTCAGGTACCTCACATGCTGCACATTGATACCTCGCTCTCCACGCAGCGCGCGCGCGCGCCGCTCGCCGCGCACCGCGCGCACGCCTGGCTGCTGCTCGCACTCGCCTGCCTCAGGTACCTCACATGCTGCACATTGATACCTCGCTCTCCACGCAGCGCGCGCGCGCGCCGCTCGCCGCGCACCGCGCGCACGCCTGGCTGCTGCTCGCACTCGCCTGCCTCAGGTACCTCACATGCTGCACATTGATACCTCGCTCTCCACGCAGCGCGCGCGCGCGCCGCTCGCCGCGCACCGCGCGCACGCCTGGCTGCTGCTCGCACTCGCCTGCCTCAGGTACCTCACATGCTGCACATTGATACCTCGCTCTCCACGCAGCGCGCGCGCGCGCCGCTCGCCGCGCACTGCGCGCACGAGTACGTCACATAGACATACATTTAAAAGATAAAGATACATTTATTTTGGTAACAAACTTCACTTTTTAGGTAGAAGATAAAATCAGTCAGTCAGTCAATCAATCTTGACAGGCCTCATAGCTCGGTTGGTAGTAACTCTGCCTTCTGCGCTAGAGGTCGTGGGTTCGATTCCGGCCCTGGACAAACATTTGTGTGATGAACACAGGTGTTTGTTCTGTGTCTGGGTGTTAAATAGTTATCTATTATGTATATCAGTCTCTGGTTCCCATAGTACAGGCTATGCCTAGTTTGGGATCAGCTGACCGTGTGTGACATGTCCGGAATATTTATTGATTTATTTATTTTATTTTTCATTGTTTTGCCTTGTAGGTTAGAGCGAGTAAGTGCAGCAGCCGGCTGCGTGGCTGAGGCGGCCGCGCTGACTCCATTCAGCCATCTTGTATTATACACGGTAAGACTGTGATATATGGAGGAGGTAGGGCACACCGAGATTTGCTCGCTCTTAAGCCCGCCTGTGGGATTTTTAGAAGCATACTGCCCATCTCTGGGTGTTGTTTTCGAGTAATTTGTGGGTACTGATAGTGAAAACGGCGTCCATTTCGAAATCCAAGATGGCGGATGCATAAAATCCCTAATTGCTAAACAACAGAAACAAAATAGTCAGGCGAGCTGCGTGCAGCGCGCGCACAACGTGAACTAGTTATTATAATATTAATGCATTTATTTCAGACCATAAAAAAAACCATAGAATGTTAATAACTTTTTTTTTAAATCTCCTTTGTTTCTTGCAATCTGCCCGGATGGGCATTGAGCTAGAGTTTGGTGTTTGATTCGGTGCGTAATTGGCATGGATGGAAAAGAGCCCAGTGGCGCTTCCATATTTTCACTTTTCTCTAAATCATTAGAGCTGTATTAGATCCTGAGGAGCTCTCTTCTTTATTCTTTTGAAGGATGTGGTTGGATTCATTAGATCTTTGGCGAGTTCATTTCATTCGGGGCATTCGTTATCATGCGTAGCATTTTGGATTGGAAGCGTTGGATAATGTCCAAGTTTGAATTTGCCACTGTACCCCACTGTTCGGATCCGTACGACCATACGGGTTTGAGAATGCACTTGTAGAATGTAAATAAGTTATAGTAGATTATGCAACAAGGGCTTAAAGTAGTGTATTATGTCAAGGGCGCTATATTGAACCCCGAGAACGAGGGATTCTATGGTTAACTCCTGAGCGGAGCGAGGGAGTTAAGGCAAGAATCCTGAGTACGTGGGGTTCAAGATCGCCCAAGACAAATACACATTTAAGCCCGCGATGCATACTCTACTTTTTATACTTTCTGCGAGGCAATTGAAAACAATGACTGTTAAGTAGAAAGAAATGATTTTTCTGGAAGTAAGTTTCCAACTATACCAGAGGCTTCAGATTGTATGCATTATGGAGTCGATTCAAAATCACTGTCGTCGTCACTTGACATATTTTAGAAGTTTATTTGAATCGAAAATGAATTTCGGTGTAGATAACAGCACAGCAGTTTGAGCGCTTGGCGCCTTTTTTTCTTTTTTTTGTTGTCTATTCTGTAGTGGTCAGTTCGACATTCGAATAAATCCTTCTTCGTGCGCGGGGAGAATGAATTTCGTAAAAAGTTTTCATGTTTTTCTTTTTTTTAATTTGTATGCAGTGCAAAGAAAATGTTAACATACAGCCTAATTAGAATAAAATCTTATTGCACCCAAACATTTTTGAAACCAACCTCGATCAAGCACGACTACATGGGTTGCATTCCAAATTCAAATCACATTATGTCCCATGGGAAATAATGAAATTCAGTACAACATTATGACCCGGCTAGACCGTAGGGCTGTAATGACTTAGTTTAGGAAAGGTTTGCATGACACATAATATGCCATTGACGAGCAGGTAGTATAAAAAAAAAATATTGATGCGTGTCGGCAGCGTGGGCTGGTGCACGCGGCGGGCGCGGAGTGGGAGGAGGCGCGCCACTGCTTCCAGAACGCGCTCGCCATACACCCCACGCACCTCGACAGCATGGTGCAGCTCGGTGAGTCCATACTTACACGTACTCGTACACACTTACACGGTCCTACTACTAATATGTCACGCCAGAACGGATCCGTTTAAGGCGATACAAAAATCATAATAAATTGTCGAGTGGGCGGAGTGAAGAAAGTGACAGCGCTATGTACTGTAATTGAATGCGGAAAGAGATGGCAAGCGTTAGAAGGCGCTCGAAAGTAATCGACGTAAGCGACATATAAGAAAATATCGATTATCTTAAAAACTATCTATTTTTTTCACGTCTTGGATTTAGGTACCCAATTAGAAGTATGGCAGATCGTTCGATCTTGTCAGATATGTATAAACGATGGGTGGCTATTGCCACCTAGAATATTTTGATTTTTTTTTCTGACCTAGGTACTCTATGTACCTCATTCTGTATATTTTATTTTTGTGTTTTAAGTAGTAATTTTAAGTAGGTATTTAATATGGATCTTGTGTCTGGAAATAAAGAATATATTTTTATTATTTAAAAAAAGTTATTTTTGTTAGATAGTCTCAGAGTATTTTCGAAAAAACTGTTGCAGAGGACCCAACTTTAAAAAAATAAATCTATCGAGAAAAGTTTTACTAATCGCGTTTCTGTCTTGGATTTAGGTAAATAAAATGCTCAAGTTATCTTTGTCATAAAAATCAAAACTGTGCGTTTTGCGGTTATTGAGAAAAAACAATTCAAAAATCATAAAACAATTTAACCCTCACCTTAAAAATTGATTCAAAAATACTTTTTATCCTTGTAGGCACCACGCGAGCTAAGCCGTGGGTGGAAGCTAATAAAGAATATTAGCGAAAATAATTAACAAGATTTTTAAATTAAAATAAGCGATCATCACTTAACTTTTGCTATATCAGCGCTTGAATACTGAAACATCACTAAACTATTTGAGATGGTCTCAATTATTTGAGACGCCGTTATCGTTCAGTATCGTATACTCAAACATTAATTAGATCACCATGAAGTGTGTAATATATACATAGATAGATATATAGATATGCTGACGGAGCCACCTTGCATCGGTGGCCATATTAATTGTCTCATACAATATACGAAGGTGACTAAAATCGGTTGTGTTTAATTACATTCAAACCCCACATTTCAACCACTTACCTCACTTAACTGCCCTCATAGCTTAGTTGGTAGTAACTCTGCCTTCTGCGCTAGAGGTCGCGGGTTCGATTCCCGCACTGGACAAACATTTGTGACTAACACAGATGTTTGTTCTGTGTCTGGGTGTTAAATATATATCTATTATGTATATCAGTCTCTGGTACCCATAGTACAGGCTATGCCTAGTTTGGGATCAGTTGACCGTGTGAATATGTCCGGAATATAAAAAAATATATATATTAAAAATTGAGCAAGATTGGGAATACTACTTGGTCTACTATGGAAGACCAACCTTATGGTAGGTCGTTCGTTCATCATCATCTATGATTGCATTGTTATCGGTGCGCAGGCGCGGCGTACTACGAGCTGGGGTGGCTGGGGCTGGCGGAGCGCGCGCTGCGCGAGGCGGCGGCGCTGGAGCCCGCGCACGCCGACACGTGGCGGCGGCTCGCGCTCGTGCTGGGCGCGCGCTGCGACCACGCGGCCGCCGCCGACGCCGCCGCCGCCGCGCTCGCGCTGCACCCCGCCGCGCCCGCCGCGCCCCTGTCGCTCTGAGCGCCACCACCCACCTCCCGCACTACCACCTCCCACACTACCACCCGCCTCCCGCACCACCGGGAGGAGGTAGGGCACAGCGAGATTTTCTCGCTCTAAATTGGAGCAGCCCGCCTGGGGAGGTACCTCCGCCTTACAGAAGATCGCAGCCAAATAACATTATTTGTTTCAAATAGTGTTGTGTTCCTGCGGTGAGTAAGATTGCCAGAGCTCTTTAGGGGGGGGAGGAGTTCGACAGGCAACGCATAAGCAATGCTCCAGGTGTTGATAATGTCAATAGGCGACGGTAACCACTTACCATCAGGAGGGCCGTAAGCCTGTTTGCCTCCGTATAACATAAAAAAAAAACCAAAACCACCACCCTCCTCCCGCACCACCACCCCGGCCCAGGAAGGAGGTGACGTCGCACGTTGACCAGCAGGCGCATTCTGTAAGCACATTTCGAACCTCGGAAGTGCTGAGTCCGCGGTGACTTTCGAATTTCGTATTCTGTAGAAATCGAAGACGCCTGTGGCGCCTCACTGACGTGACGTTCGTAGTGAGTTCTGTCCCTTGAGTGAATTAAAATTCGGGTTCGAATTTTTACAGAATAGCTTAGTAGGTGCGTTGCTTAGACGAGAAATATGTAACTGTTTCTGCATCGCAATACGCTCGTGGCGCCGCTGCGCACCAACCTCCCTCACCGCGCCAGCCTCCCTCACCGGACCCGGAGAGGAGGTGAATTCATGGATGGACCAGGTGCGGCGCTGCGGAGTCATTTCAAAAACATAAAGATGCATTGAAATATTCCTCCATCCTATATCGAGAGGACTTCACCATCGTTTAGTAAACCTTTTAGACTATGGTACAACTTAAACGAGGTTTTGTGAAATATTACAATGGGTATTTTAAAATGGGGCACAGATTTTTATTAAGGACGGAATATTGGACTAAAATCTTTTGCATTGACTTTGATTGGTAAAAAACATAAAAATTACATTTTGAGTAGGTTCATGTTTGAAGTCCGCGTTGAAACAAAATCTGTTTCTATATAATATATAACAAATAAAATATCCAGTTAAAAGATAATAAAGTATTTAAGTAAACTAACAATATGAGCTATCGAAGTGCAAGCATCGTTTACGATGCCCGTCCAATCTGAGCACGTTCCATCTACAGTACGCGCCACTTGACTCATCAGTCAAAGTCATTTTCCAGATCAATCGATCTTGTGTGGCCAACACGGCTACATTTATTAGGTTGTCTTTCCATCTGGTACGGGGGCCCTACGCTTTCCGGCGGGTGGACGTTGCCACAAAAGGTTCATAATATTTATGCTATCCCGAAAGGGGTTTATTTTACACCCGATTGGCAGAATAATTTGTTCTACAACTTTTGGAAATTAATATTTTTCATCCCAAAAACAGCTTATTTTTGCAAATAGTTATTTCACCATTTGCAAAAATAAGCTGTTTTTGGGATCAAATCTGTTCAAACTCATATGCATAATCTGTGTTACGTTCGGCCTGAAACAAACCAGGCAGAAACTCACTTTCCGAGCATATTCACGAGCGTAGTTGAGTGCCGCGTACTGTATACATTGCACCAGAAATTTATTGAAAGTCATTTTGATTCTTGACACGTTGGTATAAGGTTCAGAGTTTATTAATAGTTTGGTGATCAAGTCCTTATTAATTATGTTCCTTGTGAGTATTGTATCTATAAAATAAGTTAAACGTATTGGGAGATGGAAATTTATTATTGATTCGGGCCATGGTGTTATTATGTAGATATAATAGTGTACGTACGTATGTGTGGATTTACTAACCAATCAATACCTAAGATATAGTTTTTTTGTCATTGAGGCTATGCCCCTCCCCGGTAGCGAACCTGACATTAGCGCTAGACAATGATATCGCAATTTTCAAAGACTTAAATTTTCAAAGTTTTAAAACAGCATATTCATTTTGCGACGCAGTTTTGGAAGTCCAGACCGATTCTTTTTTTTTATTGATAATGTTAAGGCGTTTGGCCACCAACTCACTTTTGCAAGTGAGATGTGGCCTAAGATGGAGCACGCTTTCCCAGAGTGAACTTATTGACCCTAGATTTGAAGACTCCTAGATTAGATTAGATCCGATGGACCGACGACATTGTGAAGGTTGTGGGAAGCCGGTGGACGGAAAAGGCTCAAGACCGTTCGTTGTGGAACTCATTGGGGGAGGCTAATGTCCAGCAATGGATTTGGACAGGCTGATCATGATGATATTTATTTTGTGTAAGCTGTCAATCTTACCTTAAAAATCTCTAAAAATCTTACGTGTATTGGATATCGATTATTATCGATCTATTGTCCTGTCCCTCACCACGCCGATGGGGGCATACGCCTAATTGCCTAAATTATACATGAATACAGACTACTAATGCCTATTTCCAAAGACAATTCTATTTCCTAAACACAGGCATAGATAAAATTTGAAAAAATATGTAAATTTCAAATTCTTCTATTTTTATAATTTTATTAAAACATCCGTATCCATTCCAAAAATAGCTAAAACGAAGATTACTATATTTTATAAAAATCAATTAAGTATTAATTTATGATCTTTTGAATAGTGTTAATTACAAATACTAATGTTTATACTGCATAATATTTTTTTTAAAAATACTAATTGATGTCAATATTGTTTGTGTACCTGTGTATTTTAAATATTGTTTTAATACCATGTGTGATTGACACATCGCACATTACTGTCAAGTCTTCTTGCATGTTAACCTACTTTCATTGTTAAAAGTTGATTTCAATGAATAAGGTTTAAGCGGAATATGCAGATATGTTGTAAGAAGTGCAAAGTGATTCTTAATTATGTATACTATCCCGAATTTAGTCTACATCCAATAGGCAATAAACTTTGTTCGATGACTTTTGCAAATTCGACACACTATGCAAAACTTGCTGTCAGTTCAACTGAATGCAAACAGTTGAATTCTGTTTTAGAAAGCAATCTTGATGTTGGACATCTCATATCATTAATAAATTTTAGTTTTGAAGATGATAAAAAAGGCAAAAAACACTAAAAAAACAATTTGTTTTTCGCCTAATATTTTGTAATTTAAAAAAACATCGAACTTTTTGATGGGAGTCTTTTGAAGTTGCCGACCGCCGGCGAAATCGAAAAAAATAAGGATATTGATTGAAAAAAAAATTACCAGCATTTTCCCTTAGTCGCCTCTTACGACATCCACGGGTAGTAAGGGGCCTGTTCTCCAGTCGGGGCCAGCACGGTTTTAAAAATCAGAAAACAGTATAGATTGTGTAGGTACATGATTTTCCTTGTATTTCAAGGTCGAACGAATGCTAGTCATTTAATTATATCAGATCTCTAAGGCTAGTTTACAAGGCACGTTTTAGCGGAATAGTAAAAAAAATATGATATTCATTAAATTTTATACCATCCCATGCCAGTATATAAGTGATTCATAATATCTATTCAGAAGAATTACCAATCACCTTATATATTGGTGACTCTTGTTACCCCGATAGGGGTTTATACTACAACCAAAAAATAAAAATAAATAAAATAATAAATTGGGAATAAAGTTGAACCGAGCGATGTGAACCTAGCCTTGGGTACTTTTAAATGACTATTGTTTATAATAATAATAGGTCATTAAGTCTCGCAACAACATGATTTGCGACTTAATTGATTAAGTAGGATTAAATTATATGTAGTACCTGTCAGTAGTGACGACCATCACCGTGACGGACACTGATGGCGGCCTTAAAACGCCGTCACCAGAACCACCTTACCATAACTAGGTGTGATGTATCTTCTCGATAAACCTATAATTTGGGTGTCTTCAAGAGCAGGGGGTGAGTGGGAGTTCGCACGAGTGAGAGTGAAAACACTCTCACTCGTGCGGGGAAACAAACACGTTACATGTGTTTTTGTATGGATCAAATGAGTGACAGTTATGGTCTGAAAAACTTTATTCATTGAAATCAAAATAATTTTGAATAATGCCCTGTATTGTGCCCTGTTTTCACGATTTTAGTTGGCATTAACTAGTTAATTAGTGAAAATGACTAAAAGAGACGTTTCATCAATATATGGAGCCTGGGCCTGCACTGTGTACACTACTCTAAAATATGGCTAAGCAATAAAGTAAACGTATTTAATTGGTCATTTTATTTAAATTGACTTCGTTCTAAGGTATATTAAGATTTTCTTTGACAAAGAGAGCAACACACCGCGCTACAAAAATATGGCGGATGGACGTGCGTGAAATGTCATTTTGACAACCTACATTTATCTGTCAAAACAAAAACATCAAATCAAATAAACATGACATGAAAAATATGTCAATGTCATGTCTAACGCCAATTATAAACCAACATGGCCTTCAAATAGTTTTCACATAGTAAAAAACTTACCAGAAGAACTATTTTTGTACCATCGCATTTGTCTTCAAATTAATGAAATTGTATTTTTCTTGTAGTATCCTAATTTTTCTATGTAGTGTACATGGACCAGGCCCAGAATGAAATGGCTCCTTTGACTGGAAAGTTGCCGGGCAAGTGGTATTATCTTGAGCGGCTCGTCACCCAATATACACTTAGGTATCATCTACTTATCAAATAACGTAAGGTGCGCGTGAACACCACTTTCCTATTTAATTAATTAACAACTATTCCAACTAACTTTGATCGTGTAAACTAGGCATTAAATCATGCTCTTCGTATTACTTGTACTAAAATACACTGCGCATGTCGTGTCTCGGCGGCAGTACACAATGTGGATCATTCCCACTTGTCCTATTTTACCTTTGTTCCATAGACCATGTGCTTTTTACCACTTCATCGATGCTCACGTGCTTTGGTCCCCTTAAATTCTGGCTACCACTAAACTAAATATAAGACAAGTGCCTATTAGACTAGCCAGGAAAATATAATGGAAATATATTGGAAAAGATTCCACAATTCCTCTGCTTATAATCCTCAGACTATCCAATCTTGTAGCTATCCAATCTTGTAACGTTTAATTCCTTTGACTGACCTCATAGCTCAGTTGGAAGTAACTCTGCCTTCTGCGCTAGAGGTCGCGGGTTCGATTCCCGCACTGGACAAACATTTGTGACTAACACAGATGTTTGTTCTGTGTCTGGGTGTTAAATATATATCTATTATGTATATCAGTCTCTGGTACCCATAGTACAGGCTATGCCTAGTTTGGGATCAGTTGACCGTGTGAATATGTCCGGAATATTTATTTAATTTTATTTATTTGTGTTCTTTGTTATTAAAATAAGAGGATTAGGCCTGTATTCCAGTACATACCTAACAAAAGTTACTTTTATTAAAAAAAACTTATTAATATTATGTGTATAATTCTGGAACACCTGTACAATAATGGTGTTTAGTACTGGAATACGGCCTTCATAAAGTAACGGCCGAGTAACTTTCACTTGTTGACGCTACTGTACCTATTGTATCAATAAAGGTATTGCACATAAATATTATGTATAAATAAAATATTAAGTAGGTAACCTACCCCCAGTTTCAAGAACATAAAGTCAAAAGGCGTTTATTTCAATGAAATCACAAGAATCACTTTGAGTAGTCGTCATAGGTTTGACCAGGCATTTATTTATTTATTTATTTGTTGAAAGTGCACAAACATTATGTATAATGACCAATTATATAAAATATCTTCATAAAAACAGGTATTTCAACATTTTAAAGTTTTCATTGAAAACCGTGTTGAACTGTTCAGGGATATGAATAAAAGGTACCTATTAAATAATAGCATCAGGCATTTTTCCAATTTGAAAAAATGTTACGTTAATAAGCTTTCCAGAAACTGGGGGTGAGTCTAGTGTACCCCGAAGTGGTATGTTGTCACAAAAACATTTAAAGTCACCTGTGCGAACATTACCAAAAAAAACATGTTTCTTTTGAGTGCTCTTGTATCACCAATTTCGAACCAGCATACCAATTCAGGGACATTATGTAGTATATACCTATCGTGTACGGACCTGTTGTGCTCTTGTGTAACTTTAAATACTAGTAGCTGTTGTTTCTGCAGTCGATGTTGATTGTATATAAAACTTTTAAGGATATGAAAATATAATAATTATGTTACATAAATTAATTGTTTTATTTGCAGATACCTCAGTAGATTGTATCTTCATGCATGATTTTAGACGTCTTCTCGCTAACGTTAGAGATATTTATTTATTTGAAATTAATTAGCACGATTAAAAACCAGTTACACTAATTAATTATCTTCTTCTTCCTGCCCTTGTCCCACATTATGTGGGGTCGGCACAACATGTTTTCTTCTTCCACTCTCTTCTGTTAGCTGTCATCTCCGCACTCACTTCTCTCTTACTCATGTCATCTTTAACACAATCCATCCATCTTTTCTTCGGCCTTCCTCTAGTGTTATATCCATCCACATTCATACCTAACACTCTTCTCGTTACATGACTTTCATCCCTCATGACATGCCCATACCATGCTAACCTATTACTTCTCAACTTTTCCGTCACTGGCGCTACTTTCAAACTTCCTCTGATGTACTCATTTCTTATTTACACACTAATTAATTATCATAATTCATAATCATAATAATAAAGCCTATTGCGAATTTAATTGTCTGGAAGATGGAGACGAAAGAGCAGGTTGTGCAAGTCGGGAGCGTCGATCGTGCCACGGAGCACCTTGCATACTGTTCCTGTTTGATCGTACGCTCTTCTGGTTTGTAAATAGTCTAATATAGACTGTCAAGTGCGAGAACTCGCGCCCTGAGGCTTCCGTACCATTGGTCATGGGTTCGAATCGCGGTCCCATGGATTTAACATTCGAAAAATCCGAAAATTCCTCAATTTTAGACTTTTCCCTTTATTTATGTCACAAAATGAGATAGCCAAGGTCGGATCCCAAGTGGAGTGGCGGCGATCCTAAATATTTCAACATCAGATTATTATGTTTAGCCAGTTCTAGATAAAGTTACCTACTATATTATATAGGCTTAAATATTTAATGAGTGTTGATAAAATCGAGTGGTATTGCATTATTTTATTTCTTGTATCTAGGTAACATTTTATTTGCCAAATAAGAGTGTGAAATTACTTGAAATAAATAGTTTTTATAGGGAACGCTGATGCCCGTCCCCTAGCTTTGTTTCTCAGTCGCCTCTTACGACATCCACGGGTAGAAATGGAGGGGCCTATTCTTCAGACGGAGCCACCACGGCAAGTTCCACTACCGTAGGGAGGTACTCATACCTACTACTTACAAATAGGTAGTTCACGCCTTATCTGAGCACGACACGTGGACAAGTAGGTAAGTAGGTATGTAGGTACTTGAAATCGTTATCAGGAATGAATTAACTAGGTATTGAGTTTATGAAGTTTACCTAATTCATCTAACGCAGGTTTAATTTTTCTCTCACAGAAAGGTTTTATTTTATTTTATTTTTATTTCGAAAGGTTATTTAATTATGGTTCAGTATATCTACATTGGTATGAAGCACAAATTGTAGACCTTTTTCCGGGTTCACGGGTTCAAAACAATTCATTTACAGACTAAAAAATAAAATTTGCCATGTTTAGGGTTCCGTCGGTAGGTACCTCATTTGTAAAAAACGGAACCCTTATAGAATCACTTTGTTGTCCGTCCTTCTGTCTGTCCATTGGAAAGAGGGTAGGAAACCCTTTGCCCTGCAGTTGGGCAATCATTGTTGATACTCGTAAGCGTAGACCTTGATAAGTAAATAAATAGGTAGATAGGTACCTACCTCATAACCACTTGTACTCATACTATAGTATCTAATTTTCTCTAAAGTGTTTTACTCATTGACACACTTGGTTAATTAGGTATTTTGCGTAATTATTAGGCGATCCCGACCCACTATCAGTCTTATCCCTGACCAAAAGAATTGAGCGAACACACGGCACGCGCGGCGCTTAGGATGTGCAACACATATTTCTAAATTACTTACTTATGTACCTACCTAGTTACAATTACAAGTCAGGAAATAGCTGTTTATGTTGGTGACTGACTTTCAAATAAATAGGCCTGAATATAACTGGCCTCATAGCTCAGTTGGTAGTAACTCTGCCTTCTGCGCTAGAGGTCGCGGGTTCGATTCCCGCACTGGACAAACATTTGTCACTAACACAGATGATTGTTCTGTGTCTGGGTGTTAAATATATATCTATTATGTATATCAGTCTCTGGTACCCATAGTACAGGCTATGCCTAGTTTGGGATCAGTTGACAATGTGTGGATATGTGAATATGTCCGGAATATTTACCTACTTTGTAGCCTTTTTGTAGCTTACCTACCTAAGAATCACCAGGCAGGTGTTTTAGTAAAAGAACCCCTAAAACACTCTTAGCAGCTGTATTATTTATTCTGTGGTATTATTATTTTGGAGGTAGGTCTTGACACTCTTCTTAATCAGTCCTACCTTCACATTCTTATAACCCTATCAGTCGCGTTGCAGGCCTTAAGTCGATCTGTAGGTAACCTACCTTCTCAATGAAAACGAGCGATGTGACTTACGGAGCGCGGTGCAATGCTACACACTTACCTACGTCGCATGTCGGACTGTCCGCTGCGGGCTGATTGCACCGCGCGATATTGAATGAAGAGCAAGCAATAACCGCGCGAATCAGACGCAAACAAGCACCGGCCCGGGCCTGTCGCCTCTGTCTCATGCCCTGTGATCTGTGAGACACCATGCCAGGGTCGAAGGAGGAAGAGTTCCTGGACCTGGATCCGATCCTGGCGGAGCTGGGCCAGTTCGGACGCTACCAGAGGATCAATTACTGCTTCATCCTTCTGCCGATTATGTTCAGTGCTGTTTACAACAGTCAGTACATCTTCAATGCTGGAGCAGTTCCATACAGGTGCGTTGATAGCAGGAACTTACCTACCGACCTACCTACTTACTAATATTGTTACCAGCATAGCTTTTATTTTACTTGCCATGTTTGTTTGTAAAATGTTTACCGACCTTCTTTGGGTGTAGTACTTACTCATTTCCTGTGGTCCGAATGTGTTGGTCGACTTCGCATGCCTAACTGCCTGTCAAGTGTGAATTTAAACCTACATCCAAGGTGATTCCACAGAACAAATAACAAGTATGACCCTTGCTGCGGGTGTATGCTACATCTAATTGGCAATAAAATCCAAAAAATATTTTAATAATGCTGTTTCTTCAAAAACATGCCTGAGATCATAAAAAACGTATAGCTAAAAAAACTTGTATCGAAGACTGTCTGTTGTTTTGTTCGGGCTAATCTCAGAAACGATTTGTACTGGTCTATGCTCTAAATCCTACTAATATTATAAGTCCGGAAGTTTGTAAGGATATTTGGATGTTTTTATGGCTCAACCGATTTCTTTGAAACTCTGAATATATTGTTCTTTACCTAGAATAGCATATATATGCTACTTTTTTCAGTTTGCAAGTGCAAACATCAACTTTTTTCAGTTTTAACTCGGGGTGCCAACTTAGAGCCCCTCCCTTATGTAGGTAGGTAGGTACATTACTTGTTTCTTCTAAGGCCTAAAGCCGCTAATCCCAGATAATAAAACGATGTGTTTTTCGGATAATAGCAATATTTAGCTAATCGCACTTCAGAATAATCCACAATCCACTAGAGGTACATATATATCTACCTACTTACCTACATAAAAGTATAGTTAATCTTCCTATCTGTATTGCTGCATAGATAGTGGGATATTTTTTGCCTACTTGTTACGACTACTGAAGGAGCAGACTGTCAGAAATTTATGCTACGATGAGAAATATAGCCTGATTTCTGAAATCTCAATAACCTACGATCATCAATCATCATTTCAGCCGTACGACGGACGTCCACTGCTGAACATGGCCTCCCCCACAGACAGAGCAAATTCCTTATCATGTGGGGGGATTTGCCCATACTCACCACGCTGGGCATGCGGGTTGGCGAGCGCAGGTAGAGCTATCGTTGTTAAAATGAGGGACGCTGCTGCCCATCCCCTAGCTTTTTTCGTCGCCTCTTACGACATCCACGGATAGGTAGATATGGAGGGGCCTATTCTTCCGCCGCCGCGGCGGTAGGTTATGGCGGTGATCCTACGATACGACGATGTTATTGTACGGAGAATCAAAGAATAGTTTTTCTTGCAATTAGGTTTTAGATTTGTTCACGTTTGTATGGGCGTTCCCAGCCAGCAGGCACCGTCAACCGCTAAGCACCGTGTATTTTTTTTGTTTGACATATCACACATGGTCAACTGATCCCAAACTAGACATAGCTTGTAATATGTGTACCAGAGACTGTTAAACATAATAGATAAATATAAATAGGTATTTAACACCCAGACACAGAAAAAACATAGAATCTGTTTTTATCATACAAATGTTTGTCCAGTGCGGGGATCGAACCGCGACCTCTAGCGCAGAAGGTAGAGTTACTACCAACTGAGCTATGAGGCCAGTCAAGTGTATGTACCTATAGATCGACGAAATAATTTGACTGGCCTCATAGCTCAGTTGGTGGTAACTCTGCCTTCTGCGCTAGCGGTCGCGGGTTCGATTCCCGCACTGGACAAACATTTGTGACTAACACAGATGTTTGTTCTGTGTCTGGGTGTTAAATATATATCTATTATGTATATCAGTCTCTGGTACCCATAGTACAGGCTATGCCTAGTTTGGGATCAGTTGACAATGTGTGATATGTCCGGAATATATATATATATATATATATATATATATATATATATATATATAACAAGGAATGACGGCTATTTAACGATACTGACGATTTCTGACCTTCTTATGTACGATGTAGGTTAGGTTAGGTACCTTAGATAGGTAATGCTAATGACTCCATAACATTTGAATATCCCAAAAATATTCGACTCGGGCGGAACCTGAGATGCGAGAATGCTCTAACCTAACCAACTAAGCTACAGATTCCAATGGAATCTCCAAAGATTTTCGTCAAGTTACTTAAAACGTTAATTGACGAAAATCTTTAGAAGATCTTCGGCTCGAAGCGCCGAGGTACTTTGGTTACTCATAACAATTTACGACGGTCATAGGCCCTTTTCAGGGCTTAGCCTGATCACTGACCTAAATATCTCATCATTTCAGCCGAACGATGTTCACTGCTGAACATGGCCTCCCCCACAGACAGAGCATATTCCCTATCATGTGGGGGGGTTTTGCCCATACTCACCACGCTGGGCATGCGGGTTGGCGACCTAAATATCTACCTTAATCCTAATACAGGATGACCAAGAAAGAATCAGTGACACGACAAGAAGAAAATAACAATAAACGCATTATTTCGACGGAATAATCTTTATTGCACAGCACAGGGCTTAGGTATATCGCGAAAAACACTCAAACGGAACCTTCAAGCTTCGATTTATTAAATCTCCTCGCAGATACAAACAGTGCCTTTTATATCTCTCTCGACCGGTTTCGGAAACAGCCGGTCCGAAGCAAAACAAACAAAGAGAACGTAGTATATTAGATAGTCTTTGAAAGAGGATAAAACCACTACGTATTTTTTTTTTATCTTTATTTTCTTTATTTGGGGGTTTTGTCACTTTGACTGTTAGCGATCGACTTCCCACGGTTTAGATAATTCTAAGAATAAGAAAGATGAAGATTTGTAATAGATTTTTAGGGCCTAGAAATTAAGAAATGTGAATAGAATAGGTTACACCACAATAGTGACTATGTCACTCCCGTAAGGCCACTAAACAATACTACTGTCTTCTTGGCTTCGCCACTATCCGAAACAATAATGCTGGCGAAGTACCACTACATAACTCCTATAAAATACTGACGTCAAGACTATCTTTCACTTTAAGATTATCTTTCACAAAGAGGTTGAATGCAAAAAACATCGGAATCTTATCTTGATCTTTCCATTATCAGTCAACCAAAGACAATTTTACCAATACCAAAAATAATAATAGACACTAATCAACATTTTTAATTTCAACTTCAAATAAAAGAGGACTTATGTCACTTATTGTTCTTGCCCCTATTACTATATAAAGTACTACTAACTTGCGCCCGCGGGTTCGCTCGCGTTGTACACATAAAAAGTAGCCTACTATGCTATTCTAGGTAAAGAACTATTTAAATAAGTTTCAACGACATCGGTTGAGCCGTTACGGCGTGTTTGAAATGAATAATAAACACCCAAAGCAAACATCCAAACATCCTCATTTACAAACTTTCGCATTTATAATATTGCGGATACTATAAATGCGAAAGTTTGTGAGGATGTTTGGATGTTGCAATTCAGCCGTAACGGCTCAACCGATGATACCTACTTGGAATGGATAAAGTTCTTCACCTAGAATAGCATTTATGCTACTTTATAAGTAGGTAAAACGCGAGGGAAGACCTGGGCAGAGGCTAGTGAGGATGTAAGACTCAACTGTTGCTCCAACAAAAGTACTTGTTGCTATTATGCCTATATATTCCCAATGAGGATATAGGCAAAAACAGAGTACTTTTCTTATTCTGCAAAGTTATAACTTATAAGTCACTGTCAGTAGGTATATAAAAAAGTACTCTGTGGTCACTTGTTGCCCCTTTGTATCAATCTATCAATGTGTTTTACTTTTCAATCGCGTACTACTTTTCAAAGTTTTAATTGTGGTACCTGTATGCTTAGTTAAACATTAACACAAAATGCAGTAAGCTGCCTGCGGGTACAGTTCTGTGGGTCGCATGGAATGACGAAAGTCCGAGAAGGGGTAGACCTCGACGCAATTCTGGATGAAATTGGCCATTTCGGCCGTTACCAGGTCACCATCTATAGTCTGATCCTCGTCGCCATTGCCTTCAACGCTATATACAACTGCCAGTACTTATTCTCTGCTGGGGAAACCAACTACAGGTAGGTAGATACTCCGTCCGTACATTAGAACAAATTCAGGAGCTTCTGAGTTCTTTATTGATATAAATTGACCAAACGCAGACTATCAGACTATTCACAGAAAGGGCTTCCAAAATCAGTTCGGCTTATTATTCAGGTATATCTGACGGCCCTAGTGTCCAGTTAAGGCATGAGGAGCTAGAGGTGCGGCCTCGGTTCCCGCTACGCAACAAAATATTTGCATGATCTGAAAATATTTAGTTCCGGGTCTGGGTGTTGTAGTACCATAGTAGGTACTACCTACCTACATCAGTTAAAATTGCTTCAGACAATGTTGCCAGTTACTTACCTATCTAATAGCAAAGCTCATAGGTATTATAACTTCCTAATATTACCTAATGCGCATATCAAATTATGGATTAGGCTAATAAAATAAACAACTCATAAAACGACTTTTATCTCGCGTTTTCTGTCATTGTCGTCAGCCACCACATAATCCACTTTTGGTGCCACTGCCACATGCTTCTTCTAATCTAGGCAGTATATCTTGTATTTCGATTATTGTAACTAAGAGATTATCCTAGCTGAAAGATTAATCTCCATAACCTTATTTTCTATTTTAAAGTTTGTAACTCTCTTAATTTTTAACTCTTCATTCCTAGGACAGGCCTCATAGCTCAGTTGGTAGTAACTCTGCCTTCTGCGCTAGAGGTCGCGGGTTCGATTCCCGCACTGGACAAACGTTTGTGTGATGAACACAGATGTTTGTTCTGTGTCTGGGTGTTAAATATATATCTATTATGTATATAAGTCTCTGGTACCCATAGTACAGGCTATGCCTAGTTTGGGATCAGTTGACCGTGTGTGATATGTCCGGAATATTTATTTATTTATTATTTATTAGGTTAAAATTGTCCCTACCAATGCTGTGTTCACCTGTAATTGGCTATTGTATCAGTCTTAGTCTACATAACTTAATATTTGTTGAATGTTTGATACATGTGCTGTTGGCGATCCTATTTAATAAATAAATAAATAAAAAGTATCGCAAAACACTGGAGGGATCCAGTGTTTAGTGGAGCGGCGTTCAGTTTTACACGATCTCTACCTATTTAAATCTATTTTTATCTAGGTAGATACCCACTACTATTATTAGGTACCTACCTAACTACGCCTCATCTCTGGGGGACGCCCACTAGGTACCTACCTACTTAGTAGCTGTACTGTACATCCTGTCCTCAAGGACAATGTTCCGGTACCATTGTCGTAGCTCTGTCTGAGAACGGTCGCATTGTGCGTGAGCGTTCGTAATTTATAAATTAGCTTTTTCGGTCCGGATGTTTTGCCTAGGTATTACGGTCAAGTAGATAATCCACTTGTAGGTAAAATAATATTACGAGTGAGCCTTGAGCAGCATCCGCCATCGCAATTGTTCATAGGTTATAATAATGATCTGTGCCCTTCTCTTCATCGCCTGATAGCGGCTGATGGCTTCCGAGGATCAAACCTGCTGTGACGACAGCAGACATTTTATGGCGAGGCTGAAAAGCAGCGTAGCTGAGCCCTCGATCATTTCACCTGTCTACCTACATACATACCAAAACTTGTAAATTACCAATTGTATTTTATGTAGGATTCTTGGTGAATAAATGCCCTTTTTTTTTTTTTTTTATTTAGTAGTTCTGTTTTTTTTTTTTTTTTTTTTTTTTATTGATAATGGTAAGGCGTTTGGCCACCAACTCACTTTTGCAAGTGAGATGTGGCCTAAGATGGAGCACGCTTTCCCAGAGTGAACTTATTGACCCTAGATTTGAAGACTCCTAGATTATACTCTTTCGGGAAAACAGACGCAGGCAGATCATTCCACTCGTTGGCAGTACTTATAATAAAAGTGGAGCAGAAACTGTTGATCAGTTCTGTTGGACTGCATGCTGCCATGTTAAAAACGATTAAATAATCTGTTTTCATCATACTAAATATTTTTATTATTTTATGCGAAGGAAGGAAGTTACTTACACATTACTACCTTGTCATCATCACACCACATAAGTGCACAATCATTATTGTGTCATATTTTTTCTGATTAACAATCGAGAAAAAAATATCACGATATGAAAATGGAATGTTTAGAAAAATGTTTGATCCAGATCTCTGGCACCCTGCGGTATCAAAGTAGATATTTTATCGATATTTTTATTTTATAGGGCGGGTATTTGAAAATGCACGGGTCAAGCACTAACGGTGTAGATAATGTAATTATATTGTGTTGTACCATGATAAAGAGTAGCCTATGTAACTCTCCGGCTCCTTAACTATTTCCACACGTCATCCGTAGCTGTGATGCTGGGTGAAAATAAGACAAATATTTGCGGCTTTTACGAAAACCGTGTATTATTTAAAAAAAATAATGTCTACGTTTTTGCATGTACGCCCTGCAGGCTTGTTTTCACTTAATTGTATGTTATTTTCAGATGCTCGGTACCAGAATGTGAGTCAACGCCCCCCGAGTTTGACACGAACGGGTGGGGGCTGTGGGCCCTCCCGGAGGGCGGGGGGCGGTGCGCCCGGCTTACCCCTTTAGGGGACACCTGTGAACCCGAGAGCTTCCACTTCAATGAGACTCAGAGCTGCTCCTCGTGGGTCTACGAGTCTAACAACACTATTGTTCCTGAGGTGAGCACAATTTCTGAACTGACGAAGTCGGAGCTGCCAGTGCAGCAAGTGTTTTATTGCCTAACGTTACTATGAAGCGCTAGAATATGAAGCCGTGTTCAAACGGCGTACGATATGTCATTCAAAATATTTTTCAAAATTAGTCTTACGAATAAAGTCAGTTTTGAGTTTGAATTTTAGGGGCTAGCAATATCGTTGAGCTATATCGCATGCCCTCAAATATAAAATACCTATACTTTTTTTATGAGTTCACGGTTTTTCTTTTACACAACACAAAAAGCCGGTAACGTTAAGATCCAAAACATAGACGAAATAAATAAATAATAATAAAATAATAAAAAAAAAAAAATATTCCGGACATATCACACACGGTCAACTGATCCCAAACTAGGCATAGCCTGTACTATGGGTACCAGAGACTGATATACATAATAGATTAATATTTAACACCCAGACACAGAACAAACATCTGTGTTCATCACACAAATGTTTGTCCAGAGCGGGAATCGAACCCGCGACCTCTAACGCAGAAGGCAGATTTACTACCAACTGAGCTATGAGGCCAGTCAAACTAAACGTTTGGTATCTCTGGTACTTATTAGTATGTGAGTACCATTACATTTTGTAATGGGCCTAGGTTACTCTCCATAGGCTTAGATCCTCCAGACTGCGCCCCAAGATCCCTCCTACCTAGAGCAATTTTTTCACATCGAGCAAATTAGCACCTAGCGTTGTTCAAAGAAATTGAGGAATTGAAGCAAAGCTCACATAACAACACACACTAAACATGCACCCATTACTGTGAACTAAGTGGTACTTGCAAATGAATAATGTGTTTCTGGTAACTTTTCAGTTCAACCTGGCATGCCAAGAGTGGAAGCGCACCCTGGTGGGCACCATCCACAGCGCCGGCGTGTTTGTCGCACTCGCCCTCACCGCTTTTATCTCCGACACGTGAGTGCCAACTCCTCTGTACTCATACTCGTAGTTTCAAGCTGCACCACTGGCCCCCAATTCTACTAATTCAATGATTTGAAAATGATAATCCCATGACAATGACCGCACCATTAAGATTCAGTTACGATTTTCGCCACCTTAGTTTCTTTGATTTCATTGGTTGATTGGTTCCACAATGGCTGCCATTGATATAAGACGGTGATAGCAGAATACCAAAAGTGTCAAAAGTGGCCATTTTGCCATTGAACCATTGTCATTTTGAAGCCATTGAATTGGGCCCCTGGTCTCCACCGTCCATTTGAATTGGAAGGCGTTGGCGTCACTCCTGACGCGAACGCCTTCCGATTCAAATGCCTTTCGTTCAAATCCCGATCGTGCAGAGGTATTCTTTGGTCATGTCATGCGGAGGGAAGAATGTCATGTTACTAGAAGAGCGTTAAATATGAATGTGGAAGGATATAAGGGAAGAGGTAGACCAAAGAAAAGATGGATAGACTGTGTGAAAGATGACATGAGTAAGAAAGGAGTGAATACTGATATGACGGCTGATAGAGAGGAGTGGAAGAGAAAAACATGTTGTGCCGACCCCACATGAAGTGGGATAAGGGCAGGGAGATGATGCAGAGGTATTCTTTTCTGAAAGTTAATGTGTGCAATTAAATAGAAATACGCTCAAAATGATGAAAGAAAACTGATATGCCCTGGAACCACCTGGTACCTAAAAAATCGATAAGATGCATGTGTGAGTGTGCTCTGTAATTATCATACGACGGATTTATGCTTTCATTTAGTTACGCTAATTTCCACAGGACTCATTGCCGTGTGCTCCAAGCATAAAAGTTGATTTGAAACCATTATTAGTAAAGACTTGTAGGTATTATTTGGGTACCTGACATGGTTTCAGGTTCGGGCGTCGAACCGCGTTTATCCTGACGGCGGTCGCCGCCGGCGTGGCGGGCGTGATGCGCGCCTTCTCCAACAGCTACATCCTCTATTTGGTACTGGAGTTCCTGGAGGCCACTGTGGGCGCTGGCGTCTACAGCACTGGCTTCATTCTGGGTAAACACAAGTACCCAACAATTACATAGTATACCACCATAACAATAATAAATAATACTAATGTATTAAATCGCCCACGGTTCAAAAATTAGCAAAACCTACAACATGAAGGCCCTTAAGAGCAACACTGAAATGTTTATCCAACGCATTATCATTATCAATGCTCAGGTGGTGCAGGTGTCAATATGCGACGGGAACAAACCGCTTACCATCAGTGGGCCGTAAGCCTGTTTGCATCCGTATAAAAAAAATCGAATGAAAAATAAATGAAACGTTTTCTTTCTTTACTATTGGTCGTGTCTGCAGGTATTAGTCGTTGAGCCTAGTTTTTGCGAATCATATTTTGTTGCTTTCCATTCCAGCACTAGAGATGGTTGGCCTTAACCGTCGCGTCCTCGGCGGTAACATCATATCCTGCACATTTGCGCTCGGTCAGGTCCTGATGGCTCTGGTCGCGTGGGTAGTCCCCTACTGGCGGACCCTTACTCTAATAATCTACGCACCCTCCATTCTCTTCGTACTTTACTACTTCACTCTAGAAGAGAGCGTGCGGTGGCTGCTCAGTAAAGGGAGGAAGAAGGAAGCAGCCAGGATCATATTCAAAGCGGCTCAAATAAACAAGAAGAAACTTTGCCAGAACACAATTAAACTGCTAACAGAGGAGGAGAATAAATCTGTTCAAGAAACAATGCAGTCGGCTGATGTTGAGGAGCCGAGCAAGCCGTCTCTCTTCATGCAAGTGATAAGATCGAAGACGCTGGTCTCTCGCTTGTGTATCTGTTCCTTCTGGTGGATAACTCTGACATTTATCTACTACGGGCTGTCCATAAACTCGGTGTCACTGGCGGGAAACAGCTACGTGAACTACATCCTGACCTCGCTGGTCGAGATCCCAGGATATGTCATTAGTGTGGTGACGCTCGACAGGTTCGGAAGGAAGAGCTCCATCATCACGGCGTTCTTTATATGCGGAATTGCTCTCATTGTGCTGCCGTTTGTTCCTAACAGTAAGTGTTCCTTGAACTTATATCTCATAATGTACCTATTGTACCTAAGCCTAGCGAATCAGTTTTAGCAAACATATTTCCCGCGTATTGATATTAGACTTACATTTCATTTAGATATCATGTTCACTTTTATTAAGAGCCAATAAGTAGTTTGTTTTGAGAATCAACAAAACATCATACTTTAGTAGGTTGTGAGGTCCACCGTAGCCCGCTTGTAGACCTAGCTTCTCCGCAGGTATCCAATGGCTGCAGATAACGCTGAACATGGTCGGGAAGCTGTCGATCAGCATGGCTTTCAGCAGCATCTACATCTACACCTCGGAGCTGATGCCCACGCAGTTGCGGCACACCTTGCTCGGGGCGTGCTCCATGTTCGGCAGGATTGGCTCGCTGCTGGCGCCGCAGACTCCTCTCCTGGTACATAACATTGCAGCTTTCTTGATGTTGTTCTAGCTAACAACTAACTGTCACTGGTATCTAAGTTTTTTGATACTATATATTCCTGACTTGGATAGTAATTGAGCTTTGCTTGCTATTTTACGTGTGTACTTCGGTTTAAAAATAACTACAGCAGGAAACAAAAAAAGGAATGGTAGAAAAAACTTACGGCATAAATAATATATTAAACGAACAGTTAAATAAATAAACAATCTAGGACTCTTCAAATCTAGAGTGAATAAGTTCCTTCTGGTAAGGCGTGCTCCATCTTAGGCCACATCTCACTTGCAAAAGTGAGATGGCGGTCAAACGCCTAACATCACCAATAAAAAAAATTAAAAAACACCCAACAGTGACATACATAGTCCTGACCTCACAATAGAATTCCCTATGACGTCGTGGGTATGAGAAACTATTACTACTCGTCCAGATCATGCAGACATTTGCCCAGCAGCGAGAATAATACCCTTGCGTCTCAGACGGGTACTCGCGCCGCCGAGGTAATCAGGATGATAAAATGCACGTTCCCAACAGCGCAGACAATGTTCGCACTATCGAATGTGGGCAAGCTCGCCATCAGCATGATCTTCGCGTCCATCTACATCTACACGATTGAGCTGTTCCCCACGAGCTGCCGCCACTCGCTGATGAACATCTGCTCGATGGTGGGCCGCGTGGGCTCCATGTGCGCGCCGCAGACGCCGCTGTTGGTACCTACCAGTCACCTTCTACAACACTCTTAAGAATTAGTTGTAGAATAGAATTAGTTGTTGCAGAAGATATTTGGCGGACATTGTATTTCTTCATAAAATAGTTAATGGTAAATTGGACAGCCCCAATTTGTTGGCTAAATTGCAATTAGCTGTCCCTCGCCCCTCCAGTCGTCTCCGTAATAGAATAACGTTTAATCTTCCTTTCTATCATACAAACTATGCTCAACACTCGCCAATATACCGAATGTGCTCATTTTATAATCAAATTTGTCATGATATAGACATTTACAACACATCTGCCTCTTCCATCAAGAGGCTTCCTACAATAGAGTTTTGTTAGGAAACTTAATTAGTATTATTCATTTTTCTTTCAACTTAAGTGTATTTTAATTATATTTTTTGTATAACTTCATTCGAGAGTCTTCTACTTATAATAAGCATGCTGTGTTCTCACCTAGAAGGGTGTACACGAGTGTATATTTTACTTCTCTATTAACTAATGTAATATTATAGTGTAACACCCAGTATTGAGAACCAATATAAAAAAAATAGAATAGAATTTATTATAATAGAAAATGTTTATGTGGCATACACACTAAAAACACTGAACGGGCATAGGAACAGTACAAAAAAATGTAGACTATTCTTAGAGCTAGTCTTACTAGATGTTGAGTGAGTTTTGTTTCGTTGAGTGATTTTCGTAGATGCTACGTAATGCTACGTCGTGGCATGGACACAAGTTGACGTATCTATAAACCATTAAACTTTGTCGCTAGGTAGTTAGTTATAAAACTTTAATTTTATTTATGTGTTTGTGCGATAAACATAATACCATTATGCCGTGTTCAAACGGGGTGCGATATGCTATCTGAAATGTATTTCAAAATGATACATATCTCTACTGAATCAAATCAATTTTCCGCTTCCGTTATCCGACTCCTAAGGGATTGCGTTATCGTTGAGCTATAACATACGCCCTCAAATGTTAGATTGAAAATTTACTTTCATCAGTACACATAAGGAAAATTTTAAACATTGATTTGATGCCATATCGCACCCCGATTGAACAGGGCTTTACACTGAAACAAGTTTAATTTTACGCTTATCAATGTAACACGCAAAATGCTATCATGAGTACCCAAGGTGACAGACTGCACATTTCAGAGATTCGAACAAGTAGTAAAGCACTAGCAAAAATAATCATTTAAATAAATAAAAAAATATATAATTACGTTTTAGAAAAGGATTAAATATATTAAATAATTGCTCCTAGCCCCTGGTTTTTAACCTCATGCAGATTGTTCTGAAAATATGTAATTGTGATTTTTTTATGGCGGCGTAAGTAAGTTTATAACTAAAAACGTAGGGTAAATACAATAGATCGCTTGTCGTGTCACTGGTTGTTTCTTGGTCATTGGTCCAAGGCTGAGGTATGACGTATTACTATTTACTATTAGGTACTATTTCCTCTGTATGTCTTCTGTGTGTAAAAGTTTAAGGATTTAAGTTTAACAATTGTATTATTTAATGCATTGTTCACAGTAATAGTATCATCTTTGGTTTCCCCACCTTCACTCTTTCACTAACCCACCTCTCCATTTCAGATGGAATACTGGGAATCTCTGCCGTACCTCGTGTTCGGGCTGATGGCGGCCACCTCCGGGTTCCTGATGCTGCTGACGCCGGAGACGCTCCGCATCCGGCTGCCGGACACGGTCCAGCAGGCTGAGAACATCGACGTCGCGCCTCGCACCAGGCATCGGACAGACATCATCGTCGACTAGGGTCAAGTCCCAACCAGACATAGTGAGCGCGTGGCCGGCCCTAGTACTACATGTGTGGCGCGTATTCATACGCTTTCTCTCACTGTTGGCTTCGATCATAGAGAATGGGTTCAGATGATGGTGCTCAAAATAGATTTATCATTATCGCCCTGAGGGTCATATTCGGCTAGATGCTGCCTTCATCACATTTTTTTTCTGGATAGTTTTAACGAGTCTTTACTTTAAATTTGAGTGCCAAATACGATTGACCGCCTACGATCTACGGGTAGCGCTTGAAATACGAGGTTGTATTTGTTAAATACTTACATGTAATTCCATTCCCTCGTATTCATATTCCCTCAGCTCTGTATATTCTACCTGCCCTATACAACGTAACATGTACACCATCCCGATAGGGGGTTATTCTATCAAAAAATATGGTATGTTTGCGAAAAAAACATCAATATTCTATTTTCCCCCAAAACGTCTTTTTTTTTTTTTTTTTTTTTATACAACAGATGTGGCAAACTAGCTTACTGCCCACCTGATGGTAAGCGGTTACCGTAGCCTATGAGCGCTTGCAATACCAGAGGCATCACGCACGCGTTGCCGACCCCGAACCCCCTTCCCCCCTAAAGAGCTCTGGCAACCTTACTCACCCCAGGAACACAACACTATTTGAAACAAAATTAGTGATTTCTAAATTAGCGATTTCATCTTTATAACTAATAATAATAAATATTCCGGACATATTCACACGGTCAACTGATCCCAAACTAGGCATAGCCTGTACTATGGGTACCAGAGACTGATATGCATAATAGATACATATTTTCACCCAGACACAGAACAAACATCTGTGATTATCACACAAATGTTTGTCCAGTGCGGGGATCGAACCCGCGACCTCTAGCGCAGAAGGCAGAGTTACTACTAACTAACTAACTAATAACTAAACGTACGAGAAGTTCGGCATCAAGATTACTACCTAAAACAGCAGATTCATTGAATTTGAAACAATTTTTTTTTTTTAAGTTTCAACAAGTTTATTGGAACATTTACAAAGATACAGTAAAATATTGGGAAAACGATGATGACTGCAGTAGTTGTTAAAACTGTGTATTTGACACAGCTGATTTTCACATAGACTTTCAAAAATGACGAATTTTGTAATGTTTATACAACGTTTATGTTGTAATTGTTGCCTTAAAACAAACTTTATTGTCAATTGGGTGTAGAATAATTAAATTACGGGATAGCATACTATTATTATGAATCCTCCTCTTTTATCGTTCCCCCATCTTCGGATCGTATGCCCCGCAAGTATGCCCCGTTCTGTGATTTTTGACTGACCTCATAGCTCAGTTGGTAGTGACTCTAGAGGTCGCGGGTTCGATTCCCGCACTGGACAAACATTTATGACCAACACAGATGTTTGTTCTGTGTCTGGGTGTTAAATATATACATATGTATTATGTATGTCAGTCTCTGGTACCCATAGTACAGGCTATGCCTAGTTTGGGATCAGTGGACCGTGTGTGATATGTCCGGAATATTTAATTTATTTATTTAATTTTCTCCATCTGCGACGGTCCTCGGCTTGATGGAGAGCGATGTTGACGGGCATGTCCATCTGCTCCGACTCCTGGTCTGACTATCGTCTTGGGCTCCCCCCTCTCGGTCTTTTGCCCTCTATTTTGCCTGTTATTATTAGCATCTCCATGTTGTCGGCGTTTCTACGCGCGATTTGATTATGAATCACCTTGTAATATTTATTACAGCACATGCATACGTTTTGTAGAACAACACCAAAGTCAATGATCAAATAAGGTTCCATAAATATTTTAGGAATGAAAGCTAGCTAATTATAAATTTGTTTATATTATGTAGTCCATATCTTAAAAATTAGCGATGAAATTGTTTCAAAATTAATCACTTCTGCAATTTAAAATTTCTGAATTTCATAAAAGACCATCAACTTCTGCCACCGGTAAGATATTCACTTTGATCTCAGAAAGACAAGAGTAGAGTTCAAAATAGATGTAAATAAATAAATAAATAAATATTCCGGACATATTACACACGGTCAACTGATCCCAAACTAGGCATAGCCTGTATGATGGGTACTAGAGACTGATATAAATAATAGATATATATTTAACACCCAGACACAGAACAAACATCTGTGTTAGTCACAAATGTTTGTCCAGTGCGGGAATCGAACCCGCGCCCTCTAGCGCAGAAGGCAGAGTTACTACCAACTGAGCTATGAGGCCAGTCGAGGTAAAATGTGATAGCATTTTACATAATTAACATTAGCTGATGTATGACTGTTCCCGCAAGTACAAACAGGAAAATAGACTAAATTAGTATTTAAAAGTATAACGCTAAATAATTGTCAAAGAAAGCGCTAACTTAATAATTTTAAGATGTTATTTTAGAGGTAACTCTGACATTTTTATATAAATGTTTACACATTACGCTTTTCTTTTTATTTATAAGCCTTTATTGCATCAGCTCCTTGGGTCTAGTGAGGTAAAAATTAATGAAGAGCTCGGCTCCCATATCTATGGATGAGCCATCCGATATTTTACTGTCTTACTATCACAAACCATAGATATGGAAGCCGCTACGCTCTTAGACACTGCTGCTGTGAGAAATTATTCGTTTTTGATTCCTATTCAAAATTCTACGACATTAAAGATCTCGAAGATATTTGCAGATCAAGTTTTCAGCTGTATGTATTCAGCTGAAAACTTGATCTGCAAATATTTGTTCCGGGTCTGCGATACAGGGAATCAGGGGTCAGGACTATGTGCGGCTGTTAGGTATTATTATTCATCTTTTTCCTATACAACTCCCAAATATCGGCTCTTTCAATCTCGCCCTGTCCTTTTCTAACAGTAAACAAAAAAACATAAGCACATGGCTAGCTTTAAGAAAAAAAGTTATGTACATAGTATTAACACAAGAAACAAAAATAAATTGTGCATTCCAAAATTTAGATTACAAAAAGTAAATGGGTCTTTTATGGGGAATATGGTAAGATTTTATAATAAACTTCCGGTAAACGCGACGCAACTTCCTATTAGAAGATTTAAAGTGTACATAAAGAATAATCTTATTAAGAAAGCGTACTATAAACTAAATGATTATATAAATGATAAAACCGCATGGCCTGAAGTCGCTCTGCCCCTCGATAGAATGCCATGTTGCAGTGTCTTTACAGTTTTTGCTTGCATCATATTTTAAGTATTATTCAATTTTATAGAAGCATTAGGTACATATTTCATTAAGTGTAGCGTGTGCTGCCCTTAGATCATTTGTTGAAGCTCACATTTGTCTTCTTTTTTTCACATTTTTATAAGCTCTTATTTATAAGGGATTATAATTAGATAACTTTTCTCTTGAGCCTCACCTAGTTCGATCGGCACCACACTGAAGCTTTAAATTCCATTTTGTGAAAAAGGATCATCGAAAAAAATGATAGGCACCAAGCCGTGTTTGTTCCCTAGGCTTGGACGCGAGGAACAGGCATAGCTTCACCTAGTTTCTAAGACGTTTCAAAGTGATCCTAGTGATTTTATTGAAATAAATGCCTTTTGACTTTGACTTTGACTTTGAAAAAAAGAAAGAGGTGTTCGCCTTTTTCTTTTTATCGAGCCGATTTTTTTAAATTTATTAAATTTGAATATTTAGTGTGCGACAATGAATAAGGGGGTAAGTATTCTTCTACACTACTGCTACGCCTTGCTACGCCGTAGCACTCTCGTCATCTCTTTTTAAAGGTGGTGTTTATTCATTACGTATACCATTTATTTATTTTTCTAATGGATTTTGAATCTAATACCATGCAGATGGTACATGTGTATTTGCAAAAAATACGAGCAACGAGTAGATAAGGCTTATCAGATAAATTACACATTGGAAATGTTGATAGATGTGGATAAATAGGGCTAAATGTTAATTTTGACAAGTTACATAGAGATTAGGCAATAAATTATCCTAAGTGTCAAAAACACAGGCTTGGGTACGATAAGATAACCTTTATTTTGCCAAAACATATGTAAACACAATATGGTCTTATCCTCGTATTTTTAGTCGAATGTTTTTTTTCTCACTCGCCTCGCACTGTCATCTTTGCGACATTATTTTCTTCTATAATTCTATATATTTTTACAGTCATCATTCTAACTGTCATAATTAATTGTGAGTATGAGACGTAACCCAATATTTAGTCATATTTCACTCGTGTTAAAAAACTCAGAACTTTGAAATTTGGTACAGCCACTTAATTTAGGATTAGTAGGTACTAAAATAGGATTTTCAAATTAATAAATAATTCCTCGCAGTTACATACATCGTCCTGAAAATTAGTACCAAAATGTGAATGACTGTTGTATTTCCTTTAAAGTTGAACCCGTCGCTGAGGTGTCCACTAAGGTGTCATCTAATCATAAAATCAGTAAAGTAGCTCTTGTAAATAGAATAGAATATTATTTATTAGAATTTTGTACACGAAAGGAGCCAATACACTGATTCTTTCACCAACGCCGACGGTCATATGCCCTTTTCAGAGCCACCATGCCTCAACCTGCTCACTGACCTAATACAGAATGACTAAAAAATAATCAGTGACACAAGAAGAAGAAGAGTAAAGTAGAGGTTTATTTAAGCAAGCAAGAGGCTACTTTAAGCAGGCACCGTGTCTGTGATACCGCACGTTTTGCAGACGTCCAAAAGTGACGGTGGGCGATCTCTATCTGGCAACACATGTAAAATGACTTGTAAATAAAGAAATAAAAAAAAATGTTTCTTTTTTCCTCCACTGATAGCACTAGAAATAATACTCGGCTTAGCCCTGTCTTGCCGCAATAATCGGATTAGTGTGATAGTCACCTTCACTGCTTTGTGACCTTTTATTAATATATATGACTAGTAGCCCGCGACTTCATTCGCGTGGAAATTGACGGACCAAAAAAAATATTGAAATTTGATTGAAATGAGGTCGATCCCTTGCTCTGTGAAAAAAAACAAATCTCCCACGGGAACCGAATATTTTTCCGTGTGGAAAAGTAGCCTATGTTCTATTTCATGACTATAAGCTATCTCTGTCCCAAATTTTATTCAGATCCGTCCAGCCGTTCGGGCGTGATGAACAAACGTCCATCTATCGCATCCAAACTTTAGCATTTATAATAGTACTAAGATACTTATTATGATAAGTGTCATTATATTAAACTAGTAGTCTATTCCGGATTTGCACGGCGTGGTGACAGTTAGGGTTAGAAAAGGGGTCTTTTTTTTTTTTTTTAATGTTCTTCCCTTTCGGGCTGGCTATGACATCTAGGCCTTACTGCCAAGTCTTACGTGTATTTTTTCTTGTTAATTTGTTTATCTTTCTTCATTTTCTTTCGTTTATGATCGTCGAGTCACCGTCAAGTCAAGTCAAATTCAGTTTTAGTAAGATATGATGGTGACTATTTTACTTAAACCTCGAGGGACCTCTTGGCGCCAACTCGAAAAATGACGATACACGCAATCATTTCATTTCACTTCACTTGTGCGGTTTACTCAAACAATATTACGCAAAATACCACCATAATTACACGATATTATTCAATTTGACACTAGTTTTGTAAAATAAATTGAGAGCTTCGTCATCACTTCGGAAGTTCCCCCCAAAAAGTCCTAGAAAAGGGGTCTTTTCTAACTGTCACTGTATACTTATATCATGATGAGAATAGCACAGCAGACAGAACTTACAATAAACAATGACTAATAAATAATAAATAAACATTTAGTAATAATAAATAAGTAACAAATATATGCAAATAAAGCCATTCATTCATTCATTCATTCAACACCCAACAGTCTTATCCTATCCTATCCTACTAATATTATAAATGCGAAAGTTTGTGAGGATGTTTGGATGTTTGTTGTTCAATCACGCCGTAACGGCTCAACCGATTTCGGTGAAACTTGGAATATAGAGGTCTTTTTATGTAGGTACCACGCGAGCGAAGCCGCGTGGAAGCTAGTTATACATAGTCCTGACCCCACACTAGGATTCCCTGTGTCGTGGGTATCAGAAACTACGAGTACCATGGTATCAACACCCAGACCTGAAACAAATATTAACAGATCAAGCAAACATTTTTCCCGCATCGGGGATCGAACCCGCACCCCTTGCGTCTCAGACGAGCTCTCGCCCGCTACGCCACCGAGGTCGCAACTGTGGTTGGTGTACCCAGTATAATATCATATACCTAAGCAGCTGTGGCTATATCTACATCCTATGTGCAATGTCATTTAAGAGCATACATTATCTGCATTCTCAAGCAAAATACTTTATTTTGAAGAAATTGAAACAATTTATAGGTAGGTAACCCTCTCTACTCTCCCCTCTCTCTCGAATGGCGACCTCGAACCGGACGACGCAGTGGTGGAAGGCCCCGCACCCGATGGACCGACGACATTGTATGGTTGCGGGAAGTCGACCGTTCGTCATGGCACTCTTTGATCGGCCTATGTTCAGCAGTGGACTTCGTCAGGCAGATGATGATGATGAACCCTCTCTACGTAGGTATCTCATTGCCAACTGCGTGATGGAATCTATAAAACTAAGTTTGGTCCAGCGAGCCTACCTCACGCTGGGAAGTAATGTTACTCTATCTTTAGTTAGGGTCGCCGTCGTCAAGCAGAGCGTTTACTCCCACCTGTTCTGTTGAGTAGTTCTGTTGACAAAACTACTGGGATTTTTTCCCCCATTAGTTCTGTGACTTAAAAGACTATGCTTTACACCTGACTTTTAACTCTACTATTCCCACCTGTTTTGTTAAGTAGTTCTGTCAACAGAACTACTCAACAGAACAGGTGGGAGTAAACGAAGCAGAGGACTATATCACGTACACAGCTGTACCAGTACAGTACATAATATAAAAAGCCTTTTCTTTACGAGAATACGCACACACTCACCGAAATACTCTCTTGTTCAATCTTTTACCATCTCTTTCTCTTCACACAGCTCAATTTTTAATTATTTCTAAAATAAATCTAAGGCATGTGTTATACGCAAAGTTACAGATTATTATTAGAAATTATTTTATATTAAATTATTTTATTCATTTAAACTTCGAACCCCTTTGATTATCTACCCCTCAAAGGGGTAAAGCGTGACGTTTTATAGCATGGTGGGTAACCCGCGGTGTTCCGGCCACACCCGTACAGAATATTTTATTGGTAATGTTATAATTTCTAAATACCTATGTACCTCTTTCCAAGACTATAACACTAAACTTTTGACTGACTTAGACAAACATAACGAAAAATGTGCGCGCATTTAAATTAAAGTAAATAAAGACGGTCAAGTGCGAGAACTCGCGCCCAGAGGCTTCCGTACCATTGGTCGTGGGTTCGAATCCCGTCGTCGTTCACCAATGTAGTGTACTTACCCACAAGTGTAGGAATCGACAAACTTCTATTTACGGTCGCTCACGTAGTTATTGTAGGACATTGACCGCAAATATCTAAAAATCTAAAAAAAAAAAATTAAATCTTTGTTTCCTAAAAAACTTCGAAATTCCTCAATTTCAGACTTTTTCCTTTCATTGTGTTACAAAAGCTCCTAGCATTCCAAATATCAATTGAAAATAGAATAGAATTGTGAGGTAGCTGGAAGTACCCTTGAGGTTTTTCATTTTAGCCATTTCCATACAAAAATTATGCATTAATTGCCATATCTTTTTAATGCATTAAGCTAGAGCTTTGATTTTTATACGGCGCCATAAGCCCTTAATAGGTGCTATAAATTTCAAGTGGATACCTTCAGCCGTTTCTGAGAAAAATGGTCTTGACATACGGACAGAAAGACAGACGGATAACAAAGTGATCCTATAAGGGTTCCGTTTTTCCAAATGAGGTACGGAACCCTAAAACCCTATCGAATGTGTAAATTGTATGATTAATAAATTGGAAACAATCTATGTTAGGAAAGCAAGGGGTTATCGGCTCGTGTAGTGCTCGTGCATTGCTGGCAAACTCGTAAAAGTGCAATTTCAGGCGGCGGCTAAAAGTGCAATTTCGTTTAACGTTAATCCAGGCTTTAATTTTAATTATTCCTTAAGCCAAGTTTTACACTTGGTGAGCATTACCGGCCCATTATTATATTTATATTACTAATCTAGTGTTATAAATGATTGATGATGATGTTATACCTAAAATCACACCCGCGTTATCGGTAAAATAAATCAGAAATTTATCAACTTATACCTTTGTATGTACCTACATACCTATGATTATGTTGGGAAGTTGCTTGGGACGAGCAGATCACCACACTCGCCCATTTGGTAAGCATGTCTCAGAGCAGAAGGGGCAGCAGCGCGGAGGTGGGGAGCACAGGCCGCAGCAGGAAGGGCAGTGGCCCCGGTGGGAATGCTAAGGCTGACAGGAAGGCCAGCATGTCCGCGCCTAAAGCACTGGACCTGGACGACGTGCTAGTGAACGAGCTGGGCCAGTTCGGCCGCTACCAGCTCTACAAAATCCTCCTGGTGGCCTTCCCCCTCATCGCCTGTGCGTTCATGAGCGAGTTCATATTCTCAGCGGCTGTTATTCCACACAGGTTGGTTTCAACTGATCAAAGACTTTACTTTTTCTTTTGTTGCAGTTAGTAATACGTAGTAATAGTAAATAAATGAATATTGGGTATTTTTTTTTTTTAGGAGCTAGTAATTTTCAAACTTTCGCGATGAGTATTACATACAAAGCTTATTGATATCAAACGGGTGTTTACCGCGTACCTTTTTGTATTTTAATCCCGAGGTTTTCACTGTGTGGCACAGTCAGGAATAAAATATTAAATAGGTACGCGATAAACATCCGTTTGCCGTTTGATTTCAATAAGCTATAGAAAATATAATTATGCTATGTACCTTAAATATATATTTATATATTTGTAGGTACTCCCTCTATAATCACGTCTCTCTAGCCTCAAAGGTTTGCTGGACGAAAACTCTTTTTAGGGTTAAGCTCGCCTTTGTACATACCTTTCTTTTTAATTTTTGTATCTGTATTTTTCTTGTGTGCAATAAAGAATAAAGAACACTGAATAAAGAGTACATAGCATACTCGCACTATGTTACTTTTAAGCGAGCAGAATACAAAATGTGAATTCAGATTGGTTCAAGTACGACATTATATAATTATCTAGCCTATAATTAACCATAAGAAAAACTGTGAATCCTAGATTACTGAAATAAATAAATTAAAGAATATTGATTCTCTCAAAATATCCGTCTCTATACTGTAACAGGTATAGTCGATCGGGAACAATATGTACTTACCTACGAGTACTAGCTGTCACTCCGGCTTTGATCGCATGGTACCTGAATAAAATGCAGCTCTTTAACACGACCGTCCTACCGTTTATCGTGCAACGGTGCTGTTGGACGCCTTCCAACATTCAGTACATTATATCAGTCTGACAGGACTTTGATTTATGTATTGGTTTCCCAGGTGTCAGGTCCCCGAGTGCGGCGAGACCACGAAAGACCACACTTTTGATCCTGAATGGGTCTTCAACGCAATCCCCGCGATGGAAACAGGCTCAGGCTTCGTCAGCTGCACGCGGTTCACCCCCACGGGCACTGCCAATGGAACCCTAGACTACTGCCCCGCTAATATCTTTACTGATGACAAACAGGGATGCGATGGATTCGTGTATGCAAGGACCAACTCCGTGGTTTATGACGTAAGTTACCTTTGAGTAAACACGAATATATTACGCAGGTGCTGAATTTTTTATCTACGCAGTCTGCCGAACAAGTAAGGGATTTAGTAAACTACCAGTGAGTAAAAGCGATGAAATAAAAATCGGCCGCTCTGCAAATTAACTATGTTATCGGAAATAAGGAAGCATCTACACAATAGATTATATGTTTGCAGTTCGATCTGGGTTGCCAAGAATGGCTCCGTGCACTCGCCGGCACCCTGAACAGCGTGGGGACCCTGCTGGTGCTACCTGTCGTCGGCTTCATCTCGGATCGCTTCGGGAGGCGCGTGGCGCTGGTCACCAGTATCTGCAACCTGGCACTCTTTGGTCTGATCCGGGCCTTCTCCGTCAACTATCCCATGTATTTGTCTTTGCAGCTCCTGCAAACGACTCTTGGAGCTGGCACATTCAGTTCTGCTTATATATTTGGTAAGTTCTTGCTATTCAATATTTTATCCATTGCGGTTAAAACAGAATGTAGAAGAATGCAAATAGTGCATGGTAGCAGTTGCAATAATCTTGACAATTGCATGTTTTTAAATATTCAATTTAAAAAACAAAATTGAAAAACTGGAGTCGGTTTTTAGACTGGATTGTATTCAGTTCAGTATAGTTTTACTGCGAAAGTTCTGTGTAAAGTAGAAACCAACATATTATTATTATCGTAAAAAAATTAATTAGGTAATTTTTCCTCAGCTGCCGAATTGGTAGGACCCAAGTATCGAGTGGTAACTAGTGCAACCTGCACTTCTCTGTTCGCGGTGGGTCAGGTGATCCTCGGCACCGTGGCTTGGCTCGTCCAGCCGTGGCGATATATGATCATGGCTCTCCACATCCCGTGCTTCCTCATGATTGTCTATTACTGGATTCTCTCAGAAAGCATCAGGTGGCTGCTGTCTAAGAGGAGGTATTCTGAAGCCAGAACGATACTGGAGAAAGTTGCCGAAGTCAACAAGAAGGAAATTAGTGAGAAGACGTTGGAATCTCTGATGAATCCCCCACAGGCGCCTCCAGCGGTGAGTTTCAACTTATGCAACTAAGTAAACTCGGAAAATGTAGAGTCCTGACCGTGTGGTGATAAAAATACAATAATTCAAACATGTACCTAATCAACATTATCGGAATGAGACAGAAATTCGAAACAAAAATTCGTTAGATGATCGGATTTCTAAAATAATTTATGAATGTGTGGATAGGTGCCCATACTTGGCTATACTATACTATGATTAAAGATGTTTTGCGTGACTGAGCGGTTGGCTTCTGCCGCTTCTGCTCGGCAAGCATGTATCGGTGGAACAGTATGCCTAGCTGCGTTATACCTAATATTGTACTATAGTTTCACACAAATTTATTTTATCCTGGATGTCGGATGCCATTTGCTGCTACCTCGATGTTATACCATACTTACCTACCTACTTACATAGGTTATAATAATGATCTGTGCCCTTCTCTTCATCGCCTGATAGCGGCTGATGGCTTCCGAGGATCAAACTTGCTGTCACGACAGCAGACATTTTATGGCGAGGCTGAAAAGCAGCGTAGCTGAGCCCTCGACCATTTCACCTACCTACATACATACCAAAACTTGTAAATTATCAATTGTATCTTTATCACTGTGTGTAGGATTCTTGGTGAATAAATGCCCTTTTATTTTATTCATTACATTTTATTTTAATGTTTTAGGGCCCAGGGCTGATCTCAGCCATCTTCAGCTCCAAAGTCCTCCTGCGTCGAGTGTGCACCACACCTATCTGGTGGATTACCACCACCTTCGTGTACTACGGCCTCTCCATCAACTCGACCGGTTTATCAGACACAATGTACCTGAACTACATCCTGACATGTGGGATTGAGATCCCCGGATTCTACACGGCGGTGCTGGTCCTGGACCGGATCGGAAGGAAGGCGACCCTGTCTATCGGGTACTTCATGAGTGCGGCGTGTAACCTTGCCTTTGCTTTCATTCCTGCTGGTGAGTTGATGTTTTTTTTATTAGTGAATACATCACGTGCTCTTTGGAACGATTATAAGTATAGATATTAATTTGTTCATTCATGAACATGATTTTCTTGTCCCACGTGGTGAGTCGTGCAGATCCACTATATCCCTCCTTTTAAAAACCCCCTCTCATTCGACCAGTCGTTACGGCGGCTCCTTTACCGTCCCGGCAGTGAAGCGGAATGCTCTCCCGCATGTCATTCGTAATAGTCCATCTGTCAATGTCTTCAAGAGGAAAGTTAAAGAGCACTACCTTTCCTTGTAAATTCTGTATTATATATATATATATATATATATAATATATTATATTATCTAATTAAATATATATTTTTGAACAGGTAGGTATTTATTGTATAGTAATATTAATAGGTATACGTATGTTTATAAATATAATATTCTATCAAACATTGTAGGTACACGAACCTCCCTCTATAATCACGTCTCAAAGGTTTGCTGGAAGAAAACTCTTTTTAGGGTTAAGCTCACCTTTGTACATACTTTTCTTTTTAATTTTTGTATCTGTATTTTTCTTGTGTACAATAGAGAATAAAGAACATGAAATATTTACATCCCATAATTAGCAACCCACCATCAGCCTGTGGAACTCCACTGCTGGACATATGCCTCCCCCAAATCGTTACTTAACTTAGATCCATCGGGAGGGAGGCTTTCCAACACTGCGTTACCCGGTTCATGGTCGCCATTCGAGAACCTTTACTTGCTAATTCTGAGAGCTATGTCGATGACCTTAGTCTCCTACGGATTTTCTCATTTCGGAATACCAACTATTTCCGGTTAAATATATTTTTTATATATTGGGTTTATTAATTCATTTATTATTTTTATTTTCCAGAACTAACGGTGCTTCGGTTAGTTGTGTTCCTCCTGGGCAAGTTTGGAATCTCCGTTGTGTTCACCTCACTGTACCTGTTCACGTCTGAGCTGTACCCCACGCAGTACCGGCACAGCCTGCTCGCCTTTTCCTCCATGATCGGACGGATAGGGTCCATCACTGCGCCGCTTACTCCAGTGCTTGTAAGTACTATTCTATTCCAGTGAAGTGGCGAATCATTACATACTGGGCCAGATACACTAGAATCACGCAGTTATGCACCGTAATAGTAAAGCAACACAGAAGCGCACTCCAAAACATAAAACTTAAATTTTGTCTCCCTGTGGGAATCCCTAGAATTCTGCGGTTTTGCTCGTTGGTTGAGCCATTCAAACATCCTCACAAACGTTCGCATTCATGTTAAGTAGGAGAATCGTTTTAGTTTACCCCGATACTAATAGCAAGACAGAGAGCTTCCCTCACTACGCGTGCCAGAGGCCTTTGGCTTCCCCAGATTAGGCCACTAGTCAAATATTTCTTACTAGAAACCCTCTCTCTTCCAGGCGTATTACTGGCACGCCATCCCCTCACTGATGTTCTGCACGATGGGCGTCATATCAGGCTTGTTGGTGCTGACGCAGCCGGAGACCCTGGGCACCAAGATGCCCGACACGCTGGAGGAGGCCGAGGCGCTGGGCAAGCCGGAGTCAAAGGTGCAAACGTAGTGCTCTCGGTTAAACTCTAGTTTCCTAATCATTGGTCGTGGCGGGCAGACGATTAGTGTCCGCAATTTTCAACCTTCTGACAGTTAATGTTGTCTGCCTCGTCTTCGATCTATTGTGAACGTGATATTATAGTCTGCTTCTTCGCAGATGGACTCATTGTACCTATTTACTTTAGTTTGGATAAAATGCATTTAGTAGACTATGTATAAAGCCACTCATTTTTGAAAGCCGTATTGTAATGAGGAGTTTGAAATTAGCCACCGCACCGACCAGAGTTCTTAAGGGGTGGGGGGAGGGGGGGGGGGGTTCGGCAGGCAACGCATTAGCAATGCTCCAGGTGTTGCTAATGTCAATAGGCAACGGTAACCACTTACCATCAGGAGGGCCGCAAGCCTGTTTGCCTCCGTATAACATTTAAAAAAAAAAACTTTACTTTAAAGACTTTTCAGTCTATCTGTCTGTATTTCAGCAGCAGCTGTCGTATAGTGTGCTGGCTTTAATAGGTCAAAGTTCTACACAATTAGAGGCTGAATTTTATTAATTATTATAATAGTTGGCCCAGTACCTCGACTTTCGATCCGAAGGTCGTGGGTTCGAATCCTGGTCTAAAAACAGTGAAAGAAAACATACTGAGGGAACCCCAGCTTAGTCAGTTCTGCACGTATTGCCCATGTCTTTACTATGGATAAAGCCGAACAGGCTGAGAGGATGGTACAGGTGCTGGGCAAGCCTACTCTATCTAAAAACAAGTCTGAGGCACTACAGCGTCCTGTACCTATGTTAGTAAACAGTTCCACCTGACTAACCTATTCTAGATGACTGATAAGTCATCTAGAATAGGTGTTATTAAGGTCTCACTACTACTATTATGTAGTTGAGGGAGCATACATTTCATAACTTGTTTCATCGCAATCAGCTGAACACAAAATAAGTTAAGATCATTTTATCGTTCACGCATGCGGTCATTTCAAGACACAAATTTTGTTAAATTTATTGTCAAATTTCGCCGTCCCATATTGTTGGCTCCTTGGAGCGAACCGTGTTTTAAATTAGCTTCTGTTATATTGACGCAGTGGGTAGTATGATTCTCTGATCGGTTTTATACGTACTTTGTAAGTAGCTAGGTAAGATATTATTTATAGCATCCTTGTAATTATATAGTAGTAATAAATAGTTGTTCTGTTGTAAACAATTGTTTCTATCTTCAAGATTATTTAGTTATTGTATCAATTCACGACTAGTATCGAGCTTTTACGAACCGATTACAAAACCGACTACTACTCGTTAACTATTAAAGTCTACTTAGCCTTAATATATACTACATTTGTAATTTCAGTATATATTCTACTATGTTGTTTATTGGCTATCAGATTTTCTCAAATAAGTAGTGGTTTCAGCAGGGAGTGGAAACACTTATCTCTAGCAAAAATTACCTCTTCAAAGCTTCATATTTATTTTATTAAATGTATCTCTGTATCTAAAAAGTGTTCATAAAACCTAATTATATTTATGAAAGAAATATCCAACTTTAATCCCACCCCACGATGGGCAAATAAATAAAAACATTACACTTGTAGAAGAGGTACTCCGAAAAATCTTTTTTTTTAAGTTTTTGTTTTTAAATTAGTGGTCATCGCTTTTATATTATTACTGTTCTAAATTTCAACATGATAGCACTCTAGTCTTAGGTAGGTTTATCTGACCTTTTTTGCTTAGTACCATACTAATAATATCTAACTGAAAAGGTTTTCGCGAAACAACAAACGCCTTACAAAACCTCCTGAGTTGTCAACCTCTGATATTGCTCTGACAATTGAAGTAATTGCAGACCTTATTTAGTGTGAGATGGCTCGTTCCCGATACGAGTACTTATATGTATTTATTAAATTACCGAATTATATTTTTTTTGTTAACACTGATCTGAATAAATCATTTATTCCTTACAAGCTGCACCATCAACAACTTTTTTTATCGGGCCGATTATGTCGCGTAGGCTTTACTGGAAATCTCAGATGAATGAAGTTTTTTACCTTCTTCTAAATCCGTCATGGTCCCTTTGAACTTGCTCTATCTTATAGTTTCAGACTTCTTTTACTAACCTTTAGTGATAGATCAACCTGCAAATTGATTTGATTTCATTCTTTTATTGGAATTTCCCCCCAAATATCCTCTTATGACGATTATAGATACGAGTCTTCGTTGTGTGCGAGCGTATAGGTACATGTTATAATACTTACCTACTTGATATTACTAATGATAAACATCATTATACCTAATAAACTAGTAGTTTGTGGTGGATTCGCGCGGCGACGTCACTTTAAGAAACAGCTAGATCTGATTATGAGAATGGAATTCAGATGAATCTGCAAATACCTAAACAATGACGATGATCGACTATTCTCTAACTAATTGTGGTTGATGATCCTTATCATATCATTATAGGTACTTAATGCTGCTTATATCGATCATATTTTTATGTATCGATGTATAATATACTTATATCCTATGTGCAATGCCAAGGGCATAATTTATCTACTTTCGGAAGTATATTTAGGTACCTACTACTTTTTCGCGCACAACAACTCTTTTATTGGTAAACGCGACGCTTACCAACAAATTTTCGATCGATATTTAAGCACTTAATCTTGCGATATCAAAAGAATAAATAAAAAAAATTATCAACTTTTGTAAGTACTTAAATAACTATGCTGGGAAGTCATTTGCTAGGGGCCAGCGGAGCACCACGCCCGCCCATTTGGTAAACATGTCCGAGAGTAGAAGGGGCAGCGTCTTGGAGGCGGGGAGCACTGGTCCCAGCAGGAAGGGGAGCGTGGGCAGCGTCGGCCCGAGCAGGAAAGCCAAGATGGCAGACAGGAAAGCCAGCATGTCCGCGCCGAAAGCACTGGACCTGGACGACGTGCTCGTGAACGAGCTGGGCCAGTTCGGGCGGTTCCAGCTCTACAACATCCTCCTGGTGGCCTTCCCCATAATCGCATCCGCTTTCATGAGCGAGTACATCTTCTCGGCGGCTACTATTCCACACAGGTTGGTCTCACTCAAATAATCAATTGATCTTTTTATTAATTTCTTTACCCACGCTTAGCGAAATACTAAGATTTTATGGGCACTTCGTGCCGAGGAACTTTCCAACGATTTTCAATAATACGATGACTCGACTCGGTAGCGGAGTTAGTTAGTGCATCGCCGTAACTATGGGAGATTCGAATCCCGCCTGACTCAGAAACTGCGAACGTAGAAACGGCAAAGTAGAAGAACTAATTAATAATTAATTTGATGGTTTAATTAGTAGGCGCCAATCAAAACTGACAACGAATAGAAATAATAATCAATCAAGACATTTTTAAGATAGTGACAGATGTTCTTTAAGGACTGGCCTCATAGCTCAGTTGGTAGTAACTCTGCCTTCTGCGCTAGAGGTCGCGGGTTCGATTCCCGCGCTGGACAAACATTTATGTGATGAACACAGATGTTTGTTCTGTGTCTGGGTGTTAAATACGTTTCTATTATGTATATCAGTCTCTGGTAGCCATAGTACAGGCTATGCCTAGTTTGGGATCAGTTGACAGTGTGTGATATGTCCGGAATATTTATTTATTTATTATTTATTATTTATTATAGGTCTAGAATATGAATAGTCGAGAGACAAACTATATGTATTTATTTCCCAGGTGTCAGATCCCTGAGTGCGGCGAAAGCACGAAGGACCACACATTTGATGCTGACTGGCTCTCCAACGCGATCCCAGCGGTGGAATCAGGCTCAGGCTTCGTCAGCTGCGAGCGGTTCACCCCCACGGGCACTGCCAATGGAACCCTGGACTACTGCCCCGCCAATATCTTTACTGATGACAGACAGGGGTGCGATGGATTCGTGTATGCGAGGACCAACTCCGTAGTTTATGACGTAAGTGACTAACACTACTTCAGAAAGCCAAGATTTTTGAGGTAACTGTAAAGTAACGTACTTAAACAGCTACTGAGTAAACTATTGTAAGTACTCTGCAAAAGCAGGAAAGTGATTTTTTATACTACCTGCTCGTCAATGGCATATTATGTGTCATGCAAACCTTTCCTAAAGTAAGTCATTACAGCCCTACGGTCTAGCCGGGTCATGATGTTGTACTGAATTTCATTATTTCCCATGGGACATAATGTGATTTGAATTTGGAATGCAACCCATGTAGTCGTGCTTGATCGAGGTTGGTTTCAAAAATGTTTGGTTGCAATGAGATTTTATTCTAATTAGGCTGCCCCTTCCTCCCGGACCTCTGAGGTGATCAGTCGTGTTTGAAGTAGAAACCCATATTCATTTTATTTTGGGATTTTAATTAAATTGCAACACAAAAAATCAACACTAAAAATTAGGAGTGCATAACTTGTGAGGAGGTCGAGCGCCGATGAGCTCCAAAGGCAGGCACGTCATAGTGCATCGCGTGAGTCAACCAATACTACACATACTCAACCAACGTAGTGTGCGTGCGCAAGACCGAGACCCGTCGAGCCTAGTCGTGACGTCAGGGGCGCGAGCGAGCGACGCGCCTATCTTCCATCTTGTTCCTGCACACGGCGCGGAGGCCGGTCTTGTACCTCCTTGCAACTCCTTATCGCCTGGTACTAGCCGCACATCGCCGCCCAACGCCCCCTCCACACTACCTATCGCTTTGGCGCTGTACGAGTCACCCTGTGCGCTGTCCACCCGCATTACTTGCTGCGCTGCTGGTGATTCTGATTACGGTAAAGCATAATTTCTCGAATTCGACTCGAACTGGGTGCAAAGAATAAAATTTTACCTCCTTAGGTTTATGACAACCTGGTACATTGGGAACAAAAACGCCCATCCAAATATTATTTGGAAGCACATGGTACAAGCAGAGCTTACTACTACAACTTTTATAGGCCCCTGGTACTCGAGATGAATCCCCAACGCACCCCACCTAAACAACCCGCTACCGACAAGTCCACCGCTACTCCTCGCGGTAAGCGACCAAGACCCGTCTACTCACCAGAAAAAGATGAGGATATAGAAAATCAAAGTGAAATCATGGTAATGCTTACTGCATGGAAGAACGAGCAGGAACTGGTTCTGTCTGGACTTATTTCTGACGTGGCGGAAATAAAAACAAAAATCAAAGAGGTACATAAAACAAATTCTGAAATAGAAAAGACACTGGAATTTGTATGTAAGAATTACGAAGACCTAAAAGTAAGAGTGGAATGTCTGGAAAAACGACAGGAAGAACGTGATAGTCATATAGATAAATTGGAAGACAAGATAGAGGAACTAGAGAGAAATGCTAGAAGCACTAGTATAGAAATACGTGGGATCCCTGTTAAACAAAACGAATCTAAAAGTGATTTACTGAGCATTGTAGACAACATACAAAACAAGCTTAAACTAGAGGTAGAGCGTGGCTTTATACGGAATATTTACCGGACTAAAGGAAAACAGAATGGAGAACGAGCTATAGTGATGGATGTGACTACACCTATGAAAAAGTATAAAATACTACAAGCAGTTAAAGATTACAACTACCATCACGTTGGCGACAAACTCAACACTGCGGCCATAGGACTAGATGGGAAGAAAACCCCCATATATTTATCCGATTTCTTAACCCCAAAAGCCAAGCGACTTTACTTTCTTGCCAGAGACGTTGCCAAAAACAATGGGTACAAATACTGCTGGTGTACGAATGGAAAAATCTTTCTAAGGAAATCCGAAGGGTTGTCGCCGATCTCGATCAGTAGTGAAGTGCAGCTGGAAGACCTGAAACAAAAAAAGTGACTGGTTAGGAATCTCATAAATGTCAAGAATTTAATAATAATCATACTAGCTACCCTAAGATCTATAACTCTAAGCGCTTACACTCTACCGCATTCACCCCCATACACAAGATACACATCAAAACATTCTACTCCCCACACAGCCATCAAGATACACACGTATACACAGAAAACTCACCAGAACACACTACTCACCTCACCACCACCAACAGCTCAAACAATCTACCTTTCGATCACACACAAGATAGTCTTTATTGGTGCCCCGCTTAAATACTCTCAATATGGATGATACAATTTTACAAAGCGAAATTTATAACCAGATTGATGATCTAGCACTTGCAAAAGTTCATGAATGTGACCCAGAAACCTGCAAATCACTCATTAATATTAATGATAAAACTCTGAACATACTCACACAAAACATTCGGAGTATTTATAAGAACTTTAGCTCTTTTGAACTTCTGCTCTCTAGGTTGGGATTCAATTGTGATGTTTTGATTTTAACGGAGTGCTGGATTAATGGAGAAAAACCTTTTCCACTATTACAAAACTATAATTTGGCTTACACGAAGAACTGCATCAATAAAAACGGTGGTATAGTCATATATTTTAAGTCCCATATTAATTGTTCCATAGAAGAACCTGAATTTCAAGACTCTAATTGTCTTCTTTTAAAAATAGGTAGTAATATGGCCATCGTAGCTCTATATAGGTCACCATCTTTTGCCAATATAGATAACTTTCTCAATTCTCTAGATAACATTCTGAATGCAGTAAAAAAGTATCCCACAGTCACCGTAATAGGAGATATTAACATAGATATACAACCTGACAATACTGATAGACTCTCTTCAAGTTACCTAGAATTACTAGCATCTCATGGGTTGTTACCCGGCCATACGTTAATTACTAGAGGTGAAAAATGCTATGACCACATAATATTAAAGAGTAAGAATCAGTGCTCGACGGTTGTATTGCAGACTTATTTAACTGACCATTGTCCAGCACTGCTTAGTATAACAAAGACAGCAAAGTTGAATGCTCCTAAAAAACTAATAACTAAAATTGACATGAGTATTGTTACTGAACTCCTAAATAATACAGACCTATCACAAATATTAAACATCACAGATGCTAATATTGCAGCAGAGCTACTAATGACTAATCTTATGGAAATAGTTAAATTAAGTACCCGAATTTTTAAAGTACCTCAAAATCAACGCATAATCAAGCCCTGGATTACGCCGGGTCTGCTCAGATGTATACGTACACGAGATAAGATGCATATGCAGTTAAAGCAGGCTCAAAATAATAACATATTAAAGTTATCATATGCAAGGTACAGAAATTTCTGTAATAAACTATTAAAGAAAGTCAAAATAGAATTTGAAAAAAGTCAACTGGAAAAACACAAAAAAAATATTAAAAAGACTTGGCAAACAATTCGTCAGATAACATATACAGCAAAACCTAAAACGACTAGTGACACTTTGCTCAATTTATCATCGAATCCTCAGCAATCGGTAGATTACGTTAACGATTACTTTGCGAACGTTGGTAAAAATATAGCAGCTGAAATCCAATCTACTAGCAGTGGCCCACCCAACAGTGCCAATAGTCTAAACAACCTACCCTCACAGACTAATTCAATTGGGATGTTAGTCTCGGATGAGACCGAGATAAATACCATTATAAACGGACTAAAAAATGATTGTGCAGTTGGCTACGATGGTATTTCAACATCATTCATCAAATACTGCAGCCCTGTATTAGTCCCTTTGATAACTCATATATGCAATGTTAGTATGACTACTGGTATATTTCCTAAGGTTTTTAAGACCGCCATTATCACACCAGTTCATAAAGGTGGAAATGGAGACAGTGTCACAAATTACAGACCAATATCAGTCCTAACTGCTCTTTCCAAGATTCTAGAAAAAGTTATATCTAAAAGGCTAAAATCTTACCTGGAAACATACAATATACTATCAAATGCACAGTACGGATTCAGAGCAGGGCGATCAACTGAAGGAGCAGTTACGGGTCTTGTAGACTTAGTTGTAGACAAAATTGACAAAAAGAAAAAGGTAATTGGTATATTTTTAGATTTAGCAAAAGCGTTTGACACTGTCTCCATTCCCATACTAATAAAGAAGCTCGAACTAATTGGCTTGCGAGACAGCTGTCTCAACCTGTTGTCAGACTATTTAACTAACAGGACACAAAAAACAAAAATAAGAGAATATATCAGTCGGGAGCAACCAATAACTCACGGGGTTCCTCAAGGTAGCGTTCTGGGTCCCAGTCTCTTTTTGGCATACGTCAATGATCTGTGTAACTTAAAACTAAATCGTGGTAAGATCTTTTCATACGCAGACGATACGGCACTAATTTTTGAAGGTGACAGCTGGGATGAGGCTGGGGCTCGTGCAGAAGAGGGACTGAGAGTTGTAACTACGTGGCTGCAAGACAATTTGCTATCGCTTAATATTAGTAAAACTAAATTTATAACATTCACAAACCCACGAAGCAAAAACGTGATACTTACTATCAGAGCGCATAAAAACTGTGCACACGGTTCTTGTGACTGCTCAGAACTAGAACAGGTACAAAATATAAAGTATTTAGGTGTCATTATTGACGAAAAACTAAATTGGAAAAAACACATTAATGTACTATCGGGCCGTGTGCGCAAATTAATTTATGTTTTTAAAAATTTGAGAGAGGTAGCTGATCGTTGCTTGCTCTTAAATGTCTACAATTCGCTGTGCCAATCGATATTGAGCTACTGTAACACCGTCTGGGGAGGTGCTTGTATATCGTACATGTTGCAGATAGAGCGTGCGCAAAGAGCGGTGCTAAAGGTAGCTACTTTTAAACCCTACAGATTCCCAACGCTAGACTTATATATCGATTGTGAAGTGCTAACAGTTCGGAAATTATTTTTATTCAATTTAATATTGTCTCAGCATAGGAAAGTTGACGTAAATGAAAACGTGTCTACTGGTAGAAGAAGAAAAGACAGAATAATGACTAAACCAACAGTAAAAACTGTATTCGCACAACGGCAACAAGGATTTTTAGGACCATTTTTATATAATAAAGCCAATAAGGTAATAAAGGACTTAGTCAAACTTAACCACGTAAAATGCAAACAAGCCTTATTCGAATGGCTCTTAACACTTGGATATGAGGAAACGGAGCAGCTGCTTAAAGTAATGAAGTAGTAAAATAAATACATTCTAAAATCACACACACCTAGTGTAGGGTAACAATGAACAATGTAATTATACCCTCAAACATATCGCGTACTTCTTGTCACCCACATGCAATATATCTACACTCATGCACTCCCATATATACTTTGCAACTACACACAACCTTACACACACACAACACTCCCACATACACTACATACATACCCACATATACTTAGCAACTACACACAACCTTACACGCACCCACAATACGCTAGCTACACATAATACTCACACATAAACTACATACATAAATACAACACATCATACCTAGCTTAGCAAATCTAAAATTGTTTTGATCAAAATGTAGTTAATTTCAATGTAATAAAACTGTATGTTTGTACTTACCACATAATTATTGCATGATGCATGTACTTGCTTCAAGAAATGAACCAGCCAATATTTTGTTATCAACTAATATCTGAAACAAAGAACTAAACTTAATTAGTAGATATCTACTAATTACGTTTAGTTCTAACCTAGGTTAATTAATTAATTAAGGTAAACCATTCAATTTCTAATTGTCATCTGACTAAGCATATATCTTAATTAAGTTGAGTAGTATATATTAATAAAACATAACCCTTCTTCCTTCTCGACAGTCGGGTAAAATAGATTAAAATTATTTAATTCAATTTAATATAATTGAGGTGTGGAATATAATTAAAATATTAAAATATAAAAATGTATAACTAGCTTAGTACCTACCTAAATGTACACATAGTAAAGTAGGACTGTAAGTAGGTACTTACCTCAACATGGCGAGTATTCGGTCTCCTCACTGGAAGGTAACGCGGTATTTACAATACAAGTCTTGCACTTAGTGTAGATACTGCAATACAACCTTACTAGTACAAGCCATTACATAAAGTTCCTACCTACATGTACGACTTTAAGATATTATTTTAAGATATTTATGTGAATGCTTGTTTTTTGAATAAAAATTATTCTATTCTATTCTATTCTATTCTATTCTATTCTGTATGTTATCATTTTCTTTGCACTGCCTATAAATAAAAAAAAAAAACATGAAAACTTTTTACGAAATTATTTTCACCCGCGCACGAAGAAGGATTTATTCGAATGTCAAACTGACCACTACAGAATAGACTACAAAAAAGAAAAAAAAGGCGCCAAGCGCTCAAACTGCTGTGCTGTTATCTACACCAAAATTCAGTTTCGATTCAAATTAACTTCTAAAAAATATCAAGTGACGACGACAGTGAATTTGATTCGACTCCAGAATGCATACAATCTGAAGTCTGAAGTATAGTTGGAAACTTACTTCCAGAAAAATCATTTCTGTCTACTTAACAGTCATTGTTTTCAATTGCCTCGCAGAAAGTATAAAAAGTAGAGTATGCATCGCGGGCTTAAATGTGTATTTGTCTTGGGCGATCTTGAACCCCTCGTACTCAGGATTCTTGCCTTAACTCCCTCGCTCCGCTCAGGAGTTAACCATAGAATCCCTCGTTCTCGGGGTTCAATATAGAGCCCTTGACATAATACACTACTTTAAGCCCTTGTTGCATAATCTACTATAGTAGACTACTACATACGTACTTACATAAAATCACGTCTGTTTCCCAGAGGGGTAGGCAAAGACCACAACTTAAGTACCCTAATTTTGACCTGGCCTTTTTCCAAAACGTCATCGATTTGTTTACTAAGCGTACGCCGAGGTCATTCCCTTCCAACGGTCAATTTTATTTCGTTCATCGTCTCTACATGACCAAACCATCTTAACATATCTTTCTCAATCCTCATCACTACGTTTTATTTCATTCTACAACGTTCTCATATCACACTTTCAAAGTTACCCACACATACTTCGCAACGCTCCCGTTTCCACTGCATTTAAAAAATATCCTACTGATAATTTTTTTGCAACTCCCAACATTCACTACCAAACATAAGTGTCGACACTAACACTCTTCCATGCACAGCCAGTCCTGCCTTTTTGGACACTTTCCGACTGCTAGAGTAGGAGTACGGATAAACGATCTAGGAGACAGCCGCATTGAGAACCTTCTCTTTATTTTAAAGTCGTCAAAAAACAATCGATAGATTTTCTAAATCAAGCATTGATAATGGATTGTATAATTACAGTTCGATCTGGGTTGCCAAGAATGGCTCCGTGCACTCGCCGGCACCCTGAACAGCGTGGGGACCCTGCTGGTGCTACCTGTCGTCGGCTTCATCTCGGATCGCTTCGGGAGGCGCGTGGCGCTAGTCATCAGTGTCTGCAACCTGGCACTCGTCGGTCTGATCCGGGCCTTCTCCGTCAACTACCCCATGTATTTGATTCTTCAGCTCCTACAAACAACGCTTGGAGCTGGAACTTTCAGTTCTGCTTATATTTTTGGTGGGTGTTTACTATCATATGTTTTCTACTTAGATGATTAAATAACACCAATTTAGAATAATACTCTTCACGTATCGAGTGCATATAGGGTAGCTGAAGCAAAATAAGATTGCGTAGTAGAAAGTAAGAAAAAGACTTGAAAGTACTGTGGTAGCTTAGGGCACCAATCATCATCATCATCATCTCCCTGACCTTATCCCACTTCATGTGGGGTCGGCACAACATGTTTTTCTCTTCCACTCCCCTCTATCAGCCGTCAAATCAGTATTCACTCCTTTCTTACTCATGTCGTCTTTCACACAATCTATCCATCTTTTCTTTGGTCTACCTCTCCCCTTATATCCTTCCACATTCATATTTAACACTCTTCTAGTCACATGGCATTCTTCCCTCCGCATGACAGGTTCATACCACGCTAACTTTTTGCTCTTCAACTTCTCAGTCACTGGCGCTACTTTCAAACTCTTTTCTTTTTTTTCTTTTTTCCTCTTTTTTCCTTCTTTCTCTTTTTTTCCTCTGATGTACTCATTCCGTATCTTGTCCATTCTAGTCAGTCCACACATCCATCTCAACATTCTCATTTCCGCAGCATGCACTCTTCTTTCATCCGTCACTTTGGTTGCCCAACACTCAGATTCATATAATAACCAATATCTTCAAAAAAAATTTTTTTTTCAGCTGCCGAATTGGTAGGTCCCAAGTATCGAGTGGTAACTAGTGCAACCTGCTCTTCTCTGTTCGCGGTGGGTCAGGTGATCCTCGGCAGCGTGGCTTGGCTCATCCAGCCGTGGCGATATATGATCATGGCTCTCCACATCCCGTGCTTCCTCATCGTCGTCTATTACTGGATTCTCTCGGAAAGCATCAGGTGGCTGCTGTCTAAGAGAAAGTTTTCTGAAGCCAGAACGATATTGGAGAAGGTTGCCAAAGTCAACAAGAAGCAAATTAGTGAGAAGTCGTTAGAATCTCTGATGAATCCCCCGCCGGCGCCTCCAGCGGTGAGTTTTCGGTAAAAAGTAGACTCCTAGCAATGGTGTTAAAAATAGCACAATGCAAACTTGAAAATATTTGTTTAGGAAATTAAGTTTCAAAATTTTTGGTATGATACAAAAATAGTATTATGCTACTTAGATAGCTCCAAGCATATTCGATGGTCATTAACAACATTACGTTACTGTTTCAGGACGGCCCCGGACTGATCACAGCCATCTTCAGCTCCAAAGTCCTCCTGCGTCGTGTGTGCACCACACCTATCTGGTGGATAACCACCACCTTCGTGTACTACGGCCTCTCCATCAACTCGACCGGTTTATCGGACACAATGTACCTGAACTACATCCTGACCTGTGCGATTGAGATCCCCGGCTTCTTCACGGCGGTGCTGATACTGGACAGGATCGGAAGGAAGGCGACCCTGTCTATCGGGTACTTTTTGAGTGCGGCGTGTAACATTGCCTTCGCTTTCATTCCTGCTGGTGAGTTGATTTGATTTTCAGAATTATGTGGTTCAAAGTTAAATTTGTAGACGAGATCAAAACATACGTTCAGAACTTGGGAGTAAATTGACATTCTTGACGACCTCGGTGGCGTGGCGCGGCTGAGACAAAAGATTTAGGTTCAAATTCATGTTAAATAGCGTTGAAACGCTCTTATTTGATATATAAGCAATAAGATGACATGGTAGACCTTTGGTCTAGACTTGTTTGGGCTGTAGCAAGACTCTCGTGAGTTACACTCACTTTTAGCTAATTTATTTACAGTTATTTGTGTAAAATGAACATGCGCTTTTATGTCGGTATCATATCTTTTAAATTAATACCTCGTTATCGTTTGAATTGGATAATGTCCAATTTCCTTAGTTTATTGCCTATATTTACCTAGGTATATTATACATGCCATTAGTAACGGATGCAGGTATCGTAGGTAGGTACACGTAACTACACAAATTAATAATATCATTTGGGACAATATTATTTATATGGTAGGTGATGTAGAGAGGATGAACGAAAGAAGATTGACAAAACATGTGTATAATATAAGGTAAGTGAATGGGACCGTTGTTGGAAGGGGATGACCTTGGCGTACGTTTATTGACCGAATTGGTAACGCTTTTAATGAAGGTCAGCTCAAGAGTACCCTTAAGAGACGAGCATGAAGAGTGTGATGAGAATGAAGCAAAAGAGTTAATGTGACGATCGTAGAGTTGCTATAGTGTTCGAAAGCCTTTATAATAGTCGTTTAAACACGTGCCTAGCTGTGGAACACGATACAGAGCTTATCTTCATTAACTATCATAAAGTATTTAAATAGATAAGTAACCTTTATTTATCTTGGCAAAGGTATCTACAGGTACCACGAGGCACGACGACCTCGGTGGCGTGAGGTGGGGGTTTGATTATCGCTGCGGGAGAAATGTTGGCATGCTTGCTTGCTCGTCTTGTCACAGATTATTTCTTGGTCATCCTGTATTAGGTCAGTGAACAGGTTGAGGTATGGTTACCCTGAAAAGGGCCTATGACCATCGGTGAAAGAATCAGTGTAGTGAAAGGATTAAAGTGCGCCTCTTAGAGGTTCCCCTCGTGTACATGACAAATGTCTTCGAGCTTTAAGGTTCTAGGATCAATGCCGATTCTTACGATATTTATCCTCACGATGTTTTCCTTCACCATTTGAGAGCACTAGTATAGCGTACATACATTTTCTGAAAGTTGGCATGATCTGCTAATACTTGTATATACCGGGTCTGGGTGTTGGGTACCATTAAAGGTACCGTTTCTGATCCACGATACTCTCTCTGCGGTCGACACATGACTCAAGACTGAGAACTACATCGTGGGCGTCTAATTGCTGTAATCGAGAGACGGCTGTCTCCAGCGAGTAGTCTGTCGGCTCTTCGGCTGACCGACATTTGTACCTCTACAGAGTGTAATTATCTAATTACTTTGTATCAAAAACTGATTCAAATCATCATTCTGAAAATATTGAGGTCCAAAAAACACGAAAAAATTTCTTCGAGTTTTTTTGATAGCATATCGTAACTGTCAATAATTCAACTATTATTTCCCAGAACTAACGGTGCTTCGGCTGGTGTTGTTCCTCCTGGGCAAGTTTGGAATCTCCATTGTGTTCACCTCACTGTACCTGTTCACGTCTGAGCTGTACCCCACGCAGTACCGGCACAGCCTGCTCGCCTTCTCCTCCATGATCGGACGGATAGGGTCCATCACTGCGCCGCTTACTCCTGCGCTTGTAAGTACTATTCTATTCCAGTGAGGTAACAAGTGATGCTAAGCCAGATGCGCAAAAAATAAACGAAATGATTTGTGCCCCAAGAAAGCACAAGTCCCTTTAGTAAGCGTACACAACGTACACGTACGTAAGTTTCACACAACACGCAATTTAGGTACTATATTTTAGTCACACAACCGAGGGATTCCTTAGTGAAGTTGGGCAAGACCCATTAATTGTTGTGGGTATGTAATTGTTTTAAAGGGTGTTTTTTTATGAGTTGTGTTTTACCCCGATGACAAGAACTGCTGTAACGGTCACGATGCCCTGTCAGAGGGAAGTGAGGGTGGAAGAACATTGTCTATAAAAAATACATTAACTAACTAGATTTAGCTACTAGCCAGTTTATTCTAACTCCGATCCCTCTCTCATTCAGGCGGAGTACTGGCACGCCATCCCCTCACTGATGTTCGGCGCGATGGGCGTCTTAGCAGGTTTGTTGGTGCTGACGCAGCCAGAGACCCTGGGCACCAAGTTGCCCGATACGCTGGAGGAGGCCGAGGCGCTGGGCAAACCGGAATCCAAGGTGCGAACGTAGTGCTCTCTGATAAACTCCAGTTTACGCAGGGGTCGTGACGATTATAGAACTGGTGGCCGCAATTTTGGAATTTGTTCGTCTGCCTCGTCTCCGCTTTACGCGGTTGTTATACAGTGTTCATCGTCACACTCAATCTTAGGAAAGGACTCAATGTAAAGGAAATGATTCAGTATCTAGACGTAAATACAATAATTATTACATTTGTAAATAGTGTATTAGCTGTTCTTATGCTTGAGTAAAATCTTATTGTATATTGCCATGGCTAAGTATTGAGTGCCTCCAATTTTTTTTCTTGCACTGCCTGCTTTCTTATCATCAAAGCCTAATTTTTTTTACTCTTTTACATAAGGCACTTTTAAATTATAAACTTTGTCGTCACAACACATTCTGAACCTTTGTAGGGCAAGTGCAAAATTTGTCGGCAGCACAATACCTATGCCATAGCTGTATGTATGTAGTATGAAAGAATGAACTAATAATTGTTTGAGATCGATATGTCTTAGTTATGTGTCTACTCTGAGAGCGTAGGTTCTCTTAGCCTTAACAATTTAGGAAGTAATTTATTTTTCAACACACTTGCTCAGAAAGTGCCTCTAATTTCACCGCAATAATAATTAGGTACATAATGATACCTGTAATCAAACTGAGACTTTTCATTGCTATTATTCACAATCGTGAATTATTTTTTTTGGTTGAGTTGCTCTGTTCTTAAAAAAGTTTCGATACAAAAAAGATCGTGCGCAAAAGTAAAAAAAAACTCATTCTTTTAGTCTATGGCCGATCACCATTGTAAGGTGCGCGCGCATAGGAAAACTGACTATTTTTTCCAGCCATTGCGAAAAAAAAAACACAACTCGTTTTTACAGTTATTTTTAGTATTATTTTATTCTCAGGTGTGTTGAAAACGTCGTATGATACACGTGTATTGATGATTACCGTCCTCGGCTCTCTTAAGACCATCGCCTAACGGCTCGGGACTCAATGACGCCTCGGTGGTAATCACCAACGCTACACACTTATAACATAATTATAGTATTTACTTGGTAAATAAATTTGATAAAATTGTAGATATTATTGTAATCTTGAAGGCTATTGGATAAAACATTGGAACAATTCATCATGATAACATACCTAATTGGGTTTCTAAAGTTTTGTTGATTTGTTTGTTTATTACTTACATTATAAACAAACAAGTCAACAAAACTAACCTATTATGTATTTCAAATAACCTAGGAAAAAAATATTTAAAAACATCGAATTTATTTTGTTTTTAGGAGTTTTGTAAGGATTTTAATCAATGAAAACAAAAGAAAGTACTAAAATGTACACTATGACTCTTTAATATTTAAAAAAAACACAAATTGTTTTTTTAATAAGATTCATAATAACACTAAATTATTATCATGTTTATCAAAACAAATAGCATAGTCGCACTGTCTTTTACACCATTTCATTGAAATAAATACCTCTTGGTAGCTATTTATTAGATATAAGATAAGATTAAGATAGTAGGTAGCCTATAATGCTGATATACATTTTGTGTACCTATTTAAATAAATAAATATTTGCGCATATTTTTTTTTCTTATAGTGTGTAAATTGTTATTTTTTTTCTACATTAGCTTGTCTCGCGTTATAGACTTCAAGGTATATAAATAGCACGTTAAAAAATCACAAGCTTCACAAATAAAGCGACCGATCAACGTTTGTTCAGTCGATTGGTAGTTGGTCACCAATATTACCTACGAATATGCCTGACATAACCAAATCTTTTGAACACATGTTTTTAGGCTACTTAATTTAATAGCTACCAATGTTTACGATAGCCAGCCATTTGAAATTGAGCCTTATATTACACTTACTTCGATACCCACGGCTTCGCTCGCATGGTACCAAAATAAATAGCCTATATGCTATTCTAGGTAAATGACTCTTCATATTCCAAGTTTCAACGACATCGGTTGAGCCGTTACGGCGTGATTGAACAACAAACATCGAAACATCCCCACAAACTTTAGCATTTATAATTATTAGTAGGATAGTAGGATTCAAATAACGATAATAATTTAATATCATTCAAAATTGAGGGCAGTAAACTGATTTCACAATACCGTTACCGCGTACTCACTGCCTCGTGTCCGTTAGAGGTTAGTCCACCAAAGCAATTTGTCAGTATTATTACTAAAACAATATATACATTTTTTTCTTATAAACTATAGAACTGCAGGTTTCATGAAGCAAAGCATGAAGCTTCATGAAAAGGTTTCATGAAGTCACTGTCTTTTGTGGATACATAACAAACATTACTATTTAGTTAAAAAATCTACAAGTTAGTGACCACGATCTAACTTATACATGAGAACTTTCTCTATGAAAATCACTAAACTCACTACCTATTCCAAAGAAGTTAACACTTGTCACTAGGCCTCGGCCTTCTGACAGTCATCGGCGATCATTGTCGGCTTTAACCTCGGTGGCGTGTCATCAGCCGCGGCTGTAACACCACCCTCCTCGTCATCAGCATCTACAGCCACCTTGTCGATGTTCTCTGCGTCGTTGATGTCTTCAGGCAGGGGCACCCGACTGGTGTCCGGCAGGAGCAGCGCCAGGAATGCCGGCCCCAGCGCCACTAGGCCGAACACGATGCTCGGCAGGCCAGACATGTATTGCTCCTATCCGAGCCAAACAATTACAGTGTAGGTGAAAAGAAATATCGACAATAGAGCGCAGCCTGTCATACTGTAGGTTGATTGCGACCTTCAGCGCGGTCACCAAATGGATAGGTGGCTGCTAGGAGCATTAAGAACTGGGCGCTTGCGAGTTGCGAAGGCTTAGTTAAACTGGCCTTTAGCCAAGATAGAGTTTTTAGAGAGACGAACATTGCATTGTGGCATCCAGGCAAGGATCGCGGCACCAATATCAGCCTATTGATTTTTGTAACATTATAAAAGCGAATGATGAACATTATAAAAGCAAATGATGAACTTTTTAAAGGCCACAAAAAATAAATTTTTAGAAACCCCCATTTTCGGGAAAACAATTTTTCTAATTTCGCAGAAATTCGTACTTATGGTAGAATGTTTGGGGTTTTGTGGCCATAAGTTGATTGGCTGTCGATCAGTGTCATTTTTATCGAAACAAGTGGCCAACAATGGGGGTTTCTAAAAATTTATTTTTTGTGTAGAAAATAAACATTTGGAGTTCTCTACCCGAATATATTCAATTTGGGTTGATTCGATTTATTGATGAATAAAAAACCAGGCTCCATATAAAAAGTGGAGAACGCCTTTTGATTGTTTACTACAAGTTGTTTGCGAAGATCAAACCAGTCTTAGGTGCTAAGAGAGAGCAAGCTAACATCCATCAACTAAAATCCTTATTTATTTGGGTTTTTAATTGAATAAGTGACTGAACTCGCTAATTTCAATCATGAAGCTTCTATTTCAACTTGCTAGCTCTCTGCAAATATTATGTCAAGTAATTACCAACAAGGGCGTCTGCGGCGCCAGCACGGAGCCGATGCGGCCGACGGTGCTGGCGAGGTTGGTCAGCGAGTTCCTTGAGGTGGTCGGGAACACCTCGAACGCCACCACCCACAGGCTGAACACTCCGTAGCTGCTGCACATCTTACCCGCCAGGTAGAATAGTACTGATGCCCACCAGATTGCTAAACAAAAATAGCTTTGATAACAACCACTGTCTTGATGAACAACTGTAGCGTCATTTATGTGTTAATAGATACATCATCGTGGTTGCTTCATTGTAATGTCTTTCATGGTAGACGACCAAGTTGGTGGAAGAAAAATCACGCCAAAAAGGCTCATTTAGTCGCATGCCTTCAAAATGTATAGGTTCTAGAGTGCGTTTTCAGGGACGAATATTTCTCACTATTTTATCTTTCACCGTACTATTATAACGTTAGAATGGAAAATTTATAGATGCATGACTTGGATTCGAACCCACGATCTTTCGATCGGAATGCGGGGTCACTACCAGCACACATCATCAATAATATTACCCAACCTAGTAAGTACCCCAAAACATTGTAGGTCAAGCTACACACTGAAAAAGTAAGTGCTACGCGCGCTACGAGTTCGTAGCACACGAGCTGCTACGCACACGCGTAGCACTTGTATGCTGAGCACGTGTTTTGCTGAAATTATTTAAAGTAAACGTCAATTAACGACCACGTTGCTTACTTTTACTAGCCACGAAATTGGTATCTCTTTTATTATCCTAATAATGATTTTTACAACGGCTCTCTAAGAACATGCACATTACATCCCTTCACGACATACCAACCCACTAAAAACATCAGCAGCAGAAACTCAACAAAAGCACACTCACACTTGGGCACAAAAGCGGACGTGATAAAGAAGACAGCACATAACGTATAGGCGACACAGATCGGCGCCTTCCGTCCAAACCTCGTCAGCGTCAGCGCGGTTATAATCCTCGTGGGCACTGACACCAGCAGCATGGCTGAGAAGTTGATGTATTTGTTCCCGGATATGCTGGTGGAGTTGATGATGGTCCCGTTAAGGACGAAGGTGGAGCAGGTGAAGCAGACGGCGAACAGTACAACGCGCAACATGATGGTGCGAGAGCGGAGGTCGGTGAGGAGGTGCCCCGCGCGCGCGGGAGGGGCTTGCCCGATCTGGAACAAGAAACTAGTTATTGCTTGGTCCTTATTTATTTCTTCTGAAGTTAAAAACAGGTCGCCTTACAGAAGATCGCGTCCCACGGCGCAGTTTCTACGTGGCAATTAATTTGTTTCATTTATAGTTGTATATATTTGTATATGCGCCGTAGGATTAGCATCTGTTGTTTATTGTATATTGACTGGCCTCATAGCTCAGTTGGTAGTAACTCTGCCTTCTGCGCTAGAGGTCGCAGGTTCGATTCCCGCACTGGACAAACATTTGTGACTAACACAGATGTTTGTTCTGTGTCTGGGTGTTAAATATATATCTATTATGTATATCAGTCTCTGGTACCCATAGTGCAGGCTATGCCTAGTTTGGGATCAGTTGACCGTGTGAATATGTCCGGAATATTTATTTATTTGCTCAAAATAAACTTATTGCACTGAACTGAATTAACATTAATAGTTTCAAGTAATGTTGTGTTCCTGCTCACCGCAGGTTGCCAGAGCTTATTATAGGAGGGGGGTTCAGGGTCGATAACGCGTGTGTTATACCTCTGGTATTGCAAGCGCCCATAGGCTACGGTAAGCACTTACCAGGTGGTGGGCCGCATGCTTGTTTGCCACCTAAGATGTATAAAAAAAGTTTGTTTCGGCAAGATTAAACGCAATGAACAGAGGTAATAAATAACACGAATGCTCTAAATCCGGCGCGTACAATAAATATTGGCAACGTGCGTCATTATACTAAGCCAATTAGTTATATAGCACTCATTGAAGTAATAAGCTTCGCTGCTTAGCCTCATTTTATTATGCAACGTAAATAAAAATGTACAGACAAATGATGATAACGAAGTAAACTTAGCAAATTCAAACATTTATGAGAAACCAGAAACGGTTAATTTGTACGAACAATGTAATTCATGTTATCTGTTATTAGCGCCTCCGATTGGGGAAGCCTTGGTGACTGAGCCGGATGCTATTATGTCACATTGTTTCTGTGTATGCTTAACATCTTCACATATATCCGCACTTAAGTCCCATCTGAAAACCAGCGCCGTGTCACGCCATTGGTGTAGAGCGGCCTTATGCTGAGATAGAACCTATTTGGCGCACAACCACGCAGAGGTACTTGGGACCTCGGTACCTACCTATCGGTCTAGCTAGTGTGTACCTACCTAGGTAGGTACTATTATGTTGTTTGCTGTTTAATTGTATAGACTAGGTACCTATCTAATTCTGAGGTTTTTGTAACATTGGCCTCTTCTGTGTGTTTTTTTATTCTATTCTATTTAAGAATATACTGAAATACAGTTATTTATACTGGCCTCATAACTCAGTTGGTAGTAACTCTGCCTTCTGCGCTAGAGGTCGCGGGTTCGATTCCCGCACTGGACAAACATTTGTGACTAACACAGATGTTTGTTCTGTGTCTGGGTATTAAATATATATCTATTATAAATGCGAAAGTTTGTTAGGATGACTGTTTGTTACTCAATCACGCCTGCACGGTTGAAATGATCTGTATGAAATTTAGCGTAAAAATGGATGGAATAGCAAATACGCTACTTTTATTCTCGTCGGTTATCAGAAAAGAGATACATCTACACGACTTCAACTTTTGTTCTACTTCAAACTTTTTTTTTTACAGTACCTATCTCATTTTTTACAGTACCTATCTCATTATTTGTTATTTATAAATATTTTGCGACCTGAGCATTGCAAGTTCATTAATTCTACTGTTTCATTGCAAGTTCATTAATTGTACTGGATTTGTATAAATACTTATTATGTGTAAAATTCGGAAATAGACGTTGTATGCTACGAGGCGTAGCGGCTCCCTAGTCTTTGGCAACACGTATCTAAACAAATGAACGTATTCTTCCGAAGTTTTGAATGTTAATAGATGTTCGTACCTCAGTAGATTTCCTTTCTTCAGTGATCTGTTCGAGCATGGCCTTCGCCTTCTGCGAGAGCGTTATATTGTTAAACTTTGCCACTTTATTGAGTATTTTCACCGCCTCGTTCTTTCTGTTGTGCGCCAGCAGCCATCTTTGAATTAAATACAAACAGTTTATGAGTCGAAATAATTTTTACAGGTTTTCTTCAGACTACCTGATAGTCATAATTTACAAGTTTTGTGTTAAACATGGTGTATCATACATAATATGTTAAGTAAACCGTAATATAGGTTTTGAAAATGAATCATCATCTTCATCAGAATTTCAGAAATAGGTCGTCCACTTCTGAACACAGGCCTTCCCATAGATTTGCAGAAACAATCACTTGGGGGGATTTATCTAGTCCTCATTTCAGCCGTACAACGTCCACTGCTGAACATGGCCTCCTCCCACACAGAGCAAATTTCTTATCATGTGGGGGGATTTGCCCATACTCACCACGCTGGGCATGCGGGTTGGCGAGCGCAGTTAGAGCTATCGTTGTTAAAGTGAGGGACGCTGCTGCCCATCCCCTAGCTTTTTTCCCTTAGTCGACATCCGCGGATAAGTAGTTATGGAGGGCCTATTCTTCAGCCGGAGCCACCACGGCAAGTTTATCTAGTCGATTATGGAGAATGTTCAAGATCGTTCATCGTTGCCTACTTGGAGAGGCCTATGTCCAGCAATAGGCTTTTTGAGGCTGATGATATGTATGAAGAGTTTGAAGTACCTGACCCCCTCATCGACCAGGAATATGTAGAAGAGCACGACGAGCAGCGGCGCGTAGATGGCGCGCATGAGGTGCCGCCAGTAGGGCACGCACCACGCGATGAGCCCGAACCACGCGCTGCCGAGGCTGGATAGGATGTCCCACAGACACGAGAACACCACGCGGCGCTTCTGCGTCACCGTCTCTAGCGCTGGAAGTAGATTAACATAATTTGGCCCTTTTTTTTTTTTTCTTTTTTTTTAAACTTTATTTACAGAAAGTATCTTAAAACTAATACAAGTTAATATTTACAAAATACACAAGAAACAGTTGAGTCATCTAAAGACCGTTACAAACGATCTATAGATAGCTCAACTGATCCAGATCAGTTGAGCTATGGCTATAGCTGGCCTTAATTTTTTATTCATAATCCTAATTTTTTTGTATTAACATTATTAATATTGACCACAAACACTCTAGGATTCCCTATGTCGTGGTTGGGTGGACAGCCTCCTAATTTTTTTATACATAACTAGTTCTGACCACACACTAGGAATCCCTATGTCATGGGTGTCAGAAAAGAAAGTAACCATGGTTCCACAATAACAAGATACACGGTGTTTTCTTGGTCAGTTCAAAGCCGGCATCCGTGTGATCAAACTATGCTCTACATACGTGCGTAACAAATTTCTGATTCTTCATCGCTGAGCGTAGGCCTCCCCATAAACTGCAGATGAGGGTTAGTAAGAGAAACTCACAGAGCACCATGCTCGCGTTCCCGTAGCCCAGCGCCGTCTCCAGGAACTCCAGCACCAGCAGCATCCAGTAGTTGACGGAGAAGGACTTCAGCAGGCCGGTCACGCCCACCACCAGCGGCGTGCCCACTATTATCACCTTGCGCCCGTATCTGTAACGATGCATCGGTAAACATAAAGATTCGAAAATCCGGATTCTGGTTTCCCAAGAAGTGGTGACCGTCGTAATACAGCATGTTCACTTGCGTAATGCACTTTCGAATTTGTAATAGAAACACTTGTTTACACTGTTTAACCAACATTTATTCAAAACCTCTCAGTAATGACCATCAGGAGCCAAAACGCATCGATAGCGCGTTCTAGAATCATGCACTTTTTACTAGCGACATCTAGTTAAAAACGACAACACTAATAATCGTCTGCATGAACCTTCTACTCAATGAAACTCAATTAAACACAGCAGATGCAGTCATATTCCACCTTATGCCAATAATAGGTAATATTGAAATAAAGGACGTTTTTCCCGTATCCAAACTAAAACTATCCCAAAAGGGGCTTATTCTGCACCCGATTGTCAATAAAGTTTATTCGACAACTTTCGGAAGTACGATATTTTTCATTAATAATAATAATAATATATTATTTATTCCGGACATTATCACACACGGTCAACTGATCCCAAACTAGGCATAGCCTGTACTATGGGTACCAGAGACTGATATACATAATAGATATATATTTAACACCCAGACACAGAACAAACATCTGTGTTAGTCACAAATGTTTGTCCAGTGCGGGAAATGAACCCGCGACCTCTAGCGCAGAAGGCAGAGTTACTACCAACTGAGCTATGAGGCCAATGATAATAACCATTTATTTCAGGCAACATTAGTCTAGTACAGGATGTTAACTACTTAAAAACTATGGCCCATATAAAATATATATGTACCTTAGTCTAACATACATAAAAAAAAAACAAAAAAAAAAAAAAAAACAACCAAAAGTCACATACATAGTCCTGATCCCGCGCTAGGATTCCCTGTGTCGTAGAAGTACCACAGCACCCAGACCCGGAACAAATATATGCAGATCAAGCAAACATTTTTCCCGCAGCAGGAATCGAACCCGCACTCCTTGCGTCTCAGACTAGCCCGCTACGCTACCGAGGTCGTCAACTCATGAAACACATTCATATTTTTAAGGGATTTTTTTATGTGACGGACCTAGAAAGGCAAAGTCTAAAATAATATAGGTAGTAGAATTTTTGTTTAGTTAAAGTCAGGTCACACATTGATGAATCAAATGATAAGTAAGTTTATGTCGGCGAACTAGCGATTACAAATAATTCACATATTTACACGTCACGTTTGAGTGTGACCATTAGGTAATTGATGTTGAACATGAATTGTTGTTGTTAATGTAGGTACCTAGTGTACCTACCGGCAAATAACCTCTTATAATTTAGCCGTTTGTCTATGTACGCGTGATTTAAGTAGCATTTGAGTAATTTCGAGGCTTTAGACTCTATTTTGTTATTTGTTACCTATAGATAAAACTAGCTAGCTTTCAGAATTAGCAGGTTGAAGTGGCAGTGGGCCGGTTATATAGCTCGCAGAACCGATAACCGTTGGGGAACAAAGGTTCTCGAGTGGCGACCACGAACCGGACGACGCAGTGTTGGAAGGCCCCCCACCCGATGGACCGACGACATTGTGAAGGTTGAGGGAAGTCGGTGGATGGAGAAGGCTCAAGACCGTTCGTCGTGGCACTCTTTGGGGGAGGCCTATGTTCAGCAGTGGACTTCATCAGGCTGATGATGATGATGATGATGATAAGATAAAACTAGGTGATTCGTAGGTAATAATTATGTATGCTTTCCCAAAAGGGGCTTATTTAAAACCCAATTGGCAGCAAAGTTTATTCTAGGACTTTAGTAAATTCGTTATTACCGAAATTGAAAAAACAATGCAATGAAATAACAATGTATCAGCTCTTTTAGGTTCTTGATGCCAAACTTCTCGTAAATTTACCAATCCAACTTGTTACTATATAATAATATGTAGGTATAGTAGAATGCAAAAGTTTGTGAGGATGTTTGGATGTTGTTGTTCAATCACGCCGTAACGGCTCAACCGATTTCGATGTAACTTGGAACAGATAGAGTTTTATACCTAGAATATAACAAATATGCTTTTTTTTATCTAGGTACCGAGCGCGAGCTAAACCGCGGGCGCAAGCTTGTTTATAATGATAATAAAAATACCAGAAACAGCGAATTTGAGAAAGTTTAGGAAAAGGAGCCGTTTCATTCTGGGCCTGGTCCATGTACACTACATAGAAAAATTAGGATAAAATAGGAGATTACAAGAAAAATACAATTACATTAATTTGAAGACAAATGCGATGGTACAAGAATAGTTCTTCTGGTAAGTTTTTTACTATGTGAACACTATTTGAAGGCCGCCATGTTGGTATATAATTGGCGTTTGACATGACATTGACATATTTTTCATGTCATGTTGTTTGATTTGATGTTTTTGTTTTGTCGGATAAATGTAGGTTGTCAAAATGACATTTCACACACGTCCATCCGCCATATTTTTGTAGCGCTGTGTGTTGCTCTCTTTGTCGAAGAAAATCATAATGTACCTTAGAACGAAGTCAATTAAAATAAAAAGAGCAATTAAATACGTTTACTTTATTGCTTATCCATATTTTAGAGTAGTGTACACAGTGCAGGCCCAGGCTCCATATATTGATGAAACGTCTCTTTTGTTTTGTTTTCGCTAATACTCTTTCTTTTTGTTGTTCCCCCTTTCGGGATGGTATACATGTTATGAATCACCTAGAATTTCCTTGCAGTGATAAAAAACAAGGGAATTTCAATAAAAAACAACTCACCTGTCTGATATAAGGCCGCACAGCACGAATGAGAACACCAGGCCGAGATTGTGCACCGTGCCGATCATTGTGCGCTTCCACGGCTGGCAGCCCAGGTCAAACTGCAGACACATCATTTATTTATTATTTATTTAACCTTAAATAATACGGTTTATTTCCCAATTACATTACTTAAGGATAGAATTAGATTACAATTATACAATTATTACAATAAATGTCAATCAGATTAATTAAAAAAATATATATTCATTATAATAATCATTATATTCTTCTTCTTCTTGTTGTGTCACTGATTTTTTCTTGGTCATCCTTCATTAGGTCTGTGACCAGGTTGAGGGAGGTATGGAGGCCCTGAGAAGGGCCTATGACCGTCGGTGAAAGAATCAGTGTAGTGTAAGGATGAAAGTGTGCCTCTTAGAGGCTCCTTTCGTGCACAATTATATTTTGATGGTAATATATTATGTTAGGCCGTGGTGGCCCCGGCTAAAGAATAGGCCCCTCCATATCTCTAAGTGACTAAGGGAAAAAAGCTAGGGGATGGGCAGCAGCGTCCCTCATTTTAAAAACGATAGCTCTAACTGCGCTCGCCAACCCGCATGCCCAGCGTGGTGAGTATGGGCAAAACACCCCCACATGATAAGGAATTTGCTCTGTCTGTGGGGGAGGCCATGTTCAGCAGTGAACGTCGTATTGCTGAAATGATGATATTATGTGTGACGTCTCGTATGGGTGTGCTTCTCCATGTAAAGGCTCAACAGGAAACTCGCAGTAGAGTCTCAGAAAATAGGTATATCATAGTAAAATTTACTGATGAAGCGGCCAACAACTGATTCTTTCATCGACGGTCATAAGCCATTTTCAAGGCCACCATACCTCAACCTGGTCACTGACCAAAAACCAAGGGTGACCAAGAAAGAATCAGTGACACGACAAGAAGAGGAATCGATTGTGCTCTTCAATTTGTGCTGTCTAAATGCCCCCTGCGGCCACCCATCCAACTGTAGAACAAGCTAAACGTTCCACAAGCGCGCTACAAACGGTGGTTTACGCTTTTTACGCTAAAAACGATTTGGTGCAAGCAAAGTGTCATTATATTTTAAAACAAAATAATTTAGAATTTTGTATATAATAGGGTGGGCTACCTCAGTGCTATCATTGGTTTTTCCTATAAGAACTGCAATATATTTCACATTTAGTGAGGCTAGGTCTTCGCAATATGAAAGGTACTGATTGGTAATGCAACAGGAAATGAGCTGGCAGATACGGCAGTAGGTAATTTTGAAAATTCTACTTCAGTTATACAGCTTCCGTGTTATTAGTGGCCGTTTATGCTACCGTCACGTTAAAGAAAACATGAGCCCTGAACACTATCATTCATGTGTTTGTTCAACAATTTGCACATCCTTTAAAATGGTCATCCATCTAACATGAAGCTAGTATATCGCTCGAGAGATATGAGATCGCTTTTAGCGATAAGGCCGCCCGTTGTACGTAATATTTTTTGTGTCTCCCTTTGTTATGTTTCTTTGTGTACGTTAAAGAGTTTACCTATCTATCTATCTATATTATGGCGTAGATATCAGAAAATATGTGAACTAGTAACTGTGCAGTCATCTATGCCTGCAATAAGTGCTCGTGAACTTGGAACGGGCTACGACCGGCCATGCCATTCTATTATCACACACAATGTCATTGTCAGTGGTACTGAAACTGTTTACCGCTGTTTACCTACGTGCCTATTACGTAGGAAGAGGTAGGGCACAGTGAGATTTCTCGTTCTGAATTGGAGCAGCCCGCCTAGGGAGGTACCTCCGCCTTACAGAAGATCGCAGCCAAATAACATTACTTGTTTCAAATAGTGTTGTGTTCCTGCGATGAGTTAGGTTGCAAGAGCTCTTTAGGGGTGGGGGGGTTCGGGGTCGGCAACGCGTGCGTGATGCCTCTGGTATTGCAATCGCTCATAGGCTACGGTAACCGCTTAACAACAGGTAAGCTTGTTTGAAACTTCAGTTGTATAAAAAAAAAAAAAAAAAATTCTCTAGTCTTCAAGAGACAAACCTGCATTGTTGCCATGAAGAGTGATATTATGTACCTACCAACCTATCTATAATAATAATAATAATAATAAAGTCATTTATTTTCTCTCACAAAAAGGTTCGTAAGTAGAGCTAGAGTACCACTATCTGATTCATCTTCATCTATCTGATTGTGTTGCATCTATTAGAATTAAGAAACTGCTTTTAAAAAGCAGTTTCTTAATTCTCAGACAGTCAGTTTCAAGTACATGCAACTAAAAGCTTTATTGTACAAGGTGATTCATAATATGTATGCTATCACGAAAGAGGCTTATTGTACAGCCAATTTGCAATAAAGTTTGCTCTACGTTCTTTTGAAAATTCGACATTGTTCATTGAAAAATCTCCGCAAAAATGTTTTGTGGTCAAATCAGTTCAAACTCAATTAATCAGCTGTTTTAGGTAGGTAGCAATGTTGATGTTGGACTTTTTGTACGTTTAGTTAATTAGTTAATAATAGCTTTTAAAAAAAAAAAATCGCATAAATACTTTGTTTTTGTTTTTTAATAGAATAACACAAAGTGTACATGCTATAAATCATCTTATCTATTCCCAAAATCGCAGAAGGCCTTTGACGCTTATTCCTACAGTAGATAAATCGCACCCAAATATGATAACGGTCTTGAGCGCGTTGCAATTAACTGCACCTAGATTTGAATATTTTATCAGTTATAAGAAAAAGGAGTTATCTTTTTCCTGATTAAGGCGATTGGTTAGGTACCTAGGTAGTTTTCTTTTCGCCAACGCTCCTAACAAAAATTACATGCCTATTGTAATGTTTCCTATAGCTAACTTTATAGTGAATGTTGCTTATTTGTATATTATTTATATTCAAAGAGTCCTGTTTCTGTAGTATACCCAAAAATTTACTAAGTATAGTATGTGTTAAGTTTACAGTCTTTCGTCTAAAATAATAATATGCGATGCTCCAAAAGAATGAATAAGTTTATAAGTGCCATATTCATAGCTTTAAGACCTCTCTGTAACACTTATTTCTGCAAATAAACATCTTGAATCTTGAATCTAGCTAAATTCCAACTAACTGATAGCATCACTCACCTCAGCGGCAACGCTATTGTAATCCTCGTAGACTAGCTTCTTACAAGGAACACTTTTATCTACCGCGAAATTTTCAGGAGAGCACCTATCAAACTGTGAATCCGCCTCATTTGTGAACCATTGCCGGTTTTCCTCTTTTATGTTCAACGGCGGCCTTTGTAGAGGCTCCATTCTGTAGCACTGGTTGGAGTGGTCCGCTATCGTGTACGCCGTCCATGAGGAGTTGAAGCTGATAGCTCGGTCCTCGCACTCGGGCACGTGACATCTGCAATTGAAATGCGATTTGTAGAAGTCCACTGAAGGTTGACTTTTCTTCGGCAGAACAGTTAGAAGCTGAAATGAAATATAAAAACGTTTTTCTAAAGTTATCCTAGCCTAATTTTATAAATTCTAAAGTGTTTGTTGGTTTGTTTGCCCTTGTTTCACGCAGAAACTGCTGCAGAAAGGACTGTAGTAACGACTAAGTAAAAGAGAAACCTACGATTATACAATTTTTATTGGTGTTTATTTAATCTTTATTGCACACAAAAAACAATGTACAAAAGGTGGGCTTAATGCCAAGGCATTATCTACCAGCCAGCCAGATTGAGTAGAAACAGGAGGTTGGCGTGCGACAGATTGTTTAACTTAACTAAAAACTATACTATATATAACTTAAGCTATATATTTAAGTTTCCAGAATATTTTTCTCAGTGCCGATGGTTTTCCAAAAATAAATAAATAAAATAAATAAAAATAAAATATACAAACACTATATTTATATATGTATATATATATATATATATATATACACACAATGCAATAGGTGTTGGATGTGTAACTTCCTGAGCACGAGTTAATTTGTCCTAGAGTAAGTGAATAGCTCGCCGGTGCACGCACGCAACTATGTTACAGATGATAAGTCAATACACCCACTGCATTATGCATGCAAACAGCCGTTTCACTGGAGACTGAAGATATGAGAATGTGTAGCCGAGACACGATATTGTTTACATGATTACTACTTTTACGACAGTGCAGCGAGAGTTGTTCTTGCCTAGTGGGGACTGATGGCTCAGTTTCTACAGCATGCGTGCATGTGCATGCAAAAAATCAATAAACCCCTTCGTCCACGGCGCGACTCAAAAGGAACGCGACTGAAACTGTAGTCACTTATGTGTAGCCTGACTGCGATAGCTCTAGTATTTCAATGCGCGTCCGTCCACGACGCTACTCAAAAGGAACGCGTTTGTAACTAGCCTCCTGGCGACTCGACATGCTGGTCGCAAGGCGACTGGTTTCGAGAAACTGTTGAAAAATGACCGAATAAAAAGTAATTATATGTGATTCTGACATTTATGTGACTGGAGAAGTAATAATTCCATGTCATCGCTCGAATTATCACTAGTCATGTTAATTATTTTCGATTTCAAAACTTTGTTTACATAAAATCGTGTACTGAGTGACTGAGTTTCAGAAAATTCCAGTAGCGTCGTGGACGAGTCAGAGTTTCCAATCAGTCCGCAACTCTAGTTTCTAATGAGTTCCGTCACTTTTGCGTAGCGTCATGGACGAGGGGCTTAAGAAGTAGTTAAACCTTTAAAATCGCACATTGATTCGTGGACATGTGACATTCACCGACTCAAATAATGATGTGTGATGAGGCCAAGTGACGACCCAAGTGATGACGTATCTATTATGCCGGCAGGAGCATCCAGTTTATGAGGTGATTAAGAGTGTTCATTTTGTTCAATAAAATTGAAGATTTATAATTTTTCCTCTCACTAGTAGTAGTAAGTATAAACAGAAACATTAGTCTTTTTGAATAGGTAATTGCGATGACGATAGCAAAATGTCCCCATAATTTAGGTAACATTGTTTGTTTCTCTATAGAAATACATGTTATGAGATATGGAAAACTTACGCATGTAACTTTATACAACACGAGAAACATAAAATTACGTAATGCAATAAACAGAAGTTTACGATTGTTGCGTCGGTGCACCGAACTACGCTGGAAACTTGAAAACTGACCCGTTCAAGGTTCTTGATCACGTGTGTTGTGCAACACATAATGATAAAATGACTTCTAGGGAGTTTTCCGTACAAAATATTAAAGTATATTCAGCTGTGTAAGCAGCAGCGGTTTTTCATGCATTTTTCATCGTCAGAAATAGTAAGATCCTGCCATAGAGTAATTTTGTATATAGATTCTGCACTGTCCAGTTCTGTCAGTTGTTACCAAAAATTACTCTATGGTTGTTACTTCAAAAATCAAAACGGATATTTAAGCGAAAAAAATATATGTTCAGCTAACTTTGGCAATTTGCAGAGTGCACAACCTTATTGTTTTGCTACAAAACTGCTTTAACTTTAACTTCATCATCATCTCTCTGCTATAGCTCACACAGGTGCGGTCGGCACATCATATTTCTTTAACTTTAACTTAAATACTATCTAAAATAATTGAAACATCCTTATTCAAACCCGCACTTTCATTAAGAATCGCCAATGCGATATACATCGAATCAACTTAATATCTATAGAACTGGATATTGACCAAAAAATTTGGCTGGGCTTTGTGGTGAACTTTGAAGGCCCTGTAAAGGGGCTCCACAAATAACAAGTGGCGATCACAATAGGCCAGTTGTGGCCGCAGTGACACCATAGCCACGTAAAGGAAATAAAAAAGAAACCTGTAGGTAACATCGGCGGCTGTGAACACGTAGTGGTAGTTGCACATGGCGAGGAAGGAGTCCCTGAAGGCCAGCAGGAACAGCAGCAACAGCTGATACTTGCCGAAGCTGCCCAGCTCGGTGAGGATGCCCTCCAGGTTGAACTGACTCTCGCTGCTCTCCTTCGAGTCTTCGGCCATCTGCGGAGCAGACTGATTACTCAGGACGGCAGTAGACATGGACATAGACAGACATTTATTCACAAACTTGGCACAAAATACACATCACAATAGAATCAAGAAAAAGTTATAAATAAGAGCAAAAATAAAGAACAAAGACAGACAGGTTACACACAAAAACTTAATAAAAGAACACGTGAAATGTTATTGTGCGCCACAGCAGCAAAAAGGTCTCGACTCAGCATAAATGCTTTACCACTGAGGAGTAGTTAGGCGCTGGTATTCTGCCGAACTTCGTCATATCTTCTCGTCGCAGATACCGCAGAGCCTCAAGACGAAAGTCTACAATCAGTGCGTGTTGCCAGTGATGACTTATGGCACTGAGACTTGGTCGCTAACTATAGGCCTCATATACAAGCTCAAAGTCGCGCAACGAGCTAGGGAGAGAGCTATGCTTGGAGTTTCACTGCGTGATAAGATCCGAAATTAGGAAATCCGTAGAAGAGCTAAGGTCACCGACATAGCTCTCAGAATTAGCAAGTTGAAGTGGCAGTGGGCAGGCCATATAGCTCGCAGAACCGACAACCGTTGGGGAGTAAAGGTTCACGAATGGCGACCACGAACCGGGCGACGCAGTGTTGGAAGGCCCCCCACCCGATGGACCGACGACATTGTGAAGGTTGCGGGAAGTCGGTGGATGGAGAAGGCTCAAGACCATTCGTCATGGAACTCTCTGGGGGAGGCCTTTGTCCAGCAGTGGACTTCTACAGGCTGATGATGATGATGATGATTCTGCCGAAACAGCTATTTATAGTCACTTGACCTTGTGATACTACTTCAAATGTGTGGAGTGTTCAAAAATAATAAGTTTCGGATGATAGAGATTAAACGAATAAAGATAAAACGATAAAGAGATTTCCAGCTTTACCTAAGTTATTCAAAATTGATGTACCTAGTATAGACAACAGTTCAGGGGTATCTATGACTCTCTTGAGTGTAAGATCTTCTCGAATGCTGGTAGTGGCCATTAATTCTCCGCCTCCATGCAGAGGCATATATAGACCTTAAAAAATTAAATAAATATGATACATACATAACCGGACTCAGTTTAAAACTTACATTGACAGTGGCTTCTTTAGACATCTTGAGCAATTCTGACTATTTATAGAAGAGTTTCTCTGGAGATTACTCGTATCACACTCTTATCGTTGTTCTCCTGGATTTGTGGAGTACAACCATTTTCTAAAACAAATAATAAAAGGTTAAGACGCATTTTGTTTCGTTCTATATTACATAATATGCTGCACTCTGAATTAGTGGGCTAGAAGGTTGGATAGCGATATTTTGCTAGGCATGATTTTTTGTTTTAGTATTATTTAAATGGACCGAGCAATGTACATGTAGATGAGGTTGCTTGCTTGCTTGCTTGCTGCGTCACTGATTCTTTTTTGGTCATCCTGTATTATCTCAGTGACCAGGTTGAGGTTTGGTGGCCCTGAGAAAGGCATATAACGTCGGTGAAAGAACCAGTCAGCGCTTCTTAGAGGCTCCTTTCGTCCAAAAAAAAAGGTTCTGTAAGTACCTTGTCCGAAGTCTCCTAGTATCTAACTTAGATATCTACTACATCAGGTCTCGTAGTGTTTCCAGCTGTATGTAGGTAAATGATGTCCGCTCAATAAGGATCGACTGAAACTACATCTATATTTCTCTTGGTTTTATATCTCATCTCATTTACCTATCAGAGTGACGATTAGACCATATACCACATTAATATGCTTACCCATTAATATTAATATGCATTTCCATTACCCTGGACTTGTGTAAAGTCGCCATTGTATCGAGCATTCATCACATTTGGCTATTTGCATCACAATGCTATTGGAAACCCAGAGAAATTAAATTGCCGACAAAATGGCAAAGCAAGCCATGGCAACTTAGACTTTATTCTCAAACTATATGACTGTATCTGCGTTTTTTGCCATGTTTTTAGATAAAGCTACCCAGGCAGGTATTGTAATAGAGTCGAATAAAATATTGTACCTTTGTAGTTGGGTAAATAAATCTGTCAAACCTAAGTACCTACATTAATGTATTGTACCGATTGAAAAGCTGATACTAACTCAATCTTCTTCATGTCGTGTCATGTTTCTTTCTTGGTCATTCTGTATAAGGTCAGTGACCAGGTTGAGGTATGGTGGCCCTGAAAAGGGCCTACGACCGTCGATTAAAGAATCAGTGTAGTGATTATGTAAGTAAAGTTATTAGACGGGGACAATTTGCATAACGATCATAGTACTTATGGTCGTTATAATGAAAAGAAAGTATCATTTTTTTTTATTTTTAGGAGTTTATTATGTAAATTACATTGTTACCTTCATACTAACACCATGACGTAACTTTTGCTTTGTCTATAAAACGAAATAATATATACGAATATAAATACGATGAGGTTGAAAAGCAAGCAAATTAGTCATCTTGGAGAATGCATTCAACGATGACGGCGCATGGAAATTGAAAAAAAAAACAAAATTGTTATGTACCCTTCAATAACTTAAAGAAAGACACGGAGAATTGATTCGTCGCGGTGAACCAAAGTTCTCGGAAATATTAAAATTATATTATCTTTGTTATGACTATTTATAGATCTATGTAGAGAGTATTAATTATTCGTTCGGCACCTACTTATGTAGTTTTTAATCTGTGACAACTACGCGCTAATTTATTCCGCGGATTTACCCCTAATAATGAGTAGTAGGTATCTATACCTATATCGAGGTTTCAGAGTTCATTTTTAGGAAAAACGTTTCAAGTGCCCCTCGTGATTTTATTGAAATAAGCGCCTTTTGACTTTGACTTTGAATCCATTTTGACGGTCAAGTGCGAGTAAGGCTCGCGCCCTGAGGCTTTCGTACAGCTAGTGTTTAACTAAAACGATTAAAACAAAATGTTGGTCCGATTTCGTTTTACCTATTTTAGTAACTAGTATTTTTGGAATAAAAATAAACACCTGTTCATAGGGAAGCTGACCGTGCAGTGGACATCGAGCAGGAAACTAAGTATTCGGCGATAAGCATTGTTTGAGCACTTTTGTAAGAGCACTAAGAATGTTTGAGTGCGATTAGTGGGAAGTTTATATAAGCGTTTATTTTGGTAGAGTCGCATGTGTCGCATGCTGGCGACGCGACGTCCGATATCGCGTGTTTACTAAACACGTGCATTGTTAGCGTGCACTAGTAGGTACACCTGTGCTCGAAACTATTCATTGTATAACCATCTGCTCTGAACAGCGACCGTTATTTGACGGTACTATATTACCGTAATATACACGGTGATTCATCTAGACGGCGCGGTAGTTACTTGGAAGTCTGCTAAATTAGGAAATACTTCCAAGAAATTTCTTCCAAGCAATAATTCCGTTGAATTTTTGTCATATAAAAATACATGCATTGATTTTTATAAAAGCTTCATGCGACTCGGGAATCGAACCCAGTAAAATAAAATAAAATCTAAAAGTGAGAGATTCCGATCCACCGGTAGGTGAATCCAGATCGACATCGAAGAATTTTTGGGATAGGTACCTATTATAAAAAAAACATGACATTGAACAAGTTCAAAATAGGTAGATGTGTTGTCTTTCTTACCTAGATTGCCTGACACCAAGTACCTACCTTAAGGCGCTACACAAATCATAATAAAATGTCGAGTGGGCGGAGTGAAGAAAGTGACAGCGCTATGTACTATAATTGAATGCGGAAAGAGATAGCAAGCGTTAGAAGGCGCTCGAAAGTAATCGACGTAAGCGAAATATAAGAAAATATCGATTATCTCAAAAACTATCTATTTTATTAAAAAAAGGTCATGGATTTAGGTACCCAATGCTATTGTCTAACACTATATTTAAAAAAAATATTTTTGTTCGATAGTCTTTGCACTAGTTGCAGAGGACCCAACTTTAAAAAATAAATCTATCGAGAAAAGTTTTACCAATCGCGTTTCTGTCTTGGATTTACGTAAATAAAATGCTCAAGTTATTTTGTCATAAAAATCAAAACTGTGCGTTTTGCGGTCATTGAGAAAAAACAACTCAAAAATCATAAAACAATTAAACCCTCACCTTAACCTAAATACCACTTATCTTATAGTTCTAATTATTATATATAGGAGTCTAGTTTTAAGTAGTTAAGTACATTTTTGAATAAATTTGTATTTACACTAGTACACCTTCCTTTTTTTAGTTTCAAACGGTACATACTACAAATACAAATTTTATTTACCAAAAAAACCAATAGCAAAAAACAAGTTACTAGAGGTCCCCGCACTAGGACTAGCCTGTATCGCGGGAGGCCATGTCATCATCATCATCATCATCATCAGCCTGTAGAAGTCCACTGCTGGACAAAGGCCTCCCCCAAAGAGTTCCATGACGAACGGTCTTGAGCCTTCTCCATCCACCGACTTCCCGCAACCTTCACAATGTCGTCGGTCCATCGGGTGGGGGGCCTTCCAACACTGCGTCGCCCGGTTCGTGGTCGCCATTCGAGAACCTTTACCCCCCAACGGTTGTCGGTTCTGCGAGCTATATGGCCTGCCCACTGCCACTTCAACTTGCTAATTCTGAGAGCTATGTCGGTGACCTTAGTTCTTCTACGGATTTCCTCATTTCGGATTCTATCACGTAGTGAAATTCCGAGCATTAGCCCGTTGCGCGACTTTGAGCTTGTATATGAGGCCTATAGTTAACGACCAAGTCTCAGTGCCATAAGTCATCTCTGGCAACACGCACTGATTGTAGACTTTCGTCTTGAGGCTCTGCGGTATCTGCGACGAGAATATACCATGTAGGGAGGCCATGTAGGTACAAAAAATACGATTTACATCAAAAACACAGTAATACTGTAACTTTCATGTTGAAATAAACTGATTTGATCAGATACATACTGCCCGCGGCTTCGCTCGCATGGAATCGTATGAAAAGCAGTTTGTAAATGTTATTTCAAGCTATTCAGCAACAAATATCCCCACACATCCATCCTCACTCCTATTCCTTGAATACTTTTAACAGGTATTCAGTAGTTTTAATGTGAATCAAGTCAATGTGCGGTCAAGGCTAAAAACATTTGCGAAAATTATAAAATTTCAATATTTAATCTACAGATTACAACCGATATCAAACATTTTTAAGCATGAATACACGTTTATATACTGAAACCCGTTTTACGATAGGTATACCTACCTAAGGTGAAGAATATACCATTGAGTACCTATATTTTAGTTTTTTCCACTTTGGAGAGAGAGTTTTGGCTCTTCTGGCCAAACATCCACCATCAGTGTGTCTGTAGTAAGTACCAAATACTCGTATATATTATTTTATCTATCTGTCTTTAGCTCCTGGCTAATGCTTCACCCCTCCACCCGAGGATTCTGAACAGACAAGTCTGTCTGTAACAAATATCAGAAGACATTACAGTAAATTTAAATATTTCTTTATTCGATTGTGACATCAAAACAATTTTTATTTAACACTAGCTTCCGCACGCGGCTTTGCTCATATTCATTATATTCATTTATTTCACCCTTAGCGTTATATTGCATAACATAGGTATGTCCAATTTCAATTATTTCATAAATTATCATGCAAATTATTAATTAAGTATTATTATTAAAGATTATTAATGCTTGCATGGTAACCACTTAAAAAGTTGCCGATAAGATTCTAGGTAAAGAACTTTGCCTATTCCAAGTTTCAACGAAATCGGTTGAGCCGTTACGGCGTGATTGAACAACAAACATCCGAACATCCTCACAAACTTTCGCATTTATAATAATAGTGGGATTTTTGTTAAGTGCGTTAAATTCATTTATGGTAATACTTAAATATCAATCAATGACTATTATATGTATTACTATACCTAGTGTCTTTATTGGGTGAGGAGATAGACAACAAGTGTTTGTATAAAAACGTGGTTATTTTATATAGGTAGGTAGGTTTTAGAATAGGTATTTTGTTAATAAAATAAACTTATTTGTGGATGACCCTTGTTCCTATTGTAAGCGTACGGTAATCTGCAAATAAACAAGACAAGTGATATGCAATAAATAGGCCAGGCAAAGTGCAGCACGTGAGCGACATAAGTCCAATAACCCGTTGAGATTTTAACATACATACATACATAAAATTCTTCTTTGAAAGAAAAATGGAGAGGAGCATCCTAGGAGTAAAGATTTCAGATAAAATAAAAAAACAAAGTAGTACGTGAGAAAACTAAATTCAAAGAAGTAAAAGATTAGATACACCTGCTGAAATGAAAATGGGCTGGATACGTTTGTAGGCTGAAATGCAACAGATGGACCAGAAAAGTAACGGAGTGGACCCCACGACAAGGCAAAAGAAAACGAGGGCGACAGAAAAAGAGGTGGATAGACGTATTTATACAAAGAGGCGGAAAAGATTGGATGAGAAAAGCAAGAAATAGGGACATGTGGCAAGACTTAGGGGAGGCCTACGCCAACGAGGCGACTGCTACAGACGCATAAAATAGGGGAAATAGGGAATATATAAATAAATATATAGCGCATAAATGTGTAATTAATTGTGTATCAATGTAGTGGAAATAAAGGCTTTTTTAATTTTACTTTACACACATAAAATCAAGCTTATTTCCCAGAGGGGTAGGCAGAGATCACGGCTTTCCACTTGCTACGATCCTGACATACCTCTTATTATTATCTTGATTTATCTATTTAATATACCTACTTTATTGTTTATAGTTAATTATTTTCTTCATAATTTAAGAAACACCATCTTGCCCCTTCTCTAATCTTTTCAGTCCAGTCCATCCTAAGGTTGCCTGGCAGAGATCGCTCTTAGCGATAAGGCCGCCCATTGTATTGCCGTGTTAATTTGTAATTGTGAGCTTATGTATTATTTCCGTATGGTGATGATCAATAAAGTGTTATCTATCTATCTATCTATACCTCTTTTGCTTCATTCGCTCTCATCAAATTCCTCATACATGCTCGTCGGTTTAGGGTACTCTTGACCTGGCCTTTTTCCAAAATGTCACCGATTTGGTCACGAAACGTACGCCTAGGTCTTCCCCTTGCAAAGGTCCCATCCATTCACACTCTCCTTATACACCTGTTTCGTCAATCTTCTTTCGTTCATCCTCTCTACATAACCAAACCATCTCAGCATACCTTTCTCAATCCTCATCACTACGTCTTCGTTCACTCCACAACGTTCTCTTATCACACAGTTCCTCACTCTATCTTTCAAAGTTAACCCACACATACTTCGCAAAGCTCTCATTTCCACTGCATTTATCCTAATTACTTTGATTCTTTTTCTGCCATACCCAACTTTCACTTCCAAACATTAGTGTCGGCACTAACACTCCTCCATGAACAGCCAGTCGTGCCTTTTTGGTCACTTTCCGACTGCTCATAAAGGCATGTAGTGCCCCATTCCCTTGATTTCCAGCATTCACTCTCCTTTCATTATCACTCTCATGCTTCCCATCTCTTGTAAACAAAATCCCCAGGTATACAAACTCATTCGCTTGTCCAACTCTTTCTCCACCAATCAGAATATTACAAACTGTCACACATTCATCTATTTCTCTGAGATTTTAAGCCCCGAATAAATCAGTTTTTTTCGGGGATTAAAATCTCAATGATATAATTGAAATTAATATCACTATAGCAGCTATTATTTTTACAAAAACTCTCCTTTCATGCATATAAAAACTCCTGAAACATGGTTTGATCTGAAAATCTTAAATTGTTCAGCAACTTATGTTGCTAACTGTACCTACTCCAGCCACCTAATACTTACAAAATACTTCCAAAAGGTCCAAATATCCTTGACAATATCAATGGCTCGCCAGGCTACAAGCGCAATAATGATCACCACCGAGACCCCAATATAGAGCCCGCAGCCTAGGCTAGCACTAGCAGAGATTTGTCTCTATAATAAAGTCTCTTGTCAATAATTGGGTCTTGCGACAAATCTCTGGCGGCTGGTCGCGGCTTCTGCCGAGATCGGGACCACGTCTCACCTCAGGCTCGTGTCTCAGGTGCGGATGTCTTCGCAGAAACTTATAGAGCATGGACGAGCGAATTCCATAGACATCGCGACGCGTTATTAATAATAATTTATTCAGACTTGTTGTCTGAATAAATTATTGGGTAATGAGGACCAGTCGTCTCGGAAGAGACCTGGTTTCATATAAGCCTGAAACACGTTTGGAGATAAGTAGCGAGAAATGTCTGTAGACATGTCTCCTAGTGTCTCCAAGCCTGACCTGACCAAGGTCAAAATTGCGCAGACTAAAAGTGAATTCCATCAGCAGATGGGGTGGGGATCGTGACCCTTCTGTTAATTATGAAGATAACATAGGCCGCATATAGAATATCAATTACACATGCTATAATGCATCGTCACTTGTACGCAACTTGAGAAAATTATTTTCTCAAGTTGCGTACAAGTGACGATTCTATATATATATATATATATATATATATATCTAACGGCCATATTACAATATAACCCTATCCCCACATTTTTCTAACGATCATCACGAAATCTTGCTACTAAAGATAATATAGTAGATTTATTTTATTAAAGATCATTGGATCCCTCTTGCACACCATATAATTGATTCACCATTTGATACTTACTTATTTTATAAAACAACTATATTATGTCATATTTTGTATTGCACTAAAACTATAGGTAATTTATAAACATTCGTTTTTTAACTGTTAGTGCCTTTAGAGAACAAGTTTAAAATTAATAAACTTACTTAGTTTAACGTCCAGCCGGCTACCGGCTTTTATATCCATACATATAAAACACAGTGCACTTCCGAGAAAACTCTATACTTGCTGAATATTCTTAGAATATTTTGAACTAAATTTATTATATAGTCATTAATTATATATTTTTTGACTGTTGAAACCTTAAATTTGGCTCGTAAATGCAAAATTTCAGCGTGCGCGCTGCCGTTTGTACTGTCGCAGAACGCACGCGTGGTCTGACGCTCCGGCGCGCGCGCACTGTAGATACTATGATTTATGAGTACCTTCTTAACCTACGTTTCAGAAGTATAACTTGAGCGGTCGTCTTTGTGTTATTGCAAATTAAAAGGGCTGGTATTAATATAATAATAATTTTAATAACATACTGTACCATCTGTACATAATTACCCAAATTATCTCAGCGGTAATCAGCATTTTTCGAATGTTTCTTGTAGCTTTCCGTAGAGCCACACGTAAATAACCACCACATACAGATCTGGCTCGAAGCTTTAAAACAATTAGAATGCAGGACACTATGAAATAGGTGGTTGAAATAGCTCGTGTATGGCGGTATATGAAATAGTATAGGTATCTTATCTAATTATGTATCATGAAATGCTTTCCTAGTTATCTGATAGGAGTTATTAGAAAAGTTTGTCTGTCCATCGATGGACATAGACTTAATGAGGTAGTAACTCAGGAAGAGAGCTGACAAGGCGATGATTCCTGTAGGGCCTCCTGAAAAAGAAAACAATGGCTGAAGGCTGCGTGAATCTTTTCACGGAAGTGAAGCAGTGTGTTTTATTTTTTGTAGTCTACACAAAAACCTACAGTTGGTCGATGCGTGTTTACAAATCTAGAGGTATTGTAATAAAGTTAACCAAGTATGACACAATGTTGGACGCAGCAAATCATTTGGATAACGGATGAGTATTTTAATTACTTCTTAGACGCACGGCTCGCTTTTAATGACAACATAGAATCCGTTCGGTTAAAAAAACCATATTGAGCCTTCAACAAATCATTGAGTAGCAAGTCATTGACAGTAACATTGGAGTAACAAAGGATATCGGTAATCTAAAAGTCTATAAAATTAATAAAAGCATTAGTCTAGACCGTTGAGCATTTATCGCAGATTCGTGAACGATTAATGTTATAAATAACCAGGAGAATGACATAGTTTTAGTTCCAAGTCAACCGTGGCACATCATGGCGGCTCCCGCGAGAGAGGATCCCATACCAGAAAAACTAGAAAATGAACATAAGAAGATAGATCTAGATACTATTTTAGTAAACGAGATAGGTCAGTTCGGGAAGTTCCAGTTGAGGGTTTTGTTTCTGGCAGTAATAGTGGTGATCTTTGCGGCGTGGGGAGCCAGCGAGTATGTGTTCACGACGACTAGGATCAACACCAGGTAGAACAACCACCTATCACTTATTTCCACCGCTATTTTCTCTGCACGTTCATCAATTCTATGTCAATTCTATTTCCCCGACCTTGTTAGAGATAACCAGACATTTCAATCTCAAGTTTACAAAAAAAAGTATTCTGACTAGTATTTCCAATTCTTCCGACAGATGCCTCATTCCCCAATGTGACACAGAGGAGCTGGAATTCTCTCCAGACTGGATACTGAATGCCATCCCAGGGACCGAAAGTTCCTTCGACAATTGCCAGCGCTACGGGAACTCCTCAGTCTCCGCGCCGGGAGTCTGCCCGGCTTCGTTATTCGATCAAGATGTCTTGCTGCCGTGTGAAGAGTATGTGTACGAGACTACACACACAGTGGTCTATGACGTGAGTTTCAACATCTGACATTTAGATGCGAGTTCAATTTCACTGGTGATAGAAGATGCGCGGTCATTTTCACTATCGAATAAAACACTTGTGAGGAACCCAACAGATTATCGAAGCTGTGACAAGTTAAAAAGTATAAGTCCTTATGCAATAATATAATAATTGGTAGCTAATTATGTGGTATACCGGTAATTACTATGGCATGAGGTCTAACACGCGAAAAACACCAAGTAATGTGTATATTTAATCTTATTTTGATATTAGCAGAATATGGGAAAACCATATCTTTAATTTTCGGAAGAAACAGGCGAAGCATCACTTAGTTTCGAAGATGCTACCTTTTGACTTGGTGTTCCAACTGTTTCAGTTTGAGCTGGCCTGCGATGAATGGCGGCGCTCCCTAATCGGGTCGGTACGTACCTTCGGCACGCTGACGGCGCTGCCCATCACCGGGTACATCTCGGACCGCTGGGGCCGCCGCACCGCGCTGGGCTTCAACGCCGTCAACACGGCTTGGCTCGGCGTCACCAGATACTTCGCAGACACTTACATTGGTTTCATGATCTCGGAGGTGGTTGAAGCCACGTTCGGCTCGGGTGGATTCTCCACCGCATACATCCTCGGTACGCGTTTTCAGTAGTTTTGTTCAATAGTGCGTCCCCTAGCTAGCATTATGTACCTAGGTATCATGCATACTATTGACAATGTCTACACCCGTTGGAGACGCTGTTCAGTCATATAGTCTCTGAAAACCTTAATTAGATCTTCACAGTAATTAAAATAAACCACGAAACTACCTTTAATGTAATTATTATTCAAAAATATTTCGAGACATTGTAAAAATCAAGTAATGTTGTCTTTATTTTAATTTTATGGAAAAACTTATAATCTGTACAAGGTGACATCTAAGTAATATGGTTAGTAACTAAGTGCTACTGCTGAGTTGTTTCAAATCATTCGTTCGTCGATGAGAACAGTAAACTGGTACTTACCGTCCTCAGTGAGGAATACAGAGTCGTTTATAGTTTTATATATTTCATTATCAGAATTAATTGCGACGATAGTGCGTGTCCCTTCCTTATACTTATGGTATTACCAATCTTACTACGTAGATGCAGTGATCTCGGTATTCGATAAAACATCGATTGCGGCCTATAAATTAGACTGGTATCTTGATAAACTTGGCGTCACGTATTGTATTGTTTCTATCTAAATATCTTATAGATATTGAGATATTATTTTACCTGCAGGTTGTAAAACCCCCGAAAAAGTTTTACATTCTGTTCTCTAAGTACGAGTACATACCCCCATACAAAATATCGCAAACCCCTTGTTCGATCAATTCATCATCATCATCATCAACAGCCTGTAGAAGCCCACTGCTGGACATAGGCCTCCCCGAAAGTCCAATCCATAAAGGGCGTATATAACTAGAAGTACTTCTTTATTGAAAAATATACTCCCATAACTTTAGCATAAAAACCTCTGACAGTAGGTAGACTTTCAGATCTTCGGGCACTCGCACACATCAATTTGAATAGAAAAATCATTGCTGCACGACCGGGATTCCAACTGACGACCTTAGAATCAATCGTATCAATCGTATCAAATACCATTCGGCTAACCCAGCAATATTTGTGTGTGTATGTGCATGTTTTTTTAACAACTAAGCTCCCGATTTTCGTGAAATTTCGTAGAAATATAGGCTACTTTTAAACAACAACGCGAGCAAAGTCGCAGGAGAAAGCTTTTATCAATAAACCATATGTTATCAAAAAATGTGTGTAAATCCTAAATATTGCGTATTTCTGCAACGGCAACAGTTTCACCGAGTGGTATCGTAACTTTCAAAATCAGCAGTTTCGCTAAAAAGTTTTTAGAAGTCGATTAAATTGTAAACTTTGCGTTTCCAGTGATGGAGGTGATGGGCCCGAAGTACCGAGTAGCAGCCGGGGCCACCATGAACACCTTCTTCTCCATCGGCCAGATCTCCATGGGCCTGATCGCGTGGGCTGTTCCTAACTGGAGGAAATTCACCCTCACACTCTACGTCCCTCAATTCCTCACCATCGCCTACTTCTGGATCATGACCGAGTCCGTACGCTGGTACATGAGCAAGGGCCGCTATGAGGAATCCGAAGCCTTACTAGAGAAGATAGCCAGAACTAACGGAAAGCAGCTGTCTCCCAAATCTTTGGCAGCTCTGAGAGAAACGGCTGAAGAAGAAATCAAAAGAAAGGCCTTAGAAGAGGTCGAAAGGGCAAACGAACCGTGGCTGATCGTACTGGTGTTCAGACATAAGAAGATACTGCTGCGGTGTCTGGTGTCTCCGGTCTGGTGGATCACGACTACCTTCATATACTACGGCATGTCCATCAACTCTGTCAATATGTCGGGGAACAGATACATAAACTACGTGGCGGTGTCCGCTGTGGAGATTCCAGGGTACTGGTCTGCAGTCTATCTGATGGGCAAGATCGGGAGACGGCCAGTTCTGATGATAGCATTCTGGGTCTGCGCAGCTTGTCAAATTGCTTACATCTTCTTGCCTGTTGGTGAGTACAATCTTGAAACAAAGGTGCTTTTTTCCATGAGCTACAATACGATTTGCTTTTCTGACAGTCATTGAATGTTGAATAGATTATTCTTCGCCATAAAACAAGTGATTTTGAGTAAAAAGTCGTAATATAAGTCTGATATCAGTGTGAGGTAAAGCAAAATATATTCTCCACTCAATTTACCAGGGTAGTCTTTAATTTCAAATGGTCACATTTGTTTTTTCTAGATATGTTCGCGGCTTCTCTGACTGTGTACCTGATCGGCAAGTACAGTATCGCCATGGTGATGACGTCAGTGTACGTGTACACTGCCGAGCTGTACCCCACCAAGTACCGACACAGCCTGTTCGCCTTCTCCTCCATGATGGGCAGGATCGGCTCCATAGTGGCACCACTCACTCCAGCATTTGTGGGTATCTCTCCGCTTGTGGTCGTGGTTAATTTACGAAAATTGCTATCAACGACATCCTCTCAGACCTCCAATCAGATCCTTGAAGATGTCTAAGGGGCTAAGAGGCATATCCGAACATTTGGCGCATGCCCGCATTTTGAAGTAGCATGTGTTCCACACGTGACAGGTGGTTACAAGTCCATCACCGCCACAGAACAATGTTTCTATTGCATTTCATTATCTGGGTTGCGTAGTGGTTATGTTGATTAGCAAAGCCATCTTTGTGGATGCTTTGAAGATCTTGGAAAACGTAAGCCTGTCCGTTACTTTCAACCTGATGATTTACAAAACGCAAAAACATCTTCTGTAAGGTTTGCTAATTTTCATTTTTTTGCTTGTGCAGGGTGCCGCAACATTCGAGGAGATGCCGTTCGTGATGTTCGCCAGCTTCGCGCTGCTGTCCGGCACGCTGATCCTGCTGACGCCGGAGACGCTGGGCTCCAAGCTGCCCGACACCATGGAGGAGGCCGAGAATATCGGCAAGAAGAAGAAGACCGAGTTATAACGCATCTACATCGACGCTTCATCTCTTTCATGTTAGCTAGGATGCTTGACTGACAAAACCAGTCTATGGGATAACAGTACCGATATGTTATTAGCATGTGATTCTTCAATAAAAATGTATTAGTTATAAGTAATCATATCATAATTGTATGGAAAGTTGTAGATCTCATTAACTCGTGAGTTTTTCAGAGGAACTGTGAAACTTCAGACAACTAAATACAGAACAAGAATGAGAAAACTTACTTAGGAGTTATAAGCCAATATGTACCTAAGCATAAAGTTATGATGATAAGTATTAAATAAATCGATCTATTACAAAGAATGTCATGTAATTATTAAATTTCAATTAAAATAAGAACCTGTATGACCAAAATATATAGGTTCCCAGTGGGATTTATGTAGAGATGCCTGCTACTTAAAATCTATAAAATTAAAAAAGAAAACATTATTAAAATCGTCCACAAAAAATGTATCTTCTAGTCAGTATTTCAAGAGATGATGACGTTTTTTTAGCTATATCGGATAAGTTGGAATCCCTTCGGGAATATAATGATTTTGTTTTACTATTGCTTTTAATTCTAAAGTGGGGGTGGCCAGTGTCATTCCCACTTAGGAAAATAACGTGAGTTTGCGCATGTGTAGAAACGAATTCTCTTCACAAATAAGAGTATAGAATAAATAAAATAAATTAATAAATATTCCGGACATATTACACATGGTCAACTGATCCCAAACTAGGAATAGCCTGTACTATGGGTACCAGAGACTGATATACATAATAGATATATATTTAACACCCAGACACAGAACAAACATCTGTGAATCACACAACAAAATATTAAAAATAAATTGTAGATTTTATATTCTATGCTCTTCACTATGTCTTTTTGCTGCTGCTGCTTGCTGATGAATAACTACTTAAACCTATCGTCCTAAAGCAAACACTCGAAACGATATGTACTCAAGTCGTGCCATTTTTATTAAAAAAAAAGTTGTAAACATTGTTACTTTGTGACAATTTTATGATACCTAAATGCTTACTTTGTAGCAACTTTATCATAAAAACTAAAATGTTGTTAAATGCTACTGTTTTCAATTAATTCAGTTCCGCTATAACTTTTGAATAGGTATGTAATTAACAAAGTGCCTGTTTCTCATAAACATGTTTCTCATAAACATGTATCACATAGAAAAAGAAGCTCCAAAATCCCTAATTTTTCAATACAAATTTTTATATCATTATACAAGGTGATCCATAACAAGTAACACCCGAAATAGGGTTATTCTATCAACAAAAAGAAATAAATTTAGCCAAAAAAAATATCAATATAAGCAAAAAAAAATATTTTTTTATTTCAAAAACTTTCTTCCTTACTTCACTTTAATTGTTCCACTACACTGATTCTTACATCGACGGTCATAGACCCTTTTCAGGGCCACCATACCTCAACCTGGTCACTGACCTAATGCAGGATGACCAAGAAAGAATCAGTGACACGACAAAGGAAGAAGAATATCATTTTATATTTCTAAATTGATAAACTATTTGGGTAGATAGGTAAAGATATATTTATTCAATACAATCATCAAAAAAAGTTTCCGGTTCGACAATTTTCTAAGTCATGAATGTCATGATATCTGTATCAGGTATCAACGATGGCTATAAATTAAAGATACCAAATAATTCCTAATAATATTATAAATGCGAAAGTTTGTGAGGATGTTTGTATGTTTGGAATTTTGTGGGTCAATCACGCCCAAACGGATTTATATTAAATTTATTAAAGGGATGAATTATAACCTGAAATAACAAAAAAAGATTATTGAGGCTCGCTTCGCTCGCCTGTTATGTTCTCATATTACAGACAACGTCGTGTGTACAGCTAGTATACCTATTAGAATAATTTATTAAAGTATTTTGGATAATTTGGTAAAGTGAAGATAAGATTTAGTTAAACCAAGTCACTGGAAACAAATGGCGGTTACAGAGAAAAGGAAAATAGATTTAGAAACTATTTTGGTAGAGGAGATTGGGCAATTTGGGAAGTTCCAATTGAAAACACTCCTACTAGCACTGGTGGTGGTGGTCTTCGCAGGCTGGGCTTCCACCGAGTATTTATTCACAACATCCCGGATAAGGACCAGGTAAGATCTAACAGATTATTATTACATAAAAACTACAAAACAATGACTGATGTTGTTTAACAGGTGCTACATCCCAGAATGTGACTCAGATGAGCCAGAATTCTCACCCGACTGGATCCTGAATGCTGTTCCCGGTTCAGCCAGCTCGCTTGACAACTGCCAACGGTATGGGAACTCCTCAAGCCTAGTGCAAGGCGTCTGTCCTGCCGAGCTGTTCGATACGAGCGTCCTGCTGCCGTGCAACGACTACGTGTATGAGAATACTAACACGGTGGTCTACGATGTAAGTATTGTCAATACTTCTAGTCTCTATGTTTATATATTGACGTGTGTTGTCTATCCATCAGTAGTTTCATACGCGATAGTCCTTCGGTTAATGTTTTTAAGCGGAAGGCAAAAGAGCATTTTCTATCTCTGTAAGTACGTAGGTATTTAAATTTAAATTATATATATTTTTGTATATTTGTTTTATTGTTTCACAAGTAGGTATATATATTGTAATATTATTATAAAAGTAGTTTGTTCATAGTGATAAGTTTATATTTAGGTATCTAATATAAGTATATTTTGTTAGAATAGTTTGTTTATACATCTACTATTTTTTTTTTTTTTTATTCATTGGTCTTGTACACGAACCCTACCTCTATAACCACCTATCTCTAGCCTCAAAGGTTTGCTGGAAGAAAACTCTTTTTAGGGTTAAGCTCGCCTTTGTACATGTCCTTTCATTTAGTTTGTTTTTTGTATGTGTTTTCTGTGTACAATAAAGAATAAAGAATAAAGAGTAGTTTTCAGTAGCTCCTTATTAGAATTCTTCTATTTCTTTGTGTTTTCTCAGTACAAACTGGCTTGCGATGAATGGCGCCGTACACTAATAGGATCCATTCGAACCATCGGCACGTTAATCAATCTTCCCATCACCGGCTACCTCTCCGACCGCTGGGGTCGGCGCACTGTGTTGGTGGTCACCACTCTCAACTCTGCGTGGATCGGTGTCACCAGGTACTGGGCAAATACCTACTATGGATTCCTGATTTCTGAAGTTGTTGAAGCTACTTTTGGATCGGGTGCCTACACCAGCGCTTATATTCTGTGTAAGTCAATGTTTATTTATAAATATGAACCTACGGTCAGGCTATTACAGGCACCCTGTGAGTCAGTTTAAGTAGTACAGTTAGGAGTAAAGAGCATCTTGAGCATGTCTATAATATATATTTTTTTTATAATCTGTATTTCAATATTTAAGAACCTAATCACATTTTCATAACAGTGACGGAACTAACGGGACCAAAGTACAGGCTGGCGGTGGGAGCCACCATGAACAGCTTCTTCTCTGTCAGTCAGATTAGCTTGGCTTTGGTCGCGTGGGCTGTTCCCAACTGGAGGAAACTAACCCTCGCGATATATATACCGCAGTTCGTTATAATCTCTTACTTCTGGATAATGACCGAGTCCGTACGTTGGTACATGAGCAAGGGCCGCTATGAGGAATCCGAAGCCTTACTCGTAAAGATAGCCAAGACTAACGGAAGGAATCTTTCTTCAAAGTCCCTATCAGAGTTGAGGCAAATAAATGAGGAAGAAAATAAGAGAAAAGAGGAAAGCAAAAGCACAAAAAAGCCGTGGCTGATCGTACTCGTGTTCAGACATAAGAAGATACTGCTGCGGTGTCTGGTGTCTCCGGTCTGGTGGATGACGAGCACGTTCATATACTACGGCATGTCGATCCACTCTGTCAACATGTCAGGGAACCAATACGTGAACTACATAGCTGTGTCTGCAGCGGAAATCCCAGGGTATTGGACGGCTGTATTTTTTATGGGAATTTTTGGCAGGAAGCCGGTTTTGATTACTGCGTTTTGGGTTTGCGCAGCTTGCCAGGCGGCTTACATCTTTTTACCTTCCGGTTAGTATCTGTGACAATAATTTAGAAATTGATCCTGTTTTCCCATTGATTTTGGCTTCACCTTTTTAACCACGTTTATTTTTGCGTTGCGTTGGTTTCTTGCAATTCAAGTGTGTTGGAGTTACCTAGTTTTCTTCAAATACCAGGTCCCAACATACTTGAATGCTAGTATTTACGCTAATGGGATCGTTAAAATATTTTTTTTTACTTCAGACATGTACGTGGCATCTCTCACCGTCTACCTGATAGGGAAGTACAGCATTGCCATCGAGGTAACCACGCTCTACATGTACACTGCTGAGCTCTACCCCACCGAGTACAGACACAGTCTGTTCGCGTTCTCTTCTATGGTGGGCAGGATTGGAGCTATCGTTGCGCCTCTTACTCCTGCTTTCGTAAGTACTCGTTGCGATTGGTAATGTTTTAATTTATCCTGGTGATCTAAATACTAGTGGTTCGCCCTGGACTGAGATCTCGCCATCTCTGGTAAAGGATGGTGCTTTAATGATCGATTTTGATTTCCATATAACATGGCCTGGAACGAAAATAAATATCGAGACCCGACTGCCGAGAAGGAAGGAGGCTAATGTATTTATATTTTCATAATTTCCTTTATCAGGGTGCCTCAACATTCGAAGAGTTTCCTTCAGTCCTGTTTGGTAGTTTTGCGCTGTTGTCTGGATTCCTGGTGCTGCTCACACCGGAGACACTCGGCACCAAGCTCTCCGACACCATGGAAGACGCTGAAAACCTCGGTAACAAGAAGTAGACCAAGTTCACGCAAAGCAGGATTGTCGACGATCGCAAATCGCACTAGAACTTGGAGGATATCTACCAAATTATTTTCTGTTATGGAATATTATACTTACGTACCTTACTAATTTTAATAGTTAGTTATTTACCGTGTAAATAAATACCAATTTTATTTGTACCTTCCTGTCATAAATATGTCTTAATCCCTGCATAAATCATGTAAAGTCAGCGCCGCAGTCCGCCGGTATTGACCATATCTTTCTGGTATTCGCAGACACGTTAATATCCTATTATGTTTTCACCCACTCCCACTAACAGCAGCCTGACATTAATTTTACTTTAAATTCTGTCTCATTACGATCCCATGTCTTTCCTGTGGAAAAGGCCAACTAGATAGGTACTGGGCTAGCCCGCCCCAGGCGCTACGTCCTGTAAATGAGTAAAAAGTTCCACCTGTAGCTCTGCCTTGATGAATATCAAACGGCTTCATTACTAGTAAAACTCAGAATACAGAATTATTTTTAGACATATAGCATTATATTATACATAGAAAGAACACAACTGGCTGATGATAACCTACTGTTGTAGATACCTAGTTATTAAGTAGTTATTTGGGAGCAAATTCTTATCTAAATTCTTATCTTAATATTCTTATTGCAATAACATCTAAAAATGTAGGAACGTTCTTCTGTATGTTTTCTTGGTGTTTATGATGAAGTAGTCTAAAAGTAAGAACCTAGTAAATATTCATCATCATCATCAATGAATATTGAACAAACATATTTTTTTACGAAAAGATTCCCAATATATTATTATATTTTTCACCAATGATTTCGTTATATTATTTGTGAGGGCTAAGGTTGTCATGACATCATTTTCCTCTCAAGATATTGCTATCCGAATGAAGTCGCTGACTAAACCATACAAACAGGATAGTTCTTTTATACATTTTATCAGTTAGTATTCTAGACTTCACTTATTCAGTGCATTGCGAACAACTCATGAGATAATTCGTCAAGAATTTAAGTTGACTCAAGACATGGGTGCGCTTAAAGATGTAATGAATGTTGAGTTAAATAATATTAAAGAAGTGACGGCAGAAAAAGATAGCCATAAAGTGACAGTAGAAAAGGTCAAAGCTGAAGTGATAGGAGAAGAAAAGGCCAAAGTTGAGTTGGATACGATTCTGATCAATGAAGTCGGCCAGTTCGGATGGTTCCAGCTTCGGACACTGGCGCTAGCAGCGATTGCTGCACTATTTTCCGCGTCCAATGGAGAGTATGTTTTCACTGCGGCCAGGATCAAAACAAGGTACACACGGTTCAGATAACTCACTACCTATTACCTATACGTGAAATAATGCTGTCTTGGTTCTGCAGGTGTTTGGTTCCACAATGTGAAAATGGAGCTAGCACAGAATTTGCTCCGTACTGGCTCGCCAACGCGTTGCCTTCCAGCGGCGACGGCTCCTTCGAAAGTTGCCAACGGTTTGTCGACAGAAACATGACATATGATGCGAGTACGTCATTTAATGACTCCTGCCCCGCTGAGCTATTTGATCCCCATGTGACCCAGCCTTGCGAAGAGCATGTGTACGAGAATACGCAGACTGTAGTTTACGATGTAAGTAACTTTCGTTTGTTTATTGGTTGTAGTAGGCACTTTGGTATTCTTCGCCAGCTTGCAAGAAGGCAATTAACAAAAGTATTAAAAATATTTTTTGGCTAAAATGTAACAACGAAAAACCGCATTGAAATGGGAATTTGAATGGGAGTTGCGAGGCCAGAGACAGGGCCTCAAACGTATAACACTTTTTAGAAACAGAGGCGAACTCAAATAATTATGACACGTTGCTATCATCCATCCAGTAGATTTTTCTTCCAGAGTAGTGATGGTGATTAGCATGAATACCGATTGCCTGGCGATTTTATCAAGTGTATTTATGATTCCAGTTTGAACTGGGGTGCAACGAGTGGCGTCGCAGCCTTATCGGCTTCAGCCGCACCCTCGGAACATTTTTCGCGCTCCCTCTGACCGGGTTCGTGTCGGACCGCTGGGGCCGCAGCACCGCTCTCGCCCTGAACGCATTCAACAACGCTTGGGTCGGCCTGACCCGCTACTGGGCGAACAGCTACACCACCTTCATGGGTCTAGAGATTCTTGAAGCCGTGTTCGGTGCCGGTATTTTCTCTTGCTCGTATATTTTAGGTTGGTTAAAAACAAAAATTATTAGGTACCTACGTATATTCATTTATTAATTGCAGGAGGGCGCTTTGGGAGTGCGTCGGGGAAAATACTGCCACCTTACTAATTAATTTAGCCGCCAAGCAGCAAAGCTTGCTATTGTGTTCCGGTTTGAAGAGTTAGGTAGAGGTGAAATTAGAATCACATAAAACTAACAGAAATGCGTATGTGTTATACCTCTGGTATTGCAAACGTCCATACGCTACAGTAACTACTTTCTATCAGGTGTGCCGTATGCCTGTTTGCCTTCTTAGTTATATATTTTATTTTACCACAAAAAAGACTATTTAAATTGTTGTTGTAGCTCGAAATTTTGTTTCAGTACTAGAGATAGTGGGCCCAAAGTACCGCGTCATAGCCGGCGGAATTTTGTCGTCAAGTTTTGCTCTAGGACATGTCATCTTAGGGCTCGTAGCCTGGGCCATCCCCGATTGGAGACGCCTTACGCTCGCTCTCTACATCCCTCAACTCATTACGTTTAGCTACTTCTGGATCTTAGCCGAATCGATCCGCTGGTATCTGAGCAAAGGCCGCTACGAAGAATCAGAAGCTCTCTTGGAAGAAGTTGCTCGAATCAATGGAAAAGAACTCTCTCCAAACTCTTTACGATTGCTGCGAGTCTCAGCCGAGGAAGACAGAAAGAAAAAGGCTATCGAAGAAGCTCAGAAGGCCCAGGAGCCATGGTTGCCAGTTCTGGTGTTCAGGCATAAGCAGATTTTAATCAGATGCATGGTTCTACCCGTGTGGTGGATCACGACAACCCTGGTCTACTACGGCCTATCCATCAACTCTGTCAACATTTCTGGCAACAAGTACATGAACTACATTGCCGTATCAATGGTGGAAATACCAGGCTTCTGGCTGTCTGTGTATCTGTTGAGCAGGATTGGAAGAAAGCCTGTTTTAATGGGAGCTTTCTGGATGTGCGCAGCTTGTCAGGCAGCTTATATATTTATGCCCAACGGTAAAATTTCAATTATGTTATTTCAAATTTTATTAAATGGTTTCCGATCTGTTAGATATCGATTACCTACTTATTAATATAGTTTAGCTCCTAACTACAATCTAAAAAATGTAAAACAATATTCAAGGAAACTACGGGCTGTCACTGATGGTGTACTTAGTGGGCAAGTGCAGCATCGCGACCGTGGTGACCGCAATCTACGTGTACACCACCGAGCTGTACCCCACCAAGTACCGGCACAACTTATTCGCCTTCTCCTCCATGATTGGCAGGATCGGCTCCATCACCGCACCCCTCACGCCGGCTATGGTAAGTTCGAAAGACCGTTCTTTTCACCGCACTGATCAGCAGTAACAGATATAACTGCCGTGGCTAAATAAAAATGACAAAGAATCAGAACAAAAGTGTGATACAAGCAAAACTAGCAAGAAAGAGTTCATTATGTTTCAGGGTGCTGCGACGTTCGAGGAGATGCCTTTCATGCTGTTCGGCGGCGCGGCGCTGCTGTCCGGTGCGCTGACGTTCCTCACGCCGGAGACGCTCGGCTCCAAGCTGCCCGACACCATGGAGGAGGCCGAGGATTTACATAACAGGAGAATTTCCACGTGAACCTTGTTTAGAAATGTACTTTTTATACTACCTGCTCGTCAATGGCATATTATGTGTCATGCAAACCTTTCCTAAAGTAAGTCATTACAGCCCTACGGTCTAGCCGGGTCATAATGTTGTACTGAATTTCATTATTTCCCATGGGACAGAATGATGAGATTCGACTCCAGGATGCATACAATCTGAAGCCTCTGGTATAGTTGGAAACTTACTTCCAGAAAAAACATTTTTTCTATTTAACAGTCATTGTTTTCAATTGCCTCGCAGAAAGTATAAAAAGTAGAGTATGCATCGCGGGCTTAAATGTGTGTTTGTCTTGGGCGATCTTGAACACCTCGTACTCAGGATTCTTGCCTTAACCATAGAATCCCTCGTTCTCGGGGTTCAATATAGCGCCCGGGACATAATAAACTACTTTAAGCCCTTGTTGCATAATCTACTATTTTATTAGCGGCTCTACAGGCGTGCATTGCTTATTCTAGTTACGTAACTTGTATCGCATGGGCTCAAAATATGCAGCCGATACAATACTATAATTACATTACCTACAAAAATAGTAACCTAGTAGCATTAAAACAGCAGACAACTTTTTTATCATTGACTCTTAAAATAAAATGCATAACGTCATCTTATTTATCATTTGTCTGGTTTTTTTCGTTATTTAATTTCTCCTTCTGCCTGTTTAGGGATTATCTCATGAATTCTAAATAAAGTCAGTGAAACCGTAGCTACTTTTCAAAGCTGTAGATATAGTTCGAAGAAGAATCGACCCGAGATAGTGATAAATGAAGGCCGTCGTCCTATCTCTCTCCTCCAATATATTTTATCATTGAAACAAAGCCGCTGGCTTATGAATTGCAGTTCAATAAAATATTATCATGTAACATTTTTATAGCGTCTGAATTTCATAAGTACTTATTCAGTATGAATTCAGTTGCGGGAACAAATGAGATACCTAAAAGTTGGAAATTGGGATTACACAAATGGAGGGAACTGAAGTGAAAGTAGAAGGTAAAGTGGACCTGGACTCAATTCTGATCAATGAGCTCGGACAGTTCGGAAGGTTTCAGGTGAGGACGCTGGCGCTCGCCGCAGTCGGGGTTATTTTTGCGGCTTTTCATGCTGAGTACGTGTTCACTGCGGCCAGGATTAACACCAGGTTTGTATTAAAAATTAAATAAAAATTATTATATTAAAAATAAAATAAAACATTTATTGAGTAAACCGATGTACAAAGCAAAATGAAGCCCTGACTCCTAAACTAGGGTTACCTGTATATCAGGAGTCAGTTCCTTCCCAAAAATCAAGCGGAGGTACCAACTACCCAGCTCTACGTCTCACGCGTTCACTACTGCGTGGAGACCAAGGCTGTGGAGGAGTACCTCAAAATGAAGACCGGACTTTCGCTGCGGGTCGAGAAGCTGGATTCTCGCCATAATGTGAGCTTCAATTCATTTATGGTGAGAGTTCCAACTGAACATCTATCGACCTACCTAAGCGCAGAGTTTTGGCCGAAGGGTGTCAAGTTCCGAAGGTTCACTGGCCGCCTGCAAGGGGACACCGCCGTGCACCGTCGTCAGCTGACACCCTGATTGCGACATCGACACGTCGCAGTAGTCACAATGTTTTAAATAATTAATAGGTATTTTATATATTTTAGGTTAAGGTATATATTTCTATGGGTCTTAGAATTAGTTTTTACCATCTATACTATTCTTAAGTTACCTGAAATAAAATTTATATTTATTTATATTTAAAAATGGTACTAAACTAAAATGGTTAACGTAGACAATAATGTGTTAAGTAGGTACGAACCTACATTATTCAGTACAAAACTATAGATACGCCTCTTTTAAAAATAGCAAACTCTAATATCATACATGAGAAAGTGACTTCAGGCTCGTATTTGAGAGATAAAAATATCATCAAAGTATTTATTCAGACAGCAATTGAAAAAAAAGTAGGATGATACAATATACTTAGAAACTAATTTAATTACTAGTTATGCACCAGCAGCTTCAAGCTGTGTTCAAACGGCATGCGGTTAATACTTTCCTCATCATCGTCAACATTTCAGCCGTCGTCGGATGTCCACTGCTGAACATGGCCTCCCTACAGATTTTCAGAGCGACTTACTATCATGTGGGGGGAATTTGCCCATACTCACCACACTGGGCACTCGGGTTGGCGAGCATAGTTAGAGCTGTCTTTGTGAAAATAAGGGCCCATCCTCTAGATTTTTCCCTCAGTCGCCTCTTACGATATCCACGGGTAAGTTAGAGGGGCCTATTCTTCATCCGGAGCCACCACGGTCCTGATATTTTCCTCACTCACATCACTTGTGAGTGAGGACTTCACATTATTTTTTGTTGTCTTGAAGCTGCTGGTGTATGGTAACTAAAATGTAATAAAGTTTGTTTCTAAATATATTTCTTTAATTTGCGTCGTCCTTTGCTGCTTGCTAGATGCTTGATACCGGAATGCGAGGATGCATCTGAAGCTGTGTTTGCTCCTGCGTGGATCACGAACGCAGTGCCATCTGATGGAGACTCATTTGACGACTGTCATCGGTTTGCCAGTACGAGTTCAGCAGGGACCAGGGCAGACAGCTGTCCCGCTAGCCTGTTTAACTCTAGCGTGATCCTACCTTGTGAAGAATACGTCTATGAGAATACGGAAACGGTGGTTTTCGATGTAAGTTCTGCGTCCAATTTACTAAAAATAGTTCTTGAACGTTAAATTAATGCCTCGAGTGACAATGCTTTGCGCTTTATCCACCATTACTCTAGTCTAGAGTAACTAACACCCTATATTTGTATACGCTTGACGGAATAGTAACGCGATCATTACTGCTTCGCTTTAGTCCTAGTAATTCCTCAAACTAATTTGGTTATCTAGGAGTTCTGGTTGAATTTTATGTATAGTTTGAGCTGGCCTGTGACGAGTGGCGCCGCAGCCTGATCGGGTTTGTCCGTACGTTCGGCACGCTGGCCGCGCTGCCCCTGACCGGCTACGTGTCGGACCGCTGGGGGCGCAGGACCGCCCTCACCATCAACGCCTTCAACACCGCCTGGATTGGCATCACGCGCTACTGGGTCAACACCTACGCGGGATTCATGGCCTCCGAGGTTATTGAAGCCGTGTTTGGATCTGGTTTCTTTTCTTGCATTTATATTTTAGGTAGGTGAGTTAAATTTAATTTGTAAAGTACCTAAATACTTAGTTACTTAATGAGGCATAAAGTACATAGTTACTTACGTACCTTCTAGTGACAATAAAACCCGATATAGGTTTCATTATTTTATTTATTTTTGGAAAACCATCGGCACTGAGAAAAACATACTGGAAACTTAAATATTAGCTTGAGGCCATTTTATACATATTTACAACCAGTTGTCATAAAATTGATATTTTTATCATAACTAAAAGCGAAATAAGTCGACCGGGTTTCCACTAGCTAGTTATAACTGCTGATATTTGATGCTGTTTCAGTTTTGGAATTGGTCGGTCCAAAGTACCGTGTGGTAGCGGGCGGCGTCATGTCATCGTGCTTCGCCATCGGCCAGGTCATCATGGGGCTGATTGCGTGGGCCGTGCCCCACTGGAGACCCCTCACCCTCGCCCTATACATCCCTCAGCTCATCACTATCGGATACTACTGGCTCATCTCCGAATCAGTGCGATGGTACATGAGCAAAGGCCGCTACGAAGAGTCGGAGACTCTCCTGAAGCAAGTTGCTAGAGTCAACAGAAAACAGCTCTCAGAAAAGTCTTTGCATTATTTGCGAGTAACAGCTGAAGAAGAAAAGCAGAAAAAGGCTAAAGAAAAAGCTGAGAAATTGAATGAGCCATGGTTGATAGTGCTAGTGTTCAGACACAAGGCAATTCTGCTGAGATGCATCATACTTCCCATCTGGTGGATAACGATGACGTTAGTCTACTATGGGCTTTCAATCAATGCTGTAAACATGTCTGGGAATCCGTATGTGAACTACATTGCCGTTTCAGCGGTGGAAATACCGGGGTTCTGGGTCTCTGTGCTCTTGCTAAACAGAATCGGTAGGAAGCCAGTATTAATGGGTGGCTTTTGGATCTGCGCTGCGTGTCAGATTACATATGTCTTCCTACCAAATAGTAAGGGTCGCGCATTTATAATGTTTTGCGATGTTGTTCTATTTCATGATTCACAGACTGATAGTGTTCTTTGTTCTAGACATCTACGGATTGTCATTGACCGTGTACTTGTTTGGAAAATGCAGCATCTCCGCAGTCACTACCGCTATCTACGTGTACACCGCTGAACTGTACCCCACTAAGTACCGGCACAACCTGTTCGCCTTCTCCTCCATGATTGGAAGGATTGGCTCCATCACTGCTCCTCTGACACCAGCTATTGTAAATAGTAGTTTTAGAACGAAAAAAAGCTTTTGTTGTTTATGTAGTTGGCTTTTAGTTCACTCAAAGTTTGTGTGTTCTTATCAAATCCATTACGACCCAGCTCGTAAAAATGTTTTGGGTACCTACCTCTGACCCTGTAATTTGCCACTAAAAATTAATCTCATATTCCACAGTAGATATGCAATGCACACTCACTGTCCACGGTGGAATGATGGTAGCAATCCTATTAATATCGTGGGTTTGAATCCCAGTCGTAAACCAAATGAATTTCTATCCATATTCATATATTCATTTATTGCCAACATGCACATGGATACAGCTTAGGTGTAAAGGTAGCTCAAGTAAGTACATGTACCCTGTAGGGCGCTGCAAATGTCTTGTTTTACATCCAACGATAAAGGAAAATATCTTTAGAAAAGAGGAATATCCTAGAAACTAGAAATTCGAAGAAATGTGACATGTGCACGAAAGAAGCCTCTACAAGGCGCACTTTAATGCTTTCACCACACTAGTTCCTTCACCGAATGTCATTGATCCTTTTCAGGGCCACCACACCTCAATCAGGTCACTGATCTGATGCAGGATGACCAAGATAGAACCAGTGATACGGCAAGCAAGCAAATGTTTACGGTGTCAAGGTAAATTTGTGAGTATTGTGTATTTCAGGGAGCCGCAACATTTGATGAGTTCCCGTTCGTGCTGTTCGGTGGGTTCGCAATTGTCTCCGGCATGACGCTGTTCCTGACGCCGGAGACCCTTGGCACCAAATTGCCTGATACCATGGAGGAGGCTGAAACCATTGGCGTTATGAAGGCATCCTAACAATTATACTTCTTATCAATATATTAAATTCCAAAGCTTGATTTATAGTTTCAGTCTGATTTTGTATCAACTTTCCTCCTTTGAAATTAATTAGCACATAAGAAAGCATGCTAATTAACTCAGATTTTGTAAAAAACAGCAAAGAGATACAAAAGATCGCAGCCAAATAACATTATTTGTTTCAAATAGTGTTGTGTTCCTGCGATGAGTAAGATTGCCTGAGCTCTTTAGGGGGGGAGGGGGTTCGGGGTCGGCAACGCGTGCGTGATGCCTCTGGTATTGCAAGCGCTCATAGGCTACGGTAACCGCTTACCAACAGGTGGGCCGTATGCTTGTTTGCCACTTCAGTAGTATAAAAAAAAAAAGAGAGATGATAGAGATCGGGCCCGGAGGTGCATCTTGCGAGCCGCCTGCGTCTACAGTTTCTCAATGATAGAATGAAAGTCAGACATTTTTACAATATCATTTATTGAGATCACGTAGCTGTCTTCTTGTTGTGATTTCCTAACTGTTCTGCGTCTTCGATGGTGTCGGGCAACTTGGTGCCGAGAGTTTCCGGAGTGGTGAAGATGAGCAGGCCTGACAGGAGAGCAAAACTGCCGAACAGCACTGATGGGAACGGCTGCCAGACTTCTTGAGCCTAGAAAAAATTAAGGACAAAATATATTTTTTATACTATCTGCTCGTCAATGGCATATTATGTGTCATGCAAACCTTTCCTAAAGTAAGTCATTAGAGCCCTATGGTCTAGCCGGGTCATAATGTTGTACTGAATTTCATTATTTCCCATGGGACATAATGTGATTTGAATTTGGAATGCAACCCATGTAGTCGTGCTTGATCGAGGTTGGTTTCAAAAATGTTTGGTTGCAATGAGATTTTATTCTAATTAGGCTGTATGTTAGCATTTTCATTGCACTGCTTACAAATTAAAAAAAAGAAAAACATGAAAACTTTTTTCGAAATTCATTTTCACCCGCGCACGAAGAAGGATTTATTCGAATGTCGAACTGACCACTACAGAATAGACTACAAAAAAAGAAAAAAAGGCGCCAAGCGCTCAAACTGCTGTGCTGTTATCTACACCGAAATTCAGTTTCGATTCAAATAAACTTCTAAAAAATGTCAAGTGACGACGACAGTGATTTTGATTCGACTCCAGAATGCATACTATCTGAAGCCTCTGGTATAGTTGGAAACTTACTTCCAGAAAAATCATTTCTTTCTACTTAACAGTCATTGTTTTCAATTGCCTCGCAGAAATTATAAAAAGTAGAGTATGCATCGCGGTCTTAAATGTGTATTTGTCTTGGGCGATCTTGAACCCCTCGTACTCAGGATTCTTGCCTTAACACCCTCGCACAGCTCGGGTGTTAACCATAGAATCCCTTGTTCTCGAGGTTCAATAAAGCGCCCTTGACATAATACACCACTTTAAGCCCTTGTTGCATAATCTACTATTATGTTAAACTAAATAAATTAAACATTGTAAACATAAGGGAAATGGAAAAATGGATTTAATTTTGTGAACCGGAACTTCAACTCGTTACAAACTTGTCTTATGACTCTGTAATCAATAACTGACATGGAATTTGCATGCTGTAAAGTAGGAACATGGTTGTACTCTGTAACTCTTGACATCTTTTATACCTGTGTTTCGCAAATAAATGAATTATGAGTTTATATTCTTAGTCATAAATTTTTTACTCCGCTCTGTCTGGCGTTATTTAACAAAATCTTCTGTCAAAATTGGGTCTTTTTAGAACATTTCCTTCGTTATTCCGCTGGTGCATGGTCGGGACCATTAACGATACGAACATTAGGCTAGTATTTTTAGTAGAAATGAGGAGAAATTTTAGGGGAAATTAAAAAAAAAACAATCAAAGACAGCAACCGTAATGAAGGAGAGAGTGAGGACTAAGTAGAATTTATAATGGCAACCTTAGAATCGCAAGCCAAAGTCACTTTCAGTCAATGTGTTGTACACGAAAGGAGCCTCTAAGAGGCGCACTTTAATTTCACTACACTGATTATTTCACAGACAGTCATAGGCCCTTTTCTGGGCCACCATACTTCAACTTGGTAACTGACCTAATACAGGATGATCAAGAAAGACTCAGTGACGTGACAAGCAAGCAAGTCAATCAGTGCTTTTTATTTATAAATAGTTAGCGTACTTACAAGAGCAGGGGTTAGCGGCGCAGTGATGGAGCCCAGGCGTCCTACCATCGACGAGAACGCAAACAGATTGTGTCGGTACTTGGTGGGGTACAGCTCCGCGGTGTACACGTACACTGACGTCATCACGATAGCGATGCAGTACTTGCCAAATAGGTACAGGAACAGGGAGAGACCGGGCATGCCTGAAATATGAACAACACATACCTAGACATTGATAGAAGTTAGTTCATTTTGTTCAAATATGTACTAAAGGGTTATCGTTCAGAAACCAGATGAAACACACTAGACGGAAGCACTCTGGTTTCTAGATTGTAGAATTCGTTATTGTTTTTAATAGTTATGGTACTGAGAGCAATGTGGTGGTAGTGAGTGGCCCCGCCTTTAGATCCACAGGTCGAGGGTTCTAGGACATCCGGTTTCTTCACGATGATTTCCTTCACCGTTTGAGAACACCAATGTATTTTCCACGAAAAATGTATGTGCGCTATACTAGTGCTATAAACGGTGAAAGAAAATATCGATAAAAACAGTCTAAAATCTAAAAATTCGAAGACATATGCGCGTTCACGAAAGGAAGCTCAAAGAGGCGTACTTTAGTCCTTTCACTACACTGATTCTTAAACCGACGGCCATAGGCCCATTTCAGGGTCACCATACCTCAACCTAGTCACTAATCGTATATAGGATGACCAAAAAAGAATCAGTGACACGCCAAGCAAGCATTATGGCTATACAATCTATTATTTCGTAGGTCCAGAAATATAATTACCATCCGGTAGAAACGCAAATGCGAACTGACAAGAGGCACAGAGCCAATACGCGCAAATCAGCACTGGCTTTCTTCCAATCCTGTCCAGGAGAAGAATGGCTGTCCAATACCCAGGGATCTCTATCGCAGCGACCGCCACGTAGTTCAGGTAACCATTGCCGGACATGTTCACGGAATTTATTCCCATGCCGTAGTAGATGAGCGTATTGGTTATCCACCAAATTGGTGACACCAAGCATCGTGATAGCAGAATTTTCGATCTAAACACCAAAACTATCAGCCACGGTTCCTTCGGTTTGATCTTGTTCTTTTCGGCTTCTGCGGTGGCTCGCAACGCTTCCAGTGATTCTTGGGATAGTTCTTTTTTGTTGGTTTTCGCGACCTTTTTGAGGATCCGTTCTGATTCTTCGTAGCGGCCCTTGCTCATGAGCCAGCGCACTGATTCTGAGAGGATCCAGAAGTAGCAGATGACGAGAATCTGTGGCGCGTATAGGACCTGTGTCAGGGATCTCCAGGCAGGCACTCCCCACGCGATGAAGCCGAGAAACACTTGACCGAGGGCGAACAGTGTGGAGATGGTGGCTCCAGCTACCACTCGGTATTTAGGACCTACCAGCTCCGTCACTGAAATGTGAAAAAATACTTAATTTACTTTTCGTGCGTTCGCTTTGGGTTTTCGTGCTATCCTGGATCTCAGAATATTATGAGAATAACTAATGTAAAAATAAACTGAACAAGTGCGTGTCGTACCACGCATAATGAATGCTTCCGAAAACGGTAGTAATAAGTACGGCTAATTTAAGGTTTGACTAAAAAATTACAACAATGAACGACATTCGTACCTAGATTCGAATTTGGGACAGAAGGCACAAATGAATATTCGCTCAGTTATTAATAATTTTACCTAAGATATAACAGGAGGAGTACGCGCCAGCGCCCACTGATGACTCCAACACCTCCAGTGCCAGGAACCACTCGTAGGAGTTGACGAAGGAGCGCACCAGCCCGATCCAGCCCGTGTTGAACGCGTTGATGGTGAGCGCCACGCGCCGGCCCCAGCGGTCCGAGATGTAGCCAGTTATGGGCAGGACGAGAAGAGTACCGATTGTCCTGATAGAACCTATTTGGGAGCGCCTCCATTCGTCGCAGGCCATGCCGAACTGGGAAAAGAGACATTTCATCGATATATGGAGCCTGGGCCTGCACTGTGTACACTACTCTAAAATATGGCTAAGCAATAAAGTAAACGTATTTAATTGATTATTTTATTTAAATTGACTTCGTTCTAAGGTACATTAGAATTTTCTTCGACAAAGAGAGCAACACACAGTGCTACAAAAATATGGCGGCTGGACGTGCGTGAAATGTCATTTTGACAACCTACATTTATCTGACTAAACAAAAACATCAAATCAAACAACATGACATTAAAATCATGTCAATTTCATGTCAAACGCCAATTATAAACCAACATGGCGGCCTTCAAATAGTGTTCACATAGTACAAAACTTACCAGAAGAACTATTCTTGTACCAGCGCATTTGTCTTCAAATTAATTAAATCGTATTTTTCTTGTAATCTCCTATTTTTTCCTAATTTTTCTATGTAGTGTACATGGACCAGGCCCAGAATGAAATGGCTCCTTTATTATCATTTCAAATATAATGGTTTGCAATGGCACAGGCAGTTGCCACTGTAATGATGAATGACAAATTTGAAAGCCCAAATCTTGAATTTCCTTGCTTAAGGTTATCTTCCAGGTGAATCAAGTTCTTTAGTTTTGTTTCCTAACATTACTTATAGTATTCTGTGGTTAAGATACTTAGCCTACTAAGCGCTCTACATTCCTGTCCTAATTACACCCAACAGTCACATAGGTCCGGACCCCACACTAGGAAGTAATGTCAACGTCCAAGATAATTTGGTAATCCAATTTTAAATTAGCTCTATTCAATATAGATAAAATTATCGTTATCGTATTTGTAAGGTACCTACATAAATTCATTAACATAAGTAGATAGGCATGTCCTTGGTAGGACTAAATAAACTACCTACGCTTTCGTAAGCGAATCATCATCATCAAGAACAAAATCAGGCTCAATGTCAGATGGGATAGAGATAATCACATCACGCCGGTGTACCCGCGTATCTTAGTAAAATTTCCTTAAAAATTCGCGATTGGACAGCTGATATAGATCGATAAAGACTCACATCATAGACAACACTGAGGGTATTCTCATAGACATAATCCTCACAGTCCGTGGTGGCGTCTCGGTTGAAGAGTGCGGCGGGACACGTGCCGTTCAGCACGGGCTCCTGCAGCGTGCTGTTAACGAACTGCTCGCAGTTCTCGAAGGAGTCGGCGCCGGCGGCGGGGATGGCGTCCAGCACCCACGGTGGAGCAAACTCAGGGTTCTCGCCGTCACATTGAGAGATCATGCATCTGGAATAAAACACTTACTTTATTAGAAACACGAAGTACCTACCACCGAGACCAGCAGGGCTATTTAAAAACATCGGAAAGATTTCCGACCGGAAATGTCACCGGAAACGTTCAGCGTCTTAACCTACTTCTAAAACAAGATATTATTATCAAAACATCGATTGGAAATCTTTCCGATGTTTTGAAATAGCCCGGCTTGTGTGCCAGAAGGAAACTTATTCGGATACAGATATCAGTGGTGCAATTGCCTAAGCGTAATGGCAATGAAGTTCGTAACTTTGGGGGTAATTTTAACAATCTTAGCAACATCCAAAACGTTCCAAATTTGACAAGGGAAAACTTCAAGACCTTAGCTTCTTCCTTTTTATGTAGGAAAAACTTCAGATGTCGCTATAATTGATAAAATCATACTTAAAATTGCGATCTTCATTACCATTTTGCTTACGCAATAGCCTGGCTGGTCATATAAAGAGGATCCTTTATTTTGCATTGTCTTTTCTCTGACGATTGTATTCAGGTTGATTAAGTCTTACTAATTGTTGGTGTACGCTGGTACAATGTTAGCATGATTTGCAAGTATTTATTTATTCCGGGTCTGGGTGTTGTAGTACCATGGCACTCGTAATTTCTGATACCCACAACACAGGGAATCCTAGTGTAAATTCAGGACTATGTATGAGACTGTTGGATGTTAGGTATATGTATTTCATTTATCTTGGTCTATAAAAGGTTGAATAAAAAACTACAAGTCCATAACATTAGTATTTTTGTATGAGAGTTTACTAATATTATTCGTTAGAGGTTTCTTGGATCTAACATAAATGAAACGATGTCATTAGTAGCCAAGTGTCTGTCTTGCTATAAGATGTTTACCTGGTGGGTATCCTAGCGGTGGTGAAGATGTACTCTCCCGCCGCGAAGGCGGAGAAGATGATGGGCAGTGCTGCCAGCGCTAGCGTCACCAGCTGGTAGCGCCCGAACTGCCCCACTTCATTCTCCAAGATGTAGTCCAGGTCCACCCCCTCCCGCTTCCCCGCTTTCGCCGGATTCGACATTTTGCAGCACTAGTGGTGTGGCCAGCAGACTATTGATTAATACCTATTGAATTTAGCTTGGCTACCTATCTTACCTAAGATAAAGGATTTGTACTTGCTTGGTAGATACCTATTAAGCTGATTAGGGTTGCGAAGTCTGCTATCTAGTGACTGGTATTAGCCCTTAGTATTTGATATTCATTTGAACTTTATAACTACACAAGCACAAAGATCGTTTCTGAGAAAAGAGCCTTGACGCACTAGGACCGACAGACAGACGGATAAATCCTAAAAGGGTTCCGTTTCTATAAGTAATAATTTAATTTTATAAATATAAATTTTTAAAAAACTTAAAATTTTGAACACGAAAATGTCTTGAGGGAACTAAAGACAATTGGCAAACTATCCATCAGAATAAAAGAAATAGTGTAATCCTAACAAAGAGCCAAGGCCAAGTAATATGTTTGTCTCGCTCTTGTCTCCTTGTGCTATGCTAGCTACTCCACAATTAGCTACAAAAGATATTATACATATTCATTTCCTTTATTATTATTATTTTTTTTTTTTTTTTTAATATTTCGGACACATACGGTCAACTGATCCCAAACTAGGCATAACCTGTACTATGGGTACCAGAGACTGATATACATAAAAGATACATATTTAACACCCAGACACAGAACAAACATCTGTGTTAATCACACAAATGTTTGTCCAGTGCGGGAATCGAACCCGCGGCCTCCAGCGCAGAAGGCAGAGTTACTACCAACTGAGCTAATAGGCCATTTTTTATTGTTTCAGTTGTTAAACTTATCACTATTTAAAATTACCTATTTAGTCCGAGCCTTCTTGGAGAACAATACTTAATAGAATACTTTTTATTAAACTACTCAGATAATGTTTAGTCCGTGTCGCTCTCTCCAGAGATCCTTAATGGCTTATCTTTCGCTTGCCTTTTCAGGTGGTTCAGTAGCTTCATGACCCGTATCCTAAAGAGGAACTTCACCTCGTCAGGCAAGGACTTCACCGCTGGAGTAATAGATCTAAAGAACGCTCTGTCTTCGTCTTCTTCCTTCTCTATGAGATTGATGAGGACCGATAGGATGCCGTCATCAGCTTCGGTCATTTCCTTGGGTCGTGGATACTCCGGGTCAGGCTTACTTCGCTTGGGTGGAGTGGCCTCTGGTTGTTCAAGGTCGAAGACGCTCAGCCACTCCTCCCTGTCGTGGTCCTGGTCGTCTTCGTCGATGGGCTCGAACTTAACGGTATCCGGCTTGGGCTTGCCCTCGAATATGGGGATGAGGAAGGTGAGTAGATCTGCGTAGACGTACGGACGCGAGCTGTGGCCCGCGCTCCCCTTCGATGTGTACGACTTCTTGTAGGCGTCGCGGATGTTGTACCATTTGCGCATCGTCACGAGTCCTGGGGTAGATTTAAATTACTTTATTATTTGAAAGTTTTAGACTATTCCGATAAAGTTTAAAAAAAATTGGAGGAGGTAGGGCACAGCGAGATTTTCTCGCTCTTAATTGGAGCAGCCCGCCTGGGGCGGTACCTCCGCCTTACAGAAGATCGCAGCCAAATAACATTATTAGTATCAAATAGTGTTGTGTTCCTGCGGTGACTAAGGTTGCCAGAGCTCTTTAGGGGGGGAGGGATTCGGCAGGCAACGCATTAGCAATGCATCAGGTGTTGCTGATGTCAATAGGCGACGGTAACCACTTAACATCAGGTGGGCCGTAAGCTTGTTTGACTCCGTATAACATAAAAAAAAAAGACTGAAAAAAAATTACTTTAATTAATTAATAAAATTCGCCGCTAATTTGAACGTTTTTTTCTAGTTTTCTTAGTTTCAATTTTATTTATGGCAGTTCATGACACGTGTGGAACATACCTACTTAAATACTAACATAATTAAACTACCTGGATACTAAATACTGAACGGGTAAGCTCTAAACTAAAACTACACATATAACTGACAAATACTGTAAAGAATATTATTTTTTACCGCTCCTAAAGTGAGTATTGCTCTCCGAGTTTGCTCAGGAGCTAGCCGCTACGTGAGGAATCCATTGCACGCGCGCACTGCAGCCGAGCAATCAACCAATGTAATGCAACTGAGAGGCTGGCACTCACAGGGCAGCACCCAGCGACTCGGAGCAGTAGTTCCCGAAGTTGGCGCCAGAGTAAAGAGCACGACGTCCGACTCTTACCCGCACCTCCTATGATGTGTCTTATATCCTCATAGGATGATGGTGAGGGACTTTTTGGCGGGAACTTGAGAAAGTGATGTTGTGCTCTCAATTTATTTTACAAAACTAGTGTTAAATTGAATAATATTATGTGATTGTGGTGGTGTTTTGCGTAATATTGTTTGAGTAAACCGCACAAGTGAAGTGAAATGAAATGATTGCGTGTATCGTCATTTTTCGAGTTGGCGCCAAGAGGTCCTTTGAGGTTTTAGTAAAATAGCCACCATCATATCTTACTAAAACTGAATTTGACTTGACTTGACGGTGACTATACCATGACTAAGAAGTAAAATGAAGAAGAAAGATAAAAATAACTACGAAGAATTATAAACGTAAGACTCGGCGGTATGGCCTAGATGCCATAGCCAGCCCGAAAGGGAAAAACTTCAAAAAAAAAATGATGGTGAGGTGAGTCTCACCGGCCTCGTGCCTCTCGCCGGGCGACATGAGCTCGTAGCGCGGCTGCAGCGCGCGGCAGATGTCCCGCCAGGCGCGCTCCTTGGCGAGCCGGTTGTGGTAGGTGGCGCAGGCGCGGTCCCACAGGCACGCGCGCTGCCGCACCTGCTCGATCAGCTCCACCGCATCGTTGCGCGACCGCTTCACTGGACTGCAACGTTTAAAACATGTTTGCTAACACTATTTCTAGGTAGGCGTCTCACACATTCTGTTGTTGAATTGTGTGTGTGCCAGCCAGGTCCAAAATATTTTAGTTATACAAACACTCTCACATTTCTGGAGGAGGTAGGGCACTGCGAGATTTTCTCATTCTAAATTGGAGCAGCCTGCCTGGGAGGTACCTCTGCCTTACAGAAGATCGCAGCCAAATAACATTATTTGTTTAAAATAGTGGTGTGGTCCTCTTTAGGTGTGGGGGGGTTCGGGGTCGGCAACGCGTGCGTGATGCCTCTGGTATTGCAATCGCTCATAGGCTACGGTAACCGCTTACCAACAGGTGGGCCGTATGCTTGTTTGCCACCTTAGATGTATAAAAAAAATAAAAAACACTAGTGTACTTTTGATTGGTACCTATAATAAAAAATAACACCCAACAGTCACATAGGTACATAGTCCTGGCCCCACACTAGGATTCCGTGTCGTGGGTATCAGAAACTACGAGTAACATAGTACCACACACAACACCCAGACCCGAAACGAATATTTGCATATTATCATACAAACATTTGTCCCGCAGCGGGAATCGAACCCGCACGTATTGCATCTCAGACGGGCACAGACATACTACGCCACCGTCGTTACTAGGTAGGTACTGGTAGTATAACTAGTTCACACTTTACGTACCTACATACAATCAGCGCATTCTGAATACATCTATGTTTTGTACCTACCTTGCGAGAGTGTCCGACATAGGTGGGTTGTATTTGAATCACTTCCAATGTGTTTCCTCAATGGCGAGAACATCGCTTAATGACATCACAATGTCTTTATAATGAACCAATTTGACACAAGAATACTGTTCTCCTTATTTATATGAACAGTTTCCTATAACCGCCGCGCGGTCCTAAAGCCGGTGAGGCGCGCACTGGCCGGAACGGAATCCTCGGCCGGGCGGCGCGGCCGGAGCGCGGCGGGTGAGAGCGGGGGCGTGCGCGGGCCGCGGGGGTGCCGCGGCGTCGCCGGCCGGCCGCCATCCGGCCGGAGCTGCGGAGGAACGGCAACGTCGCACTCTCACATTATTGTTTTCACGAGGTCACTCAACATTATTATCTTTGCTACAACTACACTACGGTATCGGTAGCGACTACTATGTTCTATGAGTAGCATGCGACAGAGAAACGGACGGTGAATGTATGAATTAAATGACTGATAATTTTTGACTCAACTACATTTTTTATGGCTTTATTCATAATATATACTGCACTATTTACCTAGCTACCTACCTACTTCACCTTACTTGCTTACCTGTTTTTCTTAAATTAAACCTGCCTACCTATGTACTACTTAATAATTCGATGTATACCTACTTACCTACCTATATACTTTTACTTCTACTTCTAGTTCTACTTATTCTTATTTTATTTATTTTTGATCTACCATTCCTACCTACCTACCGACATCGACTGAAGAACGCGAGCAATGAAGCACACTGCAATCGTGAGGTCGCCGTAAAGGGTTCCATCTGAAAACCAGCGCCGCTACACTTCGTGTGCGGCATCAATGCTGAGATGGAACCTTTTTTGGCTCACGCATGCATCGGCACGGACTAATGAATACCCTAGTTTTGTTACTTCCTACCTACTTTTGTTTTGTTTCCTCCCTACCTTTAGTATTGTAACCTGTACCTTGTGTCTTTATTTTTTATTTTATTAGTTTGTGCTGTGCTTGTGTGTCCAAAATAAATGTATTTTCTTTCTTTCTTTACTACTCATTTTTGCAAAAAACAAAATAATTTTGATATAATTTCTTTTCCGGTTACGGTTGCTACCGGTAGGCATCTATATCAGTTGGTATGACGATGCGGTACGGCTCGTTGGTAGCTATGTGAAAAATAAAGAGTTGACACGCACTTGACAAGTGCGAGAACTCTCGCCCTGAGGCTTCCGTACCATTGGTCGTGGGTTCGAATCTCGGTCGTGCACCAATGGATTTTCCATTCAGAATTAACATATGCACGGTTTGCACATGTGCCAGACGGGTCAGAAAATCAAACTGGAAGTACCCTAGCGGTTTTAATTTTGCCATTTCCATAAAAAATTTAGACACGGCAGCTATAATGTAAAAATGTATATTATAGCACGATACATCTCATTACATCTTTCCATAGAAACTGTCAGAAGATACGAAGATGTAAAAAGATACATTATAGCTGCCGTGTGTGGTCTCCTGACGGTTTCTATGGAAAGATGTAATGAGATGTATCGTGCTATAATATAAATATTTACATTATAGCTGCCGTGTGTGACGTGCTTTAATTACCATATCTTTTTAATGCATTGAGCTAGTAGCTCGATTTTTATACGGCACCATACCATACCAACTCTAATAGTTGGTATACATTTTAAGTTGATACCTTTAGCCGTTTCTGAGAAAAAGGGTCTTGACAGACAGACAGACGGACAACAAAGTGATCCTATAGGCTTGCGTTTTTTCTAAATGAAGTACGGAACCCTAAAAAAGAAGCTGTTTCAAACGAAAAATTAGTTCACCTTTGCATAATTTATTGACGCCTCCGCTAAAGTCAGCCGTGTACCCTAAATCGCCTACAACGCAGTCGCTGATATTTTATCTACATACAAAAGATTTCAACGCGCGCTTTGGATAAGAGCTTTTGTGATATAAATAAAGGAAAAAGTCTAAAATTGAGGAAATTTCATGTATTTACCCCTAAAATAGGAATATTACGAGACAATATGATATGAATACAAGTTATATTTGCGGTCAATATTCAACTACGTGAACGAACGCAAAATAAAAGTTTGTCAGTTACACTTGGAATTTTGATTTTCTGACATGGTACGGAACTAACAAACATGGTAACATGGTATGCGAGTTCTCGCTCATGACCTTTTTTATTTCTACTAGGTATATTGTCTTTGGTACCGCTCGAGTATCCAACCTTCTAGGGTTCGGTAAATAGTAAATTAAAGCTGTTCTGTTAAAGGCTCATGATAACACAAATCATTTATTTCTCAGTTCAGTTCAGTTCATTTATTGATAACAAAAAAGAGTTACATGTCATTACATAATAATCGATTTATATAAATACTTATTAGCTAACAATTTTTTAGCTTAAGATTGACAATGAAATAAAAATATTGAAAAAAAATTATCTTTATGATAAAGGTCAAAAATAACTAATAATAAAATAATTCCATACATTTAATACAATTACTTATAATTTTATTCTAATCCGAAATGAGGAAATCCGTAGAAGAACTAAGGTCACCGACATAGCTCTCAGAATTAGTAAGTTGAAGTGGCAGTGGGCAGGCCATATAGCTCGCAGAACCGACAACCGTTGGGGAGTAAAGGTTCTCGAATGGCGACCACGAACCGGGCGACGCAGTGTTGGAAGGCCCCCCACCCGATGGACCGACGACATTGTGAAGGTTGCGGGAAGTCGGTGGATGGAGAAGGCTCAAGACCGTTCGTCATGGAACTCTTTGGGGGAGGCCTATGTCCAGCAGTGGACTTCTACAGGCTGATGATGATGATGATGATGATAATTTTATTAGATGTCATGTTGAGTCTAAAAATACGTCGAAGCTATAAAATGTATGCTCGATAAGCCAACATTTTAGGCGGCGCTTAAATATACCGTTATTTGCAGCCGTCTCTAGACAATAGTTAATAAACACATCATTCTTATAAGTCAATAACGTCTTGAACGTAGCTACACACAACAATCGAGCACAGATGTTGTTCATAATAGGATCAGAGGAGTCAGTAAAGAGGTAGGAGGAGGAGGGCACAGCGAGATTTTCTCGTTCTAAATTGGAGCAGCCCGCCTGGTGTGGTACCTCCGCCTTACAGAAGATCGCAGCCATATAACATTATTTGTTTCAAATAGGGTTGTGTTCCTGCGGTGAGTAAGGTTGCCAGAGCTCTTTGCTCTTAGAGCTCGCGTGCGTGATGCCTCTGGTATTGCTATAATGTGAATTTTAATTCCTTTATGGTGAGAGTACCTACTGATCGCTTGTCGATGTTCATGAGTGGGGAGATGTGGCCTAAAGGTGTCAAATTCAGGAGGTTCATTGGACGCCTGCCACGAGACACCGGAGGCGCCGCCACTCAGCAGTTACGTCACACGTCGTTGCCTATACGTGTGCAATAATTAAATAATTAATTAATAGGTTCTTTATATATATATATATAGGTATATATTTCTATGGGTCCTAGAATTTAGTTTTTAACATCTGTACTATTCTTAAGTTTCCTGAAATAAAGTTTATATTATTATTATTATATTGCAATCGCTCATAGGCTACGGTAACCGCTTACCAACAGGTGGGCCGTACGTTTGCCACCTTAGTTGTATAAAAAAAGGAGGAGTAGGCAAAGAGTTTCTGAGTCTTCAGAACTTTAGTAGTCACTCTCGGAGTCCCTCCGCATGCTGTCGCGGGCCTTGATGATGCCGAGCTTGGTGGCGAGGGAGGCGACGTTGGCGCGCACCTCCTCCTGCACCAGGTTGAAGGACATGGCCAGCAGGGCTATCCCGAACAGGAGGTAGAGGGAACACAGCGCTATGGAGTGCACGGCCGCTGCTGCGTCATCCACACGCTGACCCTGGGAAATTGAAGTATTTATATACCTATTGAACTATATCACAAATCAAACAGGTGTTATTTAATGGAATTTATTTACGCCGGGATATTGACAGACTAGCGGAATCGGCACGTGAACTAAGAGCTAGCTCCTCTGAGCAATTAGGACCTAATTGCTCAGCATTGCCATCGAATGTGGCGATGCTTAGAAGATCTAAATTTGTTAGGCTATTTATAGTGTTAATGTTAAATTAACACTATAAATAGCCTAACTAAATATTAAGGCATAACAGATTTTGATTGTTCCCATCTCACTTTTCGTGTATTAAATTGACTAGAAAATTGCTCTAGATATTTATTAAGGCGCTAGTTTTAATAGTTTTTACATAAAATCCGGTATTTAACAATTACAGAGATACATCACACCTCAACTTAACCTCACCACAGAACTCTTATATCGACTCACCTGCGCAGGCACGAAGTCTCCGAACCCGATGGTGGTAAGAGTGATGAAGCAGAAGTAGGCCGCATCCAGGTAGGCCCAGTCCTCCCAGCGCTTGAACAGGAACGTGCCGGCCACGATGTAGGACGCCACCAGGAAAACGCATAGCCAGATCGGAACCGGCTTTATCTACTCAGAAAATAAAAAAGCTGATGCAAAAAGAGTGTTACAAAACCTTTAGTTCTTCTAAGCAGTTTATTGACGTCACAAAAATCTATAAAGTTGCGTGTACTGTACCTAGGCTACCACATTATTTGCTACATTTTAGGTAGGAGGTAGGGCACAGCGAGTTTTTCTCGTTCTGAATTGGAGCAGCCTGCCTGGGGAGGTACCTCTGCCTTACATAAGATCGCAGCCAAATAACATTATTTGCTTCAAATAGTGTTGTGTTCCTGCGGTGAGTAAGGTTGCCAGAGCTCTTTAGGGGGGAAGGGGTTTCGGGGTCGGCAACGCGTGCGTGATGCCTCTGGTATTGCAAGCGCTCATAGGCTACGGTAACCGCTTACCATCAGGTGGGCCGTAAGCTTGTTTGCCACCACTGTTTTGTATTAAAAAAAAAAAAAAATTACCTCGGGTCTCGATGACAATATCACCAATAAATAGTGTCTACTTGACTACATAAATAACTAAATATTTACCTCTTCTTTAGGAGGTTCGGAGGGCACTGGGTACAGTTCCGACTGGCGAGATCCCCAAGCTGAAACAGACAAATAAACTCACTCTTTCTAGAAGCAGAATAAAATCAAGCACTTTATTGTACTTAATCGTACTTAATCGTACCTTGAGCTGGAGGTCTGCTTCTTCGTGGCACTACAACTTCAGCGTCACTCCAGTCTTCTTCTCTTTCCGGTGATGGCGTCTGTAAGTAGGAGAACATAACTGATATTATTTCAGGTTTAGTAGCTGTTTTTGCGGTGGTTTCAGACTTACGTATCTATGAGTAGGTCGGCTATCATCAACGGTGTATAACCTCCGCAGACGGCGGCCCCTCCCCGCTTCCACGTCTCTCTCTGGCCTCATCGTGTCGAGCCTCTCCACCCGCTTTTCCCTGCCGGCCGCGCCCTCCCACTCGTGCTCGTAGTCGTACATGGCGCTCCTGGCCCGGCGCGCTCGCTTCCTCTCGTACCCGAACTCGTCACGGTCTCTTTCGTACAGCTCTGACCGACCTCTATTTGCCCTTTGAAACAGAAAAATCTGTAAAAATTCACTTCCTCAATTTAAAAACTATGACGTTTCGAACAAGGATGATATACTTACCTGTAATCTCTCCGTTGTCTCAAACTCCTCGGAGAGTCGAATTCAAAGTCATCATCTTCAGGATCATACCCTCGGTCTCTGTGCCCATAATCCTCCCTCTCCTTCTCTAAAGCCTGTCTCTCTCTGTAGTTATCAAAGTCGATATCGTGTAAGTCATGCATTTCGTAAAACTCCTTCGGTTCGTCTTCGTAATGCCTCTGATCATTGTAGTCCCGTCGGGCTCCGAATTCAGGTTTAGCTTTTGCTGGACGAGGCAGAGATTTGCTCCGTGGTTCTGATTTAGAGGGTTTTTTCGTGTGATGAGTTTCCAGATCCTTGAGGGCTGCTTCGAGATCTTGCAATGGCAGTGATATCTTGGGGAAGTCCTCTGAGGAATTATGATAACTTTATACACTTGATACGGCAGTTTTGAACTTCAAGTCTTACAAGGTAGCCAAGTACACAGAGGTGCTCCTCGCGCCCGACTTCTGGTCAGCTGGACTGGTCTACCGTCGCTACAGGGAGGCGCACACGATCAAGAAAGTCCCTGACTCTAGATGTGGTGTAGTTGTTTAAATTTAATATTATATGTATGTTAGTCTGTAAGGTATTTATTAATATGGGCCATAGCATATTACACATGTTTGTGTAATATGTCAAGTAGCCTGAAATAAAGATATTATTATTATTTGTTGTTCGGTTATTGCAAGTTTTACCTTCTTCACGTTCATATCGGTCGGGCTCGCGTCTGTTGCTGTACTTGTCGAAGCGGCCGGGAGATTTGTCATCAGGATCAAAGTCTCTAGAACCTGAGGGCAAAAATAATTTAGCTGGATATAGCAAAGATTAATCTTTCTTAAAGAAGCGAAGTGCTATCTCAACTGTGCTTGTGATATAACTCCAAGATGTAGATAAATACTCACTGTGTCCCCTAAGCTGCGGTGGCTGTGACCTCGTCCTTGGCAGAGAAGCCGCATGGCTGGTAGCCGGCGGCTGACGGGACCTTCTCAACCGTCCACTGCTGTACCCGCTGTCTCGGTACCTGGCAATTAAGATAGAGATATTACCCACTGAATTATCTTCTTAAGTTGCCACTAATTACTACCTATCTACGCAGAACGGATTATCTATCAAATCATTTAAATAGAGCAACATTAGGTAGCTTTAGTGAGCAGATGATCTTAAAGCCTCAAGAAGCCGCAGAATGACATCGCTATAGTTGTAGTGTTGTATTTTCAATTTAATTCAATAACTTTATTTCAGGCAAACAATAGAATAACACAACAGATGGAATTTTATTATTCTACGACCCATATACAAAAAAAACGAGATGTTATTTACTGAGTATATCCTACTAATATTATAAATGCGAAAGTTTGTGAGGATGTTTGGATGTTTGTTGTTCAATCACGCCGTAACGGCTCAACCGATTTCGTTGAAACTTGGAATAGATAGGAGTTTTAGGAGGAGGTAGGGCACAGCGAGATTTTCTTGTTCTGAATTGGAGCAGTCCGCCTGGTTAGCTAGTTGGAAGCTAGTTTGGAATATAAACAAGTTTCTAGAAGGTAGTATCACTACCTATAATCTGTATCAGAGTGTGCGCGCTCTACGGGCTTCCTCTTCCGTACTGATCGTGTGCTGACTCCGCGCACGGAACGCCTGCAAAATATATGATGACGATTAGTAAAACAATAGATAGTGAGTAGATGGAGCTGGTGTCGTTAACAGACGTACCTCATAGAGTGGTGGTGATGTCGATGCCTTCGTTTCGGCGGGCGGGTGCACACGTAGCAGCACACGCGCCAGTATAGAAACCTGCAAACGACCCTCATCAGCACAGGTGTCCAGCCAGTATCATCATCAGCCTGTAGAAGTCCACTGCTGGACATAGGCCTCCCCCAAAGAGTTCCATGACGAACGTTCTTGAGCCTTCTCCATCCACCGACTTCCCGCAACCTTCACAATGTCGTCGGTCCATCGGGTGGGGGGCCTTCCAAACTGCAACGTGCGTTCGTGGTCGCCATTCGAGAACCTTTACTCCCCAACGGTTATCGGTTCTGCGAGCTATATGGCCTGCCCACTGCCACTTCAACTTGCTAATTCTGAGAGCTATGTCGGTGACACCTTAGTTCTTCTACGGATTTCCTCATTTCGGATCTTATCACGTAGTGAAACTCCAAGCATAGCTCTCTCCATAGCCCGTTGCGCGACTTTGAGCTTTATTATTATTTATTCATAGTTTATTTGTGATACACAGGTGAAATAAAGATGTCAATATAGAGTAATGTGCACTGTGATCTGCGATAAGGCGTAGGTACAAATTTAACAAATTTAATCATTGTCAATCAATTCATTAATGGCCGTGGTGGCCCCGGCTGAAGAATAGGCCCCTCCATATCTACCTATCCGCGGATGTCGTAAGAGGCGACTAAGGGAAAAAAGCTAGGGGATGGGCAGCAGCGTCCCTCATTTTAACAACGATAGCTCTATCTGCGCTCGCCAACCCGCATGCCCAGCGTGGTGAGTATGGGCAAATCCCCCCACATGATAAGCAGTTTGCTCTGTCTGTGGGGGAGGCCATGTTCAGCAGTGGACGTCCAACGGCTGAAATGATGATGAATCATTAGTCCTTATCGTTACGTAGCGCCTTGTGGAATTAGTTAGCAGCTGGTTATTGGTATACCAGCGCGATTTCGAAGGAGCTAATAGACTTGCAAACAAGAAGCATGTACAAAAGGAAAGAGGAGCGAGAGATATATTAATAGAAAGAGAGAACATAATAGAAGCTGACCTGAAGGAGGAAGCCATGACGTCACCGATGTTTGAGAGGCACAGCAGCATGAGCGGGATGCCGAGGATGGCGTAAAATATGGTCACCACTTTGCCCGTCTGTGTCTTTGGCGCAATGTGCCCATAACCTGAAATCAATATTTTTTTTATATTTTAGGTAATCATTTTGGTAAAGATGTCATACAAGGTTATTCATTAATATGTATGCTATCTTGAAAAGGGCTTATTCGATACCCAATCGGTATTATCTGACTTTTGGAAATTCAACATTTTTTTTTTAAGTAAAGTGTCATTTATTGCTTGAAATACATGAACGTACATATATTTTATATTTATATTTTAATGCTTAATGCTATATTTGCTTGAACATTATAACTGCAAAAACTCTATCTTCATAATAAATTATGAATAAATAAAATAGACCAAAAACAGCTTATTTGAAAAAGTTCAGGAAAACCTGAAATAAAATGTTTATATGTTTTTATTAATATTTCTTTTTGTTGATAAAATAAGCCCGTTTCAGGATGGTATAGACTAACCCAAACATATTATGGATCACCTGGTATTACTGCTGCCTATATACAGTAAACTATGCTATAAAACATCATTTCGCTACGATAACTGCATGCTCCAGAAGTCTAGAGAATGTGAATTATAATATAAATCTTCAGTGTACAATAGCGGATTTATGTTTTCCGCGCATCTGTTACGAGCATCGATGGTTCAGTGGTAGAATGCTCGCCTGCCACGCGGGCGGCCCGGGTTCGATTCCCGGTCGATGCAATAACTTTTTGCAATTTATTAAAATTTCTTATTAATTTTTTTTTTTTTTTTTTACCAAAATGATATTTCTAACGCACGCCCACCCACATCCTGTTTTAAGAAGATTAACATACCTACACCTAAATATTGAAATACTTAGGTAATTAAAACAAATCGAACATCATAAAATAGAGCAGGTATGTTGATACTTAAACTATAGTACATACCGACCGACATAATTACACAAAAAATAGACGATAATGATTGTCCATAATTTGGATGTATTTTTTGTGAAATGGGTTCGATTTCCGTCGTTAGTTGAAACGGATACCACCGAGGCCAGCTCCTTGTGACCTCTTGTCCGAATCGTACCCACTACCCACCTAACCAACCTATCTAACAAAAAACAACCGCCATTACTTTGTTTAAATGATAGGAATCATGCTCAAATAAACATATGATCCAGTGATAAGATAATTATTTAATTTAAAGTAACAGGACAGAGTAATTTTTCATCCTACCGATTTAGATAAGTACCTACTTACAAAATATTTAACAATACTGAGGGGTGTAGGTTCATTTGATATATCAGATTTAGTATAGTCGCCTACACAAACAAGATTTATAAAATTTTAAAAATGATTTCATCAACATCATCATCAGCATGTAGAAGTCCACTGCTGGACATAGGCCTCCCCTAAAGAGTTCCACGACGAACGGTCTTGAGCCTTCTCCATCCACCGACTTCCCGCAACCTTCACAAATGATTTCACAGAACCAAATATAAAGATCTACACAGCAAAACTTAACTTTATATCATCTTGTGCCATAATCAACTTTAAACTGTGCAGGTACCTACCATCACCACCAGTGTCGTGGCATTATTTAAAATTTATGATCAGAACATATGACACAGGGTCAACTGATCCCAAACTAGGCATAGCCTGAACTATGGGTACCAGAGACTGATATACATAATAGATATATATTTAACACCCAGACATAGAACAAACATCTGTGTTAGTCACAAATGTTTGTCCAGTGCGGGAATCGAACCCGCGACCTCTAGCGCAGAAGGCAGAGTTACTACCAACTGAGCTATGAGGCCATATGATACATACATCTCAGTGCAGGCGGCTGTGTAATTTTAGGTATTACCATAATTTGGTCTAAGATAATGGGTATGTGGCGGGACACCTGACTAGACGTGGTGGTGGCCGCCGGAGGCTGCTAGAAAATGAAGGAGGTCCATGCCCAGTAGTGAGTGGCTCCAGGCTGAGTTGATGATTGGTTGTTGATATGAGTAAACTTTTTTTTATGTTATACGGAGGCAAACAGGCTTACGGCCCACCTGATGGTAAGCGGTTACCGTCGCCTATTGACATCTGCAAAACCTGGAGCATTGCTAATGCGTTGCCTGCCCTGGAGAAATGTTTTTATATTTTTCTTAAAATATAATAATCGCATACACTACTTGAAAGTCTACCAAAGAATTGCTAAATATTCAACGGAAAAATTTGCCCACAATACGTCTCAGTCACAATACGTACCTACAACGTACTAGGAATCTTCCTAGACAACGAATAAACGAAGTTCCAGCAACAAAAAGAAGACCAAGGTAGCCTCCAATTTGTTAAAAAATTATGAATGATAACCATTAAGTATGGCCAGCAGGCTGTTTGAGTCAATTATCAAAATTGGCAATAAATGTAAAGGTATCATTCAAGGTCTCTCTTGCATCAGTACAGCAGTGAACGACCTCAGTGTTTTCCCGACACAACCCACCAGCCACGGACCATGATACCACAGATACATTGTAACTATCAAGTTCGGTGATGCACCACATTTTACTGGAACCACGCGACTTTCAGCCTTCATGAATTCCACACGCTAGGTTTACTTTGACTTCAGAAATGTTTTAAGTAAATTATGAAAGACGAACACGACTATAATAAATAGCACCGCTGATCAGATTTGTGTGACGTTACAGAGTTGAGTCAAATGTAATACACACGAAGACAAATTTTACTTACAGGATCTACATACGTAAAAGTGAGGGTGTTCGTATGAGTTAGTGGCCAACTTTTATGACGAAGTAGGCCCCCGTCATGGCTTAGGGAATCTTAGGTATTAGCCAGGATCGAAATTTTAACGCGAAACACAGAATCGCTGAGTTGTTATTGTTAACATGACTTGCGTTGCGGTCACCCATCCACTTAGTAATCGTGCTGACGGTTGTTTAACGTAGGCGAAACGGCAAGCTACGCCACCAAAACTTCATCTTAAAAATGTACCTTGTATCCAATAAAAAGGAAGTAAAAACAAATTTGAAAAATATCTATATAATATAGACTTGATTCAGGTCAAGGTTACGTGATATGGATATGGGGATTATCAGTAATTTCCACTATTCACCTGATTCAATGTTCTGGCAATAAGATAGCAATCTATCTATCAATCAAGTTTGTGTATAAAGCCTTTAGCAATACTAGCTGTAGTACAGAGTGGGCGCGCGCTGAAACCGCTCAGTTACATAGCGGAGGGCGCGCTCGGCACGCGCACATACTCATTTTGATTTGATTGAGTTAATTATTGTAGACATAAGCGTGATGAATTAAAATTGGAAGTGCTTGATATGGATCTCAAAATGAAATTTGGTTTGTAGATTTAGCTGTATTTTTAAACGTTATAATTATTAAAATTAAACATAGTTTTATTATACATACTATAAACTATAAAATCAAATAATTACAAAATAAAATAGGAACTAATTAAACAAATAATTTTGGTCATGCGGCAAGGTGCCAAGAGCACTGGCTGCATTCCCGCGTTGAATTGCCAAAGAAATTCATAAAGTTATTAAAAAAATTATGGCTTCAAATATTACCAACTTTTACAATTGATATTTATTGGTTTTTATAATATCCCGAAAAATCATCCTCGTATCTAGAGGAAGGTTGTGGGTTCAAAGCCCGTGTGGGTTGATTTTTTAGGATATTATTATAATAATAGTATTCCATTAGTGCGGGTTAGCACTATAAAAATAAAATTTTTATTTGGATATTTATTGTTTAAAACTTCACAAAAACACTGACGTCTTAAAACATATTTTATTAGTACAAAAACTTATTTATCTTAACTTATTAATAATTAAACTTCAACGTGAAAATACTAAAGTCGATGTCCCCACAAAAGGTTTCATCGCCTTGACAGAATTTCGCAACCCCATCCGCCCGCCCACCGCATCTGCCTTAACTAGGCGACATAAAAGTAACTGCATAATGATGATATTTCTATAATTGTCGTTCATTGAGGCACGCGTGTATTTGCGTCAAAACAACGTGCGTGTTGATTGCGCAATGTACACTAAACTTGCTAAGGATCAGTACACTCTGTTATTAGTAATAACTTATTACAAAACTCTGTGTTTTCCAAACTAGGGCTCTTGAGGCCCTAGTTTGGAATTTTAGGTTTTTAGCAAATCAATGTAATTGCAGTTTGTTTGGTTAGAGCTTGTACGATACGTGTAATAAGTATTATTTTTTCTGTAGTAGTAGGTAGGAAGTTGACTAAGGAACAAAATTAATTTTGTTAAGTTTTTCAAAAATTATCGAAAGCCAACCCTTCGGTCCCTCATTCTTCTTTGTCTAGTCACTAGACCCTGACAAGACTAGAGACGTAAGAACGTCACTGAAAAAAAAAATTTATGAAAGGGGTCAGCACTCACAGGCTCGTATTCAGAGACACGACTCAAGCATAGATTTAATAACATAGATCAGCTGAACTCTACTTAAGTATTGAATCTCTTCTCAAACATAACTTTTATTCAAGAACGGTACTTAAACTATTCTCAACTGAATCGAGTCTCAAATCTGTACTCAAATGTACATTTTGATTTATTTATAATTTTCGATCCGTTTTAAGCAGAAATTCAAACAGCCAGGGTGGAAATAGAATAGTACAGTAAAGTGAAGTATAAATATGCATCAAAGTACGTGTAACGGAACGAAAATGTCATTTGATTAATGTCAAATCAAATCTAAACTCAAGCACCGATTTCGTCTGATTGACGTTTCAGAATAAGCATTTACTCAGATGAACTGTGATCATTGAATCTATACTTAAATACTTTTCAAGAATTAGAATCTCGCCTCAAATCGAGATTTAAGTACAGATCAATGCTCGAGTCTTGTCTCTGAATACGAGCCACAGAGTCACTATTGACGTCCAAAACGAAATAGCTAGTTCGCCAAATTATATTCGACACGATCACAATGGCACGCCTGACTGCAATTACATAACTCCGCTAGTGGCACAATATTTACTAACTTACCCTTGCTACTTTAAACTAGGCTTATGTTTTGAAACCTTAGTACCTACCGACTGCAACTGCACGCCTTCAGCGTGATTCACAGTGACTCATCTGGCCATGGCTGTCCATCAATGGGACAATGCCTTGATGTCACACTAATTATAGTCTTAAAGATATCGTGTGGTCAATTTGCGTAGATTGACCTCGTGCTACACTCTAGAGTAATAATTTACGCCGTAAGATGGGGGCATGGCGTAGACGACCGTATAATCATTGATGCGAATCTTAGCCCTCCTAACTATTACCGCGGGCGCAAATTAGGTACTTTAGTAGACCAACTGAGTACAAGAAGGTTTATTAAAGAAGAAACGAAGGAAGATTACCCTCCAAAAATAGTAGAACCGTACTCCTAACATTTAAACAGAATCGCAAGAAGGATGAACCCTCAATTTCCAAGCCAACTGCAGGCATTTCCTCGGATTGTTATTGTTTGGGAGTGACCGTGATATTTGAGCAGTAAGTTCATTGTCAAATGTGTAAACTTTTATTGTTTTATCACATTTCGCAAGGATTTTTTTAAGCACAAATCCTTGTGGTTTGCTTGCTTGTCATTTCACTGATTCTGTCTTGGTTCTTTCCTGTTAGGTTAGTGACCAGGTTGAGGTATGGTGGCCCTAAAAATGACTTATGACCGTCGGTGAAAGAATCAGTGAAGTAAAAGGATTAAAGTGCGCCTCTTAGGCACCTTTCGTACACATGTCACATGTCTTCGAATGTTTAGGTTCTGGACACGCTGCTTGGTACAATAATAAGATTATTATCGTTTTTTATTCAAACTGACCAAGACTTCAGTATCAGCACGTGATCGTTTTGCAGTCCCATAGCTAGGAGTATTCATATTCATATTCATTTATTTCACCCTTAGCGTTACATTGCATAACATAGGTATGTCCAATTACAGTTATTTTCATAAATTATCATGCAGATTATTAATTAAGTATTATTATTATTATTACAGATTATTAATGGATTAATAGATAGTGTCCTACATATTACTCGTATGCATATCAGAGAATGAACAATTCATATATTCGGTAATATGGTAGAATGGATGACTCTCAAGAAATTTCCTGACCTGAAATTTAAATTTCAGGTAACTGTGTTACTTCTAATTGCAATTAGTAACATGCTGGAACGCGGGTTCATCGCTCATGTAGATACTGATAAATAACTAGATTGTAATGATGCCTCTTATTAATCTGAAGTATTTAGGTACCTGTCTACACACTCACATTGTGGTAAAGCGTGTGAACTGAATGCTTGCAGGAATCAGTGTCGTGGCGCTGGCAGCGCTGTGCAGCGCGGAGAGGTGGCGGTGGCCGGAGGGAGCCGCCTCCGTGAGGATCGACACCAAAGTCAGGTTCATCGATAACGACAAACAAAAGTAAGATATTGTGAATTGTGCAGTTTGAAAGATCCTTTACAAGAAGATACGATTACCTAGTCTATTCAGAGTATTCAAGAAATTGGTATACAGAGACCATCCATTGGGGACCTCTTTATATTTGTATTTTTCTATTGTGTGAATGGGATCATTGGAAGGGGAAGACATCGGCGTACGGTTAGGGACGTAATCGGTGACGTTTTGGCCAAAGCCAGGTCAAGTGTATCCGAAACTGACGAGCATGCATCAGGAATGCGATGAGAGTGAATGAAGCAAAAGAGGTATGGCAGGATCGCAGCAAGTGGGAAGCTCTGCCTAGCCCTAGAAAAGTGAAAGAGTTATGTATGTACCTATGTATGTTTAATATCAATAAAACTATTCCTTGTCAACGGAGATGAGTTCTAGCCATTCTCACCAAAAGTATCTATAAATCCTTCAAACATAAAACCAGTTTAAACCTGATAGATGTTGCCGAAACACCGGCTCAGAGAGTTACCTTGACTTTGTCCTAGATCTGCGCGAGAGCTTATCTTTATGCGTTGTTGCGCAAAGCTCGCAGCCAGTGACGTCACTACACTGTACCTACCTCACTTTTGTCTTGAGCACAGAATTGGTTTATCAGTTGGTAGGCAAGAATACATACTTCCATAGCATTATGTCTTATGGAATTTTGTTATGGGGGAGTGCTGCAGACCTAAACACCATATTTGTGCTGCAGAAGAGGGCTGTTCGAGCAATTTATAACATGGGCCCCAGAGAAACACTTCGTAATAAGTTCAAGAAAATAAATATAATGACTGTACCTTGCCAGTATATATATGAAAATTTGATGTATGTTCGGTAAAATGTAAATCTATTCAAAAAAAATAGTTATAATCATGGTGTAAATACTAGACACAAAGATAAACTCGCTGTTCCCACGATAAGGCTCGCTAGGGTTAGTAAATCCTTTAAAGGGCAATGTATACGCTTCTATGTGCTAAAGTTATCAATTAGCAAATTTAAAAACTTAATTAAACGAAAACTCTGTAATAAATCTTACTACAAAATATCCGACTATTTAGATGATAAAAAAGCTTGGGATTGAATAAGCTCCAACTCGATTATTACTAAAGATGTAAAACTTACTTAAAATAGATTAACATAAGAATTCAACTAGATGTAGATCTAAAATTGTATAAGCTCTTATTTATTAGGGATCATTATTATTTTTCTTTTGAGCATCACCTAGTTCGATCGGCACCACACTCGCTTTTTCACACCACTAAATGCAATTTTGTACAAAAACAATTTAAAAAAAAATATATGTATTAAAAAAAACAAAAAAAAACAAGGATCATCGAAAAAAATGATAGGCCCCAAGCCGTGTTTGTTGCCTGATTCTTCTAGGCTTGATCGCGAGGAACAGACGTAGTTTCACCTAGTTTCTAAGACGTTTCAAAGTGATCCTAGTGATTTTATTGAAATAAAAACCTTTGACTTTGACTTTTACACTCATATCGAGATTTAGTCGGAATGCGAATCCAGATGTAGCCTTAAAGCTCTAACCCAATAAATCTGTTATTAATAGACTGCAAAAGACAGGGCGCCTCGAAAATAGTTAAAAAAGAATCAATTTAAGTGCGTATCGGGTATTATTTATGGCTCGTTCTAAAGGACATCGTTTCCGAAAGGATTAAGTAATTACCTCCTGCCCATGGCGCAAGTTCCACTCGAGTGGATTTCGGCTCCTTGGCCTCCTTACGTATCACACGCTATTATTGTTCTCATTACAATGCACTTTTATCTCTCTTGTACAATGATGCATGCATCTCTTGACGTTATAATGGGAGCGCCTGCGTCGACCTATTCTCTATACATCTCTGATTTAGCTATTTTGGTTTTATTATTGAATTATTTGCAATAAATAGTTGTTAGTTTGCCAAATGGGAAAAGCTGGATTCGAGTTTATCTGTGTTATCGAATGGAGTGCTAAGCACGGCGCTGTGAAGGGTTTTCGTAAATTAATAATTGGTTGTCTGGTTTGAATAATAATAGAATTGGGCCACAAAAAGAAGGCTGATTATTTTCTTTGTAGCTCTGCCAATGCGTGCTCAGTATAATCGACAAAAAGTAGGTTATCATTTTAATATTCGATCGTGTTAGATCGTTTCCGGCCACAGTTTCTAAATTAATTATGTTGTCTTGTATTCAGTAGTCACTACTTAGGTAATTCTCTGAAGGTTATAAGTTTTTTTAGTGTTTATCTCACACTAGGGGCAATTCTATCCCGAAATTAATATTTCGTCTCGGTAGTCCCGGCTCGATTCCCACTTGACTCGATTTTTCCAGGATATGATAATATCTTTCCTTGGTTTTTAAATAGAATTGAACAGAGACCTACGAAAGGGTGTAAACCTCTTTGTTTGAACTGGGCATGCGGGTTGGCGAGCGCAGATAAAGTTCTGGTCGTTGATAGGGAACGCTGCTGGCCATCCCCTAGCTTTGTTTCCCTGAGTCGCCTCATTCGACATCCACGATTAGAAATGGAGATACTATTCTTCAGCCGGGGCCACCACGGCTTTAATAATTTTAGCTTTAATATATTCCTGAATTCATTCCATTTAGTAATTTTGTGATTATTTTTAACTCTTTCTAATAGTAAATAGACTTGAAAACAGAGATCTACGAAAGAGTGTAAACCTCTTTGTTTGAATCAAAGTAACCAAACCCCCAGACACCCCCAACCCCCACCAGTTGCCTTCGTGAAAAGAACTCTACGCAAGATAGAGCCCAAGAAAGCAAACAAATATAATTGGATGTTGAACTTGTTATGTCTGTAGCATGTCCGCAGCTATCATTCTAATTCATTTTGTAAGCAATCTTTGGTAACCGTAGAGTGTTGTAAAATAGCTGCTACTTTTACTTCTATGCTTACCACACAGACTCTGACATTGATAGATTGACCAACCTCCAACATAACAGCTGATCGCTTCTGTGCGGTGTCGTTCCGGCTATAAAATGTCGCGGAATCCTAAAAACACCGTCACCAGATCTGTCAACTTAGTTCATACGAACTTTACCCTTACGAAGTGTACGAGTAGGTACGCGTTACTTTATTCACCAGATGGTTTTCTCTAGGTGAACTAATAAACTCGGCAGTCTTAGTGAAGTGCAAAATAATTTCACCGATTTTGATAATTCTTTCGCTGGTAAATAGCGAATTTATCTTAAACTAGCGTACGGCTTTGCTCGCGTGGTATCTTCATAAAAAGGGGCAGTTTTGAGAAACTCTAAAGTCCGTATTTCATTATTTGACTTTATTAGTATTTGTACCAAGTTTCAGATAAATCTCTAGATGCGTTAAGATTCTCTCATACAAACTTTGACATCTCATTACACCCTTTTAATGTGTTGTTTTGAAAATCTAAAAATACAGTTTTTCCTTATTTCTATCAAACATTATTTTCAGTTAGTTTCAAATCTGTAGGTTCAAGGAATACGACTTTTCATACAAACTTTTTAACCCCCTTTCACCCACTTAGAGGTTGTTATTTCTTAGTGGATGTGTTTGGCATATAAGGCAGCTACTGTCCAAATTTCAGCTTTATAGCTTCAGCGGTTTCGGCTGTGCGTTGATCGTGGAATCAGGCCTTGTTCTTTTTATATATACAGATGATAATTATTTGGAGATGGTAACATTAAATTTGGTTCCTAAGGGATTGCTAGTTGTCCTGTAAAACTTAAAAAAACTTCGTCTCTTATCTTGACATGCTTTTGTGTTATTTGTTTCAGAAGCCACCGCGACCGCGTGCAAGCCGACGAGGTGCCATTCCAAGAAGCAGTGGAGACCGAGGGCTTCTACAACCGACCCCCCGGCTCCGGCAGGTACCCCGTGCGGGTTGAGAGTGCGCCTTACAGGGTGGACCAGCAGTCCATCTATGCTGTGCAGCAACACCATTCGTAAATAACGCTTTTATAACTCCTTCATCAACCTGGCGCGATACAGTAACACGGTAATAAATACGATCACAGTTTTTTTTCCAATAGCCGTCGCTTTAATCGCGTGCTGTGCCTTAAAACTGTGTGATCTACCTTCTAATAATCTAATAATAATTAATTTCGTAGATTTCATGGATAACACGTCACATTTATTTTTAACTACATAACGCATACTTTCTTATGTACGACGTAGATATTTCAAATTAAATTCAAGTCAAACAAATAATTTTAATTCAAATTATTAAATTGTATAAATGAAACTCAAAATAATATATTACAAAAGAGCTATGAATTAATATTCCTCATAGCTGTAATAGCTGTTGTCCGTGAGCCAGTGCTTCAGTTATGTTAGGCTAGTTGCCTTCGTAACAATTTCAGGAAGGCTCTAAATATTACAGTTCATAATTTGATCATCAGCGCAATTGCTGATTTCGAATACCTACTTTATTTCATCATCCGCATCCGAATCGTAAGTACAAATACTTAGATACTAAGGGCTTCTAACAACTTTATCCTTGTTCCCTTTCTCCTGATTACAGTAACTGAGGTTGCTTTTATTTCCAGTGGTAAGAACTTGAACTATGACGGAACCCTGGATTCCCTGCAGTACTGCAAGTGTGTCTCCACTCCTGACTGCAACCCTCACCAGGATTCCGCCGTATGTTGCGTTTGAATTTATGTCATAATCTGATTGGGAAATATAAAAATAAACTCTTATAAATATGTTATTTTCACGTTTGCAGCGTGCCTGTGGATCTGGCAAGTTCTTGTGCTGCTACAAAAAATCGAATAAGGGAAACCTACAAAACACAGGTAATAAGCGCTGTTTAATCACATTCACTTGAGTAATACGTTTACATTCCTGAAGTTGAATGTAATATTACATAAATGAATGATAAAATTCATCTTTCCAGAGTTCTTCAACGAAATTGACGAAGAGCGTCCAATGCTACTGCCAGGACGGGAAGGCATTGGCAGACCCTTTCCCCCTCCACACAACACTGAGCTGAACGACTTCTTCGGACCAGGACATGGTCATGAGGACGCTCTCGTAGGGGCTGTGGACCGAGGGGTCTTAGTCGGACCTCAAGGTCCCACTGGATACATCGGAAATGCTAATCCTGGCGTACTCGTTGGCCCTGGTGGCCCTACTGGAAACATAGGGCAGGTTAACAATGGTAATCCCGCAGTGCTGGTTGGTCCTAATGGGCCAACTGGAAATATAGGACCAGTGAACCAGAACCCAGGATTATTGGTTGGTCCTGATAGCTCTAGGAAGCACAACAGTGATGTGCTAGTTGGTCCTGGTGGTCCAACAGGCATTATTGGGCCAGGTAACGCCAATAAAGGAGTTTTGGTCGGCCCCGACGGACCCATAGATCCGATACATCCAGATGAGTCAGCGCAAAGGGGAATACTGGTAGGGCCCGGCGGACCCACCGGTTTTATAGGAGTACCAGGTGGGTACGGCAGGCGTCCCGTGCTCGTCGGCCCCGGAGGTCCTACTGGAATTATAGGACCGCGGAGACCTGCATTTGGAGGGTATTTCAATAACGGATTTGGCAGACCGATGGATCGAGGAGTGCTAGTAGGACCCGGTGGACCGACTGGTACGATAGGGCCGGGCAGAGGGCTGCTCGTCGGCCCCGGTGGTCCTACGGGCATGATCGGCCCGCAGGGGTACTTTGGTAAATAGACTAGCGGTTTGGTGTGTGACTAATAAATAACTGTTAGCAGTGAGAACGTTCCCCGCGCTGTGTACGCGCGGCGTGTGGCTAGTGATTGCTAATGTAAATATTATGATGTTCCCTAACGAATGTGCGTGATAGTGCTAACTGCAATTGACCGTAGCTTTGAATATAGCCATTCTGCTAACGTGAGTAGTTTTGTTGAAGTCTTGCTATTCATGACTTTTCGTCATATTTTTTTCACGTTTGACCGATATTTCAGTGTGCCAACGAAAAAGAAAATAAAAAAAGTACACCTTACCATAATCTCGAGTAACATCACCGAATTTTATGTACCTAATAGGCAGCCACTTTATTTTTTAGATGAAAATAAAAAAGTTAATTCTAGAATAAGCATAATGATTTTTGTTTATTATTTTACATTTCCTCAAATAAATGTGCCACTAAATCATAGTAATTAAACGCAAGTCGGTTATTCATTCATCATTTAGAAATGAAAAATGTATATTTTCGTGCAGAGTTTCGCGGCCGACGGGCACGCATCTCTGCTGTCAGGAATCCGAATCATCGTAAAAATAAAAAGACTCGCGGGAATCAAAAATGACGAATGGAGTCTGGCGCGGCTCCAGCGCTGTGGGCGGCGGCGTCTGCGCAATAATGTTTAACTACACGTAATATTAAACAGGTTTATTAACCTTCAATTTAAAAAAAAAATGCTACTATTCCTCCTACATTCGACGAATTCGACATTTTCATTGAAAAAACACTAAGTATGATAAAATCCGCTGTTTTGAAAAAAAAGAAAGAAAGAAAATGTATTTATTTGACCCACAACGCAGTAAGTAGGTAGGTAGGTAGGAAGATACAAAGAAAAAAAATACTTAAACCTAGTAATACAAAAACACAATAAGAAAACAAAAACATGTAGGTAGGTTGAGTAGGTATGCGTTGTGTGGGGCAAATGGGTCCTGTCTCAGCATAAAGCTGCACCAAACATAATATCAAAACAATTTTCGAATCAAATCAATTCAAACTCAATAGGTAATTATTAAAAGGTGAATAATTACTAATTGGATAACCTACAAGTACAGTTACACAATAAGGCCGTAGCATATCCGGATGAAATGAGTTTGGCACTCACCGATGGTGGTGATGACGATGATGGAGTAGAAGAGCGCGCCGGTGAAGGTCCACTGGATGTGGTCGGTGCTCTCGCTGCCGTCCCAGCCGCGCACCTTCATCTCCAGCAAGATGGCGTTCTCGAAGTCCTCATACATAAAGTAATTATACTTACAAATAAATCCAACAGTCACAGACCCCACACTAGAATCGCTTCGAGCAAGCTCAAACGATTGGCCTCATAGCTAAGTTGGTAGTAACTCTGCCTTCTGCGCTAGAGGTCGCGGGTTCGATTCCCGCACTGGACAAACATTTGTGTGATTAACAGATGTTTATTCTGTGTCTGGGTGTTAAATACTTATCTATTATGCCCAAACTTTTTTTTAATTACAGAAGGAAACTTAAAACTAATACAAGTTAATATTTACAAAATACACAAGAAACAGTTGAGCCATCTAAAGACCATTACAAACGATCTATAGATAGCTCAACTGATCCAGATCACTACCAGTAGGAAGCGTCCTCAAGACGCTGGCGGAATTGCCACGCTGGATGGCAATGCTAATATATCAGTCTCTGGTACCCATAGTACAGGCTATGCCTAGTTTGGGATCAGTTGACCGTATGAATATGTCCGGAATATTTATTTATTTATTTAAACACTCAAGATCGCTTCGAGCCAAAGAACATCTCAGAGATTTTCATTAGGTTAGGTGTCAACTCTGTGGCTCTGTTTTTTGTCGGAAATTTGTGGTATACAAAATCTTAATCTACAAGAATGTATAAATAACTTTTGTATATTTTCTGGGATAACTATATTCTCTTCTTTGTGTAATAATGGGATGAAATGGGAATGAAATTCGCAATTTTGAGGATGATTTTAGCAATCGCAACGACATAACATACGACATTTTTTAAACCTGAAAAGTAAGAAGCTAAAGTCATGAAGTTTTCGCTTGTCATGTTTGATACGATTAGATATTGGAAAGATTTTTAAAATGTCCGTTAGTTACGAACTCCATTTGCATTCCGCTTACACAATAGCACCGCCGTTCCTAAAAGGATATCCGAGAATAATAATAATAATAAATAAATAAATATTCCGGACATATCAAACACGGTCAACTGATCCCAAACTAGGCATAGCCTGTACTATGGGTACCAGAGACTGATATACATAATAGATATATATTTAACACCCAGACACAGAACAAACATGTGTGTTAGTCACAAATGTTTGTCCAGTGCGGGAATCGAACCCGCGACCTCTAGCGCAGAAGGCAGAGTTACTACCACTGAGCTATGAGGCCAGTCGAGCAGAATATCCAATGCTAAGATTTTCGTGTCATAAGATCCACTCAGATGTCACGTGTTTCTAACTATTATCTAGACCACTCTTAGACCATTATCTAAATCTAGCTTTTTTATGACTCTGTTGCTCTTGACAATGCATTTGCATCACAAATATGATAATAATGCGATACTTGCGGAAGATCTCAATTTGCTGAGCTACTGAATAAATAATAATAATAAATATTCCGGACATATTCACACGGTCAACTGATCCCAAACTAGGCATAGCCTGTACTATGGGTACCAGTGACTGATATACATAATAGATATATATTTAACACCCAGACACAGAACAAACATCTGTGTTAGTCACAAATGTTTGTCCAGTGCGGGAATCGAACCCGCGACCTCTAGCTATGAGGTGAAGAATATTATAATGAAACTGCGAGTTCCTACAGATAAGTAGGTATATATATTATTGTCTGCCAGCTAGCAAAATTATTTATACAAACATCGATAAAGTCACGCCTATTTCCCGAAAGGGTAGGCAGAGACCAAGGCTTACTTAAATAAACGTAAATAAAACTCAGGTATATACTCGTTCTGTTAAATGAAGTTGTAAAACAATGCAATCAACAAGCCGTGCTCAAACGGTATGCTATGTCCTTGATATGTCATATTAAATTCGTTTCAAAAAAAGCCTCTTCTGAATAAAGTCAATTCGAGTTTAATATTTGAGGGTGTGCTAAGCTCAACTATTTAAACTCAAAATTAACTTTATTTAGAAGATCATTTTTAAATACATTTTAGATGACGTATCGCAAGTCGTTTGAGCATGGCTTTATAGCGTGAAACCTTCCGTTGGGTTTGGGTTGCATTTAATTGGTCGTACGGTTTATATAATATTCACACAATATTCACACACTGAAGATTTAAATTCCATTTTGTGAAAAAGGATCATCGAAAAAAATGATAGGCACCAAGCCGTGTTTGTTGCCTGATTCTTCTAGGCTTGGTCGCGAGGAACAGGCATAGCTTCACCTAGTTTCTAAGACGTTTCAAAGTGATCCTAGTGATTTTATTGAAATAAATGCCTTTTGACTTTGACTTTGTTTGATTCTGAGCAAGAAACTATAAGATGTGGGTTCTATAATTGCGTAAGCGAAATAGTAATGAAGTTCGCAATTATGGATTATTAATTAGAGGATTATTTTATCAGATTTTATTCCGTGTTTGTGCATAAATAGAATGATAAGAGGGATGAAGGTAGGTACCTTAAGCATGTCCACGACCTCCAGGGTCCAGTTTGTTTGGTTGAGCAGCAGCGCGTCGTGCGTCATGCTCCAGATGCTGTGCGATGTGTTGCTGCGTATCTGCGATATGTTCATCTTCACCTGTTCCAACGAGCTCTATTTAGCATCATCTAAAGGCGATGTTGAAATCATGTTGACGCCTGTTCCTTACGAAAGGTTTATCGTTGCGGAAACACAGCATACTATTTAACTTTATTAACTAGACGTTTAGTTACAAGCCGGAATCTATTACGGCCGTAACGGCTAGGTACAAAATTATTAGTTTTATTTTACTGGGCTCATAGCTCAGTTGGTAGTAACTCTGCCTTCTGCGCTAGAGGTCGCGGGTTCGATTCCCGCACTGGACAAACATTTGTGACTAACACAAATGTTTGTTCTGTGTCTGGGTGTTAAATATATATCTATTATGTATATCAGTCTCTGGTACCCATAGTACAGGCTATGCCTAGTTTGGGATCAGTTGACCGTGTGAATATGTCCGGAATATTTATTTATTTTTATTTTATTTATTCGTTGTTACAGTAAAAGTACAGTTTTCATTTCGATAGATCAATAGACATAGATATAGACATTTATTAAATTGCCACCAAAACACAGACATTTGCACAACATTTTACAATAAACATTAGGTACTTATAATAAAAGAAACACGAGAAAAATAATGAAAGTAAAAATGGTGTGATGTGTGCTGCAGCAGCAAAATGGCTTCGGCTCAGCATTATGCTTACTGTTTTGCAGCAGACGCTGGTATTCTGCCGAAACCATTACCTACACATTACCTATCAATATAAATGCCACATATTTTAGTGTCAATCATGTGTGAAAGACGACATGAGTAAGAAAGGAGTGAATACTGATTTGACGGCTGATAGAGGGGAGTGGAAGAGAAAATCATGTTGTGCCCCACATGAAGTGGGATAAGGGCAGGGAGATGATGATGATGATGATGATGATTTTAGTGTCAATCATAAGTGTCTAATAATAAATAAGTAACAGCCAACTGACAACAGCTGTAGGGTAGGTGTAGGTGTAGGTACCTCTCGCTCATGCTGCGCCTCCAGCTTCTCGAAGGTGACGGCGCCGAGGATGCAGTACGCCACCACCAGGCTGATCATCACGAAGTGGGAGAACACCACCGAGCACAGCTTCCACGTGTAGTACAGGAACTGACCAACCACCAATACCGCCTTGTTAATACATTAACATACAGACATTTGGAGGAGGTAGGGCATAGCGAGATTTTCTCGTTCTAAATTGGAGCAGCCCGCCTGGGGAGGTACCTCCGCCTTACAGAAGATCGCAGCCAAATAACATTATTTGTTTCAAATAATGTCATCTGCGGTGAGTAAGGTTGCCAGAGCTCTTTAGGGGGAAGGGGGTTCGGGGTTGGCAACGCGTGCATGATGCCTCTGGTATTGATATTTAAGTTTAATATTATATGTATGTTAGTCTGTAAGGTATTTATTAATATGGGCCATGGCATATTACACATGTTTGTGTAATATGTCAAGTAGCCTGAAATAAAGATATTATATTATTATATTATTGCAAGCGCTCATAGGCTACGGTAACCGCTTACCAACAGGTGGGCCGTATGCTTGTTTGCCACCTCAGTTGTATAAAAAAAAAACATACTTAAAAGTATTAATTCTCTATCAGCGTGAGAGGAATTTAAAAGTAAAATTGTATTTAATAAAATTTCATAGTAATTGCGGTAAAAATAACGTCAGTCTCAAGTCAGTGTGAGGTGAGTGAAAAAAAGATATCCACTCATTGTTATTCGGAGGCAGTGGATAACACAATACCTATAAAACCATATTTTATTCTAAATACTATGATTAAACAATTTAAAGGACCTATTTCATGCGAGATAGATACAACTACCAGCAACTTAGTTTATAAGAACCAACGAAGCCACTGTAGAACCACTTTAAAAATGTGGCCTAGTTTAGATTTTAGAACTCGGATCCTAAGCAAACTAGTTCCTAGGTACTTACTTTAGCACATTTGCTTGGGGGTGGCAGAGGGTAGTCCACCCTCTCACTACGAACCTCCCTTCTTGACATGACGCTAACGTTTTAGCTCTTGAAGTTTCGTAAACGCTCATATCCAAACCACTTCCACATTTTCACCTCACTCACTTTATCTATCCAATATTTTACCATTATCCATCATAAATTTCACTATAAATATTTATAAAACAGTTCTAAATATTTATCCATAAACCCATACATCAAATCATTGAACCACTTAATATTAGATATTTATTTTGTAATCCAATATGGAGCGTGTTATGATGTTTAGTGCAAATATTTACGGTGCGCGCGCGCAGCCGGCCGGCGGGCGTCGCCGTCACACTATGCCGGGATCAGCCAGACCCACAGGGAACGTATGGGAGATGTGGATAGGGCTGCCTTACACCCTGTGTGCTTACAAAACAGGACATGTCCTGGACTTTCTTCCTTGCTTCGTATTCTATCACCAATATCGTAGTTCCTGCTTCGAAAAAGTAAAACTTTCAAATTAATAAACTGAATTTCGTTGCCTGCAAGGCCTTAGTAGCATACCACACGGCATCAAAATGTTATTGAGCATAAAATGCGAGCTATGTTATCTTTGCTATGACCGCTGTAAAGGCTCAATTTGTGTGATATCCCGGTTAATGCTTTATCAGTCATGGCAACCCTGGATGAACGTATGCTCTAGCCGAGATTATATCGGGAGAACGATTCCGCCACCGTTCCGTTTTACGATCAAAACTACGGTTATTTAGGTCAGTTACTTATGTTGTTACACACAATCCGATTATAGCTGTACTGTACGTATAGGAAATGGTAATAATTACGCTAATTAGGCAATCTGGGCCAAATTATTTATATCTACTTTTAGCCATTATATTTTTAGCCATTACTGGTGTCCCACTGCTGAGGAAAGCCTCCTCTTTACAGACATTGCGATCCTGTGCTACCCATGTCAATCCAGTCCGCCAGAAATGTGTGGTCCCGCCATCTCCGTCCCGCGGCGTTTTCATCAGGTCCGGACAATACTCGTCGTCGGCTGCCTTTGAGCACAGCTCACGTGGCATACGGCAGACGTGTTCAACTCAATCCCACTGTCCTTATCCTATGTCCTAGAGCGCAGTTTGCTGTTAAAGATTCTCTAGTATCTGCGAACTTGATTAGATACCCGGGCCGGGATGCTGCGCTCCGTCCCATTTCGCAAAATATTAATTTGTTTAAAAAATTGTGCCAGTCGTGATGTAAATACTTTTTCCGCGATTAGCCTCTCTCATCAGCGTCGTTATTTCAGCCGTAATAAATAATTCCACTACTAAACGTAAGCCTCCCTGTGCTAATGTCTTAAATACACGAAAACATTTATTCATTTTTTTAAGTTTATTTTATTCATTCTTTTATTTTATTTTTATAGTCATTTGTTTACTACACTATCGTCATTTATTTATTTTATAATTTTTGTAATCATTTCTTTGCTACACAAACATTTATTAATGCTACACAACTACAATAATTCACAGCTAGGTACCTACAGATTGTTTGTTTGTACTCGTTCTGCTCGCTCTCGATCAGGTTTTGGCTGAAAATCAGTGTTTTTGCTTTTATGCAAAAAAACACTGAGCCATAGCCTATTTGTCGTGCTCAGTGTTATTATGTTAATTGTGTGTGTCTGTGGTGCCAAATTTTTTTTTTATCTATATATAACAAAATATTCCATTATTTACATGACATAAAAGCTTGGGGCTGTATTCAGCAAAATTATACGATAATTATAAATAATTTAAACATTTTAGTTTTATATTTGCCAACACTTGTTCACTGAAATCAAACGTATTACGTATTTTAAGTAACTTAAAAGATACAGATAAGAAGCCATGGATTCGGTAATTTTTATTTTATTTATAATTATAAAAATAAGTAGTATAAATAATTAGCATTTATTTATAGGAAAATCACAACATTCACATGGAAGACTTATTACATAACTTAAAAAGATTAATTAATATACCTGCATACATCCTTACTGAAATTAGAAAGTTTCCTAACCAACGTAGTAAGTTTCCGGGAAAACTCGCGCCCTGAGTGTTCCGTACCATATACGGGGTCGGAAAATCAAAATTCAAAATGTAGGAAGTGACAAACTTATATTTTGCGGTCGGTCATATAGTTCATTCTATGATATTGACCTCAAATATTACTTTGTATCGTAATATTCGAATTTTACGAAAACATAAAAATTCCTCAATTTTAGACTTATTCCTTTATTTATGTCACAAAAACTCTCGGCATCCCAAATTTCAAAAGTATGAGGTAGATGGAAGTACCTTAGAAGAGGTTTTTGTTATTTGCCATTTCCATAAAAAATTAGATATTCATTGCCATATTTTTTAATGAATAAAGCTAGAAATTTGATTTTTATACGGCACTATAAGTTCACGGACCCTAATAGTTGCTATAAATTTCAAGTTGATACCTTAAGCCGTTTAGGAGAAAAAAGGTCTTGACAGGCAGACAGACCCCATAGATTGTTTATCCTTGTAGGATCTGTCAAACTTTTTCTATGAAAAAACGCTTTGAAGGGCTACGTTACACTTTTATTGCGTTATGCTCAAGACTTGAATTTTTACAGCTCACATGATACTTGAGTGTTTGATATTAATTTCAGTTTGATACCTAAAACCGTTTATGAGAAAAGTGGTCTTAAACACGGACAAACCGACCGAAAACAATGTATCGTAAAAGGGTTCCTTTTGTCTTAATGAGGTACGGAACCCTAAAAACTACTCCATCATCATAGCATTATTAAAATAAATAATTAACATGAGGATGATTCGGCGCTACATTATCAAAATCTAGAGTCGTGCATTTGTATGTCGTCCTTGTCGGGCTCGTGGCGGCTGATGTTCTCCGCCTCGGCGATGGTGTCGGGCAGCCGCGCGTGCAGCGTCTCCGGCGTGCTCAGCATCAGCGCGCCCGCCGCCAGCGCCGTGCCGCCGAACAGAACCGACGGCAGCCACTCGATATAGATAGCCTTAAACGTAAAAACAAATTCAACACCATAAAGAACATTTTGAAGACCGATTATTGTTTCAAAAGCAATAAGAGTTTTTAAGTGGTTTGGTAACTGACGCCCCTGACCCGAAGAGAGCTTCGAAGTATACATAATAATGAGGCGCTGAGCCACGATTCCAGCAGTTGCAGGAACTAGCCTTGGCAGGTCCTGTGCGGTACATACCAGTAGCGGCATCTGCGGCGCGATGATGGAGCCGAGGCGGCCCACCATGGAGCACGCGCCCAGCAGCGAATGCCGCGCGTGCGTCGGGAACAGCTCCGACGTATACATATAAATGCCGCTGAACGCCTGCGTTATAGAAATTTTACCGACTAGGTAGAGGAGCGTTGCTAACCAGGGCAAATCTGGAATACAGACAAATGTTCTATATAAATATTCACCCAAGCAAAATACGCTTGCGACTTTATGCAGATATTTAAATCTCCCTCGTAGACATCTTGGTTTCCTGGTTGAGAATACCACAAAAAAGCTGATTTTTGTATAGTGTTTTCTAATGAAAAATGTCTAATATGTTTGCCAATTGGTTGTAAAATAAGGTAGGACAGTATCTATTAATCCATTAATAATCTTTAACAATAATAATAAATAATAATACTTAATTCATAATCTGCATGATAATTTATGAAATAATTGTAATTTGACATACCTATGTTATGCAATATAACGCTAAGGGTGAAATAAATGAATATGAATAAGCCTTTTCATAATATTAAAAAAATACTAAGTGTTTCGTAAAGATAGCAATTTCGGAACGCAACTTTTGTCTCTAGCACTATCTATTTTTACGTTACCCTCAACATCCCATCATCTCCTTGTCACCTACCTGAGAACCTGTGGGTAGGAAGAAGAAACGCCCTCTTGACGTTTCGCCACCGGTCGCAGGAGTCGAGCTCGAATACGCTCCTCCCGAATAATTACGGAAAATCGCAACAATCACCCTTTATCACGCGTAAAGCCGACCGCGAACGTTACGGTGCATCATCTTAAGGAAATCAGCGCCCTCCGCCAAAATCAGCGAAAGGATCGCAGAAGGAAAGGAAGCTTCCAACCGCCGTGCATACCACCTAGCACGAGAGTATCGAGCTGAACCACAGGTACTCCCCTCACTCCTTTCTCTCTTTCCATTCCATTATTTGGTCCTTCCAGCCTAATTTAACCCTAAATCACCTTATTTCCAATTTTTCAAAATCATCTCATTTTCGCATCATCATACTTCCTTTGTTTCTATTCGTTTCATTTTTCATCCGCCATTTTGCTATCTTTACTGTGTCAACTTTCTTATTTTGTCTGTGGTTCCGTAAAGGTCAATCCACACTTTACTAGTAGTTTGCCGGTAATCGACTTCAAGCAAGCACTAGTCGGTTATCGTTGGCAACTCTAGAAATCGGTCATTACGTTCAATTCATAATCTGTACATTCACTCATCTGTCATCTGCAGTGTCAACTGTCAGTCGTTCAATCAATCAGTCAAAGTTGTTTACGTACTTTCAACGAAGATTTTCCAAGTTTCTTTCTTTAGAAAATACATAACAAAAGATGTCGAACGTAAAGATTTTAACGATAAAACACGATATGTATGCTAAACACATAAAAACCACGTATGATTTAAGTCAAGAGTTAAGCCATATGAAGGAGGTAAGCCAAAACGATAGGTTACGTTTCTTAGCGCGTTATCGTGATTTAGAGCGACACAGGATGCAGCTGGACGAGGTCTACGCCACTATCCTTGGCAGCAAACAAGCAGTAGAAAACCGTGATGAAATAGAGAAAACTTACGATACTTGTACGGATATGTTTTATAGTATACACGTTGTTTATGAATGTTTGTTTGCTCCCAAACCGACCGAGAACCTCCCGTCCACATCACAATTATCAACCGCTCCTAGATCTGGTGACGTAGAGTTTCACTTACCTAAAATAAATCTAACACGCTTCTCAGGCTCTCACATTGAGTGGCCAAACTTCATCTCAATTTTCAATAGTGTTATTCATGAAAATTCGCGACTATCTAATGTCCAGAAGATGCACTATTTGCTAGGCGTGCTAGATAAGGAGCCACTTGCTATGGTGAAACATCTTATCATCTCCAGTGCTAACTACAGTGTGGCCTATGATTTACTGATCGAGCGCTATGAAAACAAAAGGTTAATTGCTGACAAATATGTTGAGGCTATTCTGAGCCTACCTAATCTTACGCAGGTCAACTTTAAAACTTTAAATAAGTTCATTGGCACAATCAAAGAGAACATTCAGGCACTCATGGCATTACAATTTGACATCAACTCATGGAGTTTTTTATTGCTTCACATATTTCTCAGAAAACTTAGTATTGACCTTCGCACCATGTTTGAGGCCACCATTGACCCTCATGGAATACCAACCTTCAAACAATTAACCATGTTTCTAGAAAACCGCCTTCGCATTTTAGAAAATGTTGCCGGTTCAACATTACATGTTGCACCTAAATCTGTTAATGTTGTCAACTCGGATACAAAGTCAAATTCACATTCTTGCATTTGCTGCGGTGAAGGTCACTTGATTTACTACTGTTCTGAATTTGAAGCGATGACTCCGGAACAAAGGAAAGATTTTGCAATTCAACATAAATTATGTTTCAACTGCCTACGTACACATCACGTTTCAAGATGTACTTCACGGAGTGTATGCCAAGTATGTCGTGGGCGACACCATACAAAGCTGCACCTACCTAACCCCCCAAGCAAATCAGCAACCAACGACAAGCCAAGTGAAGTTGCTGTGACGAACTCCGGTTCCACGGTCCAGCTTCCATCCTCACAAAGTGAAGTTGCTGTGGCCAACTTAAGTTCCACAGTCCAACCTCTCTCCGTACATGGTGTCGAACTTGAGTCCACCATGATTCTGGGAACGGCATTGGTCAGGGTTCAAGATGTAAGCGGGCACTATCAAGTAGCTCGGGCATTAATTGATAGTGGCTCCCAAGTTTCAATTATTACTGAAAATCTAGCTCAAAAACTTAAACTTCCTCGGGCCATGTCTGGCACTATCATAGGTATAGGTGACTCAGCTGCGCAGCAAACCCGAGGAATTTCAACCTGCACTATCTCACCAATTAGGAATTCCCCTCATAGTATGTCCACAGATTGTGTCATAATGAAGCAGATAACGGGAAAACTACCATCGGTGCCAGTAAGTCAGTCAGTCATTGAACTTTGTCAACATTTGGTCCTGGCTGACAAACATTTCACAGCTCCAGGACAAATTGACATCCTCTTAGGTGTTGACCTTTATGACCGGATCCTGGATGGTAGGAAGTTCAGTCTAGGTGACAACATGCCTTCTGCCTACTCCTCCATCTTTGGCTGGATCATTATGGGAAAGGCACCTACCTTTTCTCATCTTGTGACCAGTGTTTCTTCAATGGCTTGCACTGTTGGCCTGACCCGTGATCTCACTCTGTTCAGGGTGACTGAAGAGCCTCCTAGGCAATTCATCCCAGACCCTGAGGACGTCAGTGTTGAATGTGCTACTGAGTGTGGTTGGGATGAAGCTCTACCGTCCGACATTCAAAACATGTGGGCTAATTCCATTTCAATATTTAATCAGTTAGAAAAAGTTTCTACTCCCCGATGGTTGCTTGCTGATAAACCAGTGGACTGCCAATTCCATGGTATCAGTGACGCATCGGAGCGTGGGTACGCCTCAAGCGTCTACCTGCGCGATGAAGGGTCCCACGGTAGCACTTCGGTTCGACTTATGTCGGCCAAGTCACGTGTGCCCCCTCCCAAGCAAAATTCAATTATTCCCAAGCTGGAACTGAGTGGCGCACATTTGCTTGCTCGCTTGCTCGAGCATGTATTTGGGACGCTTCAAGGCACAATGAAAATCAGCAGTACAACGGCCTGGTCTGACTCCAGCGTTGTGCTCTCTTGTCTCAAGACTTTTCCTCATAAGCTGCAGACTTATGAGGGAAGTCGTGGGTCCCAAGTACAGGCCTTAGTCCCAGATGCAAGGTGGAAGCATGTGCAGTCCGCGCTCAACCCTGTCGATTCAGCAAGTCGATGTCTTATACCTTCTGAATTGGCGGACAATTCGTTGTGGTGGTCCCCGCCCTGGCTTGAGGCTGATCCGTCAACATGGCCCAGGGAAATCTCCCTTGTTAGTGAAAACGATTCGCCGGAAATCAAACCTTCATCAACATTTCCCCACGTTGCTGAGCTTGACAAGGAGTTGCTGATCCTTACAAGATTTAGCTCTTTGTCAAAATTGCAATCCGTGATGTCCTGGTGCAAACGAATTTCTCACAATCTTGTCAGGATCCTATCGGCGCGAAGCGTCATACGGCATCAAATCTCTCTTCGTAAGCGGTGCTATCGATTGCAGGCAAAATCTATCGAGCCCTTCATGGGGAACCGTCCGTCTCATCGCGTCACTAATGATCCCAACGACCTTGAAGTCTTAACGCCCGGTCACTTCCTCATAGGTCAGCCTCTTCAAGCGCTTCCAGAGCACGATCTGGGTGAACTTATAGGAAACCCTTTGAAACGGTGGCAATTAGTTCGTCAAATCAACCAACACTTTTGGAAGCGTTGGCAATCCGAGTATTTGCACACGCTTCAGCAGAGGCCTAAATGGCTCAACAAGATTGCCAATCTCCAAGTGGGTGATTTGGTGCTCATTAAAGACTCAAACTTGCCACCGCTTCAATGGAAAATAGGTAGAGTCGCGAAGGTGTGTCCTGGCACTGACGGAGCCGTTAGAGTCGTAGAGCTGATGACTTCTAACGGTCCGTTGCTAAGACCTGTAGTAAAGCTCAGCCCTTTATTACCTTACTCATCTGAAAATTAACTTTTAATTTAACATTAACTTCATCATTTAACTTTGAAACACTATTTTTATTCTTTTCATCTTCATCGTATGGCTTATCATCTTGTAAATCAACATCAGGCATCACACACCTTAACGGAAAATCATCTTAAACTTGGAAAATCAGCTGTGATGCTCGATTAATTCTAAAAGGTAACTCATCTCAAAATTCATCTCACCTAATCAACTCTAATTTTATCGTTGAATCTCAACTAAAATTTAAACTCAGCTTTAGGTTTAACAACTCTGTTTTATATATTCATCATTTTTAGCGCTTCTAAAGAGCCTAGCAACTCTTTCGGGGCCTGTATGTTTCGTAAAGATAGCAATTTCGGAACGCAACTTTTGTCTCTAGCACTATCTATTTTTACGTTACCCTCAACATCCCATCATCTCCTTGTCACCTACCTGAGAACCTGTGGGTAGGAAGAAGAAACGCCCTCTTGACGTTTCGCCACCGGTCGCAGGAGTCGAGCTCGAATACGCTCCTCCCGAATAATTACGGAAAATCGCAACAATCACCCTTTATCACGCGTAAAGCCGACCGCGAACGTTACGGTGCATCATCTTAAGGAAATCAGCGCCCTCCGCCAAAATCAGCAAAATCAGCGAAAGGATCGCAGAAGGAAAGGAAGCTTCCAACCGCCGTGCATACCACCTAGCACGAGAGTATCGAGCTGAACCACAGGTACTCCCCTCACTCCTTTCTCTCTTTCCATTCCACTAAGTATACCGAAACCGACTGTACCTACTATACTTACTTAGAGGAATGAATGGTATGACTATACAGGAGAGTCCACACACAGTGAACGCGAACAGTAACGTCTTCTTCCTCCCGATCCGGTCCAGCACCAGCGCATTGGCCACCACGGCGATCACCTCCACGCTCACCACCAGCATGTAATTGGTGTATTTATCGCCAGCCAGGGAGACGGAATTAATGGCAAGACCGTAGAACACGAAAGTACAAATGATCCACCACCACGAGCAGATTGCTAATCTCTTCATGATTATGGGGGACTTGAAGACCTGCATCCATAGCCCTTGCTCAACTGCTTCCTTTTGACCGACTATTTTTGGTTTCTCTTCGGTCAGCTGTCTCATGGTTTCATCTGATAGCGTGACTCTGTTCAGCGCGGCCGCTTTCATTATAATCTCCACAGCTTCGTCTTTCCTCCCTTTTGAGAGCAGCCATCGGATACTTTCGGGCAACAGGTAAATGTATACAAGGAAGAGTACCGAGGGAGGGTACACGACTAAGATGAAGGTCCGCCAGTACTGGAAGGTCTTGGCGAGGAGAGCGAAACTGATGCCTCCTATCACCAGCATGATACCGAGGAAGGCTGTTGTCAGCACTCGTTTGTCTTGGCCTAGCAACTCGATTGCTGCAAATCAAAAGAAGATCTTCGAATTTACAATTTCAAGGTAGTAACAGATAAACTGCGCAACTAAAGTTTTCAGAGGGTGTAAAGTATTTGTGGCATGGCATGGAGGTGACTTACTCAGGATGTAAGCTGCAGGGAAGGCGCTGGCCCCGGCGATCGTCTCCAGGAACTCCACGATGACGTACATCTCGTACGAGATGGAAAAAGCTTTCAAGGAACCGATGACTCCAACCAACGTGCAACTCAGGATGAGTGCCCGTTTTCGTCCCCAGCTGGAAACATAAATTATTTTCTTAATTTCCGCCAATACTTGACTTTGTTTAAAGATAAAGATAAAGATATTTATTGTTTTTGGCATCTAGGTACAGAGTAGTTCATAAATATTCAAAAGTTTCACTAGTCCTGCCTAAAAGGCATACAAACATTTTACACATTATATTATGATTAAGATTATGCAACTAAATAATGAAAAATGTCGAAATAAAATATTGGAAATAATGATATAAAATTGTCACACTTTAAATTTGTTATTCAGAAATTCGTCGACAGTATAGTAAGCCTTATCCGCTAACAATCTGGCTAGGGAGTTCTTAAATATATTTAGATTATTTAGGGTTCGAATAGACAGAGGAATATGGTTATAGACAATTGGTGCCATACTCATTAGTTTGTCAACAAGGTATAAAAATTTGACTTAAACTTAAACAAGGGAAAATTAGCACCGATTTTTCAATCAAAATTTTCCATCGTAACCGACGATTGGCCGTTGTGGCCCCGGCTGAAGAATAGGCCACTCCATATCTCCTATCCGTGTATGTACTAAGAGGTGATTAAGGGAATAAAGCTAGAGGATGGGCAGCAGCGTCACCTATTTTATCGACGATAGCTCTAACTATAAGCTCGCGAACCCGCGTGCAGAGTAGTGAGTGGGCAAATTCTCCCACATGATGGGAAGTCGCTCAGGAAATCTGTGGGGGTGGTCAATGAACAACAATGGACTTACAACGTCTGGAATGATGATGATAACCTCCCTGGTACTTGTAGGTAATCTTAGTTAAGAGTAGCCTTCACTTACCGGTCAGAAATGTATCCCATGATGGGCAGCGACACCAGCATGCCGATGTTATGGATGGTTCCCACCAGGGTGCGCTTCCACTCCTGACACGCCAGGTTGAACTGAATATATGAATAAAAATAAGCACTTTGCAAAATAGGAGATAATTGTGCATAATTGTACTAAGATAAGACAATAGAAGACAATATATAATAGGCAATAGACTCTTGATCCTGTCCACAAAGAATAATAAATCAAGAAGGTTTGACTTCAACTGATTTGATCAAACAACATAACCAAGTATCTAACACACCAAGAATGTAAATGAATGTCCTGAAAATAAGACATGTCATTTACTACTTTAATACATTGAGGTTGCGGATCGTATCGCTCTGACTTGCTCTCTGTATTATTTGCAGCCCCAAATTATCCTCAGCCATTTGTGCCATCACAAACCAATTATTCAGAAAAGCAGAGTTCATGAGTGGGCACAGCCAAGGGCGCCACTGATGCGGCAAATAATGAATTGGCGCGTGTCGGTACAGTGAGGACGACACTTTTTACTAATAAGTAACCACTTATTTTTACCCTCATTTTATCGCTTGAGTTCATTTGTAAGATTTATGAACGATGGAGATCGCCTCCTCATAAGAAATACCATTTGTGTTGTTTGCATTTAGTATTTATGATGATAGGTAACTTATTTAAAACATGTAAAGGTGTAACTTGTTGCTAAATAAAATAATTTTCATTTTTCATTTTTTTTTTCATTTAAACAGATTTATGTATCGTCGCCATTCTCCACAGTATCTCAGGTCAGTGCCTTGCCTTTAATTACTTATGTCATTTAGTGCGCCTGATTGTTGGTTCGCTTTAAGATGTAAACATTGTCCTTTTATGACCAATGTCTTATACTGAGGTACCAATGCTTCGAACACCAGGCCCATTGAAAATCCAGAAATTGAAAATTAATTTCCAGATTATTTGATTATTTGACTAATAAATTGATTATTCTAATTATTCAAAAAAAAAACAGTTTTTTTTTTAATGTTATACGGAGGCAAACAGGCTTACGGCCCTCCTGATGGTAAGTGGTTACCGTCGCCTATTGACATTAGCAACACTTGGAGCATTGCTAATGCGTTGCCTGCCGAGGCACTCCCCCCCACCCCTAAAGAGCTCTGGCAACCTCACCGCAGGAACACAACACTATTTGAAACAAATAATGTTATTTGGCTGCGATATTCTGTAAGGCGGAGATACCTCCCCAGGCGGGCTGCTCCAATTTAGAGCGAGAAAATGTATGGTCGAAATGTACCAATGAGACTGCAAGCACGCAAGATGAAAGAAAACTTCACGTCAATGCTAGGTTCCTAAGGCACCTACGATTAGTAACAACTAGGAAGTGGCTGCTATCATGCAGTGGTAGCACGTGGACTGACGCTATTGTCATCGGCTTAGCTCATAAATCTACACACATAACTACGGAGCTGTGTAATCTATTGTTTCCTGCCATTCATTTCAGATGAGTTGGTATGTACTCTTACATAATCGCCAATTTCATAGGAACAAAAATTTTTTAAGTATTTTTTTGTCTTTTTATGGCACTTAATGCGTCGTTTGATTTCTTTGTTTCAATGCAAATGAATGTCACAACTCTGTTTACTCATTGTTAAATAAATAATAAATAAATATTCCGGACATATTCACACGGTCAACTGATCCCAAACTAGGCATAGCCTGTACTATGGGTACCAGAGACTGATATACATAATAGATACATATTTAACACCCAGACACAGAACAAACACCTGTGTTTATCACACAAATGTTTGTCCAGTGCGGGGATCGAACCCGCGACCTCTAGCGCAGAAGGCAGAGTTACTACTAACTGAGCTATGAGGCCAGTCAAAGTTAAGGGAGCCGAGCTTAAACAATTTTGCAATTTTTTTTTATACAACTAAGGTTACAAACAAGCTTACCACCCGTTGGCAAGCGGTTACCGTAGCCTATAAACGCTTGCAATACCAAGTACTATAAACAGGGTGACAATAACAATTTTGTAGGGAGGTATGGCTTCTTATTGTTTGTTTTTATTTTAATTTGATGTGTCCGCCGACCAAACACAAAGATAAATAATATACCAAATCGACATTTACAATTTGTTCGAAAACTAAGTCCGAGCTGAGCTGTGATTGTTTTCAAAGGAATTTAACATGTTTCTGATTATTCGGACCACAACTACGATTACTGATAAACTGTGGTTGGTGCAATGGAAAAATAACAGATTTTAATAGTAACCACAACGAAAATTATGCACTTTCAAACATGACTCAGCACTGACAAGTTTTCAAAAAATCTATTACATTTTGAGCCTCTAATCACCTAGGTTTGATCATTGGCTACTTGAAACAACCAGAGACGTCAGTTTTCCGAACCTCATAACTTGGTCGTAGAATAAAGATTAGTACTGTCCTTAGTCTAGACTTTAACACAGAAAGTCCCGCGAGTGGATAACATCGCACCTACATATTGCCTACATATCGCGGGAAGGGAAAATCTAAAGTACACAAGCTTGACAGTATTTTTTGGTGACTACATTGACATTTACGAGCTATTTGAGTACTTAGTTCGCAAACAGTGCGCTCATGATGTTTGGCCAGCCGCCGCGGTTGTGGTCCGCGAACAAACACTCACCACTCAAATACTGAGAATAACCTGTCGATAATATTTTGAACCAAGTTCATAATATGCATATTATTAAAACTTTTGGTAAAACCAATAAAAAAGTTATAAGCCCTGAACCCTGAATTAGTATGGACAGGATCCATCGGCATCTTGACCCCCTTACCTAAACGAACCGATGCGATGAGCCAAAGAATTTGAATGTATGCTTCTTCTCGTCATGTCACTGATTTTTTCTTGGTCGTCCTGCATTAGGTCTGTGACTAGGTTGAGGTAAGGTGGCCCTGAAAAGGGCCTATGACCGTCGGTGAAAGAATTAGTGAAGCAAAAGCTCCTTACGTGTACAAAAGGTGAGCTGGTGTATTACCTCAGTGACAATGGTGTAGTTGGAAGCATAAAGCCACTGGTCACACGGCTGCCAGTCCTCGCTGAAAGCAGTGCAGTGGTCGTCGAGCGGCGCGCGCCGGCCGCAGCGCGCGGCGCGCCCGTCGCCCGCCGCCGGCAGCGCGTCCGCCAGCCAGGGCGGGCTGTACTCCGAGCTGTTCGCACTCTCGCATTCCGGGACCACACACCTGGAAACATATTCAAAGCCCGATATTATGACTATGAGCTAAAAAAAACATAGAATATATTATAAAAATTTCTACGAATATAATACGACTTAAAAGTTTTCATTCTCTATTAAATTATATTGTACACAATAAACACAGTAACAGATCTTAGGAAGAAAGTTCACAAAGGAGAGCTACCCTAAAAAGAGGTTATTACAATAAATTGCCATTAGAAGTTACACAGTTACCCATCAACAAATTTAAATTTCAGGTCAGGAGATTTCTTGAGAGTCATCCATTTTACCATATTACCGAATATATGAATTGTTCATTCTCTGATATGCATACGAGTAATATGTAGGACACTATCTATTAATCCATTAATAATCTGTAATAATAATAATAATACTTAATTAATAATCTGCATGATAATTTATGAAAATAACTGTAATTGGACATACCTATTTTATGCAATGTAACGCTAAGGGTGAAATATATGAATATGAATATTTAGAATGGAAGTTATTTTAAAGTTAAGGTACCTACTTATACATGCTTTTGTTGTTTCGTTAAATAACAGCAGTTGGTAATAAATACTCGCAGCAAAATTAACAACGTGAACTAATTAAAGTAGCATCATCATCATCGGCAGCCACCGCCGCACAACAAATTGAGCAACTCATTTGACTGGCCTCATAGCTCAGTTGGTAGTAACTCTGCCTTCTGCGCTAGAGGTCGCGGGTTCGATCGCCGCACTGGACAAACATCTGTGTGTGGGACATGTGTTAAAATATTATCTTTTATGTATATCAGTCTCTGGTACCCATAGTACAGGCTATGCCTAGGGATGCCTTTGGGATCAGTTGACCGAGTGTGATATGTCCGGAATATTTATTTATATCCCACGGCTGGGTGCAGGTATGCAAGCAATTCACTGTTTTTATAATTATTAAAAAAAAAGAAAAATATAAAGGATTTGCAATAATGCAGTACCTACTCGTACCTATGTATTGCCAGATCCTATGTATTCATAATGGTGGTATAGTTTTGTGTGTCTAATAATATAGTTAAACTAAGAACAAACATTACTTGTACAAACGAGTGGACATAATGAGGAATGTTTTTGCGGCAGTTAGCGGTCACCAGTGAATTCTTTAACAATGGTGCTCGAGGATACATTGCCTATTTAAAACTCATTACTATTTGCCCGTCATTAGGGAAATAAGCATTTATCACACACTTAATATTACCAAGATATTATATTATTATTTCAGTCAAACACGCTTATTAACATTCTTTTCAATTATATTTAATTTTCATACCTACCTCTTCCAAGTATGTGTAGTAGCATGACTTGCTAGTTACGTCAGGGATTCAGTACTACCTACCTGTAGTACCTACCTATTATTAAGTACCATGGATAAGTAGGTAGGTATATAAGTTCTATTATCCTACTTATATTAAAGTTCTAAGTTTGCACTGAGAGTTACTAATACCACATAAATTTGATATAAAAGTTTATTCTATTTTTAGGATACGTACACACTCGTTCGAGATCGCTTAGAAACTAACGTTCATACTTCTCGCTTCCAAACAAAACTGATGGCTCAAGTATCATTCACACTTACAGGGTCACATATACATTTTGGTGCTCGGTCGGATTAACAAACCCTTGTTTCAGGCTCAATGTTCACTACACTTCGAAGTCTTTCACTTGTTGATTAAAAACAATATGCAGGTGGGGCTACATTTCATCTACCCAAGATTTTCGGTGCCAGCGTCATTCGTGCCTTGGCGTAATTGGCATCGCATTGCCGATTCGAAAATTATGGGCAGATATAATTCTTTAGCTAGAGCTATAAAATCTGCCATTTGCCCGTGGGAGTGTGGATCCCATTGTTTACATAAACAGACAGCGCCGCAGTTTTTTCTCATAACAACTTTATTTTAAATCTGCAGCAAAATATTGCATCTCCTCAGTTTGTTGATTAATTGTTTGTTTAATTATTATTATTCATTTATTTCAGAAAAAAACCATGAATAATATGTGTATAATATTGTGAGCGGGATCGCTACTAACAGGTAAATTAGCACAAACGGCAAATACATTACTTTCTACGCTACATGTTTCACCTTGCACACGATGCACGTTAATCGTTCAATCCTTTCCAAATGATGATATTAAAAAACAAATCATTTAGACAATCCTACTAATCATATCCTCCTTATCCTACTAATATTATAAATGCGTAAGTTTAAGGATGTTTGTTGTTCAATGAAGCCGTAACGGCTCAACCGATTTCGATAAAACTTGAAATAGAGTTATTTCCCTAGAATAGCATAAAGGCTTCTTTTTATTAAGAAAACAGACGAGCGAAGCCGCGTGTACAAGCTATAAAGATGATAAAAAAAACAATTATTTGAGAGAGTATGAAAATATCTATATAAATATCAGTCTCTGGTACCCATAGTACAGGCTATGCCTAGTTTGGGATCAGTTGACCGTGTGCGATATGTCCGGAATATTTATTTATTTATCTGAAAAAAAATATTAGAAAATACTGATGTTATTTTTCGCAAATATTCTTTATTTTTGTTGACAGAATAGTCCCCTTGCGGTATTTATACATGCTAATCATCTTGTATGTCGCGTCGCGTGGTAAGTGAAAGTCTGCTACTAGCCGGCCGCAAGCCGACCGCGCGTGTTAGTTTACATAGAGCGCAGCGCGTCAGCCGGCTGCTGACGAACTCAATATCCTCAACACATACAGCACATACGAGGAGGTAGGGGTTGGAGCAGCCCGGCTGGGGTGATACCTCCGCCTTACAGAAGATCGCAGCCAAATAACATTATTTGTTTCAAATAGTGTTGTGTTCCTGCGGTGAGGAAGGTTGCCAGAGCTCTTTAGGGGGGAAGGGGGCTCGGGGTCGGCAACGCGTGCGTGATGCCTCTGGTATTGCAAGCGCTCATAGGCTACGGTAACCGGTTACTAACAGGTGGGGCGTATGCTTGTTTGCCACCTCAATGAATAAAAAAAAATACAGTTTGTTTGTCAGTTGTTTTATGGTTCTATAAAGACACTATTTAAAATCGGGATCATTGTCTCAAGGTGAGATTTACATGATAAAATAATTTGCCAAGTGTAACTTAAACTATAAAGTGGATGTGGTTTAAGAATGGAGTGAGTGCTGAGATGTCGACTGATAGAGGGAAATGGAAGAAGAACACATGTTGTGCCGAAGTGCCATACGGGCAGGAAGATGATGATGATGAAGTGTTAGTTAAACTAATTCACTGAGGGTTCCGTAGTTTTCAATTAATTACCGAATTTGACATAAACATTAACCCTGATGCAAGATGATAGGTATGAGTAACAGTTAGATACTTGAGGGAAAACCAAACATAGAGACAAGATTGTGACGTCACCCAAAGTGTAGAGTAGATAAAGGAATAACGTTTCCTTGAGTTTTACCTTCTAGGAAACCTTCTAGGAATTTTTTTTGTTAAAAGTTATCAGAGTATGTACAAACCGGGTAGGTAATTTAAAAATATATGTTTTTTGAACCGATGTTTTTTATTAGTTTTATATACATATATTTGCCCCCGTACCATCAACTTCGCGATTTTGTTTAGGCTGTGACGTAAGTTGACAGTCTCAAAGATTAAGGTTTAATTCGTGGAAAAATAATGCTGTCACGCTCGCATTTGGAGTGGTGGTACCTAGTGGCCCTACCTTCCAATCCACAAGTCGTAGGTTCGAATCCCGGTCGTGCACCAATGGATTTTCCATTCGGAAAATGTATGTGCGCTATACTAGTGCTCTCAAACGGTGAAGGAAAACTTCGTGAGGAAATCGGCATGTCCTAGAACCTAAAAATTCGAAGACATGTGCACGAAGGCCTAGTCCGAGGATGCTGATCAATACAGATCATCGGACTACTGAGCTTTTTAGTCCGATATTTACACATTTTGACTTTCCCAAAAAAATAAATTCAGTTTATTTTTTTTCAACAAAAAAATGGGGAGGGATAAGATGAATATTCCTGTTTTTCTTTTTCCACCGGTCATGTAGAGTCTCCCAAGAGACCAGAGTTCCAAGAGGCGTACTCTTATCCTTTCACTACTCTAATTCTTTTATCGACTTGCATAGGCCATTTTCAGGGCCACTATACCTCAACCGGGTCACTTACCTAATACAGTATAACCCACTTGACCCAGAATGAATCAGTGACACTTCAAGCAAGTAAGCAGGACCACATTATTGTGGTTCTTTTGTATTGTATGTCCTATCTGTTAGGTCTAATATTGACCATCTATAAACATTTCACTTAATTGGCTACAGGCTGTCGTCCCTTATCACATGTGTCAATATAATAATTGACTAGGTTGTCTACTCTTCCGTAGTAAAGTTCATTCACTTCATTGTCCATTGTGAATTAAAATTATATAGAGACTTAGAGAGTTCAATGGATTCTGCGATTAGAATTTTTTTAAAGGTCCAGGTGTATTTAATGGTCATGTACCCCTTGCCTCTTAAATATTTTTTGCCGAATTCGAAGTCGGTTAGGAATGCAAAACAATTCTCTTCGGGAACAGAACCTGCTATCCTTGTTGTTTGGCCATCATCTTAAGATAGTTGGTTCACCTTGTGCATTTGTGCCACGTGAGTATAAACTACTCGTTTCGCCACTTTAATTAAAAACTGGCTTATTACTTTTGATGAGGTAATGTATTAAAAAATAATAGCTACTTTAGGAATTGACCAGTGAAATTTTTGATTCATAATTACAGATTTTTGGCAAAATTTATATCCCTAAGTCGCTATACGTGAGTATCTTTGGTTGATAATGGGTAGAGTGTATTTTTTGCTCCCCTCACACTTACATGAGGCTGTCATTATTTTCATAGAAATTGCTTTTCAACTTCATTATTTTTGGCGTCAATATAATGTCTCAAAACTCTACTCAATGATTAAATATACGAGCCTATGTTATCGTAGTCATTGATCTGTGTTTGATATTAAAGAACCGGCAGGCGATTCAAAAGCGTTCTAACTGACGCGAAAGTCTTGTCAAACGGTATTATTTCAAATAATATCCTTTCGTATACGTTTAGTAAAGTCTATATGAGTTTGAGTGTTAGGCGATATCTTTGAGCTATTTATTTATTTATTAAAAAGGATCGTCAACAGCACATGTGTCACTGGTAAGGACAACTTGACATGCCAATATAACCTATTATAAAATAAGTTTATGCAAATCGCAGCTATATGGCACGCCCTCAAAATAAACGAAGGATCTAATAACAATTTCAGGTGACATATCGCACCCCGTTTGAACACGGCTTAACCCCTTGTTGTTATTTTCCTTGTCTAGCTCGCGTGCCGTCTCAGCGTGCCGCCATGCGCCAGTGTGCAACCGCAAGATGATCTGTGTGTTGAGGAACAAACGGAACTCACTAAAACAGGATACAGAACTAGGTCGCTCGCTAGGAACCGCCAACTCTCGTCAGACATACTCTACCTTAGCTAGCTCAATGAGTAACACGGCCGATTTTTAGATTTCTATTTTTAGTTTGTGGGTATCAATAACTACGAGTACCTACCATGGTACCGCAACACCTAAACCCGGAACAAATATTTGCAGATCATGCTAACATTTCTCTCGAAGCGGGAATCGAAACCGCACCCCCAGCATCTAAGACGAGCACCGGGCTGCTGCGCCACCGAGTCCACCCGAAGTCTGGCTAGGAATTCTTAAAGTTTCGCCATGTCCATCTGTCTGTCTGTCTGACCTTGTCAGCAGTTATACTTATTTTGCACGGTAATACATAATAGTGACGCCTATTCAGTTTTGAAATAAAAACTTGGAGAAAAATGATTTTCATTTACCTCTCGTTTATGTGTTGCTCTGTTCCTATTTGCCTCGTTGCGTTGGGTAGATCTTAGGTAAAAATATTAGGTGATTATAAACACTTTTCGATACAGAGTATGAAGTATTTAAATTATGAAAATTTTGGTAGTCAAGGGTCCCACCCCATTCTGATTAAACAGCTAGTTCATCAAAAGGTGAAGGTTGGATGAAATTACAGTGAAAAGAATCAAAACGAAGTAGGATTTATTAGTTTACAAGTAGTAGTCGGTTCTGTAATAAACCCCATTACTAAATTCTTTACTTTAAAAAATTGTTTCATGCAATCTAAACATCTTAAATTCGTGTCGTATAATATGCTTAGCTTACTAAGCTAAGTTCGTCTTAACGAACTGACTTCGAAAGCCTTCACTGTACGTGCCCCAACGCGCTTGGCCAATTTATGTAATGAGACATTTATGTCCTTAAACTGTGGTACCAATGCTTTAGAAGTTCCGTAACAATAGCTCACCTGTAGGGCACGTCCGCGGCTAGGAACACGTAGTTAGTCCCGTAGACGGCGGCGGAGAACACCGCGATGGCGAGCAGGCAGTAGCTCCTCAGGTGGAACGGCTTGAACTGACCCAGCTCCTGCATTAGCCGGTCCGTGTCCACCTCGCCGCAACGCAGCTTCGGCTTCGACGACATACCTGATTACTTTTGAGTTTACAGGTGGAGACTAAGCCAGGCGCATTCTTTATTAGAGTTTCGAAGTCACTGCAATTTTTAATGTCTAACAATTGTAACGTGCGCGTGCGCGTTTGCAGATAAGGCACGCGACGGTCAACCGCAACTCGCTCTCCGCAACTGGCTGTATGAAGGCCGATATATGCGTAGACATCAGCGCCACCGAGGGGACACTGTGCTGGTGGACGTTTGTAGACTTTCCGTATGGAAAATGGTGCGATCGGGATTCGCGCCTATGGCTTTTGGGTCGGAAGGCTGGGTCACTACCACCACCCCACCAGTGCTCTCACGACATTTCCCAAGATAATAAAGCAAATAATTTTAATTATTTATTATTTATCCATGTTTATACTTATGCCGAAAGAAAAATTTGTTGAATATGCTCGAAGTTTCTCACAACAGAACAGCATCTCAAAATAATCTGTGTCTTAAACATTTAGTTATATAGGTGGCATTCGTTCCCAAGAGATGTAGGAACAATGGAGGGACAGCGGTGTTTTACTAGAAACGAATGAAGTATGAACAAAAGGATTAGACTCATGGTATTCAGTGTCAACGATTTATAGGAAGAGTCAGTGTCGCGGCTAATACACTACATGATTTATGTATAGTTGTAATATTGGCCGTGGTGGGTGGCCCCACCAGTGGCTGAAGAATAGGCCCCTCCATATATTCTACCCATGTCGTAAGAATCGCCTCTTAAGGGAATACATCTAGGGCAGCAGCGTTCCCTATTTTTAAAACTATAGCTCTAACTGGGCTCAGCAACCGTATGCCCAGCGTGGTGAGTACCTAGGTATGGGCAAACTCCTCCCACATGATAAGAAGCCGCTCTGGAAATCTGTGGGGGAGCCCGATGTTCTGCAGTGGACATCCGAAGGCTGAAGATGAATTTTGAAGGTTGTGAGCTAATACTGGCCTCATAGCTCAGTTGGTAGTAACTCTGCCTTCTGCGCTAGAGATCGCGGGTTCGATTCCCGCACTGGACAAACATTTGTGACTAACACAGATGTTTGTTCTTTGTTCTGGGTGTTAAATATATATCTATTATGTATATCAGTCTCTGGTACCCATAGTACAGGCTATGCCTAGTTTGGGATCAGTTGACAATGTGTGATATGTCAGGAATATTTTTAAAAAAAATAAAAAAATAACCTATTGTACCATTATTGTAGCACCTAAATAAGTCCGGCAAACGATAATATTGCTTGCGAGCGACATACCTAAACAGAATGCTGCTTATGCGTAAAACTTTCGCTTGCAATGGTAGTCGCATTCGCTCACAAGCGGCGGAGTTTCGTATAAAAAAAAAAAAAAAAAAAAAAAAGGAGTGCACCCGCGCCGACGACATTGCGAACTTGCGACACCATGGAGGCCACTTCGTCGGTTATCACATTCCGTCTACATGCAGCTTTTAGATATTGCTGCAAAAATCCTGTACAATCCTTATTGGCATTGTAGCGAGTACTATATTCAAACCTAAGTGACGGTCTGAGATGCAAAGGGTGCGGGTTCGATTCCCGCTGCGGGACAAGTAAATATTAGTTCAGAGTTTGTATTGTACAAATTAATTAGTTCCGGGTCTGGCTGTTGTGGTACTATGGTACTCGTAGTTTCTGATACCCACGATACAGGGATTCGTAGTGTGGGTCAGGGTCAATACAAGGTGTTTTTTTTTTTTTTAGGGCTTATAGACGAAATCGGAAATCGTGAGAGTAATCGAAAAGTGATGTTAGAAGTCACGAGCTTGATTTTGAAAAATATAAGATCAGCGTTATAAAAAGTTAATTTTATTTACAGTTTTACAGATAATGTAGATTTTTGGAAGAAAAAAAACTCACCCTGTATAAAATATGATTGTGACTGTTGGGTGTTTTTAATTTTCGATATTTTATGTATTTTCTTGATAAGATTACAGGCTTGGTGGACTCACATCCTTCCTGTCATTTCTTCTGTTTCCTGCTAATATTATAAATGTGAAGGTTTGTGTTGTTGGCCTGGCCTCATAGCTCAGTTGATAGTAATAATAATAATAATAAATAAATAATAAATATTTATTCATTACCTAAGTGCTAAGATTTACATTGCGGTAGTATATAGTACATAGTAACTCTGCCTTCTGCGCTAGAGGTAGCGGGTTCGATTCCCGCACTGGACAAACATTTGTGATTAACACAGATGTTTGTTCTGTGTCTGGGTGTTAAATATATATCTATTATGTATATCAGTCTCTAGTACCCATAGTACAGGCTATGCCTAGTTTGGGATCAGTTGAACGCGTGAATATGTCAGGAATATTAAAAAAAAAATGCGAAGGTTAGTAGAGATGTTTGCGAAGATATTTTTTAGTCGTGTCACGGATTCCTTCTTGGTCACCTTTATTAGGTCAATGACCAGGTTGATGTATGGTGGCGATAAAATGGGTCTATGACCTTCGGTGAAAGAATAATAAGAATAAGTTTATTAACAGACAGAAAACTTCCTATAAATAACCTAGCGTTTGGTCCTCGTAGTTTGTTGACTCATCAATTTCAGGGAATCTCTTGTCAAATAATTAATTATCCTATACTTGTTTACTTATTAAGGACGTCCTTGCTTTGAATTAGTTTATCTCTTTGTGTGTTATCTGCGTGCAAGCCTTTGACCTAGGCCGAGTCGTGAGGAAGACGCACCTTTTTGTCTACAAGACTTCCTCGCTTACTTTTATCATTTACCAATGTACACAAAGTAGTGGTTGCCTTGTTTTGTGAAGAATCTAATGTCATTTTTTACCATAATTATTTTGGCCAGTTAGTATTTATTACCAGAAAGTGACCGTGGGAGGCCTTTGCCCGGCAGTGGGACTGTAGGTACAGGCAAAGATAATGTTTTTAATAATCTTTGACTGGCCTCAGTTAGTTGTAACTCTGCCTTCTGCGCTAGAGGTCACGGGTTCGATCCCCGCACTGGACAAACATTTGTGTGATAAACACAGATGTTTGTTCTGTGTCTGGGTGTTAAATATTTATCTATTATGTATATCAGTCTCTGGTACCTATAGTACAGGCTATGCCTAGTTTGGGATCAGTTGACCGTGTGAATATGTCCGCAATATTTATATTTATTTTTATAATGGAGTAGAAATTACTTGGGTTCACCTACTTAATAAAATATTAATTTTCAAAATATAAAAATATAGGTTTGGAAAACTAAGCATACTTTATTGAGTGAATTCTCGGGAATCAGCTCCTCAGCACCGAGTTTTTATTGGAACTCCTATAAGTATCTCGACGCCATTAGAGTAGGTACTTTTACATGAATAGAGCAAAACACAACCTAAATAAGATATTTTTATAAAAACTAAAAACCGACTTCAAATTCCTGAATATTTACAAGATTATTATAAACCTCTTTGCGTTTTGCTTACCTATTGAGGATGACACTGGCCACCTACAGTTTCGAATAAAAACAAAAGTAAGTATGACATTGTATCCATTCATCATCATTATTAACTCTTACGGTACTGACTGACCATCATCATCAACGTAGTGGTTTTATTCTTTTTGAAAATCAACGCAGAGCCTAACCAAAATCCTAAGAGTATGAAATTTGCAGGGTAGCGTAATGTATGGGGGCACAGAAAGGAATTCCCGACACACAACCCATAAGGTTAAAGTTTATGTAAAAATAGCAGCAACCGAACGAAGTCGCGGGAATTACCATACCATCCCACCGTCGTCAAAAATAAATTTCGGCAAGTCGTGATTTCAAGAGATGGTGACGTTTTTTTTAAGTTTTACGGGACTAGTAGCAATCCTTCAGGAATTAAATTACCACCCCGGGATCATACTCTATACACCAGCGAAAGAATCATCAAAATCGGGTTACTATTGGCGGGAGACCGAGTAACATAAACACAAAAAAAAAAACAGCCGACTTGCGAACCACCTCCTTTTGGAAGTCGGTTAAAAAACAAAAGACGCTAAATCGGCTTTTTGGTGGATTGTGGTTTTGAAATTAACTTTTTTGCACAATAATAATTATTATGTTCATCATACAGTTACCTACCGAGTTTGTTGTGTTTTTTGGCTTGTGTTAATTCGGTTTTTTTAATGAAAAATTACGAATTTCCTAAAGTCGTAGAACAAACTTTTATTATGTGTAATTGGGTGTAGAATAAGCCCCTTTCGGGAAATTTTCAACTGACCATCTCATCTTGGGCTTCTGAGCGCGTAACAAGCTAAACAAAATATTCAGTCGGAACATGCATAATATTGATAAAAATAGAATGATAAGCACTAACGTAATGAGCTGACCTGTAGGGCACATCCGCGGCGAGGAAGATGTAGGTGGTGTGCAGCAAGCCCACCTGCGCCGCCGCCAGCGCCACCAGCACGAACACGCGCCGGTGGAAGCGCCCCGCCTGGCCCAGCTGCCGGTACACCGCCTCCACCTCTATGCCGCACTTGTTCTCACTACCCGTCATTGACACTTTTTACCACTCACTTGTAAAGCACCTATGCTACCTTATCAACAGTCTGCCCTTCACTTACTGGATGAGAATGGTGTCAACCGATATTCTGTTTCTAAATTTTCAAGATGAACGACCTAATGTTTCAGTAATACGATTGTGACTGATGACTGTTTTGAAAATATATCAAGAAGTTCCCGCGGTCATGAGCTGTTATGGGAGTAGTTGAAACAACGATAGGATTCAGGAATGCGGTGTACCTGAGGACCCGGAGGTGAGGCTCGGGTGCCGGTCGGATCCGCAGATATCGGGGCTGACACGCGGCAGTTCCGTACCGTGTAGTGTCAGTGAAAATTAATAATGATCACGTTAATGTCACTGACACTGACGAGTACGAATGGTGCCTTATGTATTGTATCCCTTCCTATCCTACTAATATTCTAAATGAGAAGGATGGATGTTTGTTACTCAAACATGTCAGAACGGCTCAAACGATTTCGATGAAACTTGGAATCAACAGAGTTCTTTACCTAGAATAATTTAAACGCTAGTTTTTATCAAGGTACCACGTGAGCGAAGCTGCTTTTCACTGAAATTGCACGGTGCGGAACTGAACGTCTCAGGTGGACACGGACGTGTGCGGAGAGAACTCTTTGTACGGGGAATTTAGGAAGATCAAAAGAATTTGACAACAATTGCGATGTTTATATTGTCAGTCATCACCAAAGATACCGAGGTGTAACTGTGACACTTGATTATTGAAATGGAAAAAATCGCGAACAGGTGTTTTGTAGGAAATAACAATACCTTGGTACAATGTTATGTAGGTATTTCAATAAAGCACCTAGTTAATAGAACATTGCTTCTGATGAGTAGGTAGTGGCTATTTTGCGGTAACGGTGGAGCGCACGAGTTCTCACTGGAAACTATTAGCGGTTTCCGTGTCCGTTCATCTGACTGGAAGATGCATCTGGGTAAGTAGCTAGTCGCGAATCATAAAGGCAAGCAGGGACCAGTACACTTAACTAGATATGTGGATTAGTTTACCTGTGTGCCTTCGTACCATTATTTTTAGTGAAGTGGAACTTTTTTTTCTTTTTTTTTTATACAACTAAGGTAGCAAACAAGCATACGGCCCACCTGTTGGTAAATGGTAACCGTAGCCTATGTACGCTTGCAATACCAGAGGCATCACGCACGCGTTGCCGACCCCTTAAAAAGTTCAAATCGCCCTTTTTGAAGAACCCCATACTGTAGTCCTTAGGGAAAACCTCAGCAGGGAGATCATTCCACAAGCTGAGTGTTCGCGGGAGGAAGTTCCTCTGAAACCGCACGGTACGCGACCAACCCGGCTCCAGGGTGTGAGGATGGATCCCCTGCCTATGGCGAGAGGTGCGATGATAAAAGGAAGCTGATTGCATCATATCAAACAATTCTTCAGAACACAACCCGTTATACAGGCGGATAGAACACACATAAGGAGGCAAAGTCCTACTTTTTTCACTCTCCTCACACGATATCAAACTGACATTATTTTCTTTGCAGTTGCTGTCAAATTGAATCCCTTTTTATATTTATGTACTTATTTAAATAACACTTTCGAAGATACGAGCCTAACTTAGTAAGAGCAATATAATATAGCTACCCTAAGAAGACTCGGCGTAGAACACGAACGGACTGTACGAGTGTGACTAGTCGTGGGCTCCAAGTCCGGACTAAATGAGTTGCCCTGAGCGTCCTCTCCCGACGACTAGCGGCGGCTGGAGGCTGGTCTCCATCAGCTTGCCGGTCGAGTGGCGCCCTCAGGCACAATGCCATGAATTAGAAAGCCATTTTAGGTCACGGCTCAGTTGTCAATCAATCGAGTCGATTGCGAATTGTCGAGTGCTCTTATTGTTGAGTGTAGGTACCTGTTTGCATAGTTTAGTTTGGCCTGTGGGCAGGTGCGGCTCATTACCGACGCGACGGTGCCATTGAAGTAGCCAATTGCTTATTATTACCAAGGCTTCTCTCTAGAATGCTATTTGATTATTGAGTCAATGAGACAATCATGTTTCGATAAGTACTTATAGGTACATCCATCAGTACAGTTGGAGCTTGGAAATGCCAAAGTGTCTACTTACGGTTTCTTCGTTACGGATTTTATCACGTAAATCTGAGCATAGCCCTCTCCATAGCCTATTGCGGTACCTTAAGCTTGTGCATGAAGTGGACAGAGGTCCGAGTCCATAATGTTTGTGAGTAACTCACTTGTCACCCTGAGACGGGAAAAGTTAATAGCTCACCGATTTTGTAAGGTGCCACGAGAAGCGCCCGTACAAAAATCGTCGAGCTATTCACTCTTCACGACTCACAGTGACTCACGGACATAGCGGACTCGGGCCTCTGCAAGCGACCAAGTCTCAATCGTGTTTAGAAGTACAAGTTTGTGGAACCAAAGCAAAAAATACAACTTTCTGTTTTTATACATATTTTACTGTATAGTTTACGATATTATATGCTTAAACATAGCTAGCCGTAGCGTTGGTATATTATTATCACAAAGTGCAACAACAGCATACAATCCGTTGCGACCTTCATAAGGTCTTCAGTCCATCGACAACTAAGAGCCCAAGAGGTTCTGCAGCCATCACACCACTTCACTAAGAGCTATCGACATGGGCATGGAATTATTCCGTAGTAAAACTTTGCTTATTAGCGTTCCGTCCCTCCAGAGAGTCCCTCGATCAGGAGGAGTGCGGCGCGGCGCGGGTGTCCAGGTCCGCGAAGGAGTTGGGCAGCGCGCAGTGCAGCGTGTCGGGCACCAGCCGCGTCAGCAGCGCGCTCAGCAGCGGCAGCGCGCCGAATATCACCGTGGGGATCCATGGCTTGTAGAGCGCCTGTCAAACGAACTAAAAATGTTACTAAATAAGCTAGCACAAGGTAAGTAGTGCTCGGGAACAGTTTTTCGGACTTCATCAAAGGTTTCACGCACGGCACCACACTGAAGCTTTAAATTCCATTTTGTGAAAAAGGATCATCGAAAAAAACGATAGGCACCAAGCCGTGTTTGTTGCCTGATTCTTCTAGGCTTGGTTGCGAGGAACAGGCATAGCTTCACCTAGTTTCTAAGACGTTTCAAAGTGATCCTAGTGATTTTATTGAAATAAATGCCTTTTGACTTTGACTTTGACTGTTTAGACGTCAGAAGCGGACTATTGATGATTACTGAGTACAATTATTCCACGTAAAGCACCAATTCCGAAAGAGTACCTACTGCATTTGTTAAGTAGGTAGGAGGTACATACTTGACGAAGAAACGGTAGACGTGATTATTCTTGCACTTGACGCAAGATTCAATTTTTTTTAAAACCCTATTAGAAAATTTTCTGGCAGAAGATTTCGAGGTAAGGATATCAGCTAACTTCTTTTAGATGACAAAAGATACCACAAGCTCGAAATTCCCGTCTAGGTGACACATTTATTTTCCAAAATGTACATTGCTAGGCGGAAGTGTGCGGTTGGTTACCAGCAGCGGCGTGAGCGGCGCCAGGATGGCCCCGACGCGGCCGACGGTGGAGCTGGCGGCCAGCAGGCGGTGCCGCGCGCGCGTCGGGAACAGCTCCGCGGTGTACACGTACAGCGCGTTCAGGGACATGGTGGCGCCCATCACGCCCGTCAGGTAGAACGCCGTGCCCAACCATTTGCTGGCTGAAAAATACACTATGAGGTGAGCCCGCGCCTCTATCAAATTAAGATAAAGATAACATTACAATTAAGCAGAAATGTTTTTGATTGAAATACCTGTGCAGTGAAGGAGCTTCAGAGATGTTACTAGAGGTTGACAGAGTATCATCTAGGTATGTATGCTAGAAGAATGCTGATTACAGCATGTTTCAAAAATATTAGGTAGGTAATATCATTACCCTCTGCTGTGCAAAGGCCATTTAAATGTAGACTACCACTTCACTTCGTATTTACGATTATGTGTATGTTGATTATACTATTGTTATCCCAAATCTGTAGTGTGCACTTCATCATCATCATCTTCCTGCCTTTGTCCCACATTATGTGGGGTCGGCACAATATGTTTTCCTCTTCCACTCTCTTTTATTAACCGTCATCTCCGCGCTCACTTCTTTCTTACTCATGTCATCTGTTATACAATCCATTCATGTTTTCTTTGGCCCTGCTCTACTCTGTAGTGTGTAGGTACTTACAATCAGACAAGCATGAGGTCACGATAAGTGAGATGGAGGTGATGATGAGCGCCGCAGTGAGCAGCGGCCGGCGGCCGACGCGGTCGAGCAGCAGGCTGTTGGCGGCCAGCGCCGGCAGCTGCACCGCCGCCAGCAGCGCGTAGTTGGCGTGCAGCGAGCCGGCCAGCGCGTGCGCGTTCACAGCCAGTCCGTAGAACACGAACACGGCGCTAAACCACCACACGAAGCAGACTGCCAGCCGGCGCCGCAGGCTGCCGTACCTGCAACATGCCACACACTTACTTATTAATTGAGCCTTTGAGCTAATTTAAAGCTAAAGATACAGTGTTGTCGTTGTTGTCGTGATCGAGTTGTCGCTCATTCCGCCATTCAAGAGACTTGTTCGTCGGTTCACACCGAAAATCTCGCACCAAATGGTGTTTGTGAGTTGACTACACACAAAAATAATATTATTTCCGTTCTGCAACACGCACTACTTTTTTTGCATTGATTTTAATGGTCAATTACACTCATCCATCAATCCATTGTAAGCCCAATAATGTTAATTTATTGTTTGCAAATCAGAACTATATAAAAGAGTCGGTTAGTTTTGATAAACAACTTCAGTGATGCTAAAAGAAAAAGAGGTAACTAAATATTTTTCTAAATTACTTATTTTCACAGCTAGTGGTAAATAATCATGATACAAGAGCCTAGGTAGGTATAACTCAAATTCAAGGACTATTATTATAAACAAGCTGTTACCGGCGACCTTGTCTGCATAAACCAGAATAACCTTCCTTTTTATGTTCTGTTAGATCATTAAATATCTTCATAAGCCCTTTGGTTAGAGAGATATTTGGTATTATTTTCCTCAATTTACTATAATTAGGTTAGAGGATAACATTTTTTTGTAAACAATGCCGTCTAGGTTCACCAGTCTTTCTCAAAGTCGGTGCTGGAAGTCATCAAGAGGACGGTAGAAGGTCCAGAAAAATTAGGGGGGCATTGAGGCGGTCTAAGGAAGTATTGACCGATTCCAAAGTCAATTTAAAGTGATTTGCGTTTTGATTAAGTTAAAAAACTTTTATGGGCTAGACTGTGGTGGTAAATTATGAAATTTATTTCACCAAACGAAACAGTGGTTACTCACAGTATGATCGCGCGGAAAAGACTCTCTTCATCTTCTTCTTTCTGTGCTCCGTTTGATTCTTGTTTCTGCTGCATCACTATCTTGTTCAGAGTTTCCTCCGAGATCTGAACTTTATTACATTTAGCAGCTTTCTTCATGGCAGTTATAGCCTCCGCGGTGCGCCCTCTGGTGACGAGCCACCGCACGCTCTCGGGCAGCACCCAGGGGTAGAGGAGGAGGAGGAAGGAGGGGGGGTATGCGATGCGTGCCCAGAGCCGCCAGTACCCCGTCAGGTAGTCCAGCAGGGAGAGGCAGGCGCTGCCCATTGCGAGGGGTATGCCGAGGACTAGGCTGGTTTGGATCCTGTGCTTCACGCCCAGCCATTCGATCACTGAAATTATTAAATTTAAACATCAAAAAGACACCAAATATGTTGTTTCATGTCGTACTATTATTTTGTGAAAGTTGTTAGCCACCATGTTCACGTTCATATAGATGGATCAAGACTTCTTTATCATAGGGAGCGAAGCTCAAGCCCCAACACCTTTGATCATAGGTAGATTAGGCTACTTCAGAAACATGCCAGGATTCCGCTGTCACAACTGCGACATTACGCACCTTACAAAGGTAAAGAGTTCTTACTGAGCACGAAGGCGGCCGGGTACACGCTGGCGCCGAAAATGGTCTCCAGCAGTTCTCCCAGCAGGTACATGTAGTATGACGTCACGAAGGACTTCAGCAGCCCCAGCACGCCGGCCCCGCACGCGCTGGCGATCAGCGCGGCGCGGCGGCCCCACCTGGAACCAGCTCAGGTGAGTCCTCTGCCCATGTCTGATGTCTTAAGGCTGAATATTCTATCTATCTGACAGACGGACTGAGTGACAGTCGACGTGCAGCCTAAAGCATAAGTCCTAGAAGCGTGAAGCTTGTGTGGGGAACATCCTGCACTAAGAAAGGAGTTTTGGAAATTCCACCCCTAAGCGGATAAAAACGATGTAAACTTTTGTATGAAAATCGTATTTCTTGAACTAACAACCAGCTTGAAATCTCTCAAAAATAATATTTAAAAATAGTGAATCATTGATTTTTCTAAACTACCCCTAAAAAGGGTGTAATGGGATGTAAAGTTTGTATGGGAGAATTTGAACGCGTGGACAGCTTTACCGGCTTCCCTCACCGTCTTGAGTCAAGTGCTAATCATCATCATCATCATCATCATCAGCCTGATGAAGTCCACTGCTGAACATAGGCCTCCCCCAAAGAGTTCCATGACGAATGCTAATGCGTGCTAATGCGCGCATACAATTGAATAGAAAATCCATTGCTGCACGACCTAGATGTGAACCTTCGACGAAAGCCGATACCTTCCACTACGCCAAAATGGCACCAACCAATCAAAAATGAAATGTGTATATCAGGCTTATTTCAGGCTTTTTCAAAGATTCTCCTCCTATTTTGTATGAATCATAATTTTATTAACTTTTGTATGAAACTAACTAGCGCTGAATATAGTAGCATCTTGCATTAACTGATCTGGGTACCAACTTATCTGAGACGAATCCCATGATGGGCAGCGAGATGAGCATCCCGGCGTTGTGGACGGTACCCACCATGGAGCGCTTCCAATCTTGGCAAGCCAACTTGAACTGCAAATAAAATATTTGGAATTCTACATCCGTTGCTTTGTACTCTAATGTCAAGCCTACACACTGACCGTACCTTATTTATTCATTCAAATAAATTACAATAGAAATATTCGAATTGAGCTCTTGTCTGTTTCTTGAGTCTCATCATCCACAGCCTGACTTCACCCACTGCAGGGTATAGGCTGTTAGAGATAAACTCAATAGTAATGTCAATCTCTTTAGTGAAACGGTCGTCTGTAACGTAATAGCTAAACTCTCTGGTTTTTTGACTCTAAAATAACATAAACATCTACTGAAATACGATGTTTCTCTGCTGAAATCCTTCATAGGCCTCACTTTGTATGTGCCATTTTCCTCTATCCTGTGCAAGCCTCATCCAGTTGCGGCCCGCGATGCTTGCGATATCGTCTGCCCACCTCGCTGCTGGACGACCAACATTCCGATATCCAGTTCTTGGACGCCATTCATTTAACGCCTTATTCCACCTGTCATCACCACGCCTTGCCACGCCTTCTTGAGTCTAAGCCTATATTATTCCAGCACAAACTGTAGGTAAATGTATCTTTCCAAAAATACTTGCGATCTAGGGAGGACCTTATCAATACCTGACTAGAAATATTTAAGTATTTCTTTTAGTATTTCTTTTTCTCTTTCTCTGTAGAATTAATTACCTCTGGCATGATGCTGCTGCCAGGTCCATACACGAAGCTTTCGCACTCGACCTTGGTGGTGTTGTCGAAGGAGCGCGGGCCGCAGCCGCCCAGCGGCCTCCAGCGCCGGCAGGGCTCCTCGGCCAGCGCGCGCGCCGCCCACGGAGGCTGCAGCTCGGCCCACACCACCGGGCTGGTCGAGTTGCCCTCGCACTCTGGCACTTCACATCTGGAAGTTGAATCTTTGAGTTAGACTTTTATGGGGCTTTTACGGATAATCAAATTCCCAGACTGACTGACTGACATAACAACAATCCACTGCCTAAATCGCTGGTCGTAGGCACTGGGTGGGTTTGTTTCGAGCGTAAAGGTTGAATGGAATTTTGAAAATACGCATCCTAAGGGTTGAAATAAGACCCTCAAAAATTTGGGTATGAAAGTCGTAAAAATGCTGTTTTTGTTCAACAATGCCTTTATGAATCAGGCCTGATTGATTGAGTTGGAAAAATATAGCTCTTCAACGACTTGCCATAGAAATGTTGCTTTTGCGGCGTCTATATTATTTGATAAAGATCATAGTCTGATGATGATGTCGGCAGGCGTACAATAATAAATAAAATAATAAATAAATAAATATTCCGGACATATTCACACGGTATACTGATCCCAAACTAGGCATAGCCTGTACTATGAGTACCAAAGACTGATATACATAATAGATATATATTTAACACCCAGACACAGAACAAACATCTGTGTTAGTCACAAATGTTTGTCGAGTGCGGGAATCGAACCCGCGACCTCTAGTGCAATAATAATAATGAAGTCATTTAATTTTCTCTCACAAAAAAGTTCTTAGGTAGAGCTAGTGTACATTGGTAGGCAGCTAAATTGTAGACCTGTTTTGTGGGAGACTGGTGCCTGAGATAGGTTTGTAAAACCTGTATTACAGGTAACCAGGCTCTCTCTCCACGGATTGTACAAGCGACATTGCCTTGTTTACCCTACTAGTTTTAGGTAGACTAAGGAAAACACAATTACTACATTGAAATAAAGTTAGAAAGAATATAAAACAAAAACAATGATTCTCCTCCACGGTTAACGGTAGGATAGTCTTGTTATCTAACTTCATTTTATATTCTTGTTTCACGTTGGTTATATAAATGGCCTTACAAGTATGTTTTCCTCAACGTGAACCCCGTTGGGGCACCACCTACTATATTTGAAAGTCTAATTATTAATTTGTAGGTATTCTTTTTGAGAGGAGATAGGTCACAGCGAGATTTTCTCACTCTAAATTGGAGCAGCCCGCCTGGAGAGGTACCTCCGAATTACAGAAGATCACAGCAAATAACATTATTTGTTTCACATAGTGTTGTGTTCCTGCGGTGAGTAAGGTTGCCAGAGCTCTCTAGGGGGGAGGGGCTCGGCAGGCAACGCATTAGCAATGCTCCAAGTGTTGCTGATGCGACGGTAACCACTAACCATCAGGAGGGCCAAAAGCCTGTTTGCCACCGTATATCATAAAAAAGTATTTTATATGTAGTTATTTATTTTTTAATAAGTAAATTTAACGTTTGTAACGGTCTTTAGATGGCTCAACTGTTTCTTGTGTATTTTGTAAATATTAACTTGTATTAGTTTTAAGTTTCTTTGTGTAAATAAAGTATATTTTGGCAGTAAATTAAATAATGTTTGCGAATAGCGAATAGCCGTGGTACCTGAATACTTCCATATTCAGGAACCACGACTATTCGCTAGTTACAAATAGAATGTTACCACGGCGAAGCTATACCACCTGCAATGTCTAAACATAGCCGGTAAATTCATTAGTTACCATTGAAATAGTTACTAGTAACTGTACTTTTTATCGCTGGACAAAAACGACAAAGCATCTGCTAATTGACGCTGAAGAGCACTTTGTTTTTAAATGATGTTTGAGACAGGTAGGTATTGTTCAGCGGTCAACATTCAGGAGCCATTCATTATTACGCCCGCTCATAAGCTGACTAAATCTGAAAGGTCGGTATATATAATGGGTCCCTCAGTATATAACAGGCTGACGGACACGATATAAAAAGATGCAACTTCCACGGCGGTCTTCAAGTTAAGATTGCGTAGGTGGCTCCTTGAGCACACTTTCTACTCAGTAGATGAGCTCTACGACTTACCTATTATTTAGTCATAGGTACCTAACAGGTATCTACCAACATACAAATACATTATATAATTATATACCTACTTATAAATAATAATTAATTAAGTACCCAATAATGTGGTCATTATATTTTATTAGAAATAATGTACCCACTTGACTTGTAACTTGGCGTTATTAATTAAAAAGTGTGTTGTATTGTATTGTATTAAGGCCCTTGCCTAGTTAGTGTTGTTTCATCGCCTCTACCTCCCTACTTTATCATAATGTCAATGTTGCTAGCTATCTTTTAAAATGCCGCCTTTTGCGACGATACCATGTTACAAATAAACTCAGCACTAAGGGTTTATACCAATGAGGATATGAGTCACTAAGTCTAGAAAACTATAAAAAGAGAAAGATGTTTCGTAAATTTCGAAAAACCCTAAAACACATATTTTTGTAATTCATTTGAGGATTATATTTAAAAACTCGTACTACCAACGGTATCCCAAATTGAGAGGTCCAAAATGCTTCCTGCATTTTCCCTCTCAATGTGTAAATTTTCAACACCCCCTCAATTTCAAATGTCTGCGACCAGTTTTCTAACATAACAGTCAGTTAGATAGTTAGTCCGGATGTTAATTGCTTATTAATTTGAATTCCGTGGTTTGCTACTAATTAAGTATGAATAAATGTACTTAGGTAATGACCATCATGATTGTGTCGATCGTCAATGCCTCGGTTTCAACACCGTCAGTGCAAACATTGGGCAGTACCTAGCCTGCACGCACCAAGCTGTGGTGCAATTGCCTAAGCGTAATGGCAATGAAGTTCGTAACTTTGAGGGTAATTTTAACAATCTGAGCCACATTTAAAACGTTCCAAACTTGACAAGGGAAAACTTCATGACCTTAGCTTCTTCCTTTTTACGTTTGAATAACTTCAGATGTCGCTATAATTGATAAAATCATCCTTAAAATTGCGATCTTCATTACCATTTCGCTTACGCAATAGCCTGGCTGGTCCTCAAAACGTGATGTTCACTGTCACGTGCTGACGACAGCGCCTCGGGCGAGATGTTACAAACGTTGCCTGCCGGAGGTCACTTCACTGCATAACTAATTTTATTTCCCAATTTGCCAAACTAGAATTCTAGTTTTCCTCATGCTTACCTTGATGCTTTATAAGTAGTTTTTATCTATAGGTATTTTACGAGTAAGTATACTTCATCATCATTTCAGCCGTACGACGTCCACTGCTGAACATGGCCTCCCCACAGACAGAGCGAATTCCTTATCATGTGGGGGGATTTGCCCGTACTCACCACGCTGGGCATGCGGGTTGGTGAGCGCAGTTAGAGCTATCGATGTAAAAAAGTATACTTAGGTGTAGCATGATTTACTTGCTACACATACCATTATTTTAAAGGTATGCTTCGCTAGTTCGATCAAATAGAAGATGGTAACCAGGTGTGTTAAATCTTTCAGGTTCCGTGGAGAAATCGTCGAGGGTTCGTACTTAGTTCCAAGCTCTCAATCTCAATACGTCTATTTTGCGACTTACTCTCATCCACCCCGGTGGCTCTGTCCCGGTCCCGGGGCAGATCGAGTTTCTCAAACCAACCCAGGAACTTGCTGATAGCAGAAACACCAATTCTTTCAGTTTTAACTTGCTTGTCGTGTCACTGATTCTTTCTTGGTCATCCTGTATTAGGTCAGTGACCAGGTTGAGATATGGTCGTCCTGAAAGGTGCCTATGGCCGTCGGTGAAAGAATCAGTGTAGTGAAATAGTTAAAGTGCGCCTCTTTGAGGCTCCTTTCGTGTAGGTTAGGTAGGTTTACCACGATGTCTTCTTTCACCGTTTAGTGCACATACATTTTCCGAATGTAAAAGCACGACCGGGATTCGAACCTACGACCTGTAGATCGGAAGGGGCGCACTACTAGAGCTCTCCCTAGTTTTAGTTAAAACTAAAACAGATACTGTTGACCCATTTCATAAAAGACGAGCTTCTCTCATTGATTAGCAAGTCGCTAGTTCAAACTGGTTCGACACGCGGCTGCAGATAATATGGCGACAACGTAGCCGGTACGCGATGGACGACGCAGGGCAGCCGCGACGCGACCCGGCTCTAGGGGTGACAGATATGAGACACTATGTCTCGTCTGTCTCTGACTATCAGCCGGTAGATTTCCTCTCCACCGGTGACACCGGCGACGACGCGCGGGCGTAGGACGAACGTAACGTGACGAAGTAACGACACTCATTGCGTTCATCACTTACAAAAACTACACCTAAAGAAGCACAATTCAAACAAAAATAAATTGGCTAAGCACGTGTTGGACCACGCACAGTGAAAGCTTTTGAAGTCAATTCGGCATATATTAGCTACGTATATCTCTCTTTATCAATATGATACGCCATCTATTTGTGTTTGCAAGAAATAATTAAATTACGAATTTACTATGGAGCCGAGGCTACTTAGGCCACTTTTTAGGTTACATCGCTTATTCACTAAACAATAGGGGATTAGCCGGCATCCGGGGTGGAGACACCTGGCTCACAAACATTACCCTTCAGAGATTTATGTTATTTTATCAGACAGATCTTTGTTTCGAAAAGTGACTGGCCTCTTAGCTCAGTTGGTAGTAACTCTGCCTTCTGCGCTAGAGGTCGCGGGTTCGATTCCCGCACTGGACAAACATTTGTGACTAACAGAGATGTTTGTTCTGTGTCTGGGTGTTAAATATATATCTATTATGTATATCAGTCTCTGGTACCCATAGTACAGGCTATGCCTAGTTTGGGATCAGTTGACCGTGTGTGATATGTCCGGAATATTTATTTATTAATTCATAAAACCACCGAATATTTAAAAGGCCTGTGAAAAAATGCCACACGATGAGGAATGTAAATAAAAAATTAACCCCTGTTATCATTTAGGGGAGGAAACCTGAAAAAAATATCAGTTTTTATTACACAACTTAATAAGCTTTATCATTATGTATGAAGTCGTCATGGTGGTACTGTTGTATCTACTCGTATCACTAAGTACACATAATGGTGTGCACATGTCTATTTAATAAGGAACACGTGCGGAACACGCATAATAAACAAATAAATGAGTCTCTCTACTTTTATCTTAGAAAATAGTTAGTTAATTTAAACCTTGCTTACCGCTAATAGACTACTGAAACGTCACTTAACTATTTGAGATGGTCTCAATTACTTGAGACGCCGTTATCATTCAGAATCGTACACCCAAACATCATATTTTAAGTGACGTTTCAGTATTCGGGCGTAAGGAGCTGTATCGTGGCGCAACTTGGTTCCATCGGATGATCAGCGTTCTGTTACTTTTTAGGTAAAACAACAGCATGCTGAGTTAGATGGTTTGTGGCATAAGAGTAGTATTTAAATCATTTTTTGAAAATCATCCATTTTACCATGTCGCGTAATATTTAAATGTTTCATTTTCTGATTTGCATGTGGAGTAGAAACTATAAATTACCTATCCTATAAATTATCTAAAATCTTTGCAAAATTATATGAACGTTACTTGTAAAGAACTGTAATTACTGTAAACCTGACATGCCTATGTTATGTTATAACGAAATGGTCAATAAATGAATTAAAGAATTAATTAATTAGGTAGTTTATAGTATGGATTTAGTTGTTTTGTAGATTGATGTATTAAACCAACCAGTGCGCAGTGTTACAAATTAAATTAATATCTTTTTCTTTCTCTCCTTGTAGGTAAATTTTTTAAGTAAAATCGCACCGAATATGGGTTGTCTTGTTTTATACTGTACAAATCTACAAGTTAGAAAGTACTTTTAAATTGTTTATCAGTGTTTTGCCCTACTTATGTTTACGGGACAAGAGATAGGAGCCGGCGTTTAGTCTACCACACCAATATATAAAACTAGTGTGAGAGCAAAACCTTGCATGTACTCGTAGTGGTGAGCAAATATTTAGGCGCGGTTTGTATTTATAACTAACTAGCTTGCGAATGCGGCTTCGCTCGCGTGGTACCCTAATAAAAACAAGCATATATAATGCTATTCTAAGTAAAGTAGGTACTCTAACAGTTTCAAGTTTCATTGAAATCTGTTTAGGCGTTACGGCGTCATTGAACAACAAACATCCAATATCCTCACAAACTTTCGCATTTATAGTATTAGTAGGATAGGAAGCAGGATGGAAATAAAATATTATGCATTATTTATTGCAGGTATTTATTTACGAATGCATATTTTAATACTAAAAATTGCCTAATGGTAGGCACTTGTTTGTAAAGAATTATTATTTAAAAAAACCTAATTGACCAACCTTATTTTTGACAAGTAAAACTTTTACTAATTTTCACACACAATCTCAAGATGATACTTCATTCGATTCGTGATGTAATATAAAAATCGGCCTACCCATCTAATAATACTCAACTGTTTTTTAAATAATTACCTAAACTTATAAATTTGTCTAATAATGAGAGTTTACCTAAATGGAGTGGGCGCCGCGAGGAACACGTAGTTGGTCCCGTAGGCGCCGGTGAGCAGCACGGGCAGCGCCAGCAGCAGCGCCAGCCGCGCCTGCCACCAGCCCCAGCCCGAGCACCACTCCTCGCTGTCTCCGCCGCTGCCGCCGCCGGCCATGCTGTCCCTTTCAGAACACCACGACTGAATGAGCACACTTTCGGACTAGTCGGACGCTAAAACTTCGCTCCCGAAGACGTAAAAGATTCTGTCAGTACTGCGCACGGGAGTTGCGTCGCGTGTCTGTCCCGCCACGAGGTTGGCGCGACAATGACACTACCAGCACGCTTCCACTCAGGATATGATGGGTAGTCGACCGGCTCGCCCAGCAGCTGTCATGACCGTTGCGATAACGCATCCCTAGCAAAACCAGCTCTATTAAACCCTATGATAGAATAGAGTTCGGAGTGAAGATGGTGGGCGCGCTATTTAACTTGTTCCAGAGCCACGTGCCGGCGTTAAGCGTGTGATATAAACACAGAAATAAACAGTGCGTCCCGCGCCGCCGCGCCCGCCGCACGCGCCTCCGGGTGGCGGCGGCGCTCCTCGCGGAGGCCTTCTATAAAGGGATAACCTTGAGATTTTGATGCTTCCACTTTCTGAAATTAGACTAATAATAGCTAATTTCTATTCAGGCAGAGCGCCTTGACTTTAAAAATAGTTTGTCCTTTTGTCACACAAAAAGCTTTATTTTCACCCACCACGGTGTTTGTGCAGATTGGCTGTGCCTGTTGATACAGAAAAAAATTCAACTATGTACTTATACAGTCTTTGATACCTCTTTCTACCTAAGCAGGTGTCCAATAATAACCGCAGAAAAAGTTGCGCATCAACGTACCAAACAATCCTAATCCTACTGCCTTACCATTAATTTATATTAAGATAAAGACTTACAGACAACACACAGCCTTACCGCTCGTAGACACTCGTAGACAAAGGGTCCAGAGAATGGAGGTATAATGAAAAAAAAATGCTCTTTATTTCGTAGACCCTTGAAATTTCTCGTAGTAAGTACTCGTAGATTCCTCAAATGGTCATCATTAGCCTGCTGGACATAGGCCTCCCCCAAGACTAACGGTTTTGAGCCTTCACAATGTCGTCTTGCAGTTCCTGGTAGCCATTCGAGAACTTTTATTTTGTCGATTTTACGAGCTGTATGGCCCACTGCCATTTCAATTTGCTAACTCTGAGAGCTATGTCGGTGACCTTGGTTCTTCTACGAATTTCCTCGTTCCGGATTTTATCACTAGCTCTTTCGATAGCCCTTTGCGCGACTTTGAGCTCGTGTATGAGGCCAATAGCGACCAAGTCAGAGTGCCAATGTCACTGGCAATATGATTGTAGACTATTGTCTTGAGGCTACCACGACAAAAGTCAAATCTGTAGAGAGAGACATTCGAGAGATCGATGAATCATCTTCTCGTCGGAGATACCATAAGCGACGAGAAAACGATTCCAATAAAATTACGAAGTACTTTATGGGAGGAGGTAGGGCACAGCGAGATTTTCTCGTTCTGAATTAAAGCAGCCCGCCTGGGGAGGTACCTCCGCCTTACAAAAGATCGCAGCCAAATAACATTATTTGTTTCAAATAGTGTTGAGTTCCTGCGGTGAGTAAGGTTGCCAGAGCTCTTTAGGGGCGGGAGGGTTCGGGATCGGCAACGCGGGCGTGATGCCTCTGGTATTGCAATCGCTCATAGGCTATGGTAACCGCTTACCAACAGGTGGGCCGTACGCTTGTTTGCCACCTTAGTGGTATAAAAAAAAAAAAGAACTCTCAGAATCTCTTGTTCAGATTTTTCAGGTTCATGTGTTTAAGCAGAGTATTACAAAGATCAGTGTGTTTAGCCGTGGTGGCCCCGGCTGAAGAATAGGCCCCTCCATATCTACCTATCCGCGGATGTCGTAAGAGGCGACTAAGGGAAAAAAGCTAGGGGATGGGCAGCAGCGTCCCTCATTTTAACAACGATAGCTCTAACTGCGCTCGCCAACCCGCATGCCCAGCGTGCTGAGTATGGGCACATCCCCCCACATGATAGGAATTCGCTCTGTCTGTGGGGGAGGCCATGTTCAGCAGTGGTCGTCGTATGGCTGAAATGATGATGATGATGAGTGTTTTATATTTACTTAGATAAGTCGGTACCTACACCATTAGGTGCAAACACTGTTCCACTGTGTTGAAGGTGAGATTGCCTGTCATTTTTATCAAGGTAAAAGAAAAACAATATTTAAGTAGTTAAACTTTTCCTTAATAGCCACATAACCTTAGAAAGATTAATATACCTAATGGAGTGCAGACACTTCAAATAATTTCAGCCAAGGCTTGGCGGATTACTTGTCATTGTGAATTCATTGTCAAAAGGCGTTCCTTGTGACTCAAGAATAAAGAATTCAATTCAAGAATGATGTTGGACATACGCCGCCCTTACATCCTAAATGTATTTTGCTCAGCGTTCATACATTTACAGTTTTCGTTTTAATTTATTCCTATTGAAGGAGTGATCACAATTCGGCAACAAATGCAAATACTGTCCATCCAACAAACAACACCAAACAGGAGGAGATGGGCGGTTTGTTTACAAACATTTCTGCTAAGCTGAGATAGGTAAAGCTTCGCTTGTTCCTCGCAACTCAGTTAAATAATAGTGACTATGGTATTTTCAGTCGTACAATTTTTTTTACTAACCTTAATCTGACATCTGAATGACACTATTTTCACAGAAACTGCTAACATTTCCTCTAAATTCCTCTTACAAAGCTGACGATTAAATTTGCCTCGATATACGGTCATACGCCGACAAAACAATCAGTAGATGGAAATGTAGAGGTGAAAACCTAATCACAGATACGAAAATGCCGATGCCAGTGGCTCTCAAACTACCTTATCAGTTGAAAGAAAGTGTTAGATAAGCAGTGCTGTGCTGTGGCTCAGGTGTGCGGCTCGCTCTTACCTGCCGCCAGCAGTGCGACGCGAGATGGCGGGGCCGGCGCGCGCGCCTTCCCGCGGCAAGCACGCACGCAACAACAACCTCGAGGCCAGCCCGGACAGCACGGACAGCCCGGACAGCCCGGACAGCCCGGACCACGGACCTGCGAGTGCCCACAGCACTGATAGCGAACTTGATGCGCTTGAGGCCGCGCTCGAGCAACTCGGCCCCTTCGGCCTGTACCAGCGGTACATGCTGCTGATGCTGTGCATCCCCAACGTGCTGGCGGCGATGTACTCTCTCAACTATGTCTTTGTGGCGGGACAGGTGCCGTTCCGGTGAGCATTGTTCATTTTGTTGGTGCGCGCGATGTAATTCTCAGTTAAATTTTATAGGTTGGTACCTAGAATGGACTGAGTTTAGAACGAGTGCACGCTCTCTTCGCCACGCGCTATATTGGTACCTATCCTCAAGCTACAAAACACACTTAGACACACTGCTCAGAGCCACGGTCACGCAATAAGCCTTTTTTTTTTAATCACGCTTAATCTTTTATCTCCAGGCTTCAGATTAGATAAACTGGATAAATTAGTTAATTTAATCACATCTTACAAAAAAGTATTTTATTTAAAGTTTATATGTATTTTAATTTTTCACAATCTCATTAACTATGAGACTGATTACATGATCATCATCATCATAAACAGCCTGGGGAATTCTACTGCTGGACATAAGCCTCCCCCAAAGAGTTCCACGACGAACGGTCTTGAGCCTTTTGCATCACCCGTCTTCCCGCAACCTTCACAATGTCATCGATTCATCGGGTGGGGGCCTTTGAACAATGCGTCGCGTCGTCCGGTTCGTGGTCACCATGAGACCTTTACCTTAACCATTTTTATTCGGTTAGGTTATACGAGCTATATGGCCTGCCCACTGCCACTTCAACTTGCTAATTCTGAGAGTTGTGTCGGTAACCTTAGTTTTTTACGGATTTTCTCATTTCTGATCTAATCACGTAGTGAAACTCCGAGCATAGCTCTCTCCATAGCCCGTTGCGCGACTGTATGAGGCCACTAGTTAGCGACCAAGTCTCAGTGCCATATGCCATAGTGTAGACAAGACAATGTTACGCAAAATAAATACAAAGATGTTCATTTGTTGTTGCTCAGCAAAATGCTGCGACCGCAACCAGACTATGATTAGTGGGGTGCACTAATTACTCGTGTTTACGTATATTTAGCATCATTGCGGTATCTTATCGCATTACTATAAGGTAGCTGTACCCACGCGGTTTCACTCGCGCAGTGTCCTAGGAAGGCAGGTACGTTATGTATCTATTAACGATGTTAGTTAACACAGTTTTTTAGGAGATTGTTGCTAGCTACCTACTTATAAAACTAATAATACTTGCTCTCTATATTATTTCTCAGTAAAATAATTAACACACTTCAATTCCTTCTTTTTACCTTTCTAAGCATGAAATATCTGCATATATTATGTAAATCACTGTAACATGTATCTAATAATGAACACTGGAATGTTTTTATAATAAAAAAAGCAATATTGTAGGTGAAAGGAGATATACGCCTTTCAGTTCAAACTTCAAACAAGTATTTTAGATCTTTGATCGTGGATATTCTTATAAAGCTGACACCCGAATTTCACTATTTGTTCATTCTATTCAAAATATGTTAGCAAAGTTACAAATAAATATTTGCATTAAAAATATTTGTTTCTAAGCCTATGTAACATCGAGCTATGTTATCATTTAAACCATAATCAATAACTTTTTATAAATATCGTTTCAGTAGTTTCTGAGATTAACTAGAACAAAAATAAACAAACAGACAGAGAAAAGTCAGATACAAAAAAAAGTTACTTATACAAAAAAACGTATGTACCTATAACATTTTGGGATTGACTGTTTTATTATATGTATAGATAGATATGAGGATCACACCTGCCTCCATATCGGAATCATTCCCTTATCTCTATCACCAAAATGTATATACAAACTGTTTAACTAATACTACTCTCCGGAAATTGATGTATTCTACTTACCTAAGTATTTATTTTCTGCGATAGTGTGACATCATACAAGAATAGAAAAATAATAATAGGTTCTATTCTTTACTGCAGGCGACTTACGAGCGAACCTGCACAACCTATTCATCTAGGCTTGGTCGCGAGGAACAGGCGTAGCTTCACCTAGTTTCTAAGACGTTTCAAAGTGATCCTAGTGATTTTATTGAAATAAACGCCTTTTGACTTTAACTTTGACTAGTAAAGTACTAGTCAAAGTCCCAGTCGCCAGCGTCTTGGGGACGCTTCTGACTGGTAGTGATTTGGATCAGTTGAGCTATCTATAGATCGTTTGTAATGGTCTTTAGATAACTTGTATTAGTTTTAAGTTTCTTTCTGTAAATAAAATTTTGCATTATGTAAAGTACTTACTTAAAATGTTGATCGTTCCCGACACACTCTTCACCGACTCTACTTCAGTTTTGTTTAATTTTTTGTAAATGTTACGTTAATATTCACAATTGTCCAATGGCCACTTTGCTTACAAAAGATATAAACGCGCTCTCTCCACTACAACAAAAACCCACGCTATCCCCATTACTCACTGGTTCTTTCTTTCACCGCCACAGAATTCTTACTTCCTGAGACATTCCACTTTTTTGTGTCTTGTGTCTATCTACCTACATATTCCTATCCAAAGAAACAATTTGTAAATAATAAAAAAGTACCAATGGAAACTGTACCTACTGTAACCACATAACCCAGGTACCATGTACATACCATGTACATCTGACTCATGTAGAGTTGCGATAAAATTATCATAAAATAACTTCTATTTAATTGCGCACTACCTGCCTACATCTCTAGCTTCATTGTTGGGTGATTGCTATTTATTTTTTAAGCCCATTTATTAACACCCAACAGTCATATACATAGTCCTGAGCCCACACTAGGATTCCCTGTGCCGTGGGTATCAGAAGCTACGAGTACCATGGTACCACAGCACCCAGACCCGGAACAAATATTTACAGATCATGCAAGCATTTGTCCCGCTGCGAAAATCGAACCAGCGAGCTAGCGAGTGCCCGATTGAGACGCGAGGGGTGCCCCTTGCGTCTCAGTCGGGCACTCGTCCACTGGGCCCCGGGGTCGTCGTTTAAAGAAAACCTTGTGTTATGTCATAACTGAATGTTCTTCGTACCACTCCCAAGATGCGTGGTGCCGGAGTGCGAGGGGGCGGGGCCCGTGTTCGAGGACGCCGCCGCGCAGGCGCTGCTGCCGGCCGCCGCGTGCGCGCGCTTCGAGCCGCGCCGCAACTCCTCGCTGCACACCTGCGATAGAGACCACTTCTTGAATACCACCATCGACTGCGACCAGTTCGTCTATCAGACTCAGGATACTACTTTTGCAGAGGTTATTACACTATTATTATCTATACTTTTTACCCTCTTCGCCATGTACAATGAAACCTTACGCAAATTCCTAATCAATTTTTTTTTTTTTTTGGTGTATTTCCCCTTTCGGGATGGCTTTGGCATCTAGGCCTTACCGCCAAGTCTTACGTTTATTTTTCCTTGTTATTTTTATTCTTTCGTCTTTATTTTTCATCTTATTCATGGTCAAGTCAAGTCAAGTTCAGTTTTAGTAAGATATGATGGTGGCTATTTTACTAAAACCTCGAGGGACCTCTTGGCGCCAACTCGAAAAATGACGATACACGCAATCATTCTATTTCACTTCACTTGTGCGGTTTACTCAAACAATATTACGCAAAACACCACCATAATTACACAATATTATTCAATTTAACACTAGTTTTGTAAAATAAATTGAGAACACAACATCACTTCGCAAGTTCCCGCCAAAAAGTCCTTCCTACTCTAAATAAAAAAGTGCTTTTTTGTTTTTTTTTTCGAACGGATTTATATGCTGCGGGTCTCTTACGACCACTGCCAGCTACACAGGGCTAGGCAAAAAAAAATAAAAAAATTGCCCCTGGTAGGCGCATTCTTATCTGTGCGAGGCACGATAGGTACACAAAGTTATATTCTAGTCAATGAGGATATAAAGTTGTGTGTTTGTAACCTGGAAGCGGAACAAGTCACGACGATATAATTATTTTCATGATGAACCCGTTACGGAACGTTACGAAATTAGGTTGTGCACGAAAGAGATGCCACATCATGTTAGCAATTTTATTATTATTCCTGAATATGAAGAACTCCGTATATTTGATTTTCCTTGTTACAGAGTTTATTGAACATGACACAAATTAAAATACAGCACCAACAAGGGGCCATAAAAGGTCCTCATCTCAATTTCGGCAGAGACAGAGCCATAATTAAAATAACACATGACGCATAATTTCCCTGATGACATAACCAGCTGGCGTTTCTGGTTAACTAATAAAGGGGCCCATTTAAAAGGTGCCTTCCATAATGTAAATACCAGAATCCAATAAATCAACTGTCGAAGGTACTTAGGTAGTAACTTGTGATGACGCTTGCAGTTCAACCTGGGTTGTCGGGAGTGGGTGCGCACGATGGTGGGCACGGTGCGCAACTCCGCTCTGCCGCTGGCGCTCATACTCACCGGGTACATCTCCGACACGTACGTACTTAAGCACTACTATCTGAATATTATAAATTAATAATTCTTTTTTTTTTATACAACAGAGGTGGCAAACAAGCTTACGGCCCACCTGATGGTAAGCGGTTACCGTAGCCTATGAGCGCTTGCAATACCAGAGGCATCACGCACGCGTTGCCGACATAACCGAACCCGAACCCGCTTCCCCCCTAAAGAGCTCTGGCAACCCGCAGGAACACAACACTATTTGAATCAAATAATGTTCTTTGGCTGCGATCTTCTGTAAGGCGGAGGTACCTCCCCAGGCGGGCTTCTCCAATTCAGAACGAGAAAATCTCGCTGTGCCCTACCTCCTCCTAAAACTAAGTCTCTACTACTATCTCGTCAGCTAAGTCCCATGAAGCACCCAATCATGGTATCCCAAAATATACTCAGTAAAATAATATTAAATATTTACAAAATACACAAGAAACAGTCATCATCATCATCATCATCAGCCTGTAGAAGTCCACTGCTGGACATAGGCCTCCCGCAAAGAGTTCCAAGGATCAGTTGCGCTATCTTAAGACGATAGCTACTTTGATCACACTACCAGTCGGCGTCAGCAAGACGCTGGCGGAATTGCCACGCTGGATTACACTATCAGTCGGCGTCAGCAAGACGCTGGATGGCAATGCTAATCCGTTGGGCGAAATAGGAGCCAGCTCTCTGGTCACGTGTCACTTCGATTAGACGCAATGATATTGTTTTGAAAACCTGCAGGGTCCCGCTTCCTCACGGACTGAGGGTCTCAACCCCAAAAGGCTCAAATATGTACGCCCGATCGTGACTAACATATGAGCGATTTTTATTTACCCCTTTCAGTTACGGGCGTCGTACGGCGTTCTGCATATTCGCGTCGTGTATGGGCGTGTTCGGCATCATCAAGGGCTTCTCCGTCAACTACCAGATGTACCTTGCCTTCGAGTTCCTGGAGGCTGCTCTCGGATACGGCTTCACCAGCGCCGCTTATGTTATGAGTAAGTTCCTGCAGAACATAATACCTAATTATTGCAGTGCATGCCACTACACTTGATAAAATCTCCCATAGTTCAATATGGTATTACTACACGACATTGTTCTCGTGATTTCTTCATCAGTAGCCTCCTTAGATGATTAAAGAAGATATTAGTGTCAGATTCAATAGGTGTGCGTTTTAACATGACGATACACGCAATCATTCTATTTCACTTCACTTGTGCGGTTTACTCAAACAATATTACGCAAAACATCACCATAATCACACAATATTATTCAATTTAACACTAGTTTTGTAAAATAAATTGAGAGAACAACATCACTTCACAAGTTCCCGCCAAAAAGTACCCTGTGCGTTTTAACTTTCCAGTGATAGAGATGGCGCGTCCGTCGCTGCGGGCGACGTTCGCGTGCGCGACCGGCATGGCGTACGGGCTGGGCGGCGTCGTGTTCGCGTGGCTGGCGTGGCGCGTGCGCTACTGGCGCCACCTGCTGTTCACCATCCACTCGCTGGCGCTGCTGCTGCCGCTCTACTGGCTCATCATAGACGAGAGCGCGCGCTGGCTGCACGTCACAGGCAGGAGCAAGGAAACCGCGGCGGTTATCCGCAAGGCGGCTAGGTGGAACAAGGTTTTATGACATTAGTATTATGTAGTTTTAGATAAGCGAAAAAACCCTGTTATTATGAATCTGGGTTTAGACTAGGGCTAACTAACTTTGACGCAATGACTGTCTGTTAAAATATATATATATTTTTTAATGTAAATCCGTTATTGACCGTAAGAATTAGCATGTAATTTTTTGACAAATTTTTCATAAATTATGACATAAAGCAATGACACGTCACAAAACCAGAGTTTAGTACTAGTCTAAACCCAGTTTCATCATAACAGAGAAAGTTTTTAGAATCTATAATGTAATGTAGGTAGAGTCATTAATTGCATAGCTTGGTGTGATGTCAAAATGCTATAGTGTGCTAATATAGAGTCCCGTGATATGAGTGCGGTCTTTAATAGTTACAAAATCTTACCATCTTTGCGCTGAATTTTATTTCAACAGGTGATATTAGAAGATGAAGTCATGGAGAAGCTTGGTCAGAACGACGCGACTAAAGCAGAGAAGAAAAAGCAGCCAAACGCATGGCTGAGCTTACTCCGGTCGCGAGTTCTGATGTGTCGGTTCGCTTTATGCGCGTGGTGCTGGGTCGCCGTTGCGTTCGTGTACTACGGACTCACCATCAACTCGGTGCTGCTCTCTGGCGACCAATACGTGAACTTCGCACTGAACATGGCGATGGAGATCGTGGCCTCGCTGCTCATCATGATGGCGCTGGAGCGGTTCGGAAGAAAGAGAAGCATCTTCTGTGCATTCCTGCTGTGCGGAGTAGCGTGTGTCGCGCCTTACTTTATCTGTGAGTATTTTGTTGATAGCTTATCGAAAACCTGATGTTGATAATAGAGCATACTATTTTGTCTATCTATAGGTACTTAATTGTTTTATAAGTGGCGCTACAAGCAGAATGATAATGTCGAAAAACCAGTTTAAAGAATTTTACACCTCTGTGTTCAATTCCCGTTCATCCGGCTATCTGACGCTCTCTATATTAGTAGAGCGTGTGAGTCGTGGCGTATTAACGCCACTCTCTCTGTGTCTGTGCTATCCATACCAACTGTCTTCCGAGCTCGCTGACGGATAACATAATACTAAAGTGACCCTCCATTTAATTAAAAGCTATTATTAGTACACTGGCAACACGCACTGATTGTAGAGTTTCGTCTCGAGGCTCTGCGGTATCTGCGACGAGAAGATATGACGAAGTTTCCGAAACACTGCCCATCCGAGTTGGATTCGTCGGTTGACCTCTTTGTCGAAGTTGGACCTACCTAGTTGAATCGTTTGACCCAAATAGACATAGTGGTCTACAACTTGAATGGTATCGTTCCCAACTTGTACCGGCATGGGTGCAACATGAGCATTGGACATGATATTAGTCTTGCCCATGTTCATTTTAAGACCCACCTGTTGAGAAACGTTAGTGATGACTTATGACACTGAGACTTGGTCGTTAACTATAGGCCTCATATACAAGCTCAAAGTCGCGCAACGGACTAGGGAGAGAGCTATGCTCGGAGTTTCACTGCGTGATAAGATCCGAAATGAGGAAATCCGTAGAAGAACTAAGGTCACCGACATAGCTCTCAGAATTAGAAAGTTGAAGTGGCAGTGGGCAGGCCATATAGCTCGCAGAACCGACAACCGTTGGAGAGTAAAGTTTCTCGAATGGCGACCACGAACCGGGCGTAGCAGTGTTGGTAGGCCCCCCACCCGATGGGCCGACGACATTGTGAAGGTTGCGGGAAGTCGGTGGATGGAGAAGGCTCAAGACCGTTTGTCATGGAACTCTTTGGGGGAGGCCTATGTCCAGCAGTGGACTTCTACAGGCTGATGATGATGATGATCATGATTAGTACATTTATGCAATTATATTTGATGCATTTCGTTTTCTTAGAATTTAGCAAAAGATCGTTAACAGTGAACCAATTAAGAACTAGCGACAGGGATGCGCTTGCGTACTAATGATCCGCTTTGAATCTATCGACTTTGATTAGAACACTAGTGAGGTATCGTCAGCAAATAGAACTATGTCATAATAATCACAAACCGGGCGACGCAGTGTTGGAAGGCCCCCCACCCGATGGACCGACGACATTGTGAAGGTTGCGGGAAGTCGGTGGATGGAGAAGGCTCAAGACCGTTCGTCGTGGAACTCTTTAGGGGAGGCCTATGTCCAGCAGTGGACTTCTACAGGCTGATGATGATGATGATGATGATGAATAGTCATTACTCCGTCGTCATAGTTGGCTCATTTTTTTTTTACAACTTAGGTGGCAAACAAACATGTTGGTAAGCGGTTACCGTAGCCTATGAGCGCTTGCAATACCAGAGGCATCACGCACGCGTTGCCGACCCCATACTAATGTTGTGATCTTTACCATTGTAAACTTGTAACTCGAGTATAACCTCTCGTTTCCAGCGCACGAGGGCACGGGCCTGGGCTTGTTCTTCGTGGGCAAGTTGTCGATCACGTTCGCGTTCAACTCCATCTATGTGTTCACGGCAGAACTGTTTCCGACGCGCGTGCGCAGCTCCGCGCTTGCAGCCTGCTCGCTAGTGGGGCGCGTGGGGTCGATCCTGGCGCCGCAGACTCCACTGCTGGTGAGCTGCTTGCTATATTTTTTAGAGATGAGTCGTACTTGCTATTTCACGTACCAGATCCATAACGTATCGTATTTTACAAGAACCAGGTTCAACAACCTGGTTCTTGTACTAAGGCACTAAATACTTGAAAGTATGACTTCGACCGCGCGAGTCCACTGCGCAAGTCCGCCGCGTACGCAAGGTCGTACGTACGGTCGGGTTGCGACCGCGCAGCGCGTCGCGTCCTAGAGTGCGCGGTGGACTTGCGTTCCGCACCCGAGTATTTTTAATACGTCTAAGTATCGTGAAGTCGTACCAGTTACGTATAGTTTGATGCGAGAACCTGGTTTAAAAACCTGGTTGCGTAAATACGAATCACCTCTAATAATTTTGGTAATTTGTTGAAAGCAACAGCTATCGGATGCGTGTCGCTTGGATGCTATAGTAGAAGTAGCAGTTTATCTTCACTTCTAGTATTATAGAATTCTTACATAGCTGTCCCGTAGCCAAAGCATAACTGCAATTTAGCTACAGTGTAGCTTTGCGTAGTAATCGCGTAGCCGTGTTGTCGCTATTGTACAGCAGAGACGTAGCTGTAGTAGCTTAACGGAAGTATTTAACATGTAAAGTATACACAAATAATTCAAGTAAATATAATAGAGGATCTTGAAATGCGTATTTTGATGTACTTTCAGAGGCCATACGTCCAAGCGTTCCTGTACGGCGGCTGCTCCCTGCTGGCGGCGCTGGTGGTGCTGCTGGTGCCGGAGACGCGGCGCGCGCGGCTGCCGGCCGACGTGCGCGGCGCGGAGCGCATGCGTGCCGCGAGCGTGGACCCCGCGCCCGCGCCCGCGCCGCCGCCGCCCCGCGTGCTCTCCGCAGACACGTGACGAGGACGCACCCTCTTAGTGCCCTGCCTGTCTACGGAACACAACCTCAACGTGTTACGTCATTTCGACAAAAAGTTCTTCTTCCTTGAAAAGAGACTACTTACGATCTGCTGTTAAGAATCTGCGCTCTGTGGCTGTTCCATGGTTAGGACTTATTTCACATATCCCCACGCAGCAGTATATTAAAACAATAATACTAAACATTATTATGATATTCGAGAAAACAAGCCATTACAGGAGTAAAATTTACTCAGTGAAATGGATAAAGAAACTATTAAATGAGCTTGGTGGAGATATCTGGAAAAAATGAAAATCATTCCAGAAATGTCCACCGGTGGGATATCTGGTGGAGTGATCTGCACGGGTGTTGCATGCCCGTAGTCACAGCGTGGCTCACCGTAACTGTAACGTAGCTGCAGCGTAGTATCAACGTAGCTCTCGAGTAGCTACAACGTAGCTACAGCGTAGCTGTAGCGTAGCGCTAACGTGGCCGCCACGTAGCTCAGGCGTAGCTATGGCGTAACCCTTACGTAGACATGGAATAGCTGCAGCGCAATAGTAGCGTAGCTGGTCCTTTAGTAACGTGTAATGTAGTGCAGTGGTGAAGTGGTGCAGCGGTGTCTGTCTACTATTTAAATTGACTGTTATTCGTATTTATTTTAATAATTTTAAAGTAACTATGTGCTCAGATATTGTACTTGGTTCTCGCAATGTCACTATTTTTTTTTTAAAAGAAGTGCCATAGTCGCATTATGTTCATTTTAAAATATATTGCGAAAGTTTGACAACACGCTAGTAGTGACGTGTCTTAAGGCTGTGATAATGTGTATTATAGGACCTATTAATTAATTGTCTCCTATTCAAAGTAGTTAATTAATTCTATAATCATTTACTTATCCTAAATACAAGTACTTAAAGTTAAATAAGCTACATAGTTTTTTTTTATAAGGTGGCAAACAAGCATATGGCCCACCTGTTGGTAAGTGGTTACCGTAGTCTATGAGCGATTGCAATACCAGAGGCATCACGCAACCGCTGCCGACCCCGAACCCCCCACCCCTAAAGAGCTCTGGCAACCATACTCACCGCAGGAACACAACACTATTTGAAACAAATAATGTTATTTGGCTGCAATCTTCTGTAAGGCGGAGGTACCTCCCAGGCGGGCTACTCCAATTTAGAACGATAAAATCTCGTTGTACCCTCCGTCCAAGATACTCTCCACTTATATATTTAATTAGGAAAAAGTGTATTTTGTGAGTCAAGATCGAGAAACCAATGTGTAGACATATACAAAGCAGGATACCTGAACTAAAAGCCACCAACCAAAACTAAAAGTTGTTCATTTAAAAAAAATGAATTTCCTGTTTTACAGGTTATGCTATTAAGCTCATTTTAACGTAAAATCATTGACAAATTAGACTAAAACCTTTATATATATTCCGGACATATCACACACAGTCAACTGATCCCAAACTAGGCATGCCTGTACCAGAGACTGATATACATAATAGATAAATATTTAACACCCAGACACAGAACAAACATCTGTGTTAGTCACAAATGTTTGTCCAGTGCGGGAATCGAACCCGCGACCTCTAGCGCAGAAGGCAGAGTTACTACCAACTGAGCTGAGAGGCCAGTCAAATATTATTTTTATTCTTTATATTTTACCTATTCTTTTTAGAATTCCCAATAAGCATTTGGGCCACATTTTCTGCCGGTGAGTACCTACCTAAACCATAGCTACATATTAAGGTATCCTGCTTCGTATCGTAAAACCCAAATGCCGCGGCTGGATACTATCTAATGATAAAATAAAACACGCGTAAGTATATAACAAACCACCTGTATATTCATCTAAAAGCTGTTCAATTAGTGATTTTTTGATAATTTTATAATAAATGTGTTCTTCTCGTTGAAACACAGGATTACCTAGTTCAGGCTCCTATGTAATATATATTAATGTATAGATAAAAATGACCATTAATCTGTAAATTTTTGTGTACATTATCAATCTTATGAATAAATTATTTATTTATTTTATTTTACCTATTTTATTGTATTAAATAAAATTATATCTCAGTTATTAAATAAAATTATATTTATGAGTTTGCCACAAACTTGTTATTAGATAAGATATTAAACGTCAAATAGTCCCTACCAGTGCTGTGTTCCCCTATAATTACCGACATACGCTCATTATTACCAACAATTAATAATAAATCGTACTTTCATAAACAAAGATTGGTTGGTAATATGTACCAAAATAAGGAACACGCGGTGGTACAATGTGTATATTGTACCACCGCGTGTTCCTTATTTTACTAAGATTTACCTATAAAGTTTCACCTGTAGTTGCCATCATCTACATACTCGTTCTACGGTCGAGGTAGGTCCCCACCACAGCGAGTGACTACTTACTTACTAATCACGTGTACCCGGAGGTACTCAGTCTTACTTGCGCGACGATCACACGGCAGTCTTATCATAATGATAGTACCTATCGATTATGTTGTAAACGGGGTTTGGTTGACTCAGTTTCCTCTTGTTTTGTAAATATCTATATTACGTACCTAGCTCAGAGTACAACGTACAACTCGTCAACAACACGCTACCTAAACTCTACTGTCATACATTTAAAAATACATGTACAGACACGTACAGTCATTCTGCATTCATTTAAAAATACTACTTATAACTTTGTAACGCCTGCGACGTTTGATATATTTTGTTCTAACTAACACCTAATAACGCCCGCGACTTCGCGTGATGCTATTTACATTCAAACTCCCCTTCTTTCACATCCCCTGCCTGCACCCTGATAGGGGTTGAGTTTCAGGAATTCCTTTCTTATTGCACCCCCACACTACAACAGGAAGCTCTTCCTTTCAAATATAATACTCCTAGGACTTCTGGCTTAGGTTGTTGTTGTAGAAATAATATGAGAGAATAATAATCTATATTATTATTATTTCCCATAAACTTTCTCATATTATATTTTATAGCTGTTTTTACCGATTACTAAACGTACAAGAAGTTCGGCATCAAGATAAGGTTGTCTGGAAGAAATCGCTGCTTGCGATAAGACCGCCGATTGTAGGACTATAGTGTTTATATTATGTATAAGTACATGTCTTACAGTGTGTCCTCAATAAAGCATTATATTATTATTATTATTATCTCTGGCAAAAAGTGCTGATTCATTGAGTTTGAATTAATTTGACACCCAAAACAGCTGATTTTTGCGTAAAGTTTTTTAGAGATATACCTTGACTTCGGAAGCTTTCACTGTGCGGGTCCAACACTAGATGCAGACCATTTGATGATGCTTGTACCGACCTCCACAGCGCACACTCACACACACACACACACCGACACATACAGACCTGTTAATGTTCATGATCGCGCGCGTGCCAACAGTTCGACCCTGTGGATCGACCTGTGTGAACTCAACTCTACAATAACATTCTAAATACTATAATTGAGCGTTTTGCTTTACAAAAGCAGTTCATCGCAGAAGGTCCACATCGGAAAATGCGCCGCTCGCGCGCCGTTACTGCAACAGCTCGCGAGCTGAACGTGCGCGGGCGCCAACTGCTCACGAACAGGGGGTTTCACGTGAGTAAATTCAATCTAATTTCATTGCAGTCTCGTGTCAAACTGAATTGTCACAGTTGATTTGACGTACTAACTATAATATTTTAGGTATAGGATACATATTTGTGGCAGTATCTGCGCGCAAGCGGTACATGTGGACGCTCCCTTATAGTGTAGTGCTTGTTTACCTACATATGTACCCTACTCTCATTCTTACATTATCAAAAGTTGTACTAATTAGATAGTAACTTAACTTATCACATATGTAGGTACCTATAATAGAAGACAATCAGGTAGGATGCTACAGTCGCCTGCACTAAGATGTACCTACACATTTTATTATTTTTCAATGATGCCACAGTATACATGAGGTGGTAGGTAGGTAAAGATACAGCTCAGATTACAGAAGGTATAGGTACAGTTAAGTGGAAAATGGCACAAGTTGATAGCTGGCTAGCTTCATAGTTTTTGCAGTGTACACTGATCCTAATATTCTGTACGTATCGTTTTAAAAATAATGAAATGTTTACATCTTAGTGTAGGCAACTGGTACCTTACCTAAGTATCAAAATGTTTCTAAACTTACCGATAGTATTACTTACTAATAAAATTAATAAATTAATTTATAAATGGCGGTACAGCAGGTACTACCCACCTCATCATCAGCATCATGTCACCTACCATCGCTCGTCACAAGAAGCCCGCAGCTGTGGACCGCATCCGCAGGCCTTCCTAAAGAGTGTCACGACGGACGTTCTCGAGTGGAGCCTAGGTACTCCATCCACCGACTTCCCGCAACCCCTACACAAAGTCGTCGGGGCCTTTGCATTTCAATCTAATTTCTATTAGCCTAGGTAAGTATCGTAAGAAGGTACCTACCTAAGTAAATTCATGATATCGAACTAAGAAAACTTTGCTAGCACCAATCATACTCGTTCGTCTACTCTGTTCGTCAGCGTCATAGAGACTGGAGGTCATTATGATGAATCAGAACAAAATGCACGATCACAAGCGTTGCGTTGGTATCGTTACTCGTCATTATCTACAGCCAACAGTTTATTATGTCATTGGAATCATTCAAATTCTAAGTATTACCTAGTTAACTATTACGCAAAACTAAAATTCCATCTATTGTTTGCCTGAAATAAGTCATTCAATTGAATTGAAAAACCATATGAATTGCGTCACATTGCGACCCACCCAATGTGTAAATATGTGTAAAGTCATCATTACGTTTTCCTGCTACCAAGGAGGGAGTTAGCGGGAACAATTTTTAGCCCGGTTTGCACCACACGTGGTTGGTTCACGTGCGTTAGTCACGAGTACCTACTAAGCTTTAGTGGTAGGTACATAGGTACATTTATGAGCAGCACCGAAGACATCCCCTCAATCATTTTTCTATCTTCATAATCAGCAAGCGGCTCCAAAGTACGGCCGGCGGATCTAGGCGCACGTGAAGTCAGCAGCTTGGACGCGCAGTAGAGTTGCTGTAAGCGAAACGCCTAGATCCGCCGGACGAACCGTACCCGCGTCACCGGCTCGCGGCGCGGGCGCCGGAGTCTCGTCACGTGTCGTCGTCCTCCGCCTTCCGGCGCCGGCGGGAGAGCGGCGCCAGCTCGAGGCGCGCGGCGAGCGGCGGCGGGCGCAGGCGCGCGTACACGCAGCGCAGCGCCAGCAGCGCGCCGAACGTGAGGCCGGCCGTGGCGCCGAAGGTGGCGTCGGGCCCGCGCCGCGCGTACACCGCCGCCACGAACACGGGGCCCAGCGCGCGCGACACGCAGCCCGCGCCCGTCAGCAGCCCCATCCACACGCCCTGCAACCGACACCGACGTCCAAGTAACATCTTCGCCGTATTACCTACACGCGAACAGAATTTTCGTTCTAACCTGCGGGCGCGGTCCCAGCACCTTCGAGAAGATTGTCTGGATGAGCGTGACGCCGAGCGAGTAGCCCACGGAGACCAGCGTGTAGCCCACGAGGAACTGCGGGATGGTGAGGCCGCGCGACGTGAGGCACCACGGCTGCGCGGCGGCGGGGCAGCCGCCGCCCGCCTCGGTGGCGTTCAGCGGCGCCAGCGGCGGCGGGCCCGGCCCCCAGGGGATGCAGAACACGGATGCCATGCCCGTCAGGAGGAAGCCGCCCCACAGGAGCAGAGCGCTGTTGATAGCAATAGAGGTAATCAAGTTTGGTCCATACGTCTTAAGAAACAACTCGTGATAGAATATAGGTATTACAGATAAGACCGGCGAGAATTGAGTCGATCGGTAGGTAGGGAAATCATCAGCAACAGAAGGTAGGTAGTAGCGGAACATACCGCTCCTCAAAGATCTTGGTGAGCGGCGCGATCATGGCGAAGGTGGCGCAGGCGACGAGCGCGCCGGCGCTCATCAGCGCGCCCATGTACTCGAGCGCCTCGCGCTTGCTCCACGCGAACTGGTCCATGGTGAGCGACGTGGCCAGCGTCTCCAGCAGCACAAAGTTGAACACCAGCACGAAGAACGCGGCTATAAGCGTCCAGCTGCTCACCAAGTCAGGCTTCAGCGCCTTCATAGCTTCCTTCTCTGAAAACATTTAACTTATAAATCATATTTTCTGTCAATTTCTGCATTTACCATAATAATAGAGCCAGTAGTAGTTTGCTCAAAGTCTCGAAGAATTAGGTAGAGCTCTTACCAGAAACATTCCCCTGCGCGATCATGGCTTCCCTCGCAGCTATCTTTCGTTCTTTAAAGCAGAACGGTAGAAACAGTAGTATGTTCACTGAACCCAGGAATGCGTTGATCCACCCAGCAGCGGTGTACATATCCAGTCGCAGCAGCTGGCTCCAGTCGCCCGGTGGGGGGTAGGGTCCCCCCGGGCCGAGGGGAGCCGCGGCAGCCTGCAGCGCCGGTCCCACCACGAAACCGAGAACCTGCGCCAGCGAGACGATGGCCACGGCGCGAGTGCGCTCGCTCAGGAGAGTGGCAGCTGACAGATACGAGCGAGCGACGGCTATGTTTGCTGGAAACAAAGGAAATGGACATGTATTTTTTTTCTTCTGTTTTAATAGTGAAGAATCACTTACAATGTATAAGTTACCTACCTGAACTGACTCCAACGAGAAACCGCGCCAGCACCATCCAGTATTTAGCGTGCGGGCGAGTGAGGTGCAGCTGCGAGTACAGCATGCTGGCGAGCACGAACAGCAGGAGCGTGGCGAGCAGCGGCGCGCGCGCTGCGCCGGCGCGGTTCGCCCAGTAGCCCAGCAGCGGGGAGAACACCAGCTGCCCGAGCGGGTTGGCGCCCACCGCCAGCCCGAGGATCTCCTTCTGCGATCCGGGCTCCAGCTGAAATAGGTTTATATACATACAGGTGGCAGGTCACATGAAGTGTTTGTGATTGTTTGCTGAAATGTTTGTAGGCTGAAATGCAACAGATGGACCAGAAAAGTAACGGAGTGGACCCCACGACAAGGAAAAAGAAAACGAGGGCGACAGAAAAAGAGGTGGAGAGACGTATTTATACAAAGAGGCGGGAAAGATTGGATGAGAAAAGCAAGAAATAGGGACATGTGGCAAGATTTAGGGGAGACCTACGCCAAAGAGGCGACTGCTACAGACGCATAAAATAGGGAAAATAGGGAATATATAAATGAAATAGCATAAATGTGTAATTAATTGTGTATCAATGTAGTGGAAATAAAGGCTTTTTTACTTTTACTTTTACTTTACATACAGGTGACTGTGCTCTACCATTACGATCCGTTCAGCCGTGTAGTCGTAAAAAGGTAACAAACAAACAGAGTTACTTTAGCATTTATAATATTAGTACCTATGGATGGATGTTATCCAGTATTTGGGCGCCTGCTCATATAACCGGTGGTAGACCACTAGCTCGGGCCTCTAGCTCTAGCCACTCTAGCCACTCTAGCCACTCGCACTAGCCTAGTACTAGACGCGGCTATTTTAAGATTAGAACAAAGTCACAGATTCCTTTTTTTTTCATCGTCAAAACGTCGAAAAACAACGTTTTCAAACCACATAAAAAGGTGTTTATTTCCAGAAAATCACTAGGATCCATTTTGTATTGAAGACTTTTCAAAGCGTGTGACGGTTTACGTGTGTCCTTTCACCTGTACGTAAGTAGGTACAATGCGTAGTAGGTACTAACGAACGTACCTGCCTACGACTCGACGCGAGTGGAACCGCGCGCGTACAGCTAGCTAGTATATTATTATGATTCCTTCCATCGAGCTAGTGGCATACATCCAAGGGTCAATACTACGTGTGTGAAAGTGAAAGTTGTTTTTATTTCCACGACAGTCTCACCGCGACGTTTCTTGCTCGCACAGCTTATCTAGCAGTTACACCTACTCCCTATCGATATCGTCTGTATTATGTATAGTCACGCGCCGACTCAATGAACTCTGTTCATTCTATGTAGCTAGTAGTAGGTAGTACAATCGCTTCATGTTTTACTAATTTACGCAATAGGTAATACAATAGGCAGGCATCGACTGACGACGCACCGATGACATGGTAAGTAAGATCACGGTCCGACCCGACCTGTACTAAATTGATTTTTTTGTAAAAAGTCAATTTTTTTTTTTTATACTACTGACGTGGCAAACAGGCATACGGCCCACCTGGTGGTAAGCGGTTACCGTAGCCTATGAGCGCTTGCAATACCAGAGGCATCACGCACGCGTTGCCGACCCGAACCCCCACCCCCCTAAAGAGCTCTGGCAACCTTACTCATCGCAGGAACACAACACTATTTGAAACAAATAATGTTATTTGGCTGCGATCTTCTGTAAGGAGGAGGTACCTCCCCAGGCGGGCTGCTCCAATTCAGAACGAGAAAATCTCGCTGTGCCCTTCCTCCTCTAATTTTTTTGCCTAATTGGTGACTGCTGCTGTTCTCTCTCAATGATTGCATGGAATGCATGTGTTACAAAGCGCGCACGGAGTAGCGCCAAAATAAACCCATCTTATCTATCAACCATTTGGATGATGGCTTTATCTCAGAAATGCTCAAATGACGACGACACGGTGCCGGCCGCGGCGCGCGGCGGCACACAATGATTATCGGTCGGTAGCTAGATGAGTTTTGCCAAGTTTTACCTACTTACCTTCTCTACATATTTGCCTCATCTATTCAACGAGCATGTCCTTGTAAAGGTTCATAGGTTCTAAATGTTCATTCTGTTCTGGCTTAGTAACTATAGATAATATCATGATACGCAACCCTACGTGACACTGGCGAGCTGGCCTTCCAGCAGAATAAATAGTAGTACTGACTGGATACCGACCACAAAGTACTTTGCAATACAGGGTGGAATTTTGTAATGCTACCTGAAGGGAAAGTACCTACTCATACTCTTCTTAATACTGTAGATAACATTTTACTCAAAGAAAACATTCCTTTATTTTTTTTAAGAAATAAAACTGCATTCAACGATTTTCAAAAATTCGCTTGAAAATTGCCCGGGAATCGAACAGACTAAAATCTGTAAAATTTACTCCCTGTACTTTTTTTATTACATCGATCGTTAGGGTCAATTATAATGAAGAAATCTCTTGATAAATTAAATTAAAGGAAAACCATAAAATCTTACATTAGTTTAAGTAAATGTACCTATACAAAAAATGGTAAAGTAGTAAGAACTAATAAGTTCCTCGTTAATGGGCTCCATTTTCTTATAAACACAAAGCGTGTTGCCACAGGCAGTGATGAAGTGATGACATACCTATAATGTGGCGCATACAGGGTGATTCATAATATGTATAAATAAATGTATTCCACCCCGAAAGGGGCTTATTCTACAACCAATTGGCAATAAAGTTTGTTCTACGACTTTTGGAAATTCAACATTTATCATCGAAAAAACTCTATGCGAAAATCGGCTGTTTTGGGGTCGTATCAGGTCAAACTCTGAGATCAATGAATCATGCACAGGCCTTAAAATGGAAGTGGGCGGGCCACTTGGTACGTACAGAAGACGATAGGTGGACAAGAAACGTAACAATATGGAAGGGCCCAACAGGGAAGAGAAGAAGAGGCAGACCACAAGAAAGATGGCAGGATGAAATAACAGAGATAGCAGGCAAGCCGTGGATTATGAAAGCGAAGGATAGGAAGATTTGGAAATTTTTGGAGGAGGCCTATACCCGCCGAGGGGTCCTTAATTAACTTTTTTAGATATATAAAATTAAATAGGAAATACATTGTTTATGTTAGTTAGGAATAATAAAGGCTTTTTTATTTATTTATCTCAATGAATCAGCTGTTTTAGGTAGCAATCTTGATTCCGAACTTCTTGTACGTTTAGTTCTTAGTTCCAAAGATGATAAAAATACCAAAAACACGTATTCTGAAAAAGTTTGTGAAAATATAAAAAAATCTAAAATATTGATGTTTTTTTACGCAAATATTATTTCTTTTTGTTGATAGAATAACCCCCTTTCGGGATGGTATACATGTTATGAATCACCTTGTATAATATGGGTCATATTATAAAGGCCATAATATTATATTGCACTGAGACTTGGTCGCTAACGCTAACTATAGGCCTCATACACAGCTGAAAGTCGCGCATCGGGCTATGGAGAGAGCTAAACTCGGAAAGTTTTCAGTTCATTTTTTCCGTAGTCAAGTTTTAATTATTAACTTTTATTATAATATTCAAGTATTAAATGGGATCATTAATTATTTATTTATTTTAAAAACAAACAGAACAATGATAAACAAAAATTAAGACTTTAAGGTCTACATTTATTACCAAAGGACGATATAAAACACAATAATAGAAAAATAATAATAATAACAATTGAAAATTAAAAACCTACAGAACGGCTGTAATCGTTGGAGACATAAACATTAACCTCTTGCCTAGTAAAAATGACTCTACACTTATAACCGACGAATATTTAGAACTTCTTGCATCTCATGCTATGCTACCTGCTCATACATACCCTACAAGAGAAAATAATTGTATAGACCACATTATAATACGGACCTCTAACTTTGCATCAACTTTTATCCTTGATACTCCGATTACCGATCATTCACCGCTTCTGTTAATCTGCAATGTCAAAAAAAAGGTTGATGAAACTGGGCATCGCTCCCGACGTATCAACATCGCCAAAATTGCAAGTGATCTGCAAAATACAGACTTTTCGTCTGTTCTTTTGTCTAGTGATCCCGATACAGCTGCTAATGACTTGGTTAATATAGTTTCCTCAGTAATAATGAAACACACTCAAGACATACCCATTCCAAGCAGAAAACGCATTTTAAAGCCATGGATCACTCCTGGTCTTCTGAAATGTGTGCGTCATAGAGATAAGTTGTATCGGAAATTTAAAAGAAATCCAGAAAACGAGACTCACAAAATAATTTATTTTCGTTACCGTACATACTGTAACAATCTTTTAAAAAAAGTTAAACGTGAATACCATATAGCAGAAATTCAGAAGGCCAAGAAAAACCCGAAATCAACTTGGAACCTAATCAAGCAAATTGCTAACCTTCTTCCAATCTTTTGATGCTACATGACCACCCTCAAACATCCTTAGACTCAGTAAACTCATATTTTGCAAACGTAGGAAAAAACCTTGCATCAGCTATACAAGCCAACGCCAACGCCAGCTCAAACTCATTCGAAAGCCCTGATTCCTCCATTCCTGAAACCAGTAAATCCACCCTTAACTCGATGGTCCTTTTTAGTGTAGACAACATAGAGATTGAAAATATCATCATTAATCTTAAGGACAAATGTGCTGTCGGCTGGGATGGCATCTCTTCTTCGGTGATAAAAGCCGCAAGAAACTCACTAATCCCCATATTAAATCACGTTTTTAACGCCGCCATTTCTTCGGGCGTTTTTCCAACTGCCTTTAAGAAAGCGGTGGTGCATCCTATTTACAAGAGCGGAGACCGAGAGAATGTCACTAACTACAGACCTATTTCGGTATTAACCACATTTTCTAAAGTCTTTGAAAAGGTTCTTAACAAGAGACTAATGAATTACATCAACGAAAACAGTATACTGTCACCAAATCAATACGGCTTTAGGAACGGAAGGTCTACTGAAGATGCTGTGCTGATGCTGACAGACATTGTTGTGAAAAACCTTGATAAAAAATCTAAAAGTATCGGTATTTTCTTGGACCTATCTAAGGCCTTTGATACTGTTTCGGTCCCTATTCTCATAAACAAGTTGGAACACATAGGCATAAGAGGTGTTGCTTTGAATATGTTTCATAGCTACCTTGTAAATCGCACCCAATATGTCATGATAGATGAATTTAAAAGTGGAGAAGAGCACGTTTGTTTTGGTGTTCCTCAAGGTAGCGTCCTCGGGCCTACCCTATTCCTGATTTACATAAATCAACTTTGTAATTTAAGCCTCCCAAACTGTAAAATTATAACATACGCAGACGACACGGCTCTTTTAATTCATGGTCGTAGCTGGCAGGAAGTTCGTGTTTACTCCGAATATGCATTGCGAACTGTAATGAAATGGTTAAGCTCAAATCTCCTTACTCTCAACGTTTTAAAAACAAAATTCATCCCATTTACTCCTAACCTCTCTACTCAACCATTATCAACTTTTTCTGTCTTTGCTCACACCTGCCCAGAAGATGCTGTCTCAGTCTCATGCAGTTGCCTGAACATTGAAAGAGCAGATCATCTAAAATACCTCGGTGTTATTTTAGATACCACTTTTTCTTGGAGACAACAAATAGATTTTAGAGTCTCACGTATTAGAAAGTTAATTTTTGTTTTTAAAAACCTGAGATCTGTCTTAGATGTTGAATCTCTAAAGACGATATATTATGCTCTAGCTCAGTCCATCATATCGTATTGCATTACCTCGTGGGGCTGTGCGGTTAAAACTACAATGTTAAGGCTGGAACGGGCCCAAAGGGCTGTTCTCAAAGTGATGACCTTAAAGCCCATCTGGTTCCCTACAACTAACCTTTACTCACTCTGCCAAGTTCCCACAGTTAGACAATTATTTATTTTGAAAACCATTCTCCTAAAACATTCACAATCAGATTATGATCCTAACCTAAGACATTCAAAGCGCAGATCAGAAAAAATATGTAATATAGAACCGCGGCGAACGGCAGTTGCGAGTCGCCATTACTTTCTTATTAGCTCTACCTTGTACAACAAAGTCAATAAGCAAATCAACATTTACCCCTTAAATTACTATGAATGCAAATTGAAATGCCTTGAATGGCTTAAATCCTTATCTTATGAAGAAACTGAGGATCTCCTTAAGGTTGCGAAATAATCCCACCCGTAAACTTTACACACACACGCACTCAAACACTCGCACACACCAACACACACTCAAACACACTCCCATACACACACACAAACACACACACACACACCCATAGGCACACAAACACACACACACACACACATACACACACGCATACCCTCTCTATATTCCTTGCATTACATTTCTTAGCATAGTATACCTAGTAATAAGAACGCTCTTTACCTCCATTGTTGCTGGAACTCCTAATCTCTGTATCGGAGGCGGGCGTTGGTGTCTGCGACACAGTTTTTATACTTCTGCAGATACCATCGTTTACATTTGTTATTATACTACTGTTTATTGTTCCACAAATATACATATTTTGATTTTTTTTTTTTTTTTTTTTTTGAATTCGTTTGTTCCGTTTTGATTACATTGCGGATTGCTGAAATTAGTGCGGGTGACGTCCGCGGGCAGGGTCGGCTCGGGGCGCCCTTCAGCAGTGAGTGACCGCGCGCGCGCGTATTTATAGCTCACAGTCAGCTTCGGATGCCATTCATAAAAATGTGCACGTTACTAGGTACTACGTCCACTCCAACATGGGTTCTTTCTTCCTCTCCCATCCCGCCCGTCACCGCATTGGTTGTTGTCAGCGCAGCGACACGGCGCGGTGGCGGTGCCGGTATTTTTTTATTTTTTTTTATTTTTGACTGGCCTATACTTTATCCAACGACAAATATGACTGGCCTCATAGCTCAGTTGGTAGTAACTCTGCCTTCTGCGCTAGAGGTCGCAGGTTCGATTCCCGCACTGGACAAACATTTGTGACTGGGTGTTAAATATATATCTATTATGTATATCAGTCTCTGGTACCCATAGTACAGGCTATGCCTAGTTTGGGATCAGTTGATCGTGTGTGATATGTCCGGAATATTTATTTATTTATTTATTTATGCCCTACAATTTAAATTAATATTTTATGATAGGAAGGCAGGTCTTAGTCAACTAAGTAACGTAGATATTGGACATTGAGGCACATTGTTTCCTGCAGCTGTTAATATAAACTATTTGTGGAAATACCTAGGTACCTACCTTACCTATATTATTTATGATGTATTGCTTCTACCTACATATTATTTCGTTCGACCCTTTGACCGTGCGCTATCTCATACTACTAGGTAGACTTCCTATCATCGACCCAGCTATCGCCATAACATGCTTAACGCGTATTATAACTAGTAGGCTTAGATAATATACTACCTAGTAAGTTAGGTACCTACTTACTAAATTATTGGTTTACTTATTTAGTCATAACTAGCTTCACTTGCGTAGTACCTGATTCTTCTAGGCTTGGTCACGAGGAACAGTAGCTTCCTCTGACGTTTCAAAGTGGTCCTAGTGATTTTAATGAAATAAACGCACTTTGACTTTGACTTTTGAGTATACCTACATAAAAAGATATTCCAGACTATGTAATTATTTATAATCTCTGTACCAAATTTAATCCAAATCCGTTAGGCCGTTTTGCCGTGATTCAACCACAAACATCTAAATATCCTCACAAACTTTCGCATTTATAATATTCAGTACAATTTATTAACATCAGACTTATAGAATTTAGTAGATAATAATGTAGTTAGGTATCTACTAATAACTCTACTTCTCTACATTCATTAACTACCTAGGATAGGCATAGCATGTATTACTACCTAAGATGTCCTTGATATCTTATCTAGATAAATATGGTAGATTTACCTTACCTAGGTAAATAGATAGTACAATGTAATAAGTATTAATTATGGAGGTACGTAATACGATGAAAGATTGGGAGAGCCTTTATGAACAATCAACATGAGTGTTTGATTAGTAGGCCACTGTAAGCAGAACCTTTTCAAACTAACCTCATTCACTTTTATATCACGTCAATCCCAAACACACTTGGTTTGGACGCAGCAACCATAGAGTAACTTTTTATATACGGCAGCAACGGAGCAATGGATAGATAAAAGCTGGTATATACAAAATTACTCTATGGATAAAAGTTAGGACTCCTAACTTTTATCCATAGAGTAATAGGACTGTCAACCAACAGGCAGCAGCGTAGCGGCTCCGTTTGACAATTTTTTATTTTATTATTTTGTTGAACGTATCATTATTAAAACTCCAGATTGTTGTAATAGTGCCGGAAAGTGCAATAGCGATGTCGCGTTGCGCCTAGATTTAGGTTCTAGAGACAAACCAAACTGGTTGACTACCGGTCGGTTTGCAAGTTGGTTGTGGGTGAGTTGTGGGGTCGCTAGCTAGATAGTGTAGTGATGGCACCTTGTCGAGGTAGGGCCAGACACCGGTGAGCACGATGCTGAAACCCAGCGACATCTGGAACATGGTGAAGTAGATAACGTAGATGCTGCGCTGGCGTTCGCGCCGCTCCTGTTCCGTCTCCAGCGCCCGCTCGCCCGCGCCTCCCGCCAGCTCCGGGGCCTCCCTCTCGGCCTCCTCCCCGTCCCGACATGAACCCGATCCCTCCCGGCACATAATCCTCTTTACACACTCCACTATAGAACCGGTTCCACAATATTTCTAAGTACGAGCAACTACTACGCTACGTTACGACGACGAATGTAAACAAAGGATCGAGATAATTATGGTGCGCACGCGCAGCGCTCCGTAGCTAGCACGCGCAGCTCGCAATGCGGTCGGTGTTGTACTGGTGTGTGTGTGGTGTGTCTGTGCCTGCTCTGCTGTAGGTACCTACCTACTGTCTATAGTCAGACTCACACTGTTGGCTTGTTGTTGAGTTGTTGCTAGTATTGTGTCATCGCATCCTCAGCATCATCATTCGTTGGCACCGTTTTCATCTCTGCCTGTCTAAGTAAATTGGGAGCTGTATGTAGGTAGAGCATTGTGTTCCGTGGTGACGTCGAGAGATATTTAGGTACATTATAAAATCACGCCTATTTCCCAGAGGGGTAGGCAGAGACCACGGCTTTCCACTTGCTACGACACTGACATACCTCTTTTGCTTCATTCGCTCTCATCACATTCCTCATACATGCTCGTCGGTTTAGGGTACCTACTCTTGACCTGGCCTTTTTCAACTTGGTCACTTGGTGAACTTTCATATGATACCTAATACATCAATAATTACCGATAGATACCGATACCTATATTATATTTGAACATGCAAACATGTAGTTAAAAAATAAAATTTAAGTAGCTAGGTACATGTTTTGTATGCGAAAGAGTAAGAAAGGAGTGAATACTGAAAAAAAAAGCAATGCTATGCTATAGAACTATGGAAGTGAACTGGAGTCCATTGTCCATTCAAATTATTTCAAACTAGCTTCCGCTCGCGGCTTCGCTCAGACTATAATCTATCTCTGTACCTTTAATTCAAATCCGTTCGGCGGTTTGAACAACAAACATCCAAACATCGTCACAAACTTTCACATTTATATTATTAGTAGGAAAGTAGGAATAGGATATTAGTAGGAAGGATTGAATTGAATGAACGTAGTGGACAGTGGTTTCATTCTCTTTGAGATTTTAGCTTGATGCTTTATCTTATCATCTGTGGACTCTTGATTGATTCCACAGAGTAAAATAACTAACTAATGTATTGATTCATTCATTCATTCAATTTTCTCAGATTTTCTCAGGCAAAGAGTGTGGTTTTTTCAGGGAAAGTTTTTAAAAGTTCTGTAAAAATGCAGGCCTCACGTCCAATTATCTCTAGGCTTCTTCAGTCGCAGGGTAAGAACATAAATAACGTACACTTATTTCACCAAATGAATTAAAATCAATTGACCACAATTTTTTTTCTATTGTTATTTTTTATGGTGTAACTAGGTACTTATGTACCTAATTCCCTTAGTTTAAATAATTAAAAATGCACTTCAATTATGGTTTATGACAAATGCTTTATTAATTTTCTATTGTTATTTTTTTTAACGAAAAGTTACATAACATCTGCAAAGATAACCCTAATTTGTCAGATTGAATACATCACGTACATAAAGTATCTGGAACTGGAATGGAAGCTTACAGTACCTACAGTAAACTTTTCTCTCTACCTAGGTACCTTATTGTTTCCTGATAATTAATGTGAAGCAGCACACTAGTTACCGCGCTAGAGTACTTCTCAACTCTAGTGTTCACAAACTGCTATAGTGGCTGTGATGAAAAGCATTGTGTTCTGGCTTGAAGGGTGAAGTAGAGCTGCTAAAATTACAGGCAAATTAAACTTACTTATGCTTGTCTCAGGGGTGGGTTCGACACCTAACTTACAAAACAATATGCTGGGTTATTTATTTATTTGATTAAAGACGAGCAGCTTCCGCTGATGTGTCTACATCTCAGTGTCGAAATTGAATGTCTATTGTCATGTCTTGTTCACTTTTTTGAGCACTGATTTATTGATTCGTAGCCAGTTGTCGAGCTTGTTTTTGAATGCATTGACAGAAGTAGCAGAAACAACATCTTCCGGTAACATGTTCCAGTTGTGGACTACTCTGTGGCTAAAGAAGTGGTACGCAGCAAGTAGGTTAGCAGGAGCACGAGCTAGCTTAAGTTGATGGCCACGAGAAGGTCTTTGATCATCTGTCCTTATGAAGATATCTTTAATATCCGGCAGATTGTACTTGTTGGTTATAATTTTAAAAGTTTTGATGAGGTCTCCGCGAAGGCGTCTATCTTCAAGAGTAGTGAGGCGTAATGCGAGTAGTCTTTCCTCATATGATTTGCGTTGGGTATGCTTGTGTAAAAAATGACTCCCTTCTAAGATTTCTACAATCTCAGAAATTAACCACCAATTATTTGCTTAGTTACTTGAGGGTGATGACAGGTCTATTATATAATTTGCAGTCCGCCGCTACCACGGCGGAGAGCACGTGAAGCCGCCCACCATGGACGACCTGCCCGTGCCGCGCGGCTCCTGGCAGGCCAAGTATGATGCGGACCAGCGCCGCTACAATGGAGTCCTCCTGTTTGGTGTTGCCTTCACCATCGGCTCTCTCATTGTGGTATGTACTTTATGCATCTAAATTCCAGAATAACAATCGTGGAGTTAATCTTAACGGCATATAATGAATGAGTTATAATATCAAATTATATGTACATTGTTCATACATACTATTCTGCCCTATCAATCAACTAACATCAAATTCAACCCATACCCAAATGAAATCAGACACTTAATCATATTATCAATCCATAAATAAAGAACAACTGAACAGGAGTTTGTTGAGGGATAACAACATAATTATGTATGTTGTGTTTGTTTCCAGGCCAAAACCTCTGGGCTCGTCTACCTGAACTACTACCCCCCCAAGTCCATTGACTAAGCGCTCCGCTGTGATCCAGACCACTGCTGCATTTGTGCAAGAAACAAACATTACCAGTACTCACCTACCAACCACTACAAAAAGTGGCATCCATTTGTGCAACTAACAGCAGTGGACGTATTATTAAGATAGTCATTAGTTTTTATTTTCTAAAATCAGTTTCTTTATTGAAATAAAAGAAAACTTAAGAAAATATTTGTTTTGTTTATTTACTAACAATTAAATAGGTAGGTATAATAAGTATAGGTAGGTACCTACATAAATGTATAATTATAGTAGGTAAGTTTTACAACTCCTGATGAATACAAACCCTGTCATTACGAAACTGGGTTTAGACTAGGTTTAACTAAAACAGGGTTAAGTTGGACCTAGTCTAACTAAACCCAGTTTCGTAATAACAGGGATAATGTTTACACCTCCATGGATCATGAAGCGACATGCCCCAAAACAATTGAAACATGGAGACAAGATAATTGCCGTTGGGTGAAGACATACAGGGTTGCTATTGCGTAAGCAAAGTGGCAATGAAGTTCGTAACTTTGTTGATTAGTTTAACAATCTTAGTGACATGCTAATCGTTATCTTACTTGACAAGGGACAAATTTACGATCTTTTAATCTTCCAGTTCATATTTCAGATAAAATCATCCTTAAAGTTGCGATCTTCATTCCCATTTCGCTTACACAATAGCACCCGTGGTTTATTTTAGAATTTCATTTTTCCTGTGCACTTAAAATATACTCACAATCACCTGAAAACATTGCTAGCTTTCATCTCTAACATAAATAAAAATACATCTTTCATCAAAAACAACATGGTATAGTTTTCAAATTATCAACAAAAATTCCTACATGTCTGGAAAGCAACTTTCCAATCTAATCATGATAAATACATACATACTTTTTTATTCAGTCTCGATCGCAAATCTATAGAAAAACCAATGCAAATTATGCATTATATTTTATTATCAAGTATGTCCTTGCTCATCATTATAGTTATCTTAGGTCTTACACTGTTGTGCCGTGTGAGTGGTGTCAGTGCTCGCGCGCGATGTCGGAGAATGCGTCGAGGATGTGCTGCGTGGTGAGCGGCAGCGACAGCCCGGCCGCCGGGTAGCAGGCTGCGATCCGCGCCTGACACAGACAGACAGGCACATGTTCACAAACAAACTGGACAAACTCCTTGTGGCGATGACGTTACGATGTTGATTAGTGCGCATGCATTAGAGTTTCATACTGGACCTCTTCAAACGGGACGATGCCGCCGGCGCCGGTCTGGCACGGGGGGATGTATTGTGTGCAAGGTACATACCTAGTTCATTGAATAATGGGCCTGCATAATAATGAGTAATGGCCAGGTAGGATAGGTGAGGTGAGGTGAGGTACCTGCAAGGCGCGGTGCTGTGCGATGAACTCCTCCTGCATGGCGCGCCACACCACCTGCACCAACACAAATATCACTAAAAAAACTTATAATCTCCTACATTCCAACTTATATTCTCCAACGAGAAAAAAACATATTATTATGTAAAGAATTTTAGGTTTTACTGCTTCATCGTAAGAAAGTAAAGATTGTAATTATCTTAAGGTACAGTACAGTGCAGCATGCAGGTACTCGTACATACCTGCAGCAGGCCACTGTCCTCGCTGAGGTGCTTCTCCACGGTGCGGTACAGCCGGTGCAGTGACTTGCGCACTGCAACACAACACAATACCATTTAGGTACACTTTCACCTGTTATCGTTTACCCGACTCCCCAGAAGCAGGGTAATCCTCGTTCCGCTCGTGCGGCTCGCGAGGTGAGGCGAGGTGCGGTACCTTCGTGCGCGGGGTACAGCGCCAACACGCGCTTCAGCTCGTGCTTGCTGAAGGCGGCGCGGTAGCACACCTCCTCCTCCCGCACGCCCATCGCCACCGCCTCCGCCACGCCCTGCGAGAAACAACATCACAACACTATTTAGCGCATTCCGTTCAGCCCGACGGAGGGAGCGAGGAGGGAGCGGCTCACCTCGAAGAACAGCGCGAGCTTCTCGAGCGGCCGCCCGAAGTAGTGCGTGACGTACGCGTGCAGCGCCTCCGCGTAGCGCGCCTTGCAGTCGCGCCGCGCCGCGTCCAGCGCCGGCACGCGCAGCGCCGCCAGCGCGCCGCCCAGCGCGTGGTAGTTCTCCAGCAGCAGCACGGCGCGCGGCGTGCGCGGGTGCGAGGCGCCGGCGATGCAGGCGAGCTGCGCCTCCGCCAGCGCCAGGTACCAGCGCTCCAGGTCCGCGCGCCGCCCGCCCGCGAAGATGCGCTCGCAGCGCTCCGCGAGCCGCTCGAACTCGCGCACGAACGGCAGCACGCCGCAGCGCGGCCGCCGCTGCGCCGCGCGCGCCGCCTCCGCCAGCGCCGCCGCGCGCGCCGCCACCGCGCGGTCCGCCTGCCGCTTGCTGGCCACCGCCGCGCCCGCCAGCGCCGCGCGCGCCCACCGCGCCGCGCCCGCCTCCGCGCCCACCACGCGCCGGCCCACGCACGCCACCACCACGAACGCGCCGCTGCAACAGATCGCGTCGTTGCATCTCCGAGCGTCTACGGGGTATCCGCATGGAGTGCGAGCAGATACTCACTACTCGTCGTGCTTCTCGACGGCCTGCGTGAGCGCGAGCAGCGCCGGCTCGAGCGCGGGGAACAGCGCCTGCATGTAGCGCCGCGCCTCCGCACCCAGCGCCCCCCCGCCGCCGCCGCCGCCCGCGCCGTCGCTCTGCAGACAGGGCGAGAGGGTCATCGCACTCGCTCAAGCTCGCTAGCGGACGATGCACCGGCGCGCGAGCGAGACGAGATCGAGCACCTTCACGTCGACGTCCAGGAAGAAGAACCGCGTGCAGAAGTCCTGCTCGGCGTTGCAGAGCGTCTCGACGAGCGCCAGCACGCCGTCCAGCAGGGTGTCGGCCGCCGCCTCGCCGCCGCCCGCCTGCAGCTGCGCGCGCGCCGCGTCGCACGCCGCGCGCACCGCGCGCTCGTGCACGCGCGCCCACGCGCTCGCGTACACGCGGCCGAGCGCCTCGAACGACCGCTCGTCCATCTCCTTCAGCCAGCGCATGAACGGCGCCAGCGGCAGCAGCTCCGCGTGGTGGCGCGGCGCGGGCGCGGGCGCGGGCGCCGCGGCCGCCGCCTCGTTGCCGAGGTGGATCAGCAGGTTGTTCACGTGGCGCGCCACCGCCGCCGCCAGCTGGTCGCGCGCGCGCGCCAGCCGCCGCAGCCGCTCGCGCACCGCGCCCAGCCGCCGCCGCGCCGCCGGCGCCGTCGCCTCCGCGCGCAGCGCCGCGCCCAGCGCCTCGCACGCCGCCAGCGCGCGCGCGCGCCCCTCCGCCGTCGTCAGCGGGATCTCCGGCAGCGCGTCGAGGTCCCGCAGCGGCGGCGGCTCCAGCCACGAGCGGATCTCGTGCAGCTCGGCGAGCAGCGCGCGCGCGCTGGCGTCGGAGCGCGCGGCGCCGGAGCGCGCGAGCCCGGCGCCGGGGTGCCGCGCGCCCGCCGCGTCGTCGGCGCGGCGCAGGCGCGCGGCGAGCGCGGCCGAGGTCGCGAGCCCGTCGTCGAGGCGCGCGGCGAGGCGCGCGCCGCCGCCCTCGGTCGCGGCGGCGAGCATGCCGGCCACGTTGAGCGCGTCGAGGCGCGCGAGCTGCTCGCCGAGCCGCGCGACGCGGCGCTCGGGGTCGTCGTCGGCGCCCTCGAGCAGCGCGCCGAGCGCCGCCGACGACGCGGCGTCGGCCTCGCCCGCCGGCGCCGCTTCCGCTCCCTCGACCTGCGCACCGGCTCCGATCTTGCAGGGTGGGTTGCATGTTCTGCATCCATCAGGTGGATTTCGACCGGATGGATGCAGATCGGTTGCGTTGACGCACACGATTGCCGAAACTAATGTCTCAAAACATTAAAGTAAAATTACTGACCATCACCCTGCAACTTATCAGATTGCCTGTATCGTCTGATGTCAGAGAGCATACAATTTGATCCTACTTAAAAGGGGCGGACAATCAAAAGCTGAGTTGACAAAATGTGAGAGGTAAACAACATCTGCAAATTATAATTAGAGTTGTAAATAAAAGGATTATTTTAAAAAATAACCCGGCCATGGTTTCTTGCTTGTTTGTAGAATTGGTTGCAATAAACAGGCATTGCTTCAAAATTGTTTCTAAGGCGTTTCAGAGTGAACCTTGTAATTTTATTGAAATAAATGCCTTTTGAACAAATTAAGATTAATAACTTCCTGCTCCACTACCAAGTGTAAATACTACGATTTGGTACCTACTTTACATTTACAACTCACCTACGGGTGTTAAGGGAAAATGGATTATGATGAAACAATGCTGTGTGAGCCACCCCACTTAATATGTGAGTTTAGGGATAATGCAATAGGTACAAACCGAGTCATTCGGATCGTTGCCTCCTTCCCAGTCCTTCAGGAGTGCTGGTTCTTCAAACTTCATCATCCTAAGTTTTTAAAATACCAATACAATGTATTTATTTCTAAAATTGCATTCTGATTACGAAAAGAAAACAGAATTTGTATACTTGACATTTAGAATTACTTGACATTGGCAATAGAGGTGGTTCGTATTTACGCCACCAGGTTTTTTAACCAGGTTCTCGCATAAAACTATATGCACCTAGTACGACTTCACGATACATAATAAATAAATAAGCCTCTTTATTTCCTTACCAGCTACATATACAATAAATAGTTACATATTTAAATCAAGTAGATTTGTTGAAAAAGTTTAGTGTTTGCATTTTTATGTATGTAAGTATGTGTATGTATATCTAAAATTTAAATCTAAATTATGTTAAACTTTATTAATAGGTATACTAAATTTATTCTTGGTTAGGAACCCCTCTTTGGGTATAGGCCTCCTCCAATTTATTCCACTCTTCTCTATCTTGAGCCACACTCATCCAATGTTTCCCTGCAATTTTTAAGATATCGTCGGTCCATCGTTTCCTAGGCCGACCTGCTCTTTTTATTCCGCTCGGTCCAGTCCATCTTCTCGTTTCTATGGTCCACCTGGCATCCTTGTATCGAGCTAGGTGTCCGGCCCATTGCCATTTTAGCTTAAGTGCATAGTGAAGTGCATCTGTAACTTTAGTTTTTTCTCTTATTATTTCACTTCTGATTTTGTGTATCTTTCGGATTTTCAAGACACTCCTTTCCATTGCTCTTTGACATGTTTTTAGTTTTTATTGGATTTTTGTGGTATAGCTCCATGTTTGACATCCACATGTTAAGGTCGGCAGAATGCAGGTGTCCAGCACTATTTTTTTTTAAATAAAGTGATAGGTCTCCTTTCAAAATTTCTTTTAGGCCCCAGAATTTCTTCCAGCTCATTGCAATTCGTCTGTCGACTTCTTCTTCTGTATTTTTGTCATTGAGGGATATCTGTTTACCTAGGTATATGTAACTGTTTACATAGTCTAAGGGTTTGCCTTTTATGCTTATTTCATTTATAGTGCTATTTGTTATTATTTTAGTTTTGCTCTCGATGATTTGCGGGCCTATTTTTTCGCTTTCGTTACATAACCGGCATAGGTTTTCTTTTAGTTTCTGACTTGAATCAGCAAACAAGACAATGTCATCAGCGAATCTGAGGTGGCTTAAGTGATGTCTAGACTCGTTACAGGTAACTCTTATTCCTTCTTTATTCCAATTCAGTTGTTCGAAAACACGATACATAGACGTATTAAAAATACTCGGGTGCGGCGCGCAAGTCCACCGCGCACCCTAGGACGCGACCCTTGCGGTCGCAACCCGACCGTCAGTCTCGCGTCGCGGCGCGTCCTTGGGTACGCGGCGGACTTGCGCTGTGGAATTGCGCAGAGGACTTGCGCAGAAGACTTGCGCAGTGGACTCGCGTGGTCTAAGTAATACTTGCTAGTATTTAGTACCTTTAGTAGTTTTTGAACCTGGTTCTTGCAAGGTACGTTACGTTATGGATCTGGTACGCGAAATTGCAAGTACGACCAATCTGGAAAAAAACAAAAAAAAAGAACTAGGAGGAACTATAATTGAAGATAGAAATTCTGAAAAACAGCACAGATTTAGCAGCAAGCTAACGTACTTTTTTAGCAGCCGAAGAAAACTTTTCAGCTCGCGCTCAATACCATTTTTCTTATTTTTTATATTCTCTTAAATTCTCTATTGTGTTCTGAGGCCTACACACGAGTTACTGTGTTCTACAAAAACTCATCGTTATCATGTCGAAAACGGCCCCCAAAGGAGGCAAAGGCAAGACGAACGAGGAAATATTCGCTAACTTCCAGGAACTCCGCGCCGAACAGAGACTACTGGCAAACAAACTGTCTGAGTTGGGAATGGATCTTAACGAGCACAAGTAAGTCCACATCCCAGAAACTTATTTTGGTCCAAATATTCTCACTCGATTCATGAAGAGATGTTTTAGACATAACTTATGAATTGTGGTAGGGGGTTTTAAGGAAGCCTTCAGTAAGCGGTAAGTACAGAAACAAAGTTTTTAGGTAAATTTTTTTTTTTTTGGAGGTTACAACATTTTTTAGAAGTTCAAAGTCAGTAATCTCTTTTATTTCATAGCTGGGATGTTGAGCCATTATTCGTTTATTTCAGAGCATGCTCATCTAAAAGTTAAAAATTACATAAAATCACAACACAAGGCGCCAGGCTATGCATTCCGAATCTAACCTTGGTTTGGGGTACTCCATGTCGGTTCTGTGACTCGTTTTGACTCTCATCAGACTAACCTAGCTAGTAATTTTGATATCACTCAAAATATTGCCATCCTTTCTTATAGATTGAAATAACAACAACGATTATAATAATTCAATGTATCCTACTTCCTACTAATATTATAAACACGATGTTGAGATAATCTGTTTTCTTGGTATAACTCTCTGTGACTGTTTATGATCTGTGTTCTGGGCTCTGCAAATAAAATGGTGAAACAATAGACATACGTCTTTGCCTTTTAATATAAAATTAATACGCTTCCACTGCGCCAACATGAAAAATATAAGCCGAAGAATATGAGAAAAAATACATGGAGTATTTCTAGAGAAGAAAACAACAAGAGCAATATAAAATTCTAAGGATGGCGATGACTTCGGTTACAAATTTACCAAAGCTGGTAGATGGAACAAATTTCAGTGTTTGGAAATTTCGTATGAAATTAATTTTGGAGGAAAGAGGATTGGAGTCCACTCTTATGAAAACTGAACAAATAGATAAAGAGAAAGATGCCAAGGCACGGAGCATAATTGCCCAATGTGTCTCCGATAAATTCGTCGAATTAATAAAGAAATGCCCAACGGCAGCAAAAATGTTTGAATGCCTGGAAGAGGTACTAGAGAGAAAAAGTATATTTAATCAGCTGTATCTGAGAAAGAAAATGTTATCAATGAAAACCAGTATAGATGAAAAATTACAAGATCATTTTTTAAAGTATGATAACTTAATAGCACAACTAGAGTCAACTGGTGCAACGCTGAAGGAAGCAGATAAGGTGTGCCACCTACTTCTAACGCTGCCGACCGAGTATGACACTGTTATCACAACATTAGAAACAATTGATAGAGAACTGAATGTTGACTTTGTCAAATCCAGATTGCTAGATGCTGAACTGAAGATTAAAGGTAATGAAACCACAGCATCAGATACGCACACGTTTATGACCTGCTACAGATGCGGCAAAAGTGGGCACAAATCCTTCCAGTGCAGAACGGGACAACAAGTGAGAGGCCACTACAGAGGTCGGACTTCAATGAGAGGACAACGGGGTCAATCCAGAGGCAACAGCAACTCAAACAGAGGACGAGGTGCAAGCTCCTATAGGTCACCATGGCAGACAGGTCAAGCGGCGCAGGCAGATGAAGAGACCTCTTCTTCAAGGAAAAACGAAATGTCATTTACAGCGAGTAGTGCAAGTGCATTATGTAATAACAGTTGTGTTAGTGATAGTGATGTTCAACTAATAGTGGACTCAGGGGCCACAGAACATTTGATTATGGCTAATTACGAACCTTATATGACTCAGGTTGAAGAACTGGACAGAGAGATGAAGATTTATGTAGCGAACGGACAATATCTAACATGTTACAAAAGAGGTAAACTAACATTAGAATATAATAGTAGTCTATCAATAGATATTGAGGGATTAATTGTTCCTAAGTTGTCACACAATTTATTATCAGTGAGAAAATTATTAGAGAAGGGACTTCATGTTCAATTTTACAATGATAGTGTATCGATAAGTAACTCAGTAAATGAAGTTATTGGCAGGTTGAAAGGCAGGTTATATGTTATAGACATGAAACTCAATAATGAAGTAAGTTTGATTTCAAAAGATTTGTGGCATCAGAGATTGGGTCATGCTAATAGGAAACAGCTAAGGTTACTGCAACTGCCGTACAGTGAGATTCCGTGTGAACCATGCATGAAAGGTAAGTCAACTAGATTACCATTTTATCCTACTCAGAAACCACGTTCTCATTGCATTGGTGAACTCATTCATACTGATATATCTGGACCAATGTCCACACCCAACTCTACAGGCGAGATTTACTATCATACAATCATTGATGATTTTACTCATTTTTGTGAGGTTTACTTATTGAAGAGAAAATATGAAGCAACTGATAGGTTGATAGAATACATAAAAAGGGTAGAAACGCAAACAGGTAATAAAGTGAAGAAGATTAGATCAGATAATGGAGGTGAATTCAAAAATGAAAAAATACAGAATTTTTTGCAAGGAAAAAGGAATAATAATACAGTATACAAATCCATACAGTCCAAGCTCCAACGGTGTAGCTGAACGAATGAATAGAACTATATACAACAGAGCAAGAACATTGTTAATAGAGACAGGCTTGCCAAAATTTTTGTGGGGTGAAGCAGTTAGATGTGCAGTCTATCAAATCAACCGCTGCCCATCCTCAGCAATAAACTTCCAAACCCCAGCGGAGAAGATGTTTGGAAACAAGAATTTGTCAAGACTTCGAGTTTTTGGATCTAAAGTGTGGGTTCATATATTACCAAAACAAGACAAATTTCAAGAAAGAGCAAAAGAAATGAGATTTGTGGGATATCAACAAAATGGATATCGCCTATGGGATCCTGAAAACAACAATATTATTGTGTCAAGAGATGTGAGATTTGATGGAAGTCAAATACAATATACAGAAAAGAAAACTAAGGAAAGTGATCAGATATACTATGAAGATGAAAATAGTGGAAAGTTGAATGAAAAAGATTCTGAGAAAACTGTAGAAGATGAAAATAGCAGAAAGAAACCAGCAAATGAAAATATAGAAATTGAAAATGACAGTGATGATTATGAGGATACAGAAGAAGAAATACCAGAACAAAAGACAAGATCAGGAAGAATCATACAAAAGCCAAGTAGATTTCAAGAGGATTATGAGCTATATACAGCATATTGTTTAATATCGGGAGATCCTCAAGATTATGAGGAGGCAATGAGCAAAGGTTGGAGTAATGAGATTAATAAGGAATTAAATGCCCTTGAAAAATTAGAAACATGGGAAATAACAGATTTACCTAAAGGAATGAAAGCTATAGATACTAAATGGATCTTTAGAACAAAACAAGATGGTACAAAGAAAGCACGCTTAGTTGCAAAAGGTTTCCAGCAAAACAGTTCAGTGAATAACTATGCCCCAGTAGCCAGAATATCTACAATAAGGCTGATGCTAAGTCTAGCAGTACAACAAAATTTGCCATTGAAACAGTTTGATGTGTCTACTGCATTTTTGAATGGATATCTGGATGTAGATGTTTTTCTGAAATGCCCAAAAGGATTAAACATCAGTCAAGGAAAAGTGCTTAAATTGAAAAAGGCTTTATATGGATTAAAAGAGGCACCAAGATGTTGGAATAAACGATTTCATGAGTTTATTATAAAAGAAGGATTTACACGATCAAAACATGATTCATGCCTATATGGGAAAGGACCAAATTGGTTACTATTGTATGTCGATGACATTTTATATTTAGGAAAAGAAGATATAATAATAAAGAAGCTGGAAAAGGAATTTAAACTGAAGGATCTGGGAGAAGTTAAGAACTATCTAGGATTGGAGGTAAATAGAAATCAAAATGAAATGGAAATAAAACAAACAGAGATGATAACAAAGCTTTTAGAAAGATTTCAAATGCAAGACTGTAAAGGAAATAAAACTCCAATGGAAACAAATTTATATGCAAAAACATCCTCAAACATAATTGAAGTGCCATTTAAAGAACTAGTGGGATGTCTACTCTACATCTCAATGAATACTAGACCGGATATAACTTATGCAGTATCATACTTGAGTAGATTTCTAGATAAACCAACACAAGAATTATGGACAGCAGGTAAAAGGATCTTACGATACCTCAAGGAAACTCAGTTTCAGGGGCTGCTATATAACAATACAGGTAATCATACTCAATTAGAGGCTTATTCAGATGCAGACTGGGCAGCTGACAAGGTTGACAGGAAAAGTACCAGTGGATGTGCTATCTATCAAGGTAACAATTTGATATCATGGTTTTCCAGAAAGCAGACATGTACAGCTTTGTCAACAGCTGAGGCAGAGTACATAGCAGGAGCACATGCAGTAAGTGAACTCGTACACATAAAGGGCCTACTCTCTGAATTTCTTAATAGTAAAACAGTGTCAGCTCACATCTACATTGATAACCAAAGTACAATTAAATTGATTCAAAACCAAATAAATACTAAAGCCTCAAAGCACATAGACATTAAATATCATTACATAAAAGATGTAATAAATAAGAGAATTGTGTCTGTATCATATGTACCTACAGAGGAAAATATATCTGATATTTTCACAAAGGCATTGCCTGCAAGAAAGCATGTATATTTCCGTGAAAGATTAAATGTGTATTAGGTTAACTACCTTAGATGGGTATCTCTCTTGCTAATATATTATGATTGTAATGTTTTTATTTAGTGGTTTATTAACTTGATGTTGCTATTTGAAGGGCTAAATAGAAACACTATCCGTTATTATTGTTATATGTTTTTATGTTTAAAGGTAGAAAAAACTTATTTTGTTTGTAAACATTCATTTTATTCTATCTTAGAGTTAACTGCAGCTATGTCTACATGCTATTCTACATTGAAATAGTTAGGTAGAGTCTTAATAAGTTTATTAAAATATGTAGTCTTACAATTTCTGTGTCAACAATTTTCATATTATCTTAGATTCAATTTGTATAAAATATATAGGTATAAACCTCTACAAATTGAGGGGCTGTGTTGAGATAATCTGTTTTCTTGGTATAACTCTCTGTGACTGTTTATGATCTGTGTTCTGGGCTCTGCAAATAAAATGGTGAAACAATAGACATACGTCTTTGCCTTTTAATATAAAATTAATACACGAAAGTTTGTATGTATGGATGGATGGATTTTTGTTACTCTTTCACATAGAAACTACTGAATAGATTTTTATGAAACTTCACAATAATATAGAATAACACATAGGCTACAGTTTATAAAGATATTGTGTGAATTGTCCAAAATATGACTATTAGCTACTCGAAATACTAATCCTGCGCAGGCGAAGTTGCGGGCACCAGCTAGTTTGTTTATAATTTTTGTAATTTAGTTATCAATGTGATGCATTATGCTATGTATTCTTTCTGGAAAGAGGCTTATTCTACACCCAATTGGCATTATAGCTGCTTTGGGGTCAAATCTGTTCAAACTCAATCAGCTGGAGGTATAAGATAGCAAACTTGATGACAAACTTTTCATATGTTGAGTAATAATCCGTTATAAAGATTTGCTGATATTCTTTCTTTTTATTGAAAGAAAAACCTCTTTTCGGGTTGTGTTATGAATCACCTTTAAATTGAGCGCTGTCAAATTGAGTTAATTTAGCTAACTCTAACAATTTAGACAAATAAAATATATATCTATTATGTATGTATATATCTATTATTTATATCAGTCTCTGGTACCCATAGGACAGGCTATTATTATTATTATTAATCATTTATTTCAGATACTTAAAGACATCCATACATTATTATTAGATATCAGACAGGCCTCATAACTCAATTAGTAGTAACTCTGCCTTCTGCCCTAGAGGTCTTGGGTTTGATCCCTGCACTGGACAAACATTTGTGTGATCAACACAGATGTTTGTTCTGTCTGTTAAATATTTATCTATTATGTATATCAGTCTATGGTCACCATAGTACAGGCTATGCCTAGTTTGGGAACAGGTGACCATGTGAATATGTCCGGAATATTTATTTATTTTATATAAAAACTTATAAAACTATACACGGCATAATAAAAAGTATAATAATAATATACATTTTATATCAGCTAACTTAATAATAGTAGCTATGCCTAGTTTAGGATCAGTTGACCGTGTGTGATATGTCCGGAATATTTATATTTTTTTAAATTTATAATAATCACTGTTACTTGTATGTTTATTTGTTAGAGCATAACTTTAGTCAATCTGATTTACATGGCAACATCAACAGGTTGTACAATCAAGATTTACTGGTATGATAAAAAAAGATCTTTTTTCATATATTCCTATACGATTTTTACAGGGATGCCTCCGTCCAGCACACTTTTACAGGCAGATGATGATGATGATAGAGTGACCTTATCAAAGCTCGCCCGATCACATTACGCTTTCCATCGTGTTGTAATCGCGCGGTTGCGCTCCATCAGGACCAGATGGGAGGGGAGGTAATATTGTGATGAAACATTTCAGGATCGTAATCGAGACGCTGCGCGGGGTGGAGGAGTCGCGCAAGTGCTTCCGCATGATCGGCGGCGTGCTGGTGGAGCGCACGGTGCGCGAGGTGCTGCCGGCGCTGCTCAGCAACTGCGAGCAGCTGCCGCGCGCCATGCGCGCGCTGGACGAGCAGCTGGCGCGCAAGGGCCAGGAGATCAACGCCTACATCCAGAGCCACGACATCCGCGTGCAGCGCCTCGACCGGCCCGACGGCGCCGAGCAGCACCCCGACCAGCTCGCCAAGCCCAACGTGCTGGCGGCCAGCGCCTGACCTTATCACTAGGTACCTACTGTACCTACTACTGTGCTGCGCAAACACATTTTGTAGCTTGAAATGAGTGCTTTACTAAGAATACTTACCTATTGTGTTAGTTTTTACCTTATTAAAAATGACTCGCTTTGCAAGACCGAGCTATAAACACTGCTACCTTCATGAATTTTAATAAGTAGATATTAGACTCTCAAACATTGCGGTGCCCCTGCATGTTGAGGAAAATTTAATTAAACATTGCAATAAAATATGCTTGGATAGATAGATGAACATCAGTATCCATGCAACCATCAATAAAACAAATATTTTTCTTGTCATCTACATGGATACCTAGTCCTTTTCACGACAGAAGGAGGCGGCCTCAGCGGGCGCTGTGCTCTTCATGTAACCGCAAAATTAAATTTAATTATATTGTAAGTGATGTAGAAATACCTACCTTACCTACCTACTACAATGATTGTTACGGTGAGTTCTTATTAAAATTTGCTCTAAGTTCGTATTAACTGGTGGCGGCAACTCTGATGAAGGAGTTTTATCACAGCGTGCCCCGAGCGTGCCGCAGGGGAGCGCAGTTCTGTCACTTTACCACGACTTGTATGGTGACCTTTAATAATAATCACTTGCATTGATTCATGAGACTTCGTTAAATGGAATAACTTTTTGACCGCCACGCCATAGAAAAATCGCTCCCAGGCGTCAAGCTAAAATCGCATTGAAAATTGTTGCATAAAATAGAGATGAGCTGAGCAAGCGTCGCGTCCTTGTAGCAGACTCTGTATATTAAAGTTTTCTAAAAAACAACACAAATTAACATTATATAATTAATATTGTCCAACTTCTTGTTTTATTTCATAATACCCAGGATGGTAAAAGCAGGTGATTTATAATATTATTTACTAGCTTCCGCCCGCTTCGCTCGCGTGGTGCCTACCTATAATTCTTATTCTAAATGGGGGAATAAGATCCGCACTGACGTCCCGCGTTGGGGTGTATTGTGAATTGTCCCCCTGCTGACCTCACCCCAGCCAGCCCAACTCCTTAAAGTAACAGAGAAGGACCCTGGGTTGGTGGCAACACTGTTCGAGAATCCCCGTTGATGTTGTGGATGAAGAGGAGCAGGATCCGATCACCTCCTGCATTCCTGTTTTGAGCCTAGCTTCATTTGTGGCAGTGCAATGTAGTACAGCGTGCTCCACTGTTTCCTCGTGCTGAAGACAGCCGCAACAGAGGCCGCTGTCTGTAGCTCCAATCTTAAGGAGATGGTGGTTGAGATCACAGTGGCCCGTGATGATGCTCACCCTCATCAACAGAGATTAAAAACCGGTTAAAACTGAACTCCGAAAAGGAACATCAGAAGCTATGGGAGCGCAGATTAGACTGCAAACACTTATTATGTTCCCAACACTAAACAAACACGTGACAACAACGCTACTGAAGATGAATAAGAATAGCTCAGTTGGTAGTAACTCTGCCTTCTGCGTTAGGGGTCGCGGGTTCGATTCCCACACAGGACAAACATTTGTGTGATGAATACAGATGATTGTTCTGTGTTTGGGTGTTAAATATATTTCTATTATGTATATCAGTCTCTGGTACCCATAGTACAGGCTAGGGTTTGGTCCCGGGAATTCCCGGTCCCGAAATACCCGGGAATTCTTATTATATATATAATTTTTTTTAACCGGTATTCCCGGTTCCTTAAAAACTACCCGATTCTGCAATCCCTAGTACAGGCTATGCCTAGTTTGGGATCAGTTGACCATGTGTGATATGTCCGGAATATTTATTATTATTATTATTAATAACCTAAGGCCTACCTATATAAAAAGTAGCCTATAGGCTAACTAGGTGGTATATCGATTACAAGTTTCAGCGAAATCGGTTGTTCCGTTTCGGCGTGATTGAATAACAAACATCCTCACAAACTTTCGCATTTATGATAATTATGATAATAGCGTTTTAATACATTTTGTGAGGATCAGGTTTGATCATGGAGGTAGGAAATAGGTAGGTACTTACTATAACTTTCTATAAATTATATTAAAGAATTTGAAGTTTTAATATTGATTACATGAATATATTATAAGGGTTTATTCCTCATCTTTACCTTTAGATCACCACATAGTTTTGCTTATTTAGACCCTAGCCAAGTTATCACAATAATTATAAAGATTTTCTTAAAGGGTAGATATAAAAAAATAGCTATGCTTAGAACTGCAGTCACGGTTTCACCGGTCCGCTTTAACAACAACACGCAGCGAGACTCGCCTACCGCATCCTGCAACAACTTTTCCTGCCGGAATCACGTAAGCCACACATTGCAATATTTGCAACGGACAGCCCGAGTCATCGCCGGCGGCGGCACCGTCGCATCGCGCCGCGCCGCATCAGAAGTGCATCAGGTTGGTCGGTGCGAACGTCTCGCCGGCGCCGGCGTCGGTCCGCGGCGCGGGCGGGGCGGCGGCGGGGGCGGGTGACGGCGGCGGCGGCGGGGCGGGGGCGGGGCAGGAGCGGCCGCCCTCCTTGCGCACGAGGCGCAGGTCGGTGATGCGCATGTCCTTGTCGACCGCCTTGCACATGTCGTAGAGCGCGAGCGCCGCTACGGCGCAGCCGGTGAGCGCCTCCATCTCGGCGCCGGTGCGCGCGGTGACGCGCACCTCGCAGCGCAGACGCAGCGCGCCGGCGGCGCCGCGCGGCAGGCGCACTCGCACTTGCGCCAGCTCGAGCGGCAGCGGGTGGCACAGCGGCAGCAGGTCGGAGGCGCGCTTGGCGGCGAGCGCGCCCGCGACGCGCGCCACGCACAGCGCGTCGCCCTTGGGCAGGCGCGCGTCGCGCAGCAGCCGCAGCAGGCGCGCGCCCACGCGCAGCCGGCACTCGGCCACGGCGCGGCGCCGCGTCACCGGCTTGTCGCCCACGTCCACCATGCGCGCCGCGCCGCCCGCGTCCAGGTGCGAGAACGGCCCCGCCGTCTCCGTGTCCGACTCCGAGTCCGACTCCCACTCGGAGTCGGAGTCCTCCCCACCCGCGCGCGTGCTGTAGGCGCGCGCCGCGACCGCGCCGCCGCGGAGGGCGGGCCGCGCTAGCCGCCGATCAGAATCATCGGTCGGTTCTCCATCCGCGCGAGATTCTGCATGCCTGAGCACGAAAAATACAGCTTAGTTAGATTTTCCGCTTTCGGAATCCACGACCGTAGGTCCGGTGTAGGTAGGTACACTGAAACGTTACGCGTGATCATACAAAACCTGGAATCGAACCCTCTCGCTGATGTGATGACGCACGGGCCGCTCGCGCCGCCTGTACACTCACCGGCGTGACTGGGCTGCTTGCCGGCCAGGGCGCGGCTCGCAGCTCGCGCCGCCTCTACACTCACCGGCACTCACCGGCGTGACTGGGCTGCTTGCCGGCCAGGGCGCGGCGCACCAGCGCCTGCAGCTCGGGCGCTCCGGCGCCGTCGCGGAGCGCGTCCCGCAGCGACACCTCCGCGGCGCCGAACAGGCACACCTGCAACACGCGCGCACGCTCGCATCACTCGCGCATCACTCGCGCCGGGACACAGGGAGCCGGGGGAGCCGGGGGAGCGAGGGTGCGGTGGGGGGTACCTTGAGGTTCCCGTCGGCGGTGAGGCGCAGGCGGTTGCAGGTCGCGCAGAAGTGCTGCGTCATGGAGCTGATGAAGCCCACTCGGCCCGCGTAGCCCGGCACGCGCCACACCTGCAAGGCTAGCAGTGCTCGGTTAGTGTCCGGGCGGAGGGGGTGCAGTGGAGGGGGTGGAGGCGACAGTCACCCACCCTGGCGGTGTCGTGCGGGCGCGGCAGCTCGGGCTGCAGCGCGGGATGCCGCGCGGCGAGCGTGCGCAGCGCCGCGCGGTACGGCACCAGCTGCGAGTCGTCCCACTTGTTGCCCGAGAACGGCATGAACTCGATGAACCTGCGACGATAAACAACACCATTACCTACTTACACCACTGCGAAGGTGATCTTACAATGTATTATAGGTACTAGCTTTCGCCTGCGACTTTGCTCGCGTGATGCCTATGAAGTTAAAGAAGAAATCGGTTGAGCCGTTACGGCGCGATTGAATCGCAAACATCTTCACATATTTCGCATTTATAATATAAGTAGGTTAAGGTTAGTCGCCGATCGGCTCGCTGGGCCTCTGGGCACCGGCAGGGCCTGATCGCGCCAACACCTAATCCAAAACTTGAAAAAGACCTGCCCATCTTAATGGGCAGAGACGAGCCAGGGACAAAGGGCGTAGCCCTGATTCCCTTTCCCAACCCGAAGAAAAGAACAAGACATTTGTTGTTGTCAGAAGAAGACATTTGTTGTTGGTTATTCAGTACCTGTTTTCTGGAAAAAAATACTTAGTTTACTTCCTTCCTACCTACTTACCCTGAAAATCCCTAATCCGAATTCCGATTAATAATGTCCCCTTTTCTCGAACTTGGTGCCGGTTTTTCTTAGTTTTTAAAACGAAATTATCAATGAGGTACCTAGTTAACATAACATGACATGTATAAATTACAATGACCTCGATCCATGCAAACCTATCAGGTAGGTACCTACTTACGTATAGTAGCTACCTACATTGTACTGCCTACATTTCATGCAACATTGCACACAGTCACACAAGTGTACTTTATCAGAAACAGGTTTAGCCAGTTTATTTAACAGCAGTCACCGTCCACGCAGCCAGTAACGTGTCTCGACAGAGGCGGCTTCTTATTTATTTACTAGCTTTCGCCCACGACTTCGCTCGCGTGGTACCTACATAAAAAGAAGCCTTTGTGTGTGTTTTCATTGTTTGCACACCATTACCTAACTGTATGCCAAATTTCAACTCCCTTGGTCATCTGGATGTATGACAGTCAGTCATAAAAATGCCCGTTTGAGCAGTATTTATTAAAATGGAGTTGTAGTTAATCTAAGGGGGGTTTTAATAAATAAACCAAACATGTGTTTACCTATGTTAAATAGTTTTTGAGTAATGAAGGGATCAGAGGTGCCTCCAGATGGTTCCTGTAATAGGTATAACACACGCAGCTGCGTCGCGTCGCCCGTTCCTTGAACTTAGCTTGATACGCTACCATAAAAACGAAAGTAACTCTTGTCTCTTTGTAAACTTTTCACGATATAACGGCTGAAACGATCTTGATGAAATTTGGTATGGGGTTGTCGACATGCAACATGAAGGACATAGCCTTCGCGAGCGGATTCGATGATGGAGTCAGGAGCTGTTCCACGGTAAATTGACTGATTGAGATTGCATAATGTCAGCCTGATACAGAGATAAGCGGGTAACAGCTAGGTTAGGTATAACTTAGAACATGCCAAAGGTGCGATTTTCAAAGTTTATCTTAATAATTAATGTGGCACAACGATCACCGAAGCACCAACTTTTAGCAGACACAGGCTCCGCACTTGCAACTGGGCAGGCGGCTGCTACAAGCGCGCAGAATGTAAACTCGTCGGCTAGCGGCATGCATGTATAGGTATGTCTCATGCATGGGTAAGTAAGTAGGTACATACCGGACTTCGACCGGTCGCTCCTTGGTGAACTCCACAAAATCGCAAATTTCGTCGTCATTGAAACCTAGAAATATATGTACCTAGGTAAATATTAGTCCTCATCGGAAGTTTATGCGTTCAATAGTTAACACGTCAAAAAATACTATCAAATGTTTCATAAAGTCACGTCAGCGAGGCACCGGCGCCGGCGCCGCACGCGTTTTAGAGTTCTACAGAAAGTAAACGCGGCGCGGGCGCGGGTTCAGTCAGCTACTACATACCGTACCTCGAAATATTTTACTTAATTTATTTTAGCAACAAAAATGTAATCTCAGAGAGGAACGCTGCGCACCCTTCATGAGCACGGTGTTGATCTTGACGGGCACGCCCAGCTGCAGCGCCAGCTCCACGCCGGCCAGCACGCGCGCCAGCCCCTGCAACACGCGCCCCGTCACGTCACTCTGTCTCCGTCGCGCCCGCAGCAACACGTGCCTTCATCACTCACCGGGCGGCGCGCCATGCGCTCGTAGCGGTCGGGCCGCAGCGAGTCGAGCGACACGTTGAGCGCCGCGAGCCCGGCGCGCTGCAGCGCCACCAGCCGCCGCGTCAGCACCAGCCCATTGGTCGTCATCGACACGCTGCGGATGCCCTCGATCGCGCTCAGCTCCTCTGCACACAGCGCAACATTAGGTGGGTGCGAGCGATGGACGAGGTGCGAGGTGCGGTAGCGTGGGTACGTACGGATGATGTCGGCGAGGTCCGGGCGCAGCGTGGGCTCGCCGCCCGTGAGGCGCAGCTTGTCGACGCCGGCGGCGGCCAGCGCGCGCACCGCCGCCGCCAGCTCGCCGCGCGTCAGCAGCGCGCTGCGCCGCGACAGCGGCACGCCCTCCGCCGGCATGCAGTACTGGCCTACTGGCACAACGCGCATGTCATCATCTCACAACCAACCCTACCTCACCTAGGTACTTGTACTGTACAAGTGTACACCTACCCTATGTGATGTGTGATGGAACTCATCACATGGAAATCATTTCCTCTTTCGTCATAATTAGTTTGTGTGTACATTTATTTTATTATTAAGGTTAGTTCAGTTCAGACACGATTGTATAATTGTAATTGAATAAATTGAAATTGAAGGTAAGATAAACTTTGAAAATTGCAACAAAGAAGGCGACAAATAAAGTGTGTTCTTCGACTTTGACTTTTAGATTTTGGACCCCTTTAAAAGAAAATTCCTTTCTTAGTAGGTAGGTAGGTACACACACACACACACAAGTCAGTCAGGACCTTGATTCTTGTATTTATAACGATTGATTTTCATCCTACTAATATTATAAATGCGAAAGTTTGTGGTTCAATCACGGCTAAACGGCCGAACGGATTTGGATGAAATTTGGTACAGAGATAGATTATATTCTGGAATACCATATTGGGTACTTTTTATGTAGGTACCACGCGAGCGAATCCGCGGGCGGAACCTAGTCTTTCATAAAATACATGTAGGTATTGCCACAGATAATCAGCATGCTTACATAGTGTACATTTGTAAGTAGAAGATTTAAGAGCATCGCAAACCGTGTCACATTATATCTCGATAAATATTTATACGTAACAGGTTATCAAGCAGTTCAGTTGAAGCAGCTCCGAGCCGACCTAAACGCGAGGTCAACATGATTTCACTTCGCCATATTTTACATCAATAATTATTTCATGTGTTTGTTTGCGGATGAAGCAACATTTTGCGGATGAAGCAACATCCTGCTGGTTTTTCTGCAAATAACTACTGCACCTAGTTACCTGTAGCTGGCATATTCACTATTTATGATATTGATTTATTTCAGCCTCAGGTCAGGGCGTCCACTGCTGAACATAGGCCTCCCCCATGGATTTGTACAGTGCAACCAATCTTGTGCAGTACAGCGTGAACGCAACGACTCTAAGCGACCTTTATAAGGTAGTTTATCCATCTATTGGGGGGCCATTTAAGACATCTCAAATAATACAATGCAATTTCAATTAATAAATCAATATTGAAGTTTGAAGTTGTTAAGGGTGCCCATTAATTACCTTTTGGTTTCCATTCAGCATTCTTTTTAAAAATACCGTTATAGGATCACTTTGTTGTCCACCTATCTGTATGTCTGCCTGACATCAAATTTATAGCAAAATATATAAAAGTCTGTGAGCTTATAATGACGTACAAATGAAATAGCATTATCACCCTTAAAATATTTTTTTGTTATTATACAACTGAGGTGGCCAACAAGCAAACGGCCCACCTGTTGGTAAGCGGTTACCGTAGCCTATGATTGCAATACCAGAGGCATCATGCACGCATTGCCGATCCCGAACCCCCTCCTGCCTAAAGAGCTATGGTGAAGTTTGGTAAAAATTGTTCAACCGTTTAGAATATACTTTTCATTTTGAAGGGGTCATGAAGTATAATATAGCTAAGATATAATATTTGCTCAGTATCAGTATTCAAATTTATTTGATTTCATACACTTGGAATCTTGATTTTCTGATTCAGTGTTTGGTTGAGTTATGAGTTTCCCTACTCACACTTGACCGTCTCTATTTTCCACTATAGTCAACGGCTCCCAGCAACCTTCAATAAGTTGCTGTTTCCTTAGTGTTCTTTAAACAGCTGATTCATAATCATTTATGTACCTACTTATGATTTGTGGGTACTTAAAGTTTAGTTTTGTATTGAACTCAAATGTTCATGACCTTTGATTTAATAAGTTGATTAGAAGCTACCTACTCTCTAACCTACCTAGGTACCGCCTCGTACATAATGAAAGTTATTATACTGTTGTGAAGAGTTACAAAGAGGAGTGAAAACGTTACAAAGAGCCACCATCGCCTGAACTGTTGTAGTTCAGATCTTGGTGTTGGACAACAATTCAATTCAACATAGACATGGGATGAGTTGAAGTATGGACTCACATCGCAAGTTGCATCGCTCGGTGAGCGATATGCGCAGGTAGTTGTGACGCCGCCCCAGCGAGTCGGTCAGCGCTGGCGTTTCATCGGCCACCGACGATACTGCTGGATCCTACGTGGGTAAGGCAGCCAGTTACAAAACGTAGTACAGACAGCTAAGTAGTAGGTACACCACAAACACGTCCGCATGAATCATACGACTAATTGTTTTACGTACCTCACTATAGAACCTGCGCGAGACATTAGGAAGTTTCGTTGCAGAATCTCTTAGTTTTATTGATGGACGACCAGCGCGAGATATCCAATTACTTTTCATAGAACTAAATTTCATCGCTAAGTTTGGCACGCACCACACTGTACTGTATACAAACAACCAAACAACAACTCTATAAAGTTTGTTTGACACTTTTGACAGACTTGCTTGACAGTTACATTCGCCCCTTCGTCCATGACGCTACGCAAAAGTGACGGAACTCATTAGAAACTAGAGTTGCGGACTGATTGGAAACTCTGACTCGTCCACGGCGCTACTGAAATTTCCTGAAACTCAGTCACTCAGTACACGATTTTATGTAAACAAAGTTTTGAAAACGAAAATAATTAACATGACTAGTGATAATTCGAGCGATGACACGGAATTATTACTTCTCCAGTCACATAGACGTCAGAATCACTTATAATTACTGTTTATTCGTTCATTTTTCACACAGTTTCTCGATACCAGTCGCCTGGCGACCAGCATGTCGAGTCGCCAGGAGACTAGTTACAAACGCGTTCCTTTTGAGTAGCGCCGTGGACGGACGCGCATTGAAATACTAGTGCTATCGCAGTCACGCAACTCATAAGTGACTACAGTTTCAGTCGCGTTCCTTTTGAGTCGCGCCGTGGACGAAGGGGCTTACAGTAGCGCGTTGTCCACGGAGCTACGCAAAAGACTGATTGGAAACGCTGTATGGATACAGCGTTTCCAATCAGTCTGTCTCTAGTTTCTTATTTTGTTCTGTAAGTTATTTTCGTGGATCCACGAAAATAATTAACATGACTAGTGATGACATGGAATTTTTACTTCTCCAGTCACATAGACGTCACAATCACATAACATTACTTTTTGTTTGTTTATTTTTCAACAGTTTCTCGAAACCAGTCGCCTCGCGACTATCATGCGAGTCGCCAGTTGAATAGTTACAAACGCGTTCCTTTGGAGTAGCGTCGTGGACGAACCTTTTTTAAATAACGACAGTCAGGCTACTCAGAAGTGACTACAGTTTGTAACGATTAAATAATCGACAATTTAACGATTGAATACTACAACTACTGTACTAAAATCGATTGAATTAACAATTGTTAATTCAATCGATTCGATTCGGTCGACAAGTTTTTTACAATGAAGTCGCATCCCTAGTCTAAAACAGTGCAATCTATCCAAGCTCAGCAGCATACTTGAGAGAGCGCCTAGCGTTCTTTAGAATCCTTGAGATAATATTTCGAATGATATCGTTCGTATCATTCGAAACTGGAAATCAATAAAGGACTTATTTCATATTCGAAAGGCAAAATTAGTAATGAACGATGTTTCGAAACGTTTTCATTCGAAATCGCGCATCGCAACGCGTTCCTTTTGAGTAGCTCCGTGGACAACGGGCTAAGTAAATCAACAAGTGTCGTGCGCGTGTCCATCGTAGACAGAGTATAACACTATAAATAAGTGTACGTTCTTTATCATGTTATACTCTGTCTACGACAGGTTCAGAGTCTGATTGACTTGAGTATTGAGACTAGTTGAAACTGGCATTATTGACCACGTAGTGTAGATTTAATAGTCTTTGATGATAGAGTACTTAAAAGTACTCTATGATCAAAGACTATAAAAAAAGATCTATAAGCCCCTTTGTCCACGGAGGGACTCAAAAGGAACGCGACTGAAACTGTAGTCACTTATGAGTAGCCTGACTGCGATAGCACTAGTATTTCAATGGCGGCTAGTCCACAACGCTACTCAAAAGGACCGCGTTTGTAACTAGTCTCCTGGCGTGACTGAGTTTCAGGAAATTCCAGTAGCGTCGTAGTCAGTTTCCAATCAGTCCGCAACTCTAGTTTCTAATGAGTTCCGTCGCTTTTGCGTAGCGTCATGGACGAAGGAACATACTAGGATTAGCAAAAAAACTTACCAGAAGAACTTTACTATTCTTGTACCATCGCATTTGTCTTCAAATTAATGAAATTGTATTTTTCTTGTAATCTCCTATTTTTTCCTAATTTTTCTATGTAGTGTACATGGACCAGGCCCAGAATGAAATGGCTAATGGCTAAAAATATGCTTGTTTTCATTTGTCTGTATCCTTATACATTATTTTCTACTTTACAAATTCGAAATTTTGGCGTGTTTATCAAAGTGGACGGGGCCAAGGTCTGTGCCAAACGTCGAAAATTAAATTTGTTTTTTTTTTATTTTTCAATTTTGTAAACAGAAGTTTACTTGATTTAAACTATGAAACTATTTGCAACATGTTCCGTTTTTTTTTATTTATTCTAACATTTCTAGCTACTCTGACGTAGTATCTTCCTAGACTGTGATTATAAAAAAATTGTTTGTTTTGTTTGTTGTACTTACTTTCTTGTATTAGAAGGAGGTAATTTGTAATTGTATTAATTTCTCGCTGTGCCGGCAGGTAGGCTGAGTTGTTTGTTTTTTCTTCAAGGCAAGGTTAAAGCCGTGTACCTAGATGTAGTAGGATTCCCGTGCGTGCTGGTCTGATAGTTAATTGGGTGAACTCGTGAATTCCACTCGCTGTCATCAGAATGTCCCTGTTTCCCGCGTACGCTCCCGACGGAGACGGCTGTTTGAAAGTGGAAGAACAAAGTGATCAGAGCAGTCAGAGGAGCGTCGAGGTCGCGCGGTCGGAGGAGGCGCGCGAGGCCGCGCTGCTGGCCAGCGACTGCAGCGAGGAGGAGGCTCCCCCTCCCGCTCCCCGCGCGGCGCCCGCGACGCCCGACGACGGCTTCTATCACGATGGCAAGGCGGACAACGCCAACATAGGTGTCACCACCTTGTATTACCCCGGAAGACCGATGTGAGCCTATGAGAACAAAAACCAAAAGTTCAATCTCCACTTTCAGCTGTGTCTATTCAATTGTCCAAATTAGGTTTCCTATTTATTTGTTGTCCTATTTGCCACATCAGTCGTATAAAAAATAAATATATATATTACTGGCTGTAGTAGTATAAATCATGAACAGTGAACGAAATGGACTGCTCATGATTTATTTTATTTTTATTTAATTTTATTTTATTTTACAATTTTAGGTAAACTTACAGCTAGGTACATAGAAAAGAAAAATATTAAATACATGTTATGTTCATGTATGCTGAAGGCCAATTATAAGAATCCACTGATAGTTATTTTATAAATATTTTTATAGAACGAGGACGACAGATCAAAAAAGAAAAATTTAGGTAGGTATATATAAGTAAAGGTACAAAAAAAAAAGCCTCTAGTGAGCTGGGATTATCAAAAAATAAAATAAAAATAAACACTAGACTAACTAATAGTTAAAGTTAATGTTGCAAAATAGATTAACCATCCGAAAAGAATTTGTTAGTAAGCAAGTGTTTCGACTTGCTTGTCGAAGTATTAAATAGATCAATATCTGCATGTGCCAAAGTATTAAACGCAGCGCTAGCTCGGATAATAAATGCGTATACACTAGTCAAATACAACATTGTATTTAGTTAATGAACATCAACAAAAGATTGCAAAGTTTCAGCCTGGTACAGAAGTAATGCCTGAATGTGGTCCTAAAAATTATAATTCCATGCGGACGAAGTTGGGGGTAACAGCTAGCTAGAACATACATAAATTTACGCGCCATCACTGATTGCAGCTACAAGCGAGCTAGCGCGGGGGCGCTGGGCGGCGGGGGGCGCGGGGCGGCGGCGGGGGCGGGGGCGCGGCGCCGCTACTACCTGCAGCGCGCCCCCTCGCCCGCGCCCGCCGCGCCGCTCGCCGCCGAGCGCGCGCGCGCGCTGCGCCAGCTGCTCGCCGACAGCCCCACGGACGAGGACCTCTGGCTCCGGTACATCGAGTTTCAGGTAGTTCACCGCGCACGTTCTCACTGTAGGTGACGTAAGTGCTCACTGTACCGATGGGTGTTGGTCGTGCGCAGGAGGAGTGGGCGGACGGCGCGGCGTGGCTTGCAGCGTGCGAGCAGGCGCGCGCGAGCGGCGCGGGAGGCGCGCGCGTGCGCTCGGAGCTGCACCGCGCGCGCGCCGCCGCGCTGCCGCCGAGGCAGCTGCTCGAGGCGATCTCGGACGACCTGGCCGACGGTACGCGCGCGACCCGGCTCCGGCGGCGGATCCTTCCGCTCCCGACGATCTTCCTGATCGGTGTCGTTGATCGCAGACAAGCGCCCGGAGCTGCGGCTGGAGGGGTGGCTGCGGCTGGCGTGGACGCTGGGCGGCGCGGGCGCGGGCGCGGGTGCGGGCGCGGGGGGCGAGGGCGGTGCGGCGGGCGAGGTGCAGCGCGCGGCGCAGGCGGCGCTGCAGGCGCTGCCGCACTCGGCGCGCGCCTACCCGCTGCTGCTGTACGCGTACGGTGAGTGTCGCGTTGAGTGACAGGCGATGCGCGTGAGATGCCACTGCAGCGTGTGTGCTTGCGTGCAGGGAGCGCGCTGCGCGCGGCGGCGCTGTGGGAGCAGCTGGTGCTGCTGCTGGAGCTGGTGTGCGCCGCCAACTTCCCGGCCGCCGCCGCCTTCCCGCCGCCGCCGCCCTCGCCCGCCGACCAGCGGGACGCCGAGCGGCGCCTGCAGGAAGCCGAGGATGCGGTAACAACTAGAGCTAGCTGCGCACGCCGGTTTTTTTATCAGTCACTATATTTGAACCCTGATACAAATGGAAAAAAATTAAACCTATTCTACCTACTGATATTCTAAATGCGAAAGTTTGTAGGTACATTTGTTACTCGTTTGCACCCTAACCACTCGACCAGTCACAATGAGACTCTGTATTATAGATTCTTATGAAATAGTTGTGTACCTTATCATCATCTCCCTGCCCTTATCCCACTTCATGTGGGGTCGGCACAACATGTTTTCCTCTTCCACTCCCCTCTATCAGCCGTCATATCAGTATTCACTCCTTTCTTACTCATGTCATCTTTCACACAGTCTATCCATCTTTTCTTTGGTCTACCTCTTCCCTTATATCCTTCCACATTCATATTTAACGCTCTTCTAGTCACATGACATTGTTCCCTCCGCATGACATGCCCATACCACGCTAACCTTTTGCTCTTCAACTTCTCAGTCACTGGCGCTACTTTCAAGCTTCCTCTGATGTACTCATTCCGTATCTTGTCCATTCTAGTCACTCCACACATCCATCTCAACATTCTCATTTCCGCAGCATGCACTCTTCTTTCATCCGTCCCTTTGGTTGCCCAACACTCAGATCCATACAGTACGACAGGTCTTATGATCGTTTTGTAAATTTTCCCCTTAAGTTTAAGGGGTATTCTTGGATCACACGTAGTTCCTGTGACCTGTCGCCATTTCATCCATCCCGCATTTATTCTATTTTTCACATCCCGGTCTATATCGCCGTCGTTCTGGATTAATGAACCGAGGTACTGGAAGTCGGAGCAGACTGGTAGGGATACACCATCTAAGGCAATAGGAGAGAAACCGGAGGGACCACCGAAGTCGCAGAACAGATGCTCAGTTTTTGTCCTGCTGATCTTCAATCCGACACTCTCCAGTCTCTCTTGCCATTTTCCCAGCCTGCTCTGGACCTCAAGTGCATTTTCTCCGACAAGAACAATGTCGTCGGCGAACAGCATGCACCAAGGGGCGTCCTCCTGTATGTCTGATGTCAGAGCATCCATTACCAGGAGGAACAGATAAGGGCTTAAAGCCGATCCTTGGTGCAAGCCTACAGCCACATTGAACTTGTCGGTAACTCCAGCTTCGGACCGGACGTGTGTGTTAGCTCTTTCGTACATAGCACGTACAAGCTGTACGTACTTCCCAGGCACTCCCTTCTCGTTCATAGCCCACCACAGAACCTTACGGGGCACCCTGTCGTATGCCTTCTCTAGGTCAACGAACACCATATGCAAGTTTTTGTGCGCACGTCTGTATTTCTCACAAAGTTGGCGCAGAGCAAATATGGCGTCCGTTGTCCCCCGTCCAGGCATAAACCCAAACTGGTTCTGTGTTATTTCACTCTCATCTCATTATCTCATTCTTCTCGCTATCACTTTCTCCCAAATCTTCATACTATGTGACATGAGCTTTATTCCTCGATAGTTGTTACAGTTTTGTACATCACCCTTGTTCTTGAAAATGGGCACCAGCGAACTGTTGCACCATTCTTCTGGGATCGCCTCTTCATGTAACAACTTATTGAAAAACAAAGTCAGCCACTTCCATCCGTCTGCTTTCAAAAACTTCCATACTTCAACAGGTATACCATCCGGTCCTACAGCTCTTCCATTCTTCATATCTTGCACAGCTTTTTTGACTTCATCTATACTCACCTCTTTCACAACTGCCATGTTTATTGGCGCTTCCACTAAAACACCACTCCAGTCATTCTCCTCATTCATTAACCTTTCAAAGTATCTCTTCCATCGATCTTTTATTTCTTCATCCTTCGTCAACACCTTTCCTCCATCGTCTTTTATACATTTTATGTGAATAATGTCTCTTGCATCCTTCTCTCTCACTTTTGCTAATCTGTAAAGGTATTTTTGGCCGTGAGGGCTCTCTAGTGATTGGTACAGTTTATCCTGTACCTTAGCCCTTGCAACGGCCACAGATTTCTTAGCATTTCTCTTACATTCCAGATATATTAACCTTTTACTCTCTTTTATACCGACGTTACAGTCTTCAACACTCTTCCATTCTTTAAATGCATTCTTCTTTTCTTTCAGAATCTTTTGTACTTCCTCATTCCACCACCACGTATCCTTATCTATCTTTCCTTTCCCTTTCGTTTCTCCAAAAACATCCTTCGCCACACTTCTTATACACATCGCCATTTCATTCCAACATTCATTCACCGTATTTTCTGTCATATCCTTCATTTCAATCATCTTATCTACCACACGCTTTTGGAATTCTCTTGCATACTCGTTTTTCTCCAACAAATGCCAAGTTGTGTACCTTATCAATCTTATGAATAAATTATTTATTTATTATTTAGTAAACATGACCTTGATCTATTCAACTGCAGTATTCCAACTCTTAGAAATAAACTCAATATCACATTCTTTGACCGGTAACCCTCTTTGTACATCTTCCAGATCCTAATCAGTGACTAGCACTTACTATGAAAAAAATGAAAAATATTTATTTTTATTTATTTATTTACTTATTTATTTTTGCAGCAACACGTACAATTTGAAACTTAAACTGTATGTACTACCTACCTGTTACATATAAAAAACTAAAAACTGAACAAATAAAGTACACTATAACAATAAACATTAGCTTGTGTTGCTGAAGGGAGATACAGGTTCCGGTTACCTATTATACCCACACTAGATAAAAATCTGTATCGTGAGTATCTATACGATTAACAGTGGGATGTACTATGCTTATTGATATCGTGACTGTGAGTGACCCTTAAGGTATTAATTACTTAACATATCTTCTTTTTTTGTCTGCCCGTTATCCAACTTGTATCTATCAGTGAAGACCTTTAAATGGCCTTAAGATATATATTTAATTTTCCAGAATGTTTTTCTCAGTGCCGATGGTTTTCCAAAAATAAATAAATAAAATAAATAGAGCTCTCACGCGAGCGAAGTCAAACACAGGTTATTGCAACTTAGAAAAAATAGAGGTGTTAATAGTACCTTAATATTAAGCGTGTATTAAGTAAGACGCGTTTCGTCGTGCAGGTTATAGATAGCGGGCTGCCGCTGAGCACGGTGTGGGTGCGCGTGGAGCGGCTGCGCGCCGCGGCGCACTGGCGCCCCGCCGCCGGGGCAGGCGCCGGGGCGGCGGACCCGCAGCGCGCGCCCGGCGCCGCCGACGTGCAGGCGCTGCTGCGCGCCGTGCGCCCCGCCGCCGCCATGCTGCTGTGCGTGTGCATGCTGCGCCTCGCGCAGGTGCCGCTGCTGCCGATGTCGGAGGCGGCGCGGCGCGCGTGCGGCGCCGGCGCCGAGGAGGAGGCGGAGGGCGCGGGCGCGGCGTTCAGCGCGCTGGCACGAGCCGCGCGGCGCCTGCCGCACCTGCGCCTGCCGCTCGCCGCGCTGCCGGCCGCGCTCGAGCCGCTGCTGGACCCGCCGGGTGCCGGCGCCGGCGACTACGAGGAGTGGGCGCGCGCGCTGTGGGACGCCTGCTGCGGCTGGATGCAGGGCGCGCGCCGGCTGGCGCTCGCGTGCTGGCAGCTGCGCTGGCTGCACGCGCGCGCTCTGGTGGCGGCGCCGGGTGAGGAGGTGCGGAGGTTGCGCGCGCGTGCGCGGCGCGTGCTGCGACTGCACGCGGCGCAGGAGCCGGTCGCGTTCGCGCTGTTCGCGCGCATCGAGGCGGCCGCGGGCGACGCGGAGGCCGCGCGCCGCGCCGCGCTGCAGGCGGTGCGCGCGGCCGCCGGCGCCGGCGAGCTGCCGCGCGAGCACGCGCTGTTCGCGGCGCGCGTGCTGCGCGAGCTGCCGGCCGCGGAGCCGGCGCCGGCGCAGTGGGCGCTGTGCTGCGCCGCCGCCGGCACCCGCCTGCCGGCCGCCGCCGCGCTGCTGCGCGCGCCGCCCGCGGCTGAGCTGCAGCGCGCGCTGCTGCAGTGCTCGACGTCGTGCGAGGAGCTGGAGCGACGGCTCGAGGCGGAGCCGGCGGACGAGGAGGCGGAGGCGGACGCGGCGGCGGCGCGCGCGCTCACGTGCGGCGCGGGCGAGTGGGGCGCGGCGCGCGTGGCGCTGCTGCCGCCGCGCGCGCGCCGCGCCGAGCTCGCGCGTCTGCTGGGTCTGGGCTACGAGCGCATTCACCGGGTGAGGCCCTCATCTTACGCAACTAACTCCCGAACCGACGGGAGCGGTGCTGTAGAATCCGCACCCTGTCCGTCGCTTGGATGTTTGTGAGTTTCGCATGAGCCGGAGCTACCGGTGCGTTCGATCGGTTGCAGTCGGCGGAGAGCGTGCAGTACTGGGAGGCGTGCGCGTGCGCGCTGACGACGGCGGCGGCGGCCGACGCGCGCTCGGCGGACGTCGCGCGCCAGCTGCGCCCGCTCTTCCCGAACAGCGCGCTGCTCGCGCTCGGTGAGTGCTCGCTCGTGCACGGCCGACGGCGGCGCAGGCACTGAGTGACGCTGACGCTTGTACTTGCAGCGTGCGACGGCGCCGGAGCGTGGGCGCGCGCGCGCACGCACTCGGGCGCGCTGGCGCAGGTGCTGGCGCCGCTGCTGCGCGCGCCGCTGGCCGCCGCGCCGCAGCCCGCGCTGAGGCGGCTGGCGCGCGCGGGCGCGCGGGCGGCGGCGCGCGGCGCGGGCGGCGCCACGCTGCGCGCGCTGCGGCTGGAGGCGGAGGCGCGCCTGCAGCGCCGCGCCGCCGCCGGGGCCGACCCGCTGCACCGGCTGCTGCTCGCCGCGCTCGCGGACCACCCGAACCACAAGGTGCGTGCGCGCAGGTGCAGGCGCCTGCGGGACGCGCGCGGCGTGCGACTTGTGACGGTGCCGCTCGTGTGTTGCAGTGGCTGTACGTGCGCGGCGCCGCGTGGGTGTGCGCGGAGGCGGAGGCGCTGTGCGACGCGGCGCTGGAGCGCGGCCTGCGCGCGCACGCGCTCACGCACGAGTTGCACTCGCCCGCACCCGCACCCGCACCCGCACCCGCACCCGCCACCGGCTAGGGAGATGTCGCGGCCCACTGACCCGGATCGGATATTACGGAGTTGTTTGACGTTCGACTGGACTTTGTAGCGTGTGATCGATGACTATGTATCATCATCTACTGTACCTAAACATTAAAATGATACAAATACCTGCTGTATAGTGCTAGGCACATCTACTGATTACCTACGTAGAATTTCAACCAGCACAGAATTAGCCGTGGGTAACTCGAGTCAGATTCACGCATTCAGATCAAATCAAAGGATAGGTACCTATTGTTCCGCAGGTACCTTAACTGATCAAGCCGCCCCCAAGCAGATCAACGGCTCAAAACAGGTCTACTTTATCTGTTTGGTGTTTCAGTCATGCGACCCGCGTCCACCAGCGTTATTTTATTTTCCACACGTTACGGTCTATATCAGTAAAGCTGACCTCGTCGCTGATTCAAAACGATTTCATACGATAAAAAATTGTGTTTTATTTTCAACACTATAAAGTCCATATTAGAAAAGCTGACCCGTTTGATGAACTGATTTGCAGCTTAAGCTTTTTGAGTGAGTTACCCATGGCTACAGAATAGAAACAAGATCGCTGTTCTGTGACAACCTACATGTCCTTCAAGAAGTTCAATCATGTAAATAAAATGTGTGTGTAAGTAGGTATAAGTATAATAATATGTATGTACTTACGTAAACAAAGTGTTCCATAACTAGTTCACCCAAGTAGGTACCTAATAACCCGAAAGGGACTCATGTACGTAGTACCTATAATAAAAAAAATAAAAAAAATATTAGCGAAAAGATAACCAATTGTTTTTTTTCAAATGTTCCCCATGCTGTTTTTGCTGTTATTTATTTATTTATTTATTTATTTTATTTATTTATTTATTTTTGGAAAACCATCGGCACTGAGAAAAACATTCTGGAAACTTAAATATATAGCTTAAGGCCATTTAAAGGTCTTCACTGGTAGATACAAGTTGGATAACGGGCAGACAAAAAAGAAGATAAGTTGAGTAATTAATACCTTAAGGGTCACTCACAGTCACGATATCAATAAGCATAGTAAGTGCTAGTCACTAATTAGGATCTGGAAGATGTACAAAGAGGGTTACCGGTCAAAGAATGTGATATTGAGTTTATTTCTAAGAGTTGGAATACTGCAGTTGAATAGATCAAGGTCATGTTTACTATTTAATAAGTTAAACGTTTCACTTGCGCGGTAAATAAACGCATTTTGGCAGTAGTTCGTAGATACTGAGGGCAGATAGAACAGATTGCTTTACCTAAATGTTCGTGTAGGGGCATACCATTTGATCCTACTTAGAAGAGGCGGACAATCAACAGCTGAGTTGACAATGCGTGAGAGGTAGACTACATCCGCAGTCTCGTCTGAGATAAAGAGGAAGCAGGTGCTGCCTGGCACAGTTGGATAGGTAGTCCGGGTTATAACTCTTCATTTTAAAGTTAAGGAAGCGTAGAAATTTTCTTTGAATTCCCTCAAGACGATCAACATAAATTTCGTAGGCCGGGTTCCATACTTGGGAGGCATATTCCAAGTGGCATCGTACATATGTACTATACAGTATTTTAATCGTTTTGACGTTAGTAAAGTCTTTAGAGGATCTAATTATAAACCCTAAAGCTTTAGATGCTTTTTTAACAATTGCTGAAACATGCGAATCAAAAATTAGTTTTGAATCATGGGTTACTCCTAAGTCTCTTATCTCATTGACTCGCTGAAGTACGTGCCCTTTAAGGGAATAATCGAAGTTGACAACGTTGATTTTCCTGGTAAAGGTTATAATATTGCATTTACTAGCATTGAGATCAAGTTTATTATCAAGGCAATAAGAGTCCAGACGATTGAGGTCCTCTTGTAGAAGTATAGCATCATGTTGACAGGTGATTTGTCTAAATATCTTCATATCATCAGCAAAGGTAAGGACAGAGGAGTTCAAGAATCATGAGTCTATATCAGCAACAAAAATTAAAAATAGTAGTGGGCCCAATAGTGAGCCCTGAGGAACGCCACTTGGAACACCCATCCACTTTGATGAGTAATTACCCAAGACAACAACCTGAGATCTGTTGTGGATATATGAAGTGAACCATCTCAGAAGGTCACCCCTGATTCCTGCCAATGATAATTTATAAATCAGACGATTGTGGTCAATTCGATCAAAGGCTTTACTGTAATCGGTATAGACCACGTCCGTCTGATAGCCACGATCCATAGTGTCTGTAAGATATTCATTAAGCAGTATGAGGTTGGAGACAGTAGACCTACCTGAAAGAAACCCATGTTGAGTAGCAGGGAGTGTACTCCTCAGGGACCCATAGACTTGCTCATAGACTATCTTCTCTAACAGTTTAGCTATAATACATAATTTAGATATAGGACGGTAATTACAAACTTTGTCTTTTGGGCCTTTTTTATGAACGGGAGTTACAAACGCCGATGTCCAAATGGTAGGAACTTGCCCTTCCCTGATGGATCTACTGAAAAGTATAAATAAAGGTAAAGAAAGATAATCAGCACATTTCACTAATAGCAATGGATGTATGTCGTCGGGACCGGCTGATTTGGTTTTGTCTAGCTTCAGCAGTTTGGTTTTAATTAGCGGTACTGACAGTTCAATTGAGGATAAATTACAATCAATAGGCATTATCGGAGGTCGCCCATTTGAAGGGCTGGGGCTATTAGACAGATTTTGAGGTGCAAGAAAGTTGGATTGGAAGTGTTGAGCGAACAAGTTAGAAATTTCAGTTCCAGAACTGGCAGTCCCATTATCATCCGACATGGAATTTGGTAATGTTGTTGATTTGGATAGAGACTTAAGATAGGACCAGAAATATCTTGGATTAGTTTTAATTGAGTCCTCGACTGAGGATATAAATACGTTGTAGCAGCTGTCCTCTAAAACTTTAGCTCTTTTCTTAAGATAATCAATAGTAATTTTGTCAGCTAACATTCCATAGCGTTTGTATTTACCATAAAACTTAAATTTTTCTTTTAACACTTATGGTAGCATAAAACAATTTCTTATTTATTAGCCGAGTACCGGATCGAGGGACCTCTAAATTGTTTCTAGTCACCGACCACTAGACTAGAAATGCACCGGCAGGATTGACGTAGGTATCTATTAGGTAGGTACCTATGCTAAGATACAGTTTTGTTTTTCATTCGTTCTTAGAATCAGAACTAGCTAGAGTCGGCACATCGCATGGTGCTAAAGGTGATACGGTCATACCTTCTGACTTCGGAAGTCTTTAACGGTGCGTGTGGACACGAGCTTGGCCGATATATTTTTTTGAAGAGAAATTTTACTCCTTGGTGTCAGTTTTTTTATAAACCTTGAAGGTAGCGTCTTACATCCTCCTTGCCTCGAGGCGGCGGCAGCGGTCTGCCACAATCTGATGTTTCGTTTCTGTCCGTTCGAGACATGGATATCGAGAAGATCTCGCGGTCCATCGGAAAAAGTTTGGATAGAGAATGAAAACCGGCGTCGCGTACGTGACGTGCGTCGGCATCGCGCAGGCGGTGCTCGTCTGCGCGACGCTCGGCGCCGCGGCGCGCGACCAGCCGCCCGACGACGGCGACGAGAGCGACTCGGCGCCCTTCACGGTGAGCGCGCCGCGCCGCGACCGCGTCTCAGTCTCGTCCGCGAGTCGCGCGACGCGACTGACCCCTTCCTGCGGCAGGTGGTGGTGGAGCACGGCGGCGGCTGGCGCTGCGGCGCCGCGCTCGTGTCGCTGCGCACGGCGCTCACGTCGGCGCGGTGCGCGCGCGGCCCCGGCGGCCCCGGCGGCCCCGGCGAGGTGTGGGCGCGAGCGCCGCGCGCCGCCAGCCGCGTGCTGCGTGTGGCGCTGGCGGCCGGCACCGAGTCCCACGAGGTGAGTCTCCCGCGCCTTGCCTTGCGGCGCGCGGCGCGGGGCGTGCTGACGCGCGTGCGTGTGTGCAGGGCGGCGAGTGGAGCGCGCGCGCGGCGTCGCGCGACGTGGCGCTGCTGGAGCTGGCGTCGGCGCTGGGCGGCGCGCGGCCCATCCTGTTGGCGGCGTCGCGCGCGGACTGCGAGCCGCCGCCCGGCGCCGCGGCCGCCGCCTGCTACCTCGTGCGCGCGCTGTGAGTCGCTCCGCTCTAGATGATTTATGCGTAAGGTGGAACTTTTTCTGGGACGTCCCGGGACGCGTTTCCGTGGAGCGGGCTCGCTCGGCACCTATGCCATCCTCTCAGCCTGATGGTCGGCTCGGCCGCAGGATATGATATAAATATGATGTTTATGAACAGCAAGTCGGGGCCTGCGGGCACTCTCTTGCGCATCGTGGAGCTGAGCCTGCGCCCCCCGCGCGGCTGCTGGCCCCCCTCGGCCCCCTCGGCCCCCTCGGCCCCCGCGGCCCCCGCGGCCGAGGAGCAGCGCGCGCTCTGTCTCGCCGGACCCGACCTATGCGAGGTAGGTACTTCCATCTCTCTAATCCGACTTTTGATGCGCAGTTCGTGGGTTTAAATTCGAGTCGTGTAAATTTTTTCGAACCTGCTTAAAACATCTTGAGGAAAACAGAAAGTAAAAACTGGTTATTTTTTTAAGGAAATCAAACTTTTAATTAATTTATTTTTGAAAAATATAACGGATACTCAGGTCTCCACTGGTAGATACATATTATGCTAGTACCTCTGTAGATATTTCAGATTTATTTATTTTTAAAGCTTAGTTTTAATTTTATGGGATTAATTTAAAATATAGTTTAATAAGTAAGTTTAGTAGGTGATATGAGTTAGTATCACCTAATATAACTCTAATTATAAATTTTTTTATACCTACCTAGTAACTAAAAGCTATTCAATTAGTGATTTCTTGATAATTTTATAATTAAATGTGTTTTTCTCGCCTGAAACACAGGATTACCTAGTTCAGGCTCCTATGTAATATCTACCTATATGTAAAAATGACCATTAACCTGTAAATTTTTGTGTACCTTATCAATCTTATGAATAAATTATCTTATCTTGTAACGTGACCTTCCATTTGTTAGAGATCAATGACTTCGTAGTTCTTGGTCAGATGGGATACAAGTTGGTTGCGTTTTTTAAAGTTTGTTTCGGTTCGGGTCCAACCACTCGTAACAAAACCTATGAAACGCTTCGCAGAGCGACCGCGGCGCGGGCGTCGTCTGCGGCGGCAAGCTGTGCGGCGTGCTGAGCGGCTCCCGGGGCGACGCCGGGGCCGGGGCCGGGGCGGCGCCGGGGCGGTGCGGCGCGCCGCACGCCGCCGCCAGCGTGCCCCGCTGGCGCCGCTTCCTGCACTGCGCGCACACGCGCGGTGCCTGCGGACGGTACGCGCGCACTCACCCCACCTCATGTCTAAGCTAGCCTATGTGCCGCACTGGCGCCGCTTCCTGCACTTTACGCACGCCGAACGACAGCGAACGAACCTAACGCTTGATTGATTAGCACTTTATGTTTTTGCTACTACCTACTAGTGACGGCGAGTGCGCTCAGCTCTGCACGGAACGCTGGCTGGTGGATGAGCCCGACGACGGTACGCCGGCAGCCCCGCCGGTCGCCCTGCCGGCCGCCGCCGCTCCGCCGGATACTCTGTCAGCGGCGGTGACGACCCCCGCGCCGGCGCCGAGGCTCGAGCCAGACGCCACCCGGACCACCGTCATGGGTATCTAGTTTATGGAACTTTCGCAATTTAATAGGTATCGCCTGGAGATATCAGAGTAGGAATGTGAGCAACAGTTTCAGAAGCGGCGTTCGCGCCCACGCGTTCTAGCTCCGCCGACGCCGCCTGCACCGCGCGACACGCCCTCGAGTTTGAGCCCAATAGAGCGGACTTTACGGTTCGTTCATTAATTACACTGTTTAACAGTAGGTACAATTTATTTATTTATTTGCAGGAAAACCAACAGCGGTAATAGCTTATAGATAACTTAAGTTAACAATGCAAATACTTACTTGAAAGTAAGGTTAGCTCAGGATAACAAACAAACGTCACTGTACACAGTGAAATTTAAACAAAAAAAAAAAAATAATAATCATAATATTTATTTATTTAAATATTTTATTTATAATTTCAAACACGATTTAATAATTGTTATAAATGAAATAAATAAATGAAATGAAATGAAAACACCGTCTTCTCGCACCTAGATACCTATCTGGTCGGACGCTTTAGGTAGGCTACGACGAGGATGAGTAGGTAGCATAGGTTGTACCCACATTGTAATGTTTCCATAAACGATCCCGCTCACTGCGCGAGACGGGCCGTTGACCGGCGCTCGGCGGCGCGTGGTTTATAGATGCGGGCCGCGCCTCCTTCACGCGTTGTCTTGAAGGCGGGCGAGTACGGAGACAACGCGGCCGACTACGCCGCGCCCGCGGACGAGGCGGCGCCCCCCGCCCCGGCCGCTGCCCCGCTGGCGCCCTCCGGCCCCGCCGCCGCCCCGCTGGCGCCCTACCGCCCCGCCGCCGCCGGGGGCGAGGCGCCGGTGGGCGCGGTGATGGCGCGCGTCTCACCCGCGCCGGCGCCCAGTGCCGCGCCGCCGCCGCCGCTGCTGCGCGCTGGCTTTCTGTCTCTCTGCTGTTCCGTTTATGTCATGTGATAAAGTCTTGGATGACACAGAATAAAGTTAATTCGTAATACGTACCTACTCGCAAACGGTTGTTTTATTATGAAAATTTATATAAATTGACACATAATAATAAAAGTTAATGTCTCCACAATTTGTCAGAAAGAAATTCATTTACACCAGAAATTCACAATAATCAGATTAATCATATTTATTGATAAAGTGTATGTTTACAAGTCAGTTTTAGATGAGGACCTAACATAAACTAGGTAAAAAATTGATAAAAATACATTTTCAGGTCGCAATTAAATAAATTCATAATAATTATTCATTCATGTACCTATTCCTTTTTCAATAAAAACCTTTAAATTTGAAAATGTTGATTGTATGATGTATCTATTTCTACTCAGTAGGCAACTGGTTAAAAATACGCAGCGCCATGCAGAGAGCACTATACTCGGTGGACAACTCATTTTCATGTAGGTACAGACGTTTACTTTTGTATTTTTTGAATAAATGGTTACACTTAAATTACCATAAAGAATATAAGTACTTGAATAGAAAGTAAAGTACCTAGTTGTAGTGTAACTAGTGTAAGGTTCAGGATAATATTGTACTGATTTATTGAGTGATTAATTCTACAAACCATAACTTGTTATTATTTTGTCACAATAATTGTCGATGTTCCTACTTTAGATGGTCAATTCGAGCATAAGCGGTTTTAATAAACAATATTTATTTGCTGTTAAAACATAGTTATTTTTCATGATAATTCATTTTAAATTATTTACTGATTTTAAAACTATTTTACATAGTCTTTAATCTTGGTTTGAAATTTAAGAAAATATATTGTAAGTCGTTCAAACGAATATCACCCGACGGAATCGCCATCTTGTTGTTTACGAACAGTTCTGAATAAAAAGAGCTGGGCGGGTCGTTCAGGGGGAATTCGTTATCCGACCGTGATGCTGACAACATGTTTCCTAGGGTAAGTCTGCTGTATAACTGTATAAAGATATATGTTCTGTGAAATGAGGATTATATTGGATTGAAATATAGTTGATCTTTGATTACAAGGCCAGTTTGTCTTACAAGTCAGAAGAGGGATGTCCACGCGTTCTTTTATCTGTTTTCCTGACTTTCTTATCTTTTATTTTTGAGCCAAGGCGCGCCGTGGTCCAATTTATAAGAATGTAATTAAGTTTATTGCACTCTTACTATTTTTGTGCTGATAAAACGTTTTTCTCTGTTTTGTTTTCCATGCCATACCATGTCATGACATGCCGTGCGTGCGAGAGTTGAGACTGCAACCTCTGTCCACATTGGAGCGAGCAGCGCCTCGCCGCCAGGACAGCGAGCAGCGTCTCGCCGCCAGGACAGCGAGCAGCGTCTCGCCGCCAGGACAGCGAGCAGCGTCTCGCCGCCAGGACAGCGAGCAGCGTCTCGCCGCCAGGACAGCGAGCAGCGCACCCGTCGCCGGTGCCTACGAGAGCTACGAAAGCCAGAGCAGCATCAAGCGACGCCGACGATTAAGGTCACGTAGTCCTATATTTTCTACCATAGATATTGCCCTCTCAATGTCTATTTAAAAAGTTGTTTTTGCTCTGTTGTTATCTCGCTTCAATCTTTGCGGGCTGCTTCATTGTAATCGGTTTGGATTTGCCAAGGGTCGATCAGCGGCCGATGCCGCTACTTTGCCCATAAAGCGCATATACGATGTTTTTGAGAGCTCGCGGGACGCGGTCGAGTATTCTGTGAACTTCAGGGGCATTTGACTGCGTGAGTCATGCGGCCTTGATAGATAGTTAGAAAACTCTTTATTGTACACAACACAGTAAACAAAAACGCCTTAAAAGTTATCAGAATACCAATAATTGCGAACGTACAATAGGCGTTCTTCCAGACAACCTATGGATGATCTCAAAGTAAAGAATGGCAGCGTCCAGGATCGTGCAATTGACCTTTTGCAATCTTGTTTGTCTAGTGGAGTCCGGAAAATTTTCGTGGGTGGTTCCATTCGATTTTGCGGAATACTTTCTTCTCATACAGCCAGTAAAGAGTTTAGGGGATAATAGATCTCTTTGGCTTATACCTCTTTCGGTATTATATTGGTCACCTTCTCTTACTAGTTTAGTTGTTGCTGTGGGTACTGCCGACGTAAGACGTACCTATTTATTATTCTTATGTATTTGTTTTAGAAATTTTGGTTTTTAAGAGCCTCCCATGTTCCAAAGAATCAAAGGCCTTGCAATAGTCAACAAAGTAGCCATAGTAAAAAAAAATTGTGTTCTTCATATTTTTTAAAAGATTTGTTTAACCACATTAGTGTTGCCAGAAAATGAGAATAGTGGGTAAAATAGAGTTCACGACAAAAATACAGTATGTTTGCAGTGCAATAGTAAGACATTTAATATTGTTGAATTTACTTTTATTTAATATTCTTAGCATACTAAACATTATAGCTAATCAAGGTCACCATCATTCAGTCCAATTGCTCTCTTTATTATAAATACCAGAATTGAATAGTTTTAACGTGGCCTCCGTAGGTTCAAAGCTGTCGTTTTGGCGTGAAATTGTTTGCTTTACCTGAAATGCAAACATCAGGGGTGAAAACATTGGGTAAATATTAATAATAATTTGTTTAACCATTTCGTTACATTGCTTATCATTGGCATGTCAAATAAAATACACGAACAAAAAGAAGTCTTATTTTACTAGAAGCAGCAGTCACTACGCAGGCAAACCAAAAAAATAATAATTACAGTCTAGGTACTCATTGATGTGGTAAAATGGGTAGCACTCAAACATTTTTAATTTTGCATCTAAAATCAGTAAACAAAGAGGCGTGTTATTTCCTGTCATTATTTAACATAGTATACAATACAAGCTTTAAACATGTATCTTGTTGATAAGTTTTGACAAGCCTATTTCTTGGTACATATAGTTTTTCTTCTATTTCTTGTGTTAAAGTGATGGATATGCATTTTCATGGGAAATTCTACTTTTTCTGAATGTACTTCTAACAACGAATCCACACCGCTTTTATCACATTATTGTGTAGCAGTATGATTTATTTATTTATTTAGGAACAACAAACTACATTCCTATATAAAATGTAAGGTACAAAGAGTAGTAGGTTAGGTATACATACATTTTTATGTAACGAATTATGAATAGTGTAGTCTACAACTTAAGTATATCACGGTAACAAAAAGGCCAGCTAGAGGGCCAAATATAAAACAATTTTATTATCTGCTGTGACAAAAGAAATAGATGACATAAATTCTATGGTGAGAAAGCTTTTATACGGTTGAAGATATTTTATTGTTTCTCTTCAGAATTAAATAATTCACTTACAGAGAAAACTTAAAGATAACTTAACTCTAGTGTGCTTTACAGCGTTAATGTTAAGAATATTCAACAAATAATAATTAAGTCTAGTAAGATACAATAAAAATCACACAATAAAAACTTCGTACTTCTTGCATTTACAACAAGAAGCGAGCGAGCGTTTCGCTTGTTTCCGCGGTTGTTGTTTAAGGCCTACGCCACAGTGAAATTAATGTTGCACCAGAGGTAAGGACGCGTCCGTTTAGTTATAGTTAGGTGGGAGTTGTAAGTTAGTTTTAAATTAATGAAAAATCCTTTAGAATGAGAGTTTTGAGCAATCTTTTAAATGTCACTAGTGAATTCACATCCTTGATGTCATTTGGCAGTTTATTTTACATTTGTGCACTTTCGTACATAGTGTACTTCTTTCCATATTTCGTCCTAGGGTGATCTTAAAATAATATTGTTTGCTTGTCTTGTCATTCTGTTTTAAGCTCTTTAAGAAAGCTTATATAATAAAAGAAAAAGAAGTTATCAGAATAATTACTTTAGAGTTTGCAACCAACCATAATTATGGATGTAATTCATGATCTTCATTGCGAAATTCATTACTGAGTAATGTCTTAAATTTATAAGCACTACATGCAAAAATATCTGCTATAGATGTTGATATTATGATGTTTCGAGGAAGACCATTAGGAAGGTGTACTTTCTGGTTCTAGGACTTCGTTGAAAATAGTTGTCAGTATTAAGTTTTTTTTGTTATACAGATCAGAAGTTCTTTAGTTATTTTGCGAAGCTTTATCTTTTTCTCTGACTATTGCTTTAACAACTTCTATGTTTGAAATGGGTGGTATTGGTTCATTCACATTATGGTCATCAAAGCCTTTGCGCTTATTTGACAGTACGTATGTTTGTTTTTATTTTTCCCGTCGAGGAAATATCTCGATTCAAAGAAGAAGAAATGCATCAAGTTCTCTTTGGCGAAAATAGTGCATAGTGACCCCACTAACATTAAAAACTATTGTTGGTTCTGTTGTTTTCCTGGGACTCGATATTGATCAAAGTTGCAGTGGGGACCCCACAATGAAGCTTTTGATGATAAACTTAGTTCCACAGTATATGCCGTTCGTGTGATAAGGTGACTCATAGATGAAGCCGCAGCTATGTTAGTTTATTTTAGCTACTTCCATAGTATAAAATGTCCTATGGTATTATAATCTGCGGGAATGCAGCAGATATCCAAGTCATATTTGATTTACAAATTCGGGCAATACGTGCCTTTTATAAAATGAAGTAAAGGGACTCCTTGAAGGAACTTTAAAATTAATTAACATGCTAACTGTAGTATTGTACATACATAAGCACATGGCTAAGCTTTAAACAAAGTGATGTCCATAATGTTAACACTAGAAACAAAAGTAAATTATGCATTTCAAAATTTAGACTAGAAAAAGAAAATGGGTCTTTTAAGGGCAGTATGGTAAGATTCTGTAATAAACTTCCGGAAAACTCAACGAGATTTTCTAACGAAAGTGTAAAAGTGTACATAAAGATTGGTCTTGTTAAGAAGGCGTACTAGAACAACATAGACTGAGGACGACTTAGACAAGTGATGAGAAAGACTAAAGATAAAACTAAACTTAGCAAATGGTTTTTGCTGTACATATTTGTGTTTGTTCCAGATCGGTGGCTACGTGCTGGCTCGCTAAGACGGTCTGCTGCAAGAGTTGGGCATATATACTGTTTGGTATGACCTACTTTGCATTGGCAGATAACAAAGCGGGGACGAGTCGGGGTAACACTTTGATCTGGCTGGATTACTTAAGAGGGTTAGGAGATTTACGACTTATTATCAGTGTCTACGGACTGGCTCGCTTAGATGGTCTGCTGCAAGAGTTAGGCATATAAATGATTGGTATGACCTACTTTGCATTTGCAGATAACAAAGCGGTGACGAGTCCGGGTAACACTTTGATCTGGCTGGATTACTTATCTTATAGAGACTGCACACAGATGCAGGCTGATTTCATTTTATAGTTAATTCTAGAGAATTAGGCATGTGAATTGATTGGTTCATGATCTGACATATTCGACTAAGAGACATAGCAGATTCAATTTTTAGTTAATTCTAAGGGGTCAGGCATGGAAACTGATTGGTTGAACATAACCTGACCCAGTCCTTCAAAAGTTGATCGGGTAACACTTTGATCTGACTGGATTACTTATAGAGACTGCACACAGATGCAGACTGATTATAGATGATTCTAGATGGTCAGAAATGAGAATTGATTGATTCATAATTTATTTATTTATTTTAATAATCTAAGATTCAGTTTTCTTATAGTAGATTAAAGGCTAGATATAGATAATTATGTCGTACTTGAACCAATTTGAATCCACAATTTGTATTCCTCTCGCTTAAATGTAGCATAGTGCGAGTATGCTACGTAACTAGGTATGTAACATATTCCTACAAAAGATTTTAACAGATTAAATTTTTAGTTGATTTTAGGGGGTCAGGCATGGAAACTGATTGATTGAACACGACCTGACCCAGTCCTTCAAAAGATGATCAGGTTTTTCTAAAACCTACTAACAGACCGGTTTTCTATATAGAACGACTTTTGTATACCTAACTTAGTTTTTCGCTTGCCGAGTGTAAGGTATTCTACGGATTCGTACATGGGGACATGCACGTTATCAGGACGGCCGAGTGTAAGGTTCAGGATAATATTGTACTGATTTATTGAGTGATTAATTCTACAAACCATAACTTGTTATTATTTTGTCACAATAATTGTCGATGTTCCTACTTTAGATGGTCAATTCGAGCATAAGCGGTTTTAATAAACAATATTTATTTGCTGTTAAAACATAGTTATTTTTCATGATAATTCATTTTAAATTATTTACTGATTTTAAAACTATTTTACATAGTCTTTAATCTTGGTTTGAAATTTAAGAAAATATATTGTAAGTCGTTCAAACGAATATCACCCGACGGAATCGCCATCTTGTTGTTTACGAACAGTTCTGAATAAAAAGAGCTGGGCGGGTCGTTCAGGGGGAATTCGTTATCCGACCGTGATGCTGACAACATGTTTCCTAGGGTAAGTCTGCTGTATAACTGTATAAAGATATATGTTCTGTGAAATGAGGATTATATTGGATTGAAATATAGTTGATCTTTGATTACAAGGCCAGTGTGTCTTACACTAGTGTCTATTGAAAGAAGTAGACTGTAAGAAAAAATAAAGGGCAATACGCACAATTTTGTTCTTCGCTTAAAACAATATCTTCTAAGAACTTATTTAAAATGTGAGGTTAAATGTAGGTACATTAAATGGGCCTGTTTGGTTCCGCCTTGATAGGTTCTCCTAGTGAAATGAATTCGACTTTCAGAGTATAAATTATTGACAAATAGCAAAACCTAATGTGCCCGCAATACATTTTGACTACACCTTAAACGAATGGTCCTGCTGCCTTCCCGAGATTGCCATTAATAAGTAGATGGAAGAAACCTCGTATAATTAACTGTGTCCGGTCCTCGTCGGACACACAACGGCGTTGAAGCCCGATCTGGGCTGTAGAAAACACCGTACCTATCTTATATCTTAAATTAATTTAATCGAACGGAGCTAGATACAATTCTCAACCACTTCGATTCGAAAGACCGACCGATTTTGTTATATCTTCTAACTAATAGTATAACTAGGTGGACTAACCCACCGACGCCGACCGACTATCCATCCAATCCATGCTCGCTCTTACTCCCGCCCGCATACTTAATAGATGGAGTTACAGTATCGAGTTGTAACTTCCTGGAGAAGTAATCGATTCGTGTAAAGAATCGTTACTACAACGAATCATCTTGGTGGGAGTCGAAACATGCTGTAAAAACTATGTTCCTGTTTATTTTCTCTAATAATTTAACAATGTTTATTAGAGAAAATTAGGTATTAAAATATACCTAGGTACTAAAATGTTTCGAGTTGAAAATCGATGGATCGATGACTGTATTCTGAGTTCTATGCATCATTCGTCATGTTGCTTGCAATCTATAATAGTGAAAAATGTTACCACTACATGTTGCGGTGTGTATGTCTACAGCTTACACATAACGAATTTCTGAATTCTGAGTATGCAAATATTTAGTGCATAATTGGTGCAATCTGAAAATCCAATTCAAAATTTAGGTGCCAAAGAGGTTTCTGAGATATGAGCCAAAAACTATGTGTCAGCTGGAGACCCGGGTCTACAGCTTGCACATCCAGTACTGCCAAACGGCTGACGCGAGAGCTATGAAAACTAGCCAGATATTTAGTGCCAAATTAGTGCCAAATGTACTAAAAATTTCAGGCCTGTAGTTCAGAGATATGAGCCAAAAACTATGTGTCAGCTGGAGACCCGGGTCTACAGCTTGCACATCCAGTACTGCCAAACGGCTGACGCGAGAGCTATGAAAACTAGCCAGATATTTAGTGCCAAATTAGTGACTAAGGTACCAAAATTTTCAGGCCTGTAGCTAAAAAGGTTTCAGAGATATAAGCAAAAAACTATGTGTAAGCTGTAGACCCGGGTCCCCAGCTTACACATTTCGTTACGCCAAACCGCTGATCAGAGGGCAATAAACTTTAGGCAGGATTTTAGCTTATAATTAGTGCCTAAGGTACCAAAAAAATAGGTTGCATTTGTATTTTGAGTTTTTTGATATTTATGTATAAAAAAGATATCAAAAAACAGAAATACCTAGCCACACGTTATTCCCCTCTCTTTGACGGGCCTTTCCCAGGGTGCATTTTTCTGGTAATGAACCTATCTCGATGAAAGGAAAATTTTAATGTGTATGGCGCGAATTTCGAAGTTCTTCTAATTCGGGAACATTAGATAGGTAGTGAGTAAATTTATGCTGTTAGGATAAAAGCTACCAATATTATTATTTTTAAACTTATTCTTCGGATAATTCATATTAAATATAAATAATTTATAATAATTCACATAAATAGAGTATAATAAAAAAGACAGATAGTAGTAGTATCATCTATTTAGCCTTGCAAGAGGCATGTGAGTAGGGCTAGTAGTTAACTAAACAATTTAGCCCATCCGCTTATTGATCGAGCGAGCGAAGCGAGCGAAGAAACAAGAGCTCTCATTTGGTACAGTTTCAATGACATCGTAGGATTTTGTTTTTAATGGCTGAACCGCTCCTGATGAAACTTGTTACGAAGGTAGTTTGTACCATAAAAAGGTTATTTTGGTTAGGTAATGTTGAGAAAGGAGCTGTTTTACGATATGATCTTGAAGTTTTACCTTGTCAACGAACTTCATTTGCTTAAACAATTGCACCAAATTTCTTGGGATAACTCTGGACACTAAGCTCCAATGGGGCAAGCACATCTCTGAGCTATCTGGAAGACTTAGCTCTGCAGCCTATGCTGTAAGGAAAATAAGAGAAATATCGGATATTAAAACTGCCAGACTAGTTTATTATAGTTATTTTCATTCGATAATGTCCTATGGCATTTTGCTGTGGGGTAATGCTACTGATGTGAACAGTGTATTTATATTGCAAAAACGGGCCATACGTGGCATTTACAGACTACGATCCAGAGATTCCCTGAGAGAACTATTTAAACAAATTGACATTCTTACCATGCCATGTCTTTACATTTATGTTACCATCATGCAAGCCAGAAAGTCCTTGAAAAAGTACACAAAACATAGTGACATCCATAATTACAGCACAAGGAGCAAAAATAAACTCGTATTACCAATTACTCGACTCACAAAGATAAGTAAATCTTTCTCTGTGAACTGTGTTAGATTTTATAATATACTGCCGGAGTGCTTGACAAGTTTGAACGAAAAAGCATTTAAAAAGAAACTCCGAGAAATTCTGACGAAAAAAGCCTACTATAAGATTGACGATTTTATTAAAGACAAAATGGCGGGAGGAATTTGAATTTGTAGTTTATGTAGGTAGCCTTTGTTATGTGTAGTTATTGTGTGACATTTATTATTTAATTTTATTGACATTTATGACATGATTTATTTAATTTTCTTTTAATTAATGTCGTGTTATTTTATTTTTGTTATATTATTGTGTTTGATTATTATGTTTGACGTTCATAAGTGTACTACAATCTATTATTTAATAATGTTTGAAAATGTACCCAATTGAAATAATAAATGAATTGAATTGAATTGACCACACTGTTCCTGAAAGTTAGGTTTGGGTTAGGTTTGGGTTAGGTTTGGGTTAGGTTAGGTTAGGTTTTTTTTTTTTTTTTTTTTTTTTTTTTTTTTTTTTTCTCGTCCCTCTGACTTAATCAGAGACTGTTTTCGCTAATTTAATTCATTACTTATTATTTATGTGTGTGTTAGATGTATGGAAAGGTCTGTGTTGGTATCTGCTAACTCTTTAAACCCTTTTATTATTTGCCTTTATTCATTGATTATTTTCTAGTATTTTCTTTCTCCTAAATTTCCGTCTTTTAATCCTTTTTTAATCATTTTCTAAGAAGCTTCTAACTTTTAAACTCTTCATAAATCTAATATATCTATGCTGGTTATATATATTCAAATATATAATCATCATAATTCTTAATTGTCTTTTGTTTTTATAATTACTATCTTAATTTGTTTCTATAATACTATGTATGTTTTGAGCTTTTCCTTCATAACTTTATCCATAATTTTTCTTTGTTTGTTGCAGGTTCTCATGGGGTTTATTATTTAAAGTATTTGTACAGTGTGTTATTAATTTTGTAATGTCCTAATGTGTTTTAATAATATTATTTTCTATTTGCAATTGGCTCACTTTTCCTATGAAACTTGTTCCAATGTGCTTAAATACTATTGCTGAGTCTACTGGATTTACTATATGTATTAATTTTATCGAGTACCTACTCGGAGAGGCTAGGGACCACCTTAGCAGTATGCTATGGTTGCTCGAGCCAGTGCATCCCATTTCCTTCGGATCGGACAGTCCTGACTGAAGGCATTGTGGTCAGTCCTGTCGCCCTTGGCTTTCGTGCAATTACAGCACGACGGGGATGCACCGGCGAGCAAGTCTGCACACTCAGACCTCATGTGGGGTCCCCCGCAGTGGCAACATTTTTCGGTGGTTTCGGTGCAGAAACGCCTTCCGTGTCCATACCCCAAGCAAAGTGAGCACTGGACTAGTGGTGACTGGTCCGCCACTCTCACCCGCTGGAGGTCAATAAGGACCGTTCCTGCATCGACCAATTGTTGCCAAGTTCCGGGGGAAACCCTCATGACAATATGTTGTGTGTGGGGATTTCTCGCGCGCTTTTTGTAAGCGATTTCCATTGTCTGGCCCTTCAATTCTCCAAGGACCCCCTTATTCTGGTTCCTCAGAGCTTCCAGGACGTCTTCATCCGTGTTGTACTTGAAGACGTCTCTCAGAATCACCAGGGGGTCCTTATTCTTCATTTCTTCTACTTTCAGATCTTTATCTCCCTTAAGTTTTTCCTTAACCTTCTGTCTCTCTTCATTGGTTCTGCATCCCACTATTACCTTCTGGTCTTTGGCTTTTCTAATCCTCTCCACTGTTATACCACTCTCCTTGGCATTCATTACCTTCCTTATCCTATCCAATACCTCCTCCCCGGTTTCCGTTTCGTCTACAGCAGTGACTACGACGGAGTGTAGCGCGGTCTGCTCCGGCCTTCTAGGGAGCGCCGCTGCCACACTCGCGTACGTCAGTCTCTGCTGTATCTCTTCTTGTTTATCTAAACTTTCTTTGAGCCTTTCCATTTTTTCGTTACTTTCTTGAATGAGCTTAGCGTGATCTTCCATTTTCTTCATAAGTGCGTTTTCCTCTTTTCTCGTTTCCTTCTCTGGTTCTTTCTCCTTTTCAGGTTCATTTTCCTTTTCTGGTTTGCTTTCTTTCTTTCCTTGTCTTTTCACGCTCTCTGACTCCTTGACCAGTTGGTAGAGTCTTTCAATAGCCAGTGTCACTTCTGTCTTGATTTCAGTTTTTATGTTCCTTGAATTACCAAGGTGCAGTTTCGCTTTGGTGACACAGGCTCTTGCCTCCACCAACCGGTCAGAGAATTTAGATTTTGGTAGGGTGGGTGGACTCCCCGCCGCCTCCGTTGACTTTCTTCGACCTCCCAATGTGGTCTCCTGTGATGGAATCTTCTTCGTCTTAAGTAGCTTTGGGGGTTCCACCGTCGCTGCTTTCTTCGGGGGGGTAACACACTTCGGGTTTTGGTCCGATTTACCGGATTCCCACTCTCCAATACTCCTTCGCACATTTGATGTTTGGATTCTCTCACCTTCCTGCATGGTTTCATGCCCTGGTGATGTTGGGCTATCCACGTTTGTGGCTCTTGAGCCTTTCGCAGGAGTGCGGAATCCAAACATGCTTGGAGAGTGGTCAGAGGGACACGTCTTAAATAAGTAAAATTATTATGTAAAATAATTTAAATATACCTAATCCTAACCTATTAGTAAAATTAAATTTGTATAAGTTGTAAATAGATGTAAATTTATAAGTAGAAATATGTATATTTATCTATATCCTAAGCTTTATTTTATATTTAAATTGTGTTACAAATAAAACGTTGTCTTCAATCTCTTATTTATATAATATTTGTACCTGTTCTTCGGTAAAAGTCAACTATGGGTTAAAAACCCTAGTCGTCAAAGTCAATTTCAAAATAACTTAGAAATATGTCAATATTTTAAAGCAGACAATAAGCCTAATCAGTAACAATAACGATCCAAAAGACCGCGTCTCTATAGGTGCCTTAGTTAAAAAGATATCGTTGGTTCCTACTATGGATATAGACTATCTTTACCTTAGTAACGTGGATATGGGAGGGTGGGCGGGCGATTTTTTCAATTTCTTGCTATAATTGGTGTTTTTTCTGTTGCAGGTACGTGCGGGGACGTCGGGCAAAGGTGAACCAGCCACGGGATGTGCAGAAACAAGCCAGGTGTTGGAGGAAATTTGAAAAAACGCGCAAAATCACCCTAAAACGGTCAAAATTTTCGGAAAATTGAAGTTTTTGAAGGATTTTTCTATGACACGTCAATAAATGCAGTCGCTCAGTAGATAGAGCGCCGCGAGCCGCTAATTATGATGTACCACACGGCTATATTCACTTGAAGAAAAAGTCAAGAAAAAATCTTTTTTGGTTTTTTCCTAAGACAAAAGTACGTTTTCTAGCGTAAAACAATTAAATAATAACTTTCTACTACCGAAAACGATACAATGCGATAGGGGGCGCAACCAGCGCGATAGGCACTACTTAAAAAGCAGTCAGAAACTAATAATTTAGATAAAAGAAGTATTTTAAAGCCAAATAATTATAAAAATTTTACAAGTCTTTAAGAAAATGCGAAAAAGGTCGAAAAATCACGTTTTTTATATAAAACGTGTGTCTTATTAAGGTATTATCGCACAGTAGGCACCGAGACGCTTAATTTGATATATCGCATGCGACTGTAAGTCAACAAATAAAAGTCGGTATTTGTATGAAGTATCGAAATTTGTCAGGGCTTAGGTGGATTTTGGGTCGACGGTTTCAGAGTGGTCTGGCAGTTTTTTCAATTTCTTGCTATAATTGGTGTTTTTTCTGTTGCAGGTACGTGCGGGGACGTCGGGCAAAGGTGAACCAGCCACGGGATGTGCAGAAACAAGCCAGGTGTTGGAGGAAATTTGAAAAAACGCGCAAAATCACCCTAAAACGGTCAAAATTTTCGGAAAATTGAAGTTTTTGAAGGATTTTTCTATGACACGTAAATAAATGCAGTCGCTCAGTAGATAGAGCGCCGCGAGCCGCTAATTATGATGTACCACACGGCTATATTCACTTGAAGAAAAAGTCAAGAAAAATCTTATTTGGTTTTTTCCTAAGACAAAAGTACGTTTTCTAGCGTAAAACAATTAAATAATAACTTTCTACTACCGAAAACGATACAATGCGATAGGGGGCGCAACCAGCGCGATAGGCACTACTTAAAAAGCAGTCAGAAACTAATAATTTAGATAAAAGAAGTATTTTAAAGCCAAATAATTATAAAAATTTTACAAGTCTTTAAGAAAATGCGAAAAAGGTCGAAAAATCACGTTTTTTATATAAAACGTGTGTCTTATTAAGGTATTATCGCACAGTAGGCACCGAGACGCTTAATTTGATATATCGCATGCGACTGTAAGTCAACAAATAAAAGTCTGTATTTGTATGAAGTATCGAAATTTGTCAGGGCTTAGGTGGATTTTGGGTCGACGGTTTCAGAGTGGTCTGGCAGTTTTTTCAATTTCTTGCTATAATTGGTGTTTTTTCTGTTGCAGGTACGTGCGGGGACGTCGGGCAAAGGTGAACCAGCCACGGGATGTGCAGAAACAAGCCAGGTGTTGGAGGAAATTTGAAAAAACGCGCAAAATCACCCTAAAACGGTCAAAATTTTCGGAAAATTGAAGTTTTTGAAGGATTTTTCTATGACACGTAAATAAATGCAGTCGCTCAGTAGATAGAGCGCCGCGAGCCGCTAATTATGATGTACCACACGGCTATATTCACTTGAAGAAAAAGTCAAGAAAAATCTTATTTGGTTTTTTCCTAAGACAAAAGTACGTTTTCTAGCGTAAAACAATTAAATAATAACTTTCTACTACCGAAAACGATACAATGCGATAGGGGGCGCAACCAGCGCGATAGGCACTACTTAAAAAGCAGTCAGAAACTAATAATTTAGATAAAAGAAGTATTTTAAAGCCAAATAATTATAAAAATTTTACAAGTCTTTAAGAAAATGCGAAAAAGGTCGAAAAATCACGTTTTTTATATAAAACGTGTGTCTTATTAAGGTATTATCGCACAGTAGGCACCGAGACGCTTAATTTGATATATCGCATGCGACTGTAAGTCAACAAATAAAAGTCGGTATTTGTATGAAGTATCGAAATTTGTCAGGGCTTAGGTGGATTTTGGGTCGACGGTTTCAGAGTGGTCTGGCAGTTTTTTCAATTTCTTGCTATAATTGGTGTTTTTTCTGTTGCAGGTACGTGCGGGGACGTCGGGCAAAGGTGAACCAGCCACGGGATGTGCAGAAACAAGCCAGGTGTTGGAGGAAATTTGAAAAAACGCGCAAAATCACCCTAAAACGGTCAAAATTTTCGGAAAATTGAAGTTTTTGAAGGATTTTTCTATGACACGTAAATAAATGCAGTCGCTCAGTAGATAGAGCGCCGCGAGCCGCTAATTATGATGTACCACACGGCTATATTCACTTGAAGAAAAAGTCAAGAAAAATCTTATTTGGTTTTTTCCTAAGACAAAAGTACGTTTTCTAGCGTAAAACAATTAAATAATAACTTTCTACTACCGAAAACGATACAATGCGATAGGGGGCGCAACCAGCGCGATAGGCACTACTTAAAAAGCAGTCAGAAACTAATAATTTAGATAAAAGAAGTATTTTAAAGCCAAATAATTATAAAAATTTTACAAGTCTTTATGAAAATGCGAAAAATGTCGAAAAATCACGTTTTTTATATAAAACGTGTGTCTTATTAAGGTATTATCGCACCATAGGCACCGAGACGCTTAATTTGATATATCGCATGCGACTCTAAGTCAACAAATAAAAGTCTGTATTTGTATGGTTAGGTTAGGTTAGGTTAGGTTAGGTTAGGTTAGGTTAGGTTAGGTTAGGTTAGGTTAGGTTAGGTTAGGTTAGGTTAGGTTAGGTTAGGTTAGGTTAGGTTTTTTTTTTTTTTTTTTTTTTTTTTTTGCCCTACCCGTACCACCATCTCGAAATGGCACTATGTAGGTTGACTGTCTTTCCTCTAACATGATCAGAGACCTTTGTCACTATTTCTTAGGATAGGGAGACGGGGTAAATTAATTTTATTCAAGTTCCCTTAGGAAAAAAGGACCCTTTATGGGTTTTTAACGTCTTAAGCACAATTTTAACTATATTACATTGTGTTTTCTTATTTTCTATCTTTCTTTAAAGTATTCATCTGTAGATTTACATATTTATCTATCTATTACACAATTAATACTAATAGCTTATTTCTAGGTTAACTTATAAAGGGTTTGCTATTTTACTTATATAATTTCTTAACATATTCACAATACATTATCAGGTTTTAGTTTTCACTTCTTTCTTACACTATTTATATATATTATGCTGACTTATGAAATATATTACAAGTAATATATTGTTCAACAAGAGTTGTACATCTTTATTTATTTCTTACAATTACCTTATTTGCTACATTTATACAAAACGAAATGAATTTGTCCCTAGTATTTTTGTCACTTAATAACTCGTTTGCATTTTCGACTGTTACGTTAAGATTAAGTTCCTGTTCAAGCTCGTATCTCTCTTTACCATAGGAGGGGCATTCAAACAAAATGTGTGGGATTGTTTCCGGTATATCAGGTTCGCAGATGCATGATGGGTTTTCCTTACATTTGAACCGGTTCAAATATTCTGAAAACCCACCATGCCCTGTCATGACTTGTGTCAGTGTGCCGGCCGGCTTGATCTTTTTAACTAGTTTAAAGGCTTGTACAGCGTCTGGGAGAAAGATTTTGGTTATGGCAGCCGTGTCACCTGTTTTGTATCTCCGATTCCATTCGTCTAGCGTTCCCATGCGGGTTTGACGCTTGACGAATGAGATCGGGCATTTGTCGTAGTCAGGTCGCGTTTTGGTCTTTAGGGCTGCGTCTTTTGCCAACTGGTCTGCTCGCTCATTCCCCTCCAACCCTGCATGAGCCTTTATCCAGAACAAAGAAACAGCTTTGTTCTGGTGTTTGCTGGCTCTTAGATTCTTACGAATCTCTACCGCTAAGGGATGGATGGAGCCCTGGTTCGTTACTGTCTCTAGCGAAGATCTAGAGTCGCTAAATATGCCAAATGATGTTTCAGGGCTCTTGAGGACTTCCATCGTGGCTTTCCATATGGCCAACAATTCTGCTTGATAGACGGTGCAGTGGGACGACAGTTTAAATTTAAGGGATTTGGTTTCGGCACCATTGCTCCATAGAGACAATGCTGCTCCAACCTTACCCTCAATTTTACTGCCGTCCGTGAATATCTTCACTGTTTGGTTGCTGTGGCTATTCACCTGCTCTTGGTCCTCAAGGCATATGAATTGCTGGTCCATATGTTCGGCCGGATGCGGTGTGTTCGTGAACGGCACCATTCGTTCCATCTCACTGTCTCCTAGCTCTGGCTGGGGTTCTCCCTTTCTTGCCTCATACAGGGCGGCTGCCTCTTGTATTCGGAGGTCGAGAGGAAGAATCCCAGCCAGAACCAGTGCTGAGTTCAGTGAGACAGTACGATAGGCTTTGCAAAGCTTCTGGGCAAATCCTCTCTGGACCACATTCAGCTGTTTCTGAATGCCCAGTTTTCTTGCTGCTGGCGCCCAGACGCTAGCAGCATACAAAATGACCGGCTCAACCACTGCCACATATATCATGCGTATTACCTCAGGGTGGAGGCCCCAGCTGATCCTGGCGGCTCTAGATAAGCGTTTGTAAAGGCTCAAAGCCTTTTTACAAACGCTCGCTGCATGACTGTTGAAGGTCAGTTTGTCATCGATGATGAGCCCCAGGATCCTAAACTCCTTTGACATGCCGATGTCGATCCCACCCATGTTCAGGCGTGGGGTGTCGTATTTGAGTTTCCGTGTTATAACCATGGCATTTGTTTTATGCGGTGCAAATTTTAACTTGTTTTTGACACCCCACTCCTTGACATAGGCGAGAGCGGCATTTGCTTGTCGCTGGACCTCTAATGCCGTAGTCCCGTCAAAAATTAAAACGACATCGTCCGCAAATGCTTGGCAGTAGTCACCACGTTCTTCCAGTCCCTTGAGTAGGGGATCGAGGAGCAAATTCCAAAGAATTGGTCCCCCGATTGATCCCTGGACGCATCCCTTGGTTGTTCCCCTGGTGACTTCTTCGCCTGCATACCTGACCTTTACTTTTCTATTTTCTAGGTAGCTGTCCATGATTCGTCTCAAGTTGAGTGGACACTTTTCATCAGCCAGTCGTAATTTGATAGCGGGCCACCAAGCGCTGTCGAAGGCTCCCTCTATGTCTAGTGATACCATTGTTATTAGTTTCTTCTGTCTCAGCTTTTCGCGTATGTGTTTGATCATGACATAGAGGGAGTCTTCGGTACTCTTTTGGGGCATAAATCCGTACTGGTGCTTGCTGAGTCTTGGGAGTAAGTGCCACTTTAGTCTACCTATAATCATTTTTTCTAAGATCTTCCCCATCACTGGCAGCAGTCCGATTGGCCTATAACATTTGGGATCCGTGTATGTTGCTTTCCCTGGTTTCCTTAGTATTACTACGGTGGCCTCTTTCCAGATCCTTGGGAAGTGGCTTAGTTCCAGGCACTTGTTTGCCAGTGACAGGTAAAGGTCAGGGTCCTGTTCGATTGCGTGCTTGCAGACGTCGGCCGTCAATCCATCTGAACCCGGGGCTTTCTTGGGATTGAAACCGCTCACAGCGTATTTCAGCTCTTCGAGAGTAAACGGTGGATCATGGTTCTCATCATGCTCCACTTCGTTTACTTGTTCGGCCTTTGTTCTTATACGCTGGTGATCTGGGTTATCTTCCTCTCTTTTGTCCTCGGGGTAGAATGTCTCGGCTAACAGTATTGCCGACGCCTTTTGGTCCAGTACTCTTCCACCCTTTACAAGGGGCAGGTCTTCCTGCCTCTTGGTTGTTCTGCCTATAACCCGGTATATTCCCTCCCACAGTCCTTCCTTCTCCTGCTTTCCACAAAACTCTTTCCAACTGTCTATTTGTGCTTTTTTTGCTTCAATTTCATATATTTCTTTTGATTGCAGGTACTCTTCGATGATCTTCTCCCTTCGGATCGGCGCGGCGCATCGGATTCTTCGCTTCCTGGTGGTGACGTCTTTCTTCAGCCTGGCGAGATCTTCAGACCACCACGGTATGGTAAGTTTACTACTAGTTTTAACTTTAGGTATACTGTTATTACTGGCTTGTGTTATTATGTCTATGTATGATTCTATTTGCTTTTCTAATTCTATTTTGTCTCTTATGTTTTCTATGTTTACTTTATCAAAATTTTTCTCTTGTAGCAATTGGGCCAGTTTCTCATGAAAGTGGTCCCAATTCGCTTTCTTGCTGTTGTAAATTCTAGTTGTTCTACTGATGTTAATACCTTTCGCTTTTGCTAGTCTTAGTTTGAATGTGATCGCGTTGTGGTCTGAGCTCGTCATGCCGATGTTTACACTCCAGTCTTCCACCAAGTTGAGCGTCTCCGTTGTACACATTGTGATGTCTATGAAGCTAGTGTATCTCTTCTTCCCTCTAATTGTGTCGAATGTGGGAGTGTCTCCTTCGTTGAGTACCTGCATGCCCATCTCCTCTATAGCCCCAGCCATTTCTTCACCCCTGTAGTCCACTACTTCGCTTCCCCACCAAGGGCTCTTCGCATTTGCGTCACCCCCCATTATTATTTTGCACGGTCTGGCTTTCTGTTCGATCTTCTTCAGTTGCTCCAAATATGGCTCTATCTGATGTGGTTCCGGTTCAAGGTAGAACGAAGCTACTATAATCTCCCAAGCACTTGTTCTTAGTTTTACCACTGCGATGTTGGTCGTGGTAAGATCTGGGCATTGGATGACGTCCATTTCGTCGTCGAAAACTGCGATTGCCGCTTTTATGGTTTCGTCTCCTTGGTTTGTGCTCTGGAAGATTCGTACTCCCCTGTAGTCCTTCATTCTACCTATTGCCCCCACATATGGCTCCTGTAGTAGCGCGAAGGCTGCTTTCTTTTCAATAGCCTCAAGCATGAATTCTTGTGTTGCCAGTGCCTTTCTTTGCAAGTTTACTTGGACTATTGAGTAAGCCTTCGCGCTGGTTGGAACAACTGATGTTTTGCCCGGGACCACTTTAGCAGTACGCTACCGTGGCCCGAGCCAGTGCCTCCCACTTTCGGCGGATCGGGCATTCGCTACTGAAAGCGTTGTGGTCCACCCTTTCGATCTTCGCGTGGACGCAGTTCGGGCACGATGGGGCGACGTCTGCTAGCCAGTCGGGGCATTCCGATTTCATATGGGCTCCCCCACAGTGGCTGCACTTTTCCACCGATTCTTTGCAGAATTTTCTGCCATGGCCGTATCCCAGGCATAGTGAGCACTGTACCAGTGGCGACTGGTCTGCCACTCTCACGCGCTGGAGATCGATCTGGACAAATCCTGCATCGGTGAAGCGTCGCCAAATCTTGGGGGAAACCCTCATGATGATGTGATGGGTGTGGGGGTTCCGTGTGCGTTTCTTGTATGCAATTTCCATCTTGCTTTCTTCTCCACTTCCTTCAAGTAGGTGTTTGTTTTGGTTCCTCAGGGCGCGGAGGACGTCTTCGTCGCTGTTGTAGTTTAAGATGTCCCTGAGGATAACCAGAGGGTTTTTGTTTTTCATTTCCTCAACATGGAGGTGCTTTTCATCCCTTTTGAGCCTTTCCTTAATCTGCTCTCTTTCTTCCACTGTTCTACATCCTACTATTACTTTTCTATCCTTTGCTTTCCTGATCTTTTCTACAGCAATCCCCCCTTCTTTTGCATTTACTACTTTTCTTATTCTATTGAGTACTTCTTCCCCTGTCTCTGTCTCGTCCTTTGCGGTGACCACAACCGAGTGTAGAACAGTCTGTTCAAAAGGCTGTCTTTTGTTAGGCGCCGCTGCTATGCTCGCGTACGTTTGTTTCTCTTGCATCTCTTGGTGTCTTTCTATTGTCTCCTTCAACTTTTCCATCTTGGCGTTGTTTTCTTGTAGTTGTTTTGTGTTCTCTTCTAGTCGTATCATCAGTTCGGTCTCTTGTCTTCCCTTTTCATTTCCCTTTTCCTTCTCTGGTTGTTTTTCGGTCTCTGGTTCTTTGGGTTGGTTTTTCCCTCTTCCTTTTATGTTTTCTGTCTCTTTTACCAACTGGTATAGTCTTTCTATTGAATTCGTGACTTCAGTCTTTATTTCTGCCTTCAAGTTGCGCGAGTTTCCGAGATGTAGTTTGGCTTTCGTCACGCAAGCTTTTGCTTCTGCCAGTCTGTCCGTATATTTCTGCGTCTGTTTAGGTGGTTTAGGTGGACTCGACGCTGTCTCCACCGATGCTTTTCGTCCTCCTATTCTACTTTCTTGGGAGAGCATCGTTTTTTGTTTCAGCTTTGGAGGATCCACAGATACACCCTTTGATGTAGTCGGGGTATTAGGGTTCGAGGTTGTCTTCCCAGATTCCCAGTCTCCAATGCTCCTCCTGACACTTGGAACCTGGCTCGGTTTCTTTGTTGATCCTTCCTCTGCCAATTTCTTTCCTGCCGAGTTCCCTTTTGGGCTGTTCTCTTCGGCTTTTGTGGTTTTGACGGGTGTACGAATGCCAAACATTTTTATGACGGACGTGTCACACGTTATTTAAATAACAGTAAAAATAAAAAAAAATAAAAATGTAAAATTGTATAAGTTGTAAAAATAAAATTAAAATAAAATTAAAAGAAGATAAACTTCTTAGTCTTAAAAACAAAAGTCTAGTCTTAAGAGTCAATTGTCCTAATGTATATTTCCTAAACTAATTTTGTCTTTTTGTTTCAGATGCTGCTTCCGGCTTCAACCGACCAGAGTGTGCGGCGTTCGTAGATGGATGGATGGTGCGGATGGATATGTATGGTATGTATAAATGTATATGGTAAGTATATTATTTTAAGTGCTCTATGTAGAGTTCCAGACTCTACATAGGTGTTTTTCTCTACTCCCTACACTTGCGTTGGGGGTTAGCCTAGGCTATGTTGAAACCGTGTCGCGTATAGAAAAGAAACAGCAAAAATTTTTGGTCAAAAAGGTGTTTTGGCTCTACCTAGAGTCAGCCTCTAATTACCGGCTACAAGGTCTAACAATTCAATGCTTAACGCAAAAAGTCCCGTCCAAATTGGAGCTATGGTTCAAGAGATACGGAGCTTTGCAGTTTTCCAAGATGGCGGAACAAGATGGCTGCCAATTTTATAAACCGTCGTAACTCAGTCAAAAATGCTCCGAGAAGCCTGGGGTTTCACTCGGAGGGTTGTACTAGGCACTGCCAATACCCTCTCAGTGTTAGCTAAACTCGATAGAGTCGATGCTCTATATAGAGCACAGACCTCTACCAAAGCACGGTAGGGATAGAGCCCTTGTGCCCTGAAAAAATCCCAGCTCTCTACGTCCAATAGGGCCGAAGTTAGGGCGGTTTGACTAAAATCCAAAATGGCGTCCAAGATGGCGACTGAAACTTTAAAAGTCCGCTTCTGGCTCAATTTTGGTCGCAGAAAGCTGGGGTTTTGGGCCCTGTGGTGTCCTTGCCGTTTCCTATCAGCTACGAGTGTCAAATCGGGAATTTAAATTTGAACCCTAGTGTGGGTATTTAAGGCAATTTCCCGGTAGAGTAGGTCACCACAATGTCACCACAGAAAATCCCAGGTCGATACGACTGTTAGTTCCTAAGTTAAATGGGTTAAGATTTTTCAAAATGGCGGCCAAGATGGCCGACTTTTTTCTATCTTCGGCAATTATTGACCGAATAGTCCCGTGTTTGGGCTTGTTGGATAGGTTTTTACAAGCCCAGTCCAATACAATATAATGTGCAGCAAAAAATTTAACCTCCGATTTTTTAAATGCAAAAAACAAAATTTTTTCATTAAAAATGGCCTAAAAATTACAATTTTATTCTAAATTTAAAACAAAAAACGGATTAGTTAATAGCGAGAGTGCATTAATAATGTACAATACTTAAAAATAATCTATCTATAAAACCAAGGGCACCTCGTGGTGACCTTGAAATTTCAAAATTGAATAAAAAGTTTTCCAATAGATAAACAATGCCTAATTTTTTGCAGGCTGGTAGAAGACCGGGACCTTAATTGAAAACACTTATCAGAACTATATGTAGCAGATCTATTTAAAAAGTTATTGAATTTGGAAAATTTGGAAAAATTTTAAAAGTCTATATCTTGGCGAAAACTTAACTTTTTCAAAATCTGTGGGTGCCTCCCGCGTCCCTGCTGAAGTGTCCCCGTGGCCCAGATGTCAGCTTTTGTCCAGCTCCTCCAGTCGCTGACCTCGTGGCCACGTGGTTTTTGTTTTTTTGCCAATTTCTCCGCACTCCTGCGCGGAAAAATTTGGCAAATGGTGTCAAGTTGTGCAGCTCCAGAAGGCCTTTGAGGAGGCACAAAAAAATCGGTAGGTCGCCGCTGAAAACCGCGAGATATTTCAATTTGAAGTTTGAAATAACCCCAAATTTCACTTCTTCGCTTATAACTTCGCGCACAGATCACTTAGGGCAACACTGATTTCACTGGCGTGTGCGCCTCGTGCTCCCGCTTCTTTTGATGTATCACAAGGGTAAAAAACGTGAAAAAAACTATTTTTACTGATTTTTCGAAGCGCGGAGGGACTCTGTTTCGTGGCGCTCTCGACTGCGGTTCAGAGCGGACTCCGGTTAGGTTAGGTTAGGTTAGGTTAGGTTAGGTTAGGTTAGGTTAGGTTAGGTTAGGTTAGGTTAGGTTAGGTTAGGTTAGGTTAGGTTAGGTTAGGTTAGGTTAGGTTAGGTTAGGTTAGGTTAGGTTAGGTTAGGTTAGGTTAGGTTAGGTTAGGTTAGGTTAGGTTAGGTTAGGTTAGGTTAGGTTAGGTTTTTTTTTTTTTTTTTTTTTTTTTTTCTTTTTCTCTCGTCCCTCTGACATGATCAGAGTCTGTGTTTACTTTTTTATATTTTATTTATGGGGGTGGAATTTAGGGGTTCAATTTACAATGAAGTTAATTATATTCACGGTTGTTATTTACTTATTCTGAATCTTATTTCATCTTTAACATTTGCTACTTTATCCTTAACTTGATCTCAAAAATTTTTTTTTTTTTTTTCAAGCTTATTTTACGTATAGATTTTATTTCTTTTCTTTATTTGTCTAATTTATTGTACTAATTAATGTAGAGTTTATTTAACAATTTCATAATATATGCTGGTTGTATATATCTTCAAATATATATTCAACATATTTTGTTTGCCTAATCTTATATATTTGTGACCATAGTGTTTATGGACATTCTACATTGTGTGCTTTTGTTCTTGCAGGTACTCGTCGATAGTGTTTTCATCCTGTATTGGCGTCTTTCTACTGCGTTGATGTTGCTTCGCTGCGCGAGTTCACCGGATGACCATGTAAGTCTGTTTGTATTTTCATAATTGTGTGTATATTTTTGAACTATTTCTATTTTGTTTTGCATTTTATTGTATTTTTTGTTTTCTAGTTGCAATTGGGCCATTTTCTTACGAAACTGGTTCCAATGTGCTATTGTTGTTTTGTTGTCGCTATCTGTATTGTCTTTTTCTTCTTCGAGTACCTGCTGGGAACGAACGTTGTTCGCTGGTATGAAGTTGCCAGGGACCACTTTAGCAGTGGTATGCTATTGTGGATCTAGCTAAGGATTCCCACTTCTTCCTGATTGAGCATTCGTTACTGAACGCGTTGTGGTCCACTTTGTCCAGTTTTGCGTGCGTGCAGTTGCAGCATGTCGGTGCTGCTCCTGCGATCCAGTCGGCGCATTCTTGCTTCATGTGGGGTCCCCCGCAGTGGCAACACTTTTCCACCGTCTCTGTGCAGAACCGCCTACCGTGACCGTACCCCAAGCAGAGGGAGCACTGGACAAGTGGCGACTGGTCCGCCACTCTCACTCGCTGGAGGTCTATCATGACGGTTTCTGCTTCGACCAAGCATTGCCAAACCTTGGGGGACACCCTAAGGACTACGTGGTGCGTTTGTGGATTTCTGGCACGCTTTTTGTACAGAATTTCTACATTGTTTTCTGTCCCGTTTAGATCTTTGAGGACTTTCTTGTTTTGGTTCCACAGGGCCTCGATGATATCCTTGTCTGTGTTGAATTTAAACACATCTCTGAGGATCACCAGCGGATCCTTATTTTTAACTTCTTGGACGATGAGATGTTTTTCCGCTCTCTTGAGTCTGTCCTTTATTTGCTGTCTTTCCTCCTCAGTTCTGCACCCTAAGATCACTTTCCTGTCCTTTGCTTTTCTTATCCTTTCCACCACTACTCCTCCTTCTTTTGCATTCACCACTTCTCTGATCCTGTTTAAAATCTCCTCTCCTGTCTCAGTCTCATCTTTTGCCGTCACAACTACGGAATGTAGCGCGGTCTGCTCTGGGAGCTGCCTCCTGGTGTGCGCCGCTGCCACATTCGCGTATGTTAGCTTTTCGTGTATCTCTTGTTGCTTTTCAATCGTCTCCCTTAACTTTTCCATCTTCTCGTTGCTATCTTGAATCAGCTTTGCGTGTTCATCCATTTTCTTAAATAGTTCAATTTCTTCTATCCTTTTATCCTTCTCAAGCTCTTCCTCTTTTTCAGACTCCTTTTCCTTAGCTTGTTCTTTGATCTGTTTTTTCGCTTGTCCTTTCACGCTCTCTGATTCTTTGACCAGTTGGTAGAGTCTTTCTATGGCCAGTGTCACTTCCGCTTTGATCTCTGTTTTAATGTTTCGTGAGTTTCCTAGGTGTAATTTTGCCTTAGTGACACAAGCCCTAGCCTCTGCCAACCGGTCAGAGTACTTGGTCTTCGGTAGCGTGGGTGGACTCCCCGCTGCCTCCGCTGAAATTCTTCGAGCTACCGGTTTGCTCTCTTGTGATATTGTCTTTTTTGTTTTCGTTAGCTTTGGGGGTTCAGCCGTTACAGGTTTCTTTGGGGTCAGACTCTTAATGTTGGCATTCGATTTTCCATTTTCCCACTCTCCAATACTCCTCCGCACTTTGGAAGTTTGGGTTTCCTCACCTACCTGCAAGGTCAGGCTCGCCTCAGCCAAATGCCCTGGCGATGAAGAGCTTTGGCTGTCATCGCTACTACCTCTTGTCCCCTTTGCAGGCGTGCGAAACCCAAACATGTTTGAAGAGTGGTCAGAGGGACACGTCTAATTAATTATAAAATTTGTAAGTTTGTATAAGTTGTAAATAATTTTATTGTAAGTTTGTAAATATATTTTATCTTATTCTATTCCTAACCTATGTTTTCTACAATCTCGTAGAGCTGTTGTGTTCCGTAAAAGAATAATTAAGGGCAAAAAACCCTAGTCGTCGGAGTCAATTTAAATGTGGCTCTACGAAGGGTAGATATTTTCTTGCAGGCGATGAGCCTGTACACGTACGAGTATGATCCTGAAAACCCCGTGTCAAAATAAACCTTGGTTAAAGAGATATCGTTGGTTGCTACTATGGATATTGACTATCTTTACTTTAGTAAGTACAATATGGGAGGGTGGGCGGGCGATTTTTTTCAATTTCTTGCTATAATTGGTGTTTTTTCTGTTGCAGGTACGTGCGGGGACGTCGGGCAAAGGTGAACCAGCCACGGGATGTGCAGAAACAAGCCAGGTGTTGGAGGAAATTTGAAAAAACGCGCAAAATCACCCTAAAACGGTCAAAATTTTCGGAAAATTGAAGTTTTTGAAGGATTTTTCTATGACACGTAAATAAATGCAGTCGCTCAGTAGATAGAGCGCCGCGAGCCGCTAATTATGATGTACCACACGGCTATATTCACTTGAAGAAAAAGTCAAGAAAAATCTTATTTGGTTTTTTCCTAAGACAAAAGTACGTTTTCTAGCGTAAAACAATTAAATAATAACTTTCTACTACCGAAAACGATACAATGCGATAGGGGGCGCAACCAGCGCGATAGGCACTACTTAAAAAGCAGTCAGAAACTAATAATTTAGATAAAAGAAGTATTTTAAAGCCAAATAATTATAAAAATTTTACAAGTCTTTAAGAAAATGCGAAAAAGGTCGAAAAATCACGTTTTTTATATAAAACGTGTGTCTTATTAAGGTATTATCGCACAGTAGGCACCGAGACGCTTAATTTGATATATCGCATGCGACTGTAAGTCAACAAATAAAAGTCGGTATTTGTATGAAGTATCGAAATTTGTCAGGGCTTAGGTGGATTTTGGGTCGACGGTTTCAGAGTGGTCTGGCAGTTTTTTCAATTTCTTGCTATAATTGGTGTTTTTTCTGTTGCAGGTACGTGCGGGGACGTCGGGCAAAGGTGAACCAGCCACGGGATGTGCAGAAACAAGCCAGGTGTTGGAGGAAATTTGAAAAAACGCGCAAAATCACCCTAAAACGGTCAAAATTTTCGGAAAATTGAAGTTTTTGAAGGATTTTTCTATGACACGTAAATAAATGCAGTCGCTCAGTAGATAGAGCGCCGCGAGCCGCTAATTATGATGTACCACACGGCTATATTCACTTGAAGAAAAAGTCAAGAAAAATCTTATTTGGTTTTTTCCTAAGACAAAAGTACGTTTTCTAGCGTAAAACAATTAAATAATAACTTTCTACTACCGAAAACGATACAATGCGATAGGGGGCGCAACCAGCGCGATAGGCACTACTTAAAAAGCAGTCAGAAACTAATAATTTAGATAAAAGAAGTATTTTAAAGCCAAATAATTATAAAAATTTTACAAGTCTTTAAGAAAATGCGAAAAAGGTCGAAAAATCACGTTTTTTATATAAAACGTGTGTCTTATTAAGGTATTATCGCACAGTAGGCACCGAGACGCTTAATTTGATATATCGCATGCGACTGTAAGTCAACAAATAAAAGTCGGTATTTGTATGAAGTATCGAAATTTGTCAGGGCTTAGGTGGATTTTGGGTCGACGGTTTCAGAGTGGTCTGGCAGTTTTTTCAATTTCTTGCTATAATTGGTGTTTTTTCTGTTGCAGGTACGTGCGGGGACGTCGGGCAAAGGTGAACCAGCCACGGGATGTGCAGAAACAAGCCAGGTGTTGGAGGAAATTTGAAAAAACGCGCAAAATCACCCTAAAACGGTCAAAATTTTCGGAAAATTGAAGTTTTTGAAGGATTTTTCTATGACACGTAAATAAATGCAGTCGCTCAGTAGATAGAGCGCCGCGAGCCGCTAATTATGATGTACCACACGGCTATATTCACTTGAAGAAAAAGTCAAGAAAAATCTTATTTGGTTTTTTCCTAAGACAAAAGTACGTTTTCTAGCGTAAAACAATTAAATAATAACTTTCTACTACCGAAAACGATACAATGCGATAGGGGGCGCAACCAGCGCGATAGGCACTACTTAAAAAGCAGTCAGAAACTAATAATTTAGATAAAAGAAGTATTTTAAAGCCAAATAATTATAAAAATTTTACAAGTCTTTAAGAAAATGCGAAAAAGGTCGAAAAATCACGTTTTTTATATAAAACGTGTGTCTTATTAAGGTATTATCGCACAGTAGGCACCGAGACGCTTAATTTGATATATCGCATGCGACTGTAAGTCAACAAATAAAAGTCGGTATTTGTATGAAGTATCGAAATTTGTCAGGGCTTAGGTGGATTTTGGGTCGACGGTTTCAGAGTGGTCTGGCAGTTTTTTCAATTTCTTGCTATAATTGGTGTTTTTTCTGTTGCAGGTACGTGCGGGGACGTCGGGCAAAGGTGAACCAGCCACGGGATGTGCAGAAACAAGCCAGGTGTTGGAGGAAATTTGAAAAAACGCGCAAAATCACCCTAAAACGGTCAAAATTTTCGGAAAATTGAAGTTTTTGAAGGATTTTTCTATGACACGTAAATAAATGCAGTCGCTCAGTAGATAGAGCGCCGCGAGCCGCTAATTATGATGTACCACACGGCTATATTCACTTGAAGAAAAAGTCAAGAAAAATCTTATTTGGTTTTTTCCTAAGACAAAAGTACGTTTTCTAGCGTAAAACAATTAAATAATAACTTTCTACTACCGAAAACGATACAATGCGATAGGGGGCGCAACCAGCGCGATAGGCACTACTTAAAAAGCAGTCAGAAACTAATAATTTAGATAAAAGAAGTATTTTAAAGCCAAATAATTATAAAAATTTTACAAGTCTTTAAGAAAATGCGAAAAAGGTCGAAAAATCACGTTTTTTATATAAAACGTGTGTCTTATTAAGGTATTATCGCACAGTAGGCACCGAGACGCTTAATTTGATATATCGCATGCGACTGTAAGTCAACAAATAAAAGTCGGTATTTGTATGAAGTATCGAAATTTGTCAGGGCTTAGGTGGATTTTGGGTCGACGGTTTCAGAGTGGTCTGGCAGTTTTTTCAATTTCTTGCTATAATTGGTGTTTTTTCTGTTGCAGGTACGTGCGGGGACGTCGGGCAAAGGTGAACCAGCCACGGGATGTGCAGAAACAAGCCAGGTGTTGGAGGAAATTTGAAAAAACGCGCAAAATCACCCTAAAACGGTCAAAATTTTCGGAAAATTGAAGTTTTTGAAGGATTTTTCTATGACACGTAAATAAATGCAGTCGCTCAGTAGATAGAGCGCCGCGAGCCGCTAATTATGATGTACCACACGGCTATATTCACTTGAAGAAAAAGTCAAGAAAAATCTTATTTGGTTTTTTCCTAAGACAAAAGTACGTTTTCTAGCGTAAAACAATTAAATAATAACTTTCTACTACCGAAAACGATACAATGCGATAGGGGGCGCAACCAGCGCGATAGGCACTACTTAAAAAGCAGTCAGAAACTAATAATTTAGATAAAAGAAGTATTTTAAAGCCAAATAATTATAAAAATTTTACAAGTCTTTAAGAAAATGCGAAAAAGGTCGAAAAATCACGTTTTTTATATAAAACGTGTGTCTTATTAAGGTATTATCGCACAGTAGGCACCGAGACGCTTAATTTGATATATCGCATGCGACTGTAAGTCAACAAATAAAAGTCGGTATTTGTATGAAGTATCGAAATTTGTCAGGGCTTAGGTGGATTTTGGGTCGACGGTTTCAGAGTGGTCTGGCAGTTTTTTCAATTTCTTGCTATAATTGGTGTTTTTTCTGTTGCAGGTACGTGCGGGGACGTCGGGCAAAGGTGAACCAGCCACGGGATGTGCAGAAACAAGCCAGGTGTTGGAGGAAATTTGAAAAAACGCGCAAAATCACCCTAAAACGGTCAAAATTTTCGGAAAATTGAAGTTTTTGAAGGATTTTTCTATGACACGTAAATAAATGCAGTCGCTCAGTAGATAGAGCGCCGCGAGCCGCTAATTATGATGTACCACACGGCTATATTCACTTGAAGAAAAAGTCAAGAAAAATCTTATTTGGTTTTTTCCTAAGACAAAAGTACGTTTTCTAGCGTAAAACAATTAAATAATAACTTTCTACTACCGAAAACGATACAATGCGATAGGGGGCGCAACCAGCGCGATAGGCACTACTTAAAAAGCAGTCAGAAACTAATAATTTAGATAAAAGAAGTATTTTAAAGCCAAATAATTATAAAAATTTTACAAGTCTTTAAGAAAATGCGAAAAAGGTCGAAAAATCACGTTTTTTATATAAAACGTGTGTCTTATTAAGGTATTATCGCACAGTAGGCACCGAGACGCTTAATTTGATATATCGCATGCGACTGTAAGTCAACAAATAAAAGTCGGTATTTGTATGAAGTATCGAAATTTGTCAGGGCTTAGGTGGATTTTGGGTCGACGGTTTCAGAGTGGTCTGGCAGTTTTTTCAATTTCTTGCTATAATTGGTGTTTTTTCTGTTGCAGGTACGTGCGGGGACGTCGGGCAAAGGTGAACCAGCCACGGGATGTGCAGAAACAAGCCAGGTGTTGGAGGAAATTTGAAAAAACGCGCAAAATCACCCTAAAACGGTCAAAATTTTCGGAAAATTGAAGTTTTTGAAGGATTTTTCTATGACACGTAAATAAATGCAGTCGCTCAGTAGATAGAGCGCCGCGAGCCGCTAATTATGATGTACCACACGGCTATATTCACTTGAAGAAAAAGTCAAGAAAAATCTTATTTGGTTTTTTCCTAAGACAAAAGTACGTTTTCTAGCGTAAAACAATTAAATAATAACTTTCTACTACCGAAAACGATACAATGCGATAGGGGGCGCAACCAGCGCGATAGGCACTACTTAAAAAGCAGTCAGAAACTAATAATTTAGATAAAAGAAGTATTTTAAAGCCAAATAATTATAAAAATTTTACAAGTCTTTAAGAAAATGCGAAAAAGGTCGAAAAATCACGTTTTTTATATAAAACGTGTGTCTTATTAAGGTATTATCGCACAGTAGGCACCGAGACGCTTAATTTGATATATCGCATGCGACTGTAAGTCAACAAATAAAAGTCGGTATTTGTATGAAGTATCGAAATTTGTCAGGGCTTAGGTGGATTTTGGGTCGACGGTTTCAGAGTGGTCTGGCAGTTTTTTCAATTTCTTGCTATAATTGGTGTTTTTTCTGTTGCAGGTACGTGCGGGGACGTCGGGCAAAGGTGAACCAGCCACGGGATGTGCAGAAACAAGCCAGGTGTTGGAGGAAATTTGAAAAAACGCGCAAAATCACCCTAAAACGGTCAAAATTTTCGGAAAATTGAAGTTTTTGAAGGATTTTTCTATGACACGTAAATAAATGCAGTCGCTCAGTAGATAGAGCGCCGCGAGCCGCTAATTATGATGTACCACACGGCTATATTCACTTGAAGAAAAAGTCAAGAAAAATCTTATTTGGTTTTTTCCTAAGACAAAAGTACGTTTTCTAGCGTAAAACAATTAAATAATAACTTTCTACTACCGAAAACGATACAATGCGATAGGGGGCGCAACCAGCGCGATAGGCACTACTTAAAAAGCAGTCAGAAACTAATAATTTAGATAAAAGAAGTATTTTAAAGCCAAATAATTATAAAAATTTTACAAGTCTTTAAGAAAATGCGAAAAAGGTCGAAAAATCACGTTTTTTATATAAAACGTGTGTCTTATTAAGGTATTATCGCACAGTAGGCACCGAGACGCTTAATTTGATATATCGCATGCGACTGTAAGTCAACAAATAAAAGTCGGTATTTGTATGAAGTATCGAAATTTGTCAGGGCTTAGGTGGATTTTGGGTCGACGGTTTCAGAGTGGTCTGGCAGTTTTTTCAATTTCTTGCTATAATTGGTGTTTTTTCTGTTGCAGGTACGTGCGGGGACGTCGGGCAAAGGTGAACCAGCCACGGGATGTGCAGAAACAAGCCAGGTGTTGGAGGAAATTTGAAAAAACGCGCAAAATCACCCTAAAACGGTCAAAATTTTCGGAAAATTGAAGTTTTTGAAGGATTTTTCTATGACACGTAAATAAATGCAGTCGCTCAGTAGATAGAGCGCCGCGAGCCGCTAATTATGATGTACCACACGGCTATATTCACTTGAAGAAAAAGTCAAGAAAAATCTTATTTGGTTTTTTCCTAAGACAAAAGTACGTTTTCTAGCGTAAAACAATTAAATAATAACTTTCTACTACCGAAAACGATACAATGCGATAGGGGGCGCAACCAGCGCGATAGGCACTACTTAAAAAGCAGTCAGAAACTAATAATTTAGATAAAAGAAGTATTTTAAAGCCAAATAATTATAAAAATTTTACAAGTCTTTAAGAAAATGCGAAAAAGGTCGAAAAATCACGTTTTTTATATAAAACGTGTGTCTTATTAAGGTATTATCGCACAGTAGGCACCGAGACGCTTAATTTGATATATCGCATGCGACTGTAAGTCAACAAATAAAAGTCGGTATTTGTATGAAGTATCGAAATTTGTCAGGGCTTAGGTGGATTTTGGGTCGACGGTTTCAGAGTGGTCTGGCAGTTTTTTCAATTTCTTGCTATAATTGGTGTTTTTTCTGTTGCAGGTACGTGCGGGGACGTCGGGCAAAGGTGAACCAGCCACGGGATGTGCAGAAACAAGCCAGGTGTTGGAGGAAATTTGAAAAAACGCGCAAAATCACCCTAAAACGGTCAAAATTTTCGGAAAATTGAAGTTTTTGAAGGATTTTTCTATGACACGTAAATAAATGCAGTCGCTCAGTAGATAGAGCGCCGCGAGCCGCTAATTATGATGTACCACACGGCTATATTCACTTGAAGAAAAAGTCAAGAAAAATCTTATTTGGTTTTTTCCTAAGACAAAAGTACGTTTTCTAGCGTAAAACAATTAAATAATAACTTTCTACTACCGAAAACGATACAATGCGATAGGGGGCGCAACCAGCGCGATAGGCACTACTTAAAAAGCAGTCAGAAACTAATAATTTAGATAAAAGAAGTATTTTAAAGCCAAATAATTATAAAAATTTTACAAGTCTTTAAGAAAATGCGAAAAAGGTCGAAAAATCACGTTTTTTATATAAAACGTGTGTCTTATTAAGGTATTATCGCACAGTAGGCACCGAGACGCTTAATTTGATATATCGCATGCGACTGTAAGTCAACAAATAAAAGTCGGTATTTGTATGAAGTATCGAAATTTGTCAGGGCTTAGGTGGATTTTGGGTCGACGGTTTCAGAGTGGTCTGGCAGTTTTTTCAATTTCTTGCTATAATTGGTGTTTTTTCTGTTGCAGGTACGTGCGGGGACGTCGGGCAAAGGTGAACCAGCCACGGGATGTGCAGAAACAAGCCAGGTGTTGGAGGAAATTTGAAAAAACGCGCAAAATCACCCTAAAACGGTCAAAATTTTCGGAAAATTGAAGTTTTTGAAGGATTTTTCTATGACACGTAAATAAATGCAGTCGCTCAGTAGATAGAGCGCCGCGAGCCGCTAATTATGATGTACCACACGGCTATATTCACTTGAAGAAAAAGTCAAGAAAAATCTTATTTGGTTTTTTCCTAAGACAAAAGTACGTTTTCTAGCGTAAAACAATTAAATAATAACTTTCTACTACCGAAAACGATACAATGCGATAGGGGGCGCAACCAGCGCGATAGGCACTACTTAAAAAGCAGTCAGAAACTAATAATTTAGATAAAAGAAGTATTTTAAAGCCAAATAATTATAAAAATTTTACAAGTCTTTAAGAAAATGCGAAAAAGGTCGAAAAATCACGTTTTTTATATAAAACGTGTGTCTTATTAAGGTATTATCGCACAGTAGGCACCGAGACGCTTAATTTGATATATCGCATGCGACTGTAAGTCAACAAATAAAAGTCGGTATTTGTATGAAGTATCGAAATTTGTCAGGGCTTAGGTGGATTTTGGGTCGACGGTTTCAGAGTGGTCTGGCAGTTTTTTCAATTTCTTGCTATAATTGGTGTTTTTTCTGTTGCAGGTACGTGCGGGGACGTCGGGCAAAGGTGAACCAGCCACGGGATGTGCAGAAACAAGCCAGGTGTTGGAGGAAATTTGAAAAAACGCGCAAAATCACCCTAAAACGGTCAAAATTTTCGGAAAATTGAAGTTTTTGAAGGATTTTTCTATGACACGTAAATAAATGCAGTCGCTCAGTAGATAGAGCGCCGCGAGCCGCTAATTATGATGTACCACACGGCTATATTCACTTGAAGAAAAAGTCAAGAAAAATCTTATTTGGTTTTTTCCTAAGACAAAAGTACGTTTTCTAGCGTAAAACAATTAAATAATAACTTTCTACTACCGAAAACGATACAATGCGATAGGGGGCGCAACCAGCGCGATAGGCACTACTTAAAAAGCAGTCAGAAACTAATAATTTAGATAAAAGAAGTATTTTAAAGCCAAATAATTATAAAAATTTTACAAGTCTTTAAGAAAATGCGAAAAAGGTCGAAAAATCACGTTTTTTATATAAAACGTGTGTCTTATTAAGGTATTATCGCACAGTAGGCACCGAGACGCTTAATTTGATATATCGCATGCGACTGTAAGTCAACAAATAAAAGTCGGTATTTGTATGAAGTATCGAAATTTGTCAGGGCTTAGGTGGATTTTGGGTCGACGGTTTCAGAGTGGTCTGGCAGTTTTTTCAATTTCTTGCTATAATTGGTGTTTTTTCTGTTGCAGGTACGTGCGGGGACGTCGGGCAAAGGTGAACCAGCCACGGGATGTGCAGAAACAAGCCAGGTGTTGGAGGAAATTTGAAAAAACGCGCAAAATCACCCTAAAACGGTCAAAATTTTCGGAAAATTGAAGTTTTTGAAGGATTTTTCTATGACACGTAAATAAATGCAGTCGCTCAGTAGATAGAGCGCCGCGAGCCGCTAATTATGATGTACCACACGGCTATATTCACTTGAAGAAAAAGTCAAGAAAAATCTTATTTGGTTTTTTCCTAAGACAAAAGTACGTTTTCTAGCGTAAAACAATTAAATAATAACTTTCTACTACCGAAAACGATACAATGCGATAGGGGGCGCAACCAGCGCGATAGGCACTACTTAAAAAGCAGTCAGAAACTAATAATTTAGATAAAAGAAGTATTTTAAAGCCAAATAATTATAAAAATTTTACAAGTCTTTAAGAAAATGCGAAAAAGGTCGAAAAATCACGTTTTTTATATAAAACGTGTGTCTTATTAAGGTATTATCGCACAGTAGGCACCGAGACGCTTAATTTGATATATCGCATGCGACTGTAAGTCAACAAATAAAAGTCGGTATTTGTATGAAGTATCGAAATTTGTCAGGGCTTAGGTGGATTTTGGGTCGACGGTTTCAGAGTGGTCTGGCAGTTTTTTCAATTTCTTGCTATAATTGGTGTTTTTTCTGTTGCAGGTACGTGCGGGGACGTCGGGCAAAGGTGAACCAGCCACGGGATGTGCAGAAACAAGCCAGGTGTTGGAGGAAATTTGAAAAAACGCGCAAAATCACCCTAAAACGGTCAAAATTTTCGGAAAATTGAAGTTTTTGAAGGATTTTTCTATGACACGTAAATAAATGCAGTCGCTCAGTAGATAGAGCGCCGCGAGCCGCTAATTATGATGTACCACACGGCTATATTCACTTGAAGAAAAAGTCAAGAAAAATCTTATTTGGTTTTTTCCTAAGACAAAAGTACGTTTTCTAGCGTAAAACAATTAAATAATAACTTTCTACTACCGAAAACGATACAATGCGATAGGGGGCGCAACCAGCGCGATAGGCACTACTTAAAAAGCAGTCAGAAACTAATAATTTAGATAAAAGAAGTATTTTAAAGCCAAATAATTATAAAAATTTTACAAGTCTTTAAGAAAATGCGAAAAAGGTCGAAAAATCACGTTTTTTATATAAAACGTGTGTCTTATTAAGGTATTATCGCACAGTAGGCACCGAGACGCTTAATTTGATATATCGCATGCGACTGTAAGTCAACAAATAAAAGTCGGTATTTGTATGAAGTATCGAAATTTGTCAGGGCTTAGGTGGATTTTGGGTCGACGGTTTCAGAGTGGTCTGGCAGTTTTTTCAATTTCTTGCTATAATTGGTGTTTTTTCTGTTGCAGGTACGTGCGGGGACGTCGGGCAAAGGTGAACCAGCCACGGGATGTGCAGAAACAAGCCAGGTGTTGGAGGAAATTTGAAAAAACGCGCAAAATCACCCTAAAACGGTCAAAATTTTCGGAAAATTGAAGTTTTTGAAGGATTTTTCTATGACACGTAAATAAATGCAGTCGCTCAGTAGATAGAGCGCCGCGAGCCGCTAATTATGATGTACCACACGGCTATATTCACTTGAAGAAAAAGTCAAGAAAAATCTTATTTGGTTTTTTCCTAAGACAAAAGTACGTTTTCTAGCGTAAAACAATTAAATAATAACTTTCTACTACCGAAAACGATACAATGCGATAGGGGGCGCAACCAGCGCGATAGGCACTACTTAAAAAGCAGTCAGAAACTAATAATTTAGATAAAAGAAGTATTTTAAAGCCAAATAATTATAAAAATTTTACAAGTCTTTAAGAAAATGCGAAAAAGGTCGAAAAATCACGTTTTTTATATAAAACGTGTGTCTTATTAAGGTATTATCGCACAGTAGGCACCGAGACGCTTAATTTGATATATCGCATGCGACTGTAAGTCAACAAATAAAAGTCGGTATTTGTATGAAGTATCGAAATTTGTCAGGGCTTAGGTGGATTTTGGGTCGACGGTTTCAGAGTGGTCTGGCAGTTTTTTCAATTTCTTGCTATAATTGGTGTTTTTTCTGTTGCAGGTACGTGCGGGGACGTCGGGCAAAGGTGAACCAGCCACGGGATGTGCAGAAACAAGCCAGGTGTTGGAGGAAATTTGAAAAAACGCGCAAAATCACCCTAAAACGGTCAAAATTTTCGGAAAATTGAAGTTTTTGAAGGATTTTTCTATGACACGTAAATAAATGCAGTCGCTCAGTAGATAGAGCGCCGCGAGCCGCTAATTATGATGTACCACACGGCTATATTCACTTGAAGAAAAAGTCAAGAAAAATCTTATTTGGTTTTTTCCTAAGACAAAAGTACGTTTTCTAGCGTAAAACAATTAAATAATAACTTTCTACTACCGAAAACGATACAATGCGATAGGGGGCGCAACCAGCGCGATAGGCACTACTTAAAAAGCAGTCAGAAACTAATAATTTAGATAAAAGAAGTATTTTAAAGCCAAATAATTATAAAAATTTTACAAGTCTTTAAGAAAATGCGAAAAAGGTCGAAAAATCACGTTTTTTATATAAAACGTGTGTCTTATTAAGGTATTATCGCACAGTAGGCACCGAGACGCTTAATTTGATATATCGCATGCGACTGTAAGTCAACAAATAAAAGTCGGTATTTGTATGAAGTATCGAAATTTGTCAGGGCTTAGGTGGATTTTGGGTCGACGGTTTCAGAGTGGTCTGGCAGTTTTTTCAATTTCTTGCTATAATTGGTGTTTTTTCTGTTGCAGGTACGTGCGGGGACGTCGGGCAAAGGTGAACCAGCCACGGGATGTGCAGAAACAAGCCAGGTGTTGGAGGAAATTTGAAAAAACGCGCAAAATCACCCTAAAACGGTCAAAATTTTCGGAAAATTGAAGTTTTTGAAGGATTTTTCTATGACACGTAAATAAATGCAGTCGCTCAGTAGATAGAGCGCCGCGAGCCGCTAATTATGATGTACCACACGGCTATATTCACTTGAAGAAAAAGTCAAGAAAAATCTTATTTGGTTTTTTCCTAAGACAAAAGTACGTTTTCTAGCGTAAAACAATTAAATAATAACTTTCTACTACCGAAAACGATACAATGCGATAGGGGGCGCAACCAGCGCGATAGGCACTACTTAAAAAGCAGTCAGAAACTAATAATTTAGATAAAAGAAGTATTTTAAAGCCAAATAATTATAAAAATTTTACAAGTCTTTAAGAAAATGCGAAAAAGGTCGAAAAATCACGTTTTTTATATAAAACGTGTGTCTTATTAAGGTATTATCGCACAGTAGGCACCGAGACGCTTAATTTGATATATCGCATGCGACTGTAAGTCAACAAATAAAAGTCGGTATTTGTATGAAGTATCGAAATTTGTCAGGGCTTAGGTGGATTTTGGGTCGACGGTTTCAGAGTGGTCTGGCAGTTTTTTCAATTTCTTGCTATAATTGGTGTTTTTTCTGTTGCAGGTACGTGCGGGGACGTCGGGCAAAGGTGAACCAGCCACGGGATGTGCAGAAACAAGCCAGGTGTTGGAGGAAATTTGAAAAAACGCGCAAAATCACCCTAAAACGGTCAAAATTTTCGGAAAATTGAAGTTTTTGAAGGATTTTTCTATGACACGTAAATAAATGCAGTCGCTCAGTAGATAGAGCGCCGCGAGCCGCTAATTATGATGTACCACACGGCTATATTCACTTGAAGAAAAAGTCAAGAAAAATCTTATTTGGTTTTTTCCTAAGACAAAAGTACGTTTTCTAGCGTAAAACAATTAAATAATAACTTTCTACTACCGAAAACGATACAATGCGATAGGGGGCGCAACCAGCGCGATAGGCACTACTTAAAAAGCAGTCAGAAACTAATAATTTAGATAAAAGAAGTATTTTAAAGCCAAATAATTATAAAAAATTTTACAAGTCTTTAAGAAAATGCGAAAAAGGTCGAAAAATCACGTTTTTTATATAAAACGTGTGTCTTATTAAGGTATTATCGCACAGTAGGCACCGAGACGCTTAATTTGATATATCGCATGCGACTGTAAGTCAACAAATAAAAGTCGGTATTTGTATGAAGTATCGAATTTGTCAGGGCTTAGGTGGATTTTGGGTCGACGGTTTCAGAGTGGTCTGGCAGTTTTTTCAATTTCTTGCTATAATTGGTGTTTTTTCTGTTGCAGGTACGTGCGGGGACGTCGGGCAAAGGTGAACCAGCCACGGGATGTGCAGAAACAAGCCAGGTGTTGGAGGAAATTTGAAAAAACGCGCAAAATCACCCTAAAACGGTCAAAATTTTCGGAAAATTGAAGTTTTTGAAGGATTTTTCTATGACACGTAAATAAATGCAGTCGCTCAGTAGATAGAGCGCCGCGAGCCGCTAATTATGATGTACCACACGGCTATATTCACTTGAAGAAAAAGTCAAGAAAAATCTTATTTGGTTTTTTCCTAAGACAAAAGTACGTTTTCTAGCGTAAAACAATTAAATAATAACTTTCTACTACCGAAAACGATACAATGCGATAGGGGGCGCAACCAGCGCGATAGGCACTACTTAAAAAGCAGTCAGAAACTAATAATTTAGATAAAAGAAGTATTTTAAAGCCAAATAATTATAAAAATTTTACAAGTCTTTAAGAAAATGCGAAAAAGGTCGAAAAATCACGTTTTTTATATAAAACGTGTGTCTTATTAAGGTATTATCGCACAGTAGGCACCGAGACGCTTAATTTGATATATCGCATGCGACTGTAAGTCAACAAATAAAAGTCGGTATTTGTATGAAGTATCGAAATTTGTCAGGGCTTAGGTGGATTTTGGGTCGACGGTTTCAGAGTGGTCTGGCAGTTTTTTCAATTTCTTGCTATAATTGGTGTTTTTTCTGTTGCAGGTACGTGCGGGGACGTCGGGCAAAGGTGAACCAGCCACGGGATGTGCAGAAACAAGCCAGGTGTTGGAGGAAATTTGAAAAAACGCGCAAAATCACCCTAAAACGGTCAAAATTTTCGGAAAATTGAAGTTTTTGAAGGATTTTTCTATGACACGTAAATAAATGCAGTCGCTCAGTAGATAGAGCGCCGCGAGCCGCTAATTATGATGTACCACACGGCTATATTCACTTGAAGAAAAAGTCAAGAAAAATCTTATTTGGTTTTTTCCTAAGACAAAAGTACGTTTTCTAGCGTAAAACAATTAAATAATAACTTTCTACTACCGAAAACGATACAATGCGATAGGGGGCGCAACCAGCGCGATAGGCACTACTTAAAAAGCAGTCAGAAACTAATAATTTAGATAAAAGAAGTATTTTAAAGCCAAATAATTATAAAAATTTTACAAGTCTTTAAGAAAATGCGAAAAAGGTCGAAAAATCACGTTTTTTATATAAAACGTGTGTCTTATTAAGGTATTATCGCACAGTAGGCACCGAGACGCTTAATTTGATATATCGCATGCGACTGTAAGTCAACAAATAAAAGTCGGTATTTGTATGAAGTATCGAAATTTGTCAGGGCTTAGGTGGATTTTGGGTCGACGGTTTCAGAGTGGTCTGGCAGTTTTTTCAATTTCTTGCTATAATTGGTGTTTTTTCTGTTGCAGGTACGTGCGGGGACGTCGGGCAAAGGTGAACCAGCCACGGGATGTGCAGAAACAAGCCAGGTGTTGGAGGAAATTTGAAAAAACGCGCAAAATCACCCTAAAACGGTCAAAATTTTCGGAAAATTGAAGTTTTTGAAGGATTTTTCTATGACACGTAAATAAATGCAGTCGCTCAGTAGATAGAGCGCCGCGAGCCGCTAATTATGATGTACCACACGGCTATATTCACTTGAAGAAAAAGTCAAGAAAAATCTTATTTGGTTTTTTCCTAAGACAAAAGTACGTTTTCTAGCGTAAAACAATTAAATAATAACTTTCTACTACCGAAAACGATACAATGCGATAGGGGGCGCAACCAGCGCGATAGGCACTACTTAAAAAGCAGTCAGAAACTAATAATTTAGATAAAAGAAGTATTTTAAAGCCAAATAATTATAAAAATTTTACAAGTCTTTAAGAAAATGCGAAAAAGGTCGAAAAATCACGTTTTTTATATAAAACGTGTGTCTTATTAAGGTATTATCGCACAGTAGGCACCGAGACGCTTAATTTGATATATCGCATGCGACTGTAAGTCAACAAATAAAAGTCGGTATTTGTATGAAGTATCGAAATTTGTCAGGGCTTAGGTGGATTTTGGGTCGACGGTTTCAGAGTGGTCTGGCAGTTTTTTCAATTTCTTGCTATAATTGGTGTTTTTTCTGTTGCAGGTACGTGCGGGGACGTCGGGCAAAGGTGAACCAGCCACGGGATGTGCAGAAACAAGCCAGGTGTTGGAGGAAATTTGAAAAAACGCGCAAAATCACCCTAAAACGGTCAAAATTTTCGGAAAATTGAAGTTTTTGAAGGATTTTTCTATGACACGTAAATAAATGCAGTCGCTCAGTAGATAGAGCGCCGCGAGCCGCTAATTATGATGTACCACACGGCTATATTCACTTGAAGAAAAAGTCAAGAAAAATCTTATTTGGTTTTTTCCTAAGACAAAAGTACGTTTTCTAGCGTAAAACAATTAAATAATAACTTTCTACTACCGAAAACGATACAATGCGATAGGGGGCGCAACCAGCGCGATAGGCACTACTTAAAAAGCAGTCAGAAACTAATAATTTAGATAAAAGAAGTATTTTAAAGCCAAATAATTATAAAAATTTTACAAGTCTTTAAGAAAATGCGAAAAAGGTCGAAAAATCACGTTTTTTATATAAAACGTGTGTCTTATTAAGGTATTATCGCACAGTAGGCACCGAGACGCTTAATTTGATATATCGCATGCGACTGTAAGTCAACAAATAAAAGTCGGTATTTGTATGAAGTATCGAAATTTGTCAGGGCTTAGGTGGATTTTGGGTCGACGGTTTCAGAGTGGTCTGGCAGTTTTTTCAATTTCTTGCTATAATTGGTGTTTTTTCTGTTGCAGGTACGTGCGGGGACGTCGGGCAAAGGTGAACCAGCCACGGGATGTGCAGAAACAAGCCAGGTGTTGGAGGAAATTTGAAAAAACGCGCAAAATCACCCTAAAACGGTCAAAATTTTCGGAAAATTGAAGTTTTTGAAGGATTTTTCTATGACACGTAAATAAATGCAGTCGCTCAGTAGATAGAGCGCCGCGAGCCGCTAATTATGATGTACCACACGGCTATATTCACTTGAAGAAAAAGTCAAGAAAAATCTTATTTGGTTTTTTCCTAAGACAAAAGTACGTTTTCTAGCGTAAAACAATTAAATAATAACTTTCTACTACCGAAAACGATACAATGCGATAGGGGGCGCAACCAGCGCGATAGGCACTACTTAAAAAGCAGTCAGAAACTAATAATTTAGATAAAAGAAGTATTTTAAAGCCAAATAATTATAAAAATTTTACAAGTCTTTAAGAAAATGCGAAAAAGGTCGAAAAATCACGTTTTTTATATAAAACGTGTGTCTTATTAAGGTATTATCGCACAGTAGGCACCGAGACGCTTAATTTGATATATCGCATGCGACTGTAAGTCAACAAATAAAAGTCGGTATTTGTATGAAGTATCGAAATTTGTCAGGGCTTAGGTGGATTTTGGGTCGACGGTTTCAGAGTGGTCTGGCAGTTTTTTCAATTTCTTGCTATAATTGGTGTTTTTTCTGTTGCAGGTACGTGCGGGGACGTCGGGCAAAGGTGAACCAGCCACGGGATGTGCAGAAACAAGCCAGGTGTTGGAGGAAATTTGAAAAAACGCGCAAAATCACCCTAAAACGGTCAAAATTTTCGGAAAATTGAAGTTTTTGAAGGATTTTTCTATGACACGTAAATAAATGCAGTCGCTCAGTAGATAGAGCGCCGCGAGCCGCTAATTATGATGTACCACACGGCTATATTCACTTGAAGAAAAAGTCAAGAAAAATCTTATTTGGTTTTTTCCTAAGACAAAAGTACGTTTTCTAGCGTAAAACAATTAAATAATAACTTTCTACTACCGAAAACGATACAATGCGATAGGGGGCGCAACCAGCGCGATAGGCACTACTTAAAAAGCAGTCAGAAACTAATAATTTAGATAAAAGAAGTATTTTAAAGCCAAATAATTATAAAAATTTTACAAGTCTTTAAGAAAATGCGAAAAAGGTCGAAAAATCACGTTTTTTATATAAAACGTGTGTCTTATTAAGGTATTATCGCACAGTAGGCACCGAGACGCTTAATTTGATATATCGCATGCGACTGTAAGTCAACAAATAAAAGTCGGTATTTGTATGAAGTATCGAAATTTGTCAGGGCTTAGGTGGATTTTGGGTCGACGGTTTCAGAGTGGTCTGGCAGTTTTTTCAATTTCTTGCTATAATTGGTGTTTTTTCTGTTGCAGGTACGTGCGGGGACGTCGGGCAAAGGTGAACCAGCCACGGGATGTGCAGAAACAAGCCAGGTGTTGGAGGAAATTTGAAAAAACGCGCAAAATCACCCTAAAACGGTCAAAATTTTCGGAAAATTGAAGTTTTTGAAGGATTTTTCTATGACACGTAAATAAATGCAGTCGCTCAGTAGATAGAGCGCCGCGAGCCGCTAATTATGATGTACCACACGGCTATATTCACTTGAAGAAAAAGTCAAGAAAAATCTTATTTGGTTTTTTCCTAAGACAAAAGTACGTTTTCTAGCGTAAAACAATTAAATAATAACTTTCTACTACCGAAAACGATACAATGCGATAGGGGGCGCAACCAGCGCGATAGGCACTACTTAAAAAGCAGTCAGAAACTAATAATTTAGATAAAAGAAGTATTTTAAAGCCAAATAATTATAAAAATTTTACAAGTCTTTAAGAAAATGCGAAAAAGGTCGAAAAATCACGTTTTTTATATAAAACGTGTGTCTTATTAAGGTATTATCGCACAGTAGGCACCGAGACGCTTAATTTGATATATCGCATGCGACTGTAAGTCAACAAATAAAAGTCGGTATTTGTATGAAGTATCGAAATTTGTCAGGGCTTAGGTGGATTTTGGGTCGACGGTTTCAGAGTGGTCTGGCAGTTTTTTCAATTTCTTGCTATAATTGGTGTTTTTTCTGTTGCAGGTACGTGCGGGGACGTCGGGCAAAGGTGAACCAGCCACGGGATGTGCAGAAACAAGCCAGGTGTTGGAGGAAATTTGAAAAAACGCGCAAAATCACCCTAAAACGGTCAAAATTTTCGGAAAATTGAAGTTTTTGAAGGATTTTTCTATGACACGTAAATAAATGCAGTCGCTCAGTAGATAGAGCGCCGCGAGCCGCTAATTATGATGTACCACACGGCTATATTCACTTGAAGAAAAAGTCAAGAAAAATCTTATTTGGTTTTTTCCTAAGACAAAAGTACGTTTTCTAGCGTAAAACAATTAAATAATAACTTTCTACTACCGAAAACGATACAATGCGATAGGGGGCGCAACCAGCGCGATAGGCACTACTTAAAAAGCAGTCAGAAACTAATAATTTAGATAAAAGAAGTATTTTAAAGCCAAATAATTATAAAAATTTTACAAGTCTTTAAGAAAATGCGAAAAAGGTCGAAAAATCACGTTTTTTATATAAAACGTGTGTCTTATTAAGGTATTATCGCACAGTAGGCACCGAGACGCTTAATTTGATATATCGCATGCGACTGTAAGTCAACAAATAAAAGTCGGTATTTGTATGAAGTATCGAAATTTGTCAGGGCTTAGGTGGATTTTGGGTCGACGGTTTCAGAGTGGTCTGGCAGTTTTTTCAATTTCTTGCTATAATTGGTGTTTTTTCTGTTGCAGGTACGTGCGGGGACGTCGGGCAAAGGTGAACCAGCCACGGGATGTGCAGAAACAAGCCAGGTGTTGGAGGAAATTTGAAAAAACGCGCAAAATCACCCTAAAACGGTCAAAATTTTCGGAAAATTGAAGTTTTTGAAGGATTTTTCTATGACACGTAAATAAATGCAGTCGCTCAGTAGATAGAGCGCCGCGAGCCGCTAATTATGATGTACCACACGGCTATATTCACTTGAAGAAAAAGTCAAGAAAAATCTTATTTGGTTTTTTCCTAAGACAAAAGTACGTTTTCTAGCGTAAAACAATTAAATAATAACTTTCTACTACCGAAAACGATACAATGCGATAGGGGGCGCAACCAGCGCGATAGGCACTACTTAAAAAGCAGTCAGAAACTAATAATTTAGATAAAAGAAGTATTTTAAAGCCAAATAATTATAAAAATTTTACAAGTCTTTAAGAAAATGCGAAAAAGGTCGAAAAATCACGTTTTTTATATAAAACGTGTGTCTTATTAAGGTATTATCGCACAGTAGGCACCGAGACGCTTAATTTGATATATCGCATGCGACTGTAAGTCAACAAATAAAAGTCGGTATTTGTATGAAGTATCGAAATTTGTCAGGGCTTAGGTGGATTTTGGGTCGACGGTTTCAGAGTGGTCTGGCAGTTTTTTCAATTTCTTGCTATAATTGGTGTTTTTTCTGTTGCAGGTACGTGCGGGGACGTCGGGCAAAGGTGAACCAGCCACGGGATGTGCAGAAACAAGCCAGGTGTTGGAGGAAATTTGAAAAAACGCGCAAAATCACCCTAAAACGGTCAAAATTTTCGGAAAATTGAAGTTTTTGAAGGATTTTTCTATGACACGTAAATAAATGCAGTCGCTCAGTAGATAGAGCGCCGCGAGCCGCTAATTATGATGTACCACACGGCTATATTCACTTGAAGAAAAAGTCAAGAAAAATCTTATTTGGTTTTTTCCTAAGACAAAAGTACGTTTTCTAGCGTAAAACAATTAAATAATAACTTTCTACTACCGAAAACGATACAATGCGATAGGGGGCGCAACCAGCGCGATAGGCACTACTTAAAAAGCAGTCAGAAACTAATAATTTAGATAAAAGAAGTATTTTAAAGCCAAATAATTATAAAAATTTTACAAGTCTTTAAGAAAATGCGAAAAAGGTCGAAAAATCACGTTTTTTATATAAAACGTGTGTCTTATTAAGGTATTATCGCACAGTAGGCACCGAGACGCTTAATTTGATATATCGCATGCGACTGTAAGTCAACAAATAAAAGTCGGTATTTGTATGAAGTATCGAAATTTGTCAGGGCTTAGGTGGATTTTGGGTCGACGGTTTCAGAGTGGTCTGGCAGTTTTTTCAATTTCTTGCTATAATTGGTGTTTTTTCTGTTGCAGGTACGTGCGGGGACGTCGGGCAAAGGTGAACCAGCCACGGGATGTGCAGAAACAAGCCAGGTGTTGGAGGAAATTTGAAAAAACGCGCAAAATCACCCTAAAACGGTCAAAATTTTCGGAAAATTGAAGTTTTTGAAGGATTTTTCTATGACACGTAAATAAATGCAGTCGCTCAGTAGATAGAGCGCCGCGAGCCGCTAATTATGATGTACCACACGGCTATATTCACTTGAAGAAAAAGTCAAGAAAAATCTTATTTGGTTTTTTCCTAAGACAAAAGTACGTTTTCTAGCGTAAAACAATTAAATAATAACTTTCTACTACCGAAAACGATACAATGCGATAGGGGGCGCAACCAGCGCGATAGGCACTACTTAAAAAGCAGTCAGAAACTAATAATTTAGATAAAAGAAGTATTTTAAAGCCAAATAATTATAAAAATTTTACAAGTCTTTAAGAAAATGCGAAAAAGGTCGAAAAATCACGTTTTTTATATAAAACGTGTGTCTTATTAAGGTATTATCGCACAGTAGGCACCGAGACGCTTAATTTGATATATCGCATGCGACTGTAAGTCAACAAATAAAAGTCGGTATTTGTATGAAGTATCGAAATTTGTCAGGGCTTAGGTGGATTTTGGGTCGACGGTTTCAGAGTGGTCTGGCAGTTTTTTCAATTTCTTGCTATAATTGGTGTTTTTTCTGTTGCAGGTACGTGCGGGGACGTCGGGCAAAGGTGAACCAGCCACGGGATGTGCAGAAACAAGCCAGGTGTTGGAGGAAATTTGAAAAAACGCGCAAAATCACCCTAAAACGGTCAAAATTTTCGGAAAATTGAAGTTTTTGAAGGATTTTTCTATGACACGTAAATAAATGCAGTCGCTCAGTAGATAGAGCGCCGCGAGCCGCTAATTATGATGTACCACACGGCTATATTCACTTGAAGAAAAAGTCAAGAAAAATCTTATTTGGTTTTTTCCTAAGACAAAAGTACGTTTTCTAGCGTAAAACAATTAAATAATAACTTTCTACTACCGAAAACGATACAATGCGATAGGGGGCGCAACCAGCGCGATAGGCACTACTTAAAAAGCAGTCAGAAACTAATAATTTAGATAAAAGAAGTATTTTAAAGCCAAATAATTATAAAAATTTTACAAGTCTTTAAGAAAATGCGAAAAAGGTCGAAAAATCACGTTTTTTATATAAAACGTGTGTCTTATTAAGGTATTATCGCACAGTAGGCACCGAGACGCTTAATTTGATATATCGCATGCGACTGTAAGTCAACAAATAAAAGTCGGTATTTGTATGAAGTATCGAAATTTGTCAGGGCTTAGGTGGATTTTGGGTCGACGGTTTCAGAGTGGTCTGGCAGTTTTTTCAATTTCTTGCTATAATTGGTGTTTTTTCTGTTGCAGGTACGTGCGGGGACGTCGGGCAAAGGTGAACCAGCCACGGGATGTGCAGAAACAAGCCAGGTGTTGGAGGAAATTTGAAAAAACGCGCAAAATCACCCTAAAACGGTCAAAATTTTCGGAAAATTGAAGTTTTTGAAGGATTTTTCTATGACACGTAAATAAATGCAGTCGCTCAGTAGATAGAGCGCCGCGAGCCGCTAATTATGATGTACCACACGGCTATATTCACTTGAAGAAAAAGTCAAGAAAAATCTTATTTGGTTTTTTCCTAAGACAAAAGTACGTTTTCTAGCGTAAAACAATTAAATAATAACTTTCTACTACCGAAAACGATACAATGCGATAGGGGGCGCAACCAGCGCGATAGGCACTACTTAAAAAGCAGTCAGAAACTAATAATTTAGATAAAAGAAGTATTTTAAAGCCAAATAATTATAAAAATTTTACAAGTCTTTAAGAAAATGCGAAAAAGGTCGAAAAATCACGTTTTTTATATAAAACGTGTGTCTTATTAAGGTATTATCGCACAGTAGGCACCGAGACGCTTAATTTGATATATCGCATGCGACTGTAAGTCAACAAATAAAAGTCTGTATTTGTATGAAGTATCGAAATTTGTCAGGGCTTAGGTGGATTTTGGGTCGACGGTTTCAGAGTGGTCTGGCAGTTTTTTCAATTTCTTGCTATAATTGGTGTTTTTTCTGTTGCAGGTACGTGCGGGGACGTCGGGCAAAGGTGAACCAGCCACGGGATGTGCAGAAACAAGCCAGGTGTTGGAGGAAATTTGAAAAAACGCGCAAAATCACCCTAAAACGGTCAAAATTTTCGGAAAATTGAAGTTTTTGAAGGATTTTTCTATGACACGTAAATAAATGCAGTCGCTCAGTAGATAGAGCGCCGCGAGCCGCTAATTATGATGTACCACACGGCTATATTCACTTGAAGAAAAAGTCAAGAAAAATCTTATTTGGTTTTTTCCTAAGACAAAAGTACGTTTTCTAGCGTAAAACAATTAAATAATAACTTTCTACTACCGAAAACGATACAATGCGATAGGGGGCGCAACCAGCGCGATAGGCACTACTTAAAAAGCAGTCAGAAACTAATAATTTAGATAAAAGAAGTATTTTAAAGCCAAATAATTATAAAAATTTTACAAGTCTTTAAGAAAATGCGAAAAAGGTCGAAAAATCACGTTTTTTATATAAAACGTGTGTCTTATTAAGGTATTATCGCACAGTAGGCACCGAGACGCTTAATTTGATATATCGCATGCGACTGTAAGTCAACAAATAAAAGTCTGTATTTGTATGAAGTATCGAAATTTGTCAGGGCTTAGGTGGATTTTGGGTCGACGGTTTCAGAGTGGTCTGGCAGTTTTTTCAATTTCTTGCTATAATTGGTGTTTTTTCTGTTGCAGGTACGTGCGGGGACGTCGGGCAAAGGTGAACCAGCCACGGGATGTGCAGAAACAAGCCAGGTGTTGGAGGAAATTTGAAAAAACGCGCAAAATCACCCTAAAACGGTCAAAATTTTCGGAAAATTGAAGTTTTTGAAGGATTTTTCTATGACACGTAAATAAATGCAGTCGCTCAGTAGATAGAGCGCCGCGAGCCGCTAATTATGATGTACCACACGGCTATATTCACTTGAAGAAAAAGTCAAGAAAAATCTTATTTGGTTTTTTCCTAAGACAAAAGTACGTTTTCTAGCGTAAAACAATTAAATAATAACTTTCTACTACCGAAAACGATACAATGCGATAGGGGGCGCAACCAGCGCGATAGGCACTACTTAAAAAGCAGTCAGAAACTAATAATTTAGATAAAAGAAGTATTTTAAAGCCAAATAATTATAAAAATTTTACAAGTCTTTAAGAAAATGCGAAAAAGGTCGAAAAATCACGTTTTTTATATAAAACGTGTGTCTTATTAAGGTATTATCGCACAGTAGGCACCGAGACGCTTAATTTGATATATCGCATGCGACTGTAAGTCAACAAATAAAAGTCGGTATTTGTATGAAGTATCGAAATTTGTCAGGGCTTAGGTGGATTTTGGGTCGACGGTTTCAGAGTGGTCTGGCAGTTTTTTCAATTTCTTGCTATAATTGGTGTTTTTTCTGTTGCAGGTACGTGCGGGGACGTCGGGCAAAGGTGAACCAGCCACGGGATGTGCAGAAACAAGCCAGGTGTTGGAGGAAATTTGAAAAAACGCGCAAAATCACCCTAAAACGGTCAAAATTTTCGGAAAATTGAAGTTTTTGAAGGATTTTTCTATGACACGTAAATAAATGCAGTCGCTCAGTAGATAGAGCGCCGCGAGCCGCTAATTATGATGTACCACACGGCTATATTCACTTGAAGAAAAAGTCAAGAAAAATCTTATTTGGTTTTTTCCTAAGACAAAAGTACGTTTTCTAGCGTAAAACAATTAAATAATAACTTTCTACTACCGAAAACGATACAATGCGATAGGGGGCGCAACCAGCGCGATAGGCACTACTTAAAAAGCAGTCAGAAACTAATAATTTAGATAAAAGAAGTATTTTAAAGCCAAATAATTATAAAAATTTTACAAGTCTTTATGAAAATGCGAAAAATGTCGAAAAATCACGTTTTTTATATAAAACGTGTGTCTTATTAAGGTATTATCGCACCATAGGCACCGAGACGCTTAATTTGATATATCGCATGCGACTCTAAGTCAACAAATAAAAGTCTGTATTTGTATAAAGTATGAAGAATTGTGAGGGCTAAGGTGGATTTTGGGTCGACGATTTCAGAGTGGTCGGGCAGTTTTTTCAATTTCTTGCTATAATTGGTGTTTTTTCTGTTGCAGGTACGTGCGGGGACGTCGGGCAAAGGTGAACCAGCCACGGGATGTGCAGAAACAAGCCAGGTGTTGGAGGAAATTTGAAAAAACGCGCAAAATCACCCTAAAACGGTCAAAATTTTCGGAAAATTGAAGTTTTTGAAGGATTTTTCTATGACACGTAAATAAATGCAGTCGCTCAGTAGATAGAGCGCCGCGAGCCGCTAATTATGATGTACCACACGGCTATATTCACTTGAAGAAAAAGTCAAGAAAAATCTTATTTGGTTTTTTCCTAAGACAAAAGTACGTTTTCTAGCGTAAAACAATTAAATAATAACTTTCTACTACCGAAAACGATACAATGCGATAGGGGGCGCAACCAGCGCGATAGGCACTACTTAAAAAGCAGTCAGAAACTAATAATTTAGATAAAAGAAGTATTTTAAAGCCAAATAATTATAAAAATTTTACAAGTCTTTAAGAAAATGCGAAAAAGGTCGAAAAATCACGTTTTTTATATAAAACGTGTGTCTTATTAAGGTATTATCGCACAGTAGGCACCGAGACGCTTAATTTGATATATCGCATGCGACTGTAAGTCAACAAATAAAAGTCGGTATTTGTATGAAGTATCGAAATTTGTCAGGGCTTAGGTGGATTTTGGGTCGACGGTTTCAGAGTGGTCTGGCAGTTTTTTCAATTTCTTGCTATAATTGGTGTTTTTTCTGTTGCAGGTACGTGCGGGGACGTCGGGCAAAGGTGAACCAGCCACGGGATGTGCAGAAACAAGCCAGGTGTTGGAGGAAATTTGAAAAAACGCGCAAAATCACCCTAAAACGGTCAAAATTTTCGGAAAATTGAAGTTTTTGAAGGATTTTTCTATGACACGTAAATAAATGCAGTCGCTCAGTAGATAGAGCGCCGCGAGCCGCTAATTATGATGTACCACACGGCTATATTCACTTGAAGAAAAAGTCAAGAAAAATCTTATTTGGTTTTTTCCTAAGACAAAAGTACGTTTTCTAGCGTAAAACAATTAAATAATAACTTTCTACTACCGAAAACGATACAATGCGATAGGGGGCGCAACCAGCGCGATAGGCACTACTTAAAAAGCAGTCAGAAACTAATAATTTAGATAAAAGAAGTATTTTAAAGCCAAATAATTATAAAAATTTTACAAGTCTTTAAGAAAATGCGAAAAAGGTCGAAAAATCACGTTTTTTATATAAAACGTGTGTCTTATTAAGGTATTATCGCACAGTAGGCACCGAGACGCTTAATTTGATATATCGCATGCGACTGTAAGTCAACAAATAAAAGTCGGTATTTGTATGAAGTATCGAAATTTGTCAGGGCTTAGGTGGATTTTGGGTCGACGGTTTCAGAGTGGTCTGGCAGTTTTTTCAATTTCTTGCTATAATTGGTGTTTTTTCTGTTGCAGGTACGTGCGGGGACGTCGGGCAAAGGTGAACCAGCCACGGGATGTGCAGAAACAAGCCAGGTGTTGGAGGAAATTTGAAAAAACGCGCAAAATCACCCTAAAACGGTCAAAATTTTCGGAAAATTGAAGTTTTTGAAGGATTTTTCTATGACACGTAAATAAATGCAGTCGCTCAGTAGATAGAGCGCCGCGAGCCGCTAATTATGATGTACCACACGGCTATATTCACTTGAAGAAAAAGTCAAGAAAAATCTTATTTGGTTTTTTCCTAAGACAAAAGTACGTTTTCTAGCGTAAAACAATTAAATAATAACTTTCTACTACCGAAAACGATACAATGCGATAGGGGGCGCAACCAGCGCGATAGGCACTACTTAAAAAGCAGTCAGAAACTAATAATTTAGATAAAAGAAGTATTTTAAAGCCAAATAATTATAAAAATTTTACAAGTCTTTAAGAAAATGCGAAAAAGGTCGAAAAATCACGTTTTTTATATAAAACGTGTGTCTTATTAAGGTATTATCGCACAGTAGGCACCGAGACGCTTAATTTGATATATCGCATGCGACTGTAAGTCAACAAATAAAAGTCGGTATTTGTATGAAGTATCGAAATTTGTCAGGGCTTAGGTGGATTTTGGGTCGACGGTTTCAGAGTGGTCTGGCAGTTTTTTCAATTTCTTGCTATAATTGGTGTTTTTTCTGTTGCAGGTACGTGCGGGGACGTCGGGCAAAGGTGAACCAGCCACGGGATGTGCAGAAACAAGCCAGGTGTTGGAGGAAATTTGAAAAAACGCGCAAAATCACCCTAAAACGGTCAAAATTTTCGGAAAATTGAAGTTTTTGAAGGATTTTTCTATGACACGTAAATAAATGCAGTCGCTCAGTAGATAGAGCGCCGCGAGCCGCTAATTATGATGTACCACACGGCTATATTCACTTGAAGAAAAAGTCAAGAAAAATCTTATTTGGTTTTTTCCTAAGACAAAAGTACGTTTTCTAGCGTAAAACAATTAAATAATAACTTTCTACTACCGAAAACGATACAATGCGATAGGGGGCGCAACCAGCGCGATAGGCACTACTTAAAAAGCAGTCAGAAACTAATAATTTAGATAAAAGAAGTATTTTAAAGCCAAATAATTATAAAAATTTTACAAGTCTTTAAGAAAATGCGAAAAAGGTCGAAAAATCACGTTTTTTATATAAAACGTGTGTCTTATTAAGGTATTATCGCACAGTAGGCACCGAGACGCTTAATTTGATATATCGCATGCGACTGTAAGTCAACAAATAAAAGTCTGTATTTGTATGAAGTATCGAAATTTGTCAGGGCTTAGGTGGATTTTGGGTCGACGGTTTCAGAGTGGTCTGGCAGTTTTTTCAATTTCTTGCTATAATTGGTGTTTTTTCTGTTGCAGGTACGTGCGGGGACGTCGGGCAAAGGTGAACCAGCCACGGGATGTGCAGAAACAAGCCAGGTGTTGGAGGAAATTTGAAAAAACGCGCAAAATCACCCTAAAACGGTCAAAATTTTCGGAAAATTGAAGTTTTTGAAGGATTTTTCTATGACACGTAAATAAATGCAGTCGCTCAGTAGATAGAGCGCCGCGAGCCGCTAATTATGATGTACCACACGGCTATATTCACTTGAAGAAAAAGTCAAGAAAAATCTTATTTGGTTTTTTCCTAAGACAAAAGTACGTTTTCTAGCGTAAAACAATTAAATAATAACTTTCTACTACCGAAAACGATACAATGCGATAGGGGGCGCAACCAGCGCGATAGGCACTACTTAAAAAGCAGTCAGAAACTAATAATTTAGATAAAAGAAGTATTTTAAAGCCAAATAATTATAAAAATTTTACAAGTCTTTAAGAAAATGCGAAAAAGGTCGAAAAATCACGTTTTTTATATAAAACGTGTGTCTTATTAAGGTATTATCGCACAGTAGGCACCGAGACGCTTAATTTGATATATCGCATGCGACTGTAAGTCAACAAATAAAAGTCGGTATTTGTATGAAGTATCGAAATTTGTCAGGGCTTAGGTGGATTTTGGGTCGACGGTTTCAGAGTGGTCTGGCAGTTTTTTCAATTTCTTGCTATAATTGGTGTTTTTTCTGTTGCAGGTACGTGCGGGGACGTCGGGCAAAGGTGAACCAGCCACGGGATGTGCAGAAACAAGCCAGGTGTTGGAGGAAATTTGAAAAAACGCGCAAAATCACCCTAAAACGGTCAAAATTTTCGGAAAATTGAAGTTTTTGAAGGATTTTTCTATGACACGTAAATAAATGCAGTCGCTCAGTAGATAGAGCGCCGCGAGCCGCTAATTATGATGTACCACACGGCTATATTCACTTGAAGAAAAAGTCAAGAAAAATCTTATTTGGTTTTTTCCTAAGACAAAAGTACGTTTTCTAGCGTAAAACAATTAAATAATAACTTTCTACTACCGAAAACGATACAATGCGATAGGGGGCGCAACCAGCGCGATAGGCACTACTTAAAAAGCAGTCAGAAACTAATAATTTAGATAAAAGAAGTATTTTAAAGCCAAATAATTATAAAAATTTTACAAGTCTTTATGAAAATGCGAAAAATGTCGAAAAATCACGTTTTTTATATAAAACGTGTGTCTTATTAAGGTATTATCGCACCATAGGCACCGAGACGCTTAATTTGATATATCGCATGCGACTCTAAGTCAACAAATAAAAGTCTGTATTTGTATAAAGTATGAAGAATTGTGAGGGCTAAGGTGGATTTTGGGTCGACGATTTCAGAGTGGTCGGGCAGTTTTTTCAATTTCTTGCTATAATTGGTGTTTTTTCTGTTGCAGGTACGTGCGGGGACGTCGGGCAAAGGTGAACCAGCCACGGGATGTGCAGAAACAAGCCAGGTGTTGGAGGAAATTTGAAAAAACGCGCAAAATCACCCTAAAACGGTCAAAATTTTCGGAAAATTGAAGTTTTTGAAGGATTTTTCTATGACACGTAAATAAATGCAGTCGCTCAGTAGATAGAGCGCCGCGAGCCGCTAATTATGATGTACCACACGGCTATATTCACTTGAAGAAAAAGTCAAGAAAAATCTTATTTGGTTTTTTCCTAAGACAAAAGTACGTTTTCTAGCGTAAAACAATTAAATAATAACTTTCTACTACCGAAAACGATACAATGCGATAGGGGGCGCAACCAGCGCGATAGGCACTACTTAAAAAGCAGTCAGAAACTAATAATTTAGATAAAAGAAGTATTTTAAAGCCAAATAATTATAAAAATTTTACAAGTCTTTAAGAAAATGCGAAAAAGGTCGAAAAATCACGTTTTTTATATAAAACGTGTGTCTTATTAAGGTATTATCGCACAGTAGGCACCGAGACGCTTAATTTGATATATCGCATGCGACTGTAAGTCAACAAATAAAAGTCGGTATTTGTATGAAGTATCGAAATTTGTCAGGGCTTAGGTGGATTTTGGGTCGACGGTTTCAGAGTGGTCTGGCAGTTTTTTCAATTTCTTGCTATAATTGGTGTTTTTTCTGTTGCAGGTACGTGCGGGGACGTCGGGCAAAGGTGAACCAGCCACGGGATGTGCAGAAACAAGCCAGGTGTTGGAGGAAATTTGAAAAAACGCGCAAAATCACCCTAAAACGGTCAAAATTTTCGGAAAATTGAAGTTTTTGAAGGATTTTTCTATGACACGTAAATAAATGCAGTCGCTCAGTAGATAGAGCGCCGCGAGCCGCTAATTATGATGTACCACACGGCTATATTCACTTGAAGAAAAAGTCAAGAAAAATCTTATTTGGTTTTTTCCTAAGACAAAAGTACGTTTTCTAGCGTAAAACAATTAAATAATAACTTTCTACTACCGAAAACGATACAATGCGATAGGGGGCGCAACCAGCGCGATAGGCACTACTTAAAAAGCAGTCAGAAACTAATAATTTAGATAAAAGAAGTATTTTAAAGCCAAATAATTATAAAAATTTTACAAGTCTTTAAGAAAATGCGAAAAAGGTCGAAAAATCACGTTTTTTATATAAAACGTGTGTCTTATTAAGGTATTATCGCACAGTAGGCACCGAGACGCTTAATTTGATATATCGCATGCGACTGTAAGTCAACAAATAAAAGTCGGTATTTGTATGAAGTATCGAAATTTGTCAGGGCTTAGGTGGATTTTGGGTCGACGGTTTCAGAGTGGTCTGGCAGTTTTTTCAATTTCTTGCTATAATTGGTGTTTTTTCTGTTGCAGGTACGTGCGGGGACGTCGGGCAAAGGTGAACCAGCCACGGGATGTGCAGAAACAAGCCAGGTGTTGGAGGAAATTTGAAAAAACGCGCAAAATCACCCTAAAACGGTCAAAATTTTCGGAAAATTGAAGTTTTTGAAGGATTTTTCTATGACACGTAAATAAATGCAGTCGCTCAGTAGATAGAGCGCCGCGAGCCGCTAATTATGATGTACCACACGGCTATATTCACTTGAAGAAAAAGTCAAGAAAAATCTTATTTGGTTTTTTCCTAAGACAAAAGTACGTTTTCTAGCGTAAAACAATTAAATAATAACTTTCTACTACCGAAAACGATACAATGCGATAGGGGGCGCAACCAGCGCGATAGGCACTACTTAAAAAGCAGTCAGAAACTAATAATTTAGATAAAAGAAGTATTTTAAAGCCAAATAATTATAAAAATTTTACAAGTCTTTAAGAAAATGCGAAAAAGGTCGAAAAATCACGTTTTTTATATAAAACGTGTGTCTTATTAAGGTATTATCGCACAGTAGGCACCGAGACGCTTAATTTGATATATCGCATGCGACTGTAAGTCAACAAATAAAAGTCGGTATTTGTATGAAGTATCGAAATTTGTCAGGGCTTAGGTGGATTTTGGGTCGACGGTTTCAGAGTGGTCTGGCAGTTTTTTCAATTTCTTGCTATAATTGGTGTTTTTTCTGTTGCAGGTACGTGCGGGGACGTCGGGCAAAGGTGAACCAGCCACGGGATGTGCAGAAACAAGCCAGGTGTTGGAGGAAATTTGAAAAAACGCGCAAAATCACCCTAAAACGGTCAAAATTTTCGGAAAATTGAAGTTTTTGAAGGATTTTTCTATGACACGTAAATAAATGCAGTCGCTCAGTAGATAGAGCGCCGCGAGCCGCTAATTATGATGTACCACACGGCTATATTCACTTGAAGAAAAAGTCAAGAAAAATCTTATTTGGTTTTTTCCTAAGACAAAAGTACGTTTTCTAGCGTAAAACAATTAAATAATAACTTTCTACTACCGAAAACGATACAATGCGATAGGGGGCGCAACCAGCGCGATAGGCACTACTTAAAAAGCAGTCAGAAACTAATAATTTAGATAAAAGAAGTATTTTAAAGCCAAATAATTATAAAAATTTTACAAGTCTTTAAGAAAATGCGAAAAAGGTCGAAAAATCACGTTTTTTATATAAAACGTGTGTCTTATTAAGGTATTATCGCACAGTAGGCACCGAGACGCTTAATTTGATATATCGCATGCGACTGTAAGTCAACAAATAAAAGTCGGTATTTGTATGAAGTATCGAAATTTGTCAGGGCTTAGGTGGATTTTGGGTCGACGGTTTCAGAGTGGTCTGGCAGTTTTTTCAATTTCTTGCTATAATTGGTGTTTTTTCTGTTGCAGGTACGTGCGGGGACGTCGGGCAAAGGTGAACCAGCCACGGGATGTGCAGAAACAAGCCAGGTGTTGGAGGAAATTTGAAAAAACGCGCAAAATCACCCTAAAACGGTCAAAATTTTCGGAAAATTGAAGTTTTTGAAGGATTTTTCTATGACACGTAAATAAATGCAGTCGCTCAGTAGATAGAGCGCCGCGAGCCGCTAATTATGATGTACCACACGGCTATATTCACTTGAAGAAAAAGTCAAGAAAAATCTTATTTGGTTTTTTCCTAAGACAAAAGTACGTTTTCTAGCGTAAAACAATTAAATAATAACTTTCTACTACCGAAAACGATACAATGCGATAGGGGGCGCAACCAGCGCGATAGGCACTACTTAAAAAGCAGTCAGAAACTAATAATTTAGATAAAAGAAGTATTTTAAAGCCAAATAATTATAAAAATTTTACAAGTCTTTAAGAAAATGCGAAAAAGGTCGAAAAATCACGTTTTTTATATAAAACGTGTGTCTTATTAAGGTATTATCGCACAGTAGGCACCGAGACGCTTAATTTGATATATCGCATGCGACTGTAAGTCAACAAATAAAAGTCGGTATTTGTATGAAGTATCGAAATTTGTCAGGGCTTAGGTGGATTTTGGGTCGACGGTTTCAGAGTGGTCTGGCAGTTTTTTCAATTTCTTGCTATAATTGGTGTTTTTTCTGTTGCAGGTACGTGCGGGGACGTCGGGCAAAGGTGAACCAGCCACGGGATGTGCAGAAACAAGCCAGGTGTTGGAGGAAATTTGAAAAAACGCGCAAAATCACCCTAAAACGGTCAAAATTTTCGGAAAATTGAAGTTTTTGAAGGATTTTTCTATGACACGTAAATAAATGCAGTCGCTCAGTAGATAGAGCGCCGCGAGCCGCTAATTATGATGTACCACACGGCTATATTCACTTGAAGAAAAAGTCAAGAAAAATCTTATTTGGTTTTTTCCTAAGACAAAAGTACGTTTTCTAGCGTAAAACAATTAAATAATAACTTTCTACTACCGAAAACGATACAATGCGATAGGGGGCGCAACCAGCGCGATAGGCACTACTTAAAAAGCAGTCAGAAACTAATAATTTAGATAAAAGAAGTATTTTAAAGCCAAATAATTATAAAAATTTTACAAGTCTTTAAGAAAATGCGAAAAAGGTCGAAAAATCACGTTTTTTATATAAAACGTGTGTCTTATTAAGGTATTATCGCACAGTAGGCACCGAGACGCTTAATTTGATATATCGCATGCGACTGTAAGTCAACAAATAAAAGTCGGTATTTGTATGAAGTATCGAAATTTGTCAGGGCTTAGGTGGATTTTGGGTCGACGGTTTCAGAGTGGTCTGGCAGTTTTTTCAATTTCTTGCTATAATTGGTGTTTTTTCTGTTGCAGGTACGTGCGGGGACGTCGGGCAAAGGTGAACCAGCCACGGGATGTGCAGAAACAAGCCAGGTGTTGGAGGAAATTTGAAAAAACGCGCAAAATCACCCTAAAACGGTCAAAATTTTCGGAAAATTGAAGTTTTTGAAGGATTTTTCTATGACACGTAAATAAATGCAGTCGCTCAGTAGATAGAGCGCCGCGAGCCGCTAATTATGATGTACCACACGGCTATATTCACTTGAAGAAAAAGTCAAGAAAAATCTTATTTGGTTTTTTCCTAAGACAAAAGTACGTTTTCTAGCGTAAAACAATTAAATAATAACTTTCTACTACCGAAAACGATACAATGCGATAGGGGGCGCAACCAGCGCGATAGGCACTACTTAAAAAGCAGTCAGAAACTAATAATTTAGATAAAAGAAGTATTTTAAAGCCAAATAATTATAAAAATTTTACAAGTCTTTAAGAAAATGCGAAAAAGGTCGAAAAATCACGTTTTTTATATAAAACGTGTGTCTTATTAAGGTATTATCGCACAGTAGGCACCGAGACGCTTAATTTGATATATCGCATGCGACTGTAAGTCAACAAATAAAAGTCGGTATTTGTATGAAGTATCGAAATTTGTCAGGGCTTAGGTGGATTTTGGGTCGACGGTTTCAGAGTGGTCTGGCAGTTTTTTCAATTTCTTGCTATAATTGGTGTTTTTTCTGTTGCAGGTACGTGCGGGGACGTCGGGCAAAGGTGAACCAGCCACGGGATGTGCAGAAACAAGCCAGGTGTTGGAGGAAATTTGAAAAAACGCGCAAAATCACCCTAAAACGGTCAAAATTTTCGGAAAATTGAAGTTTTTGAAGGATTTTTCTATGACACGTAAATAAATGCAGTCGCTCAGTAGATAGAGCGCCGCGAGCCGCTAATTATGATGTACCACACGGCTATATTCACTTGAAGAAAAAGTCAAGAAAAATCTTATTTGGTTTTTTCCTAAGACAAAAGTACGTTTTCTAGCGTAAAACAATTAAATAATAACTTTCTACTACCGAAAACGATACAATGCGATAGGGGGCGCAACCAGCGCGATAGGCACTACTTAAAAAGCAGTCAGAAACTAATAATTTAGATAAAAGAAGTATTTTAAAGCCAAATAATTATAAAAATTTTACAAGTCTTTAAGAAAATGCGAAAAAGGTCGAAAAATCACGTTTTTTATATAAAACGTGTGTCTTATTAAGGTATTATCGCACAGTAGGCACCGAGACGCTTAATTTGATATATCGCATGCGACTGTAAGTCAACAAATAAAAGTCGGTATTTGTATGAAGTATCGAAATTTGTCAGGGCTTAGGTGGATTTTGGGTCGACGGTTTCAGAGTGGTCTGGCAGTTTTTTCAATTTCTTGCTATAATTGGTGTTTTTTCTGTTGCAGGTACGTGCGGGGACGTCGGGCAAAGGTGAACCAGCCACGGGATGTGCAGAAACAAGCCAGGTGTTGGAGGAAATTTGAAAAAACGCGCAAAATCACCCTAAAACGGTCAAAATTTTCGGAAAATTGAAGTTTTTGAAGGATTTTTCTATGACACGTAAATAAATGCAGTCGCTCAGTAGATAGAGCGCCGCGAGCCGCTAATTATGATGTACCACACGGCTATATTCACTTGAAGAAAAAGTCAAGAAAAATCTTATTTGGTTTTTTCCTAAGACAAAAGTACGTTTTCTAGCGTAAAACAATTAAATAATAACTTTCTACTACCGAAAACGATACAATGCGATAGGGGGCGCAACCAGCGCGATAGGCACTACTTAAAAAGCAGTCAGAAACTAATAATTTAGATAAAAGAAGTATTTTAAAGCCAAATAATTATAAAAATTTTACAAGTCTTTAAGAAAATGCGAAAAAGGTCGAAAAATCACGTTTTTTATATAAAACGTGTGTCTTATTAAGGTATTATCGCACAGTAGGCACCGAGACGCTTAATTTGATATATCGCATGCGACTGTAAGTCAACAAATAAAAGTCGGTATTTGTATGAAGTATCGAAATTTGTCAGGGCTTAGGTGGATTTTGGGTCGACGGTTTCAGAGTGGTCTGGCAGTTTTTTCAATTTCTTGCTATAATTGGTGTTTTTTCTGTTGCAGGTACGTGCGGGGACGTCGGGCAAAGGTGAACCAGCCACGGGATGTGCAGAAACAAGCCAGGTGTTGGAGGAAATTTGAAAAAACGCGCAAAATCACCCTAAAACGGTCAAAATTTTCGGAAAATTGAAGTTTTTGAAGGATTTTTCTATGACACGTAAATAAATGCAGTCGCTCAGTAGATAGAGCGCCGCGAGCCGCTAATTATGATGTACCACACGGCTATATTCACTTGAAGAAAAAGTCAAGAAAAATCTTATTTGGTTTTTTCCTAAGACAAAAGTACGTTTTCTAGCGTAAAACAATTAAATAATAACTTTCTACTACCGAAAACGATACAATGCGATAGGGGGCGCAACCAGCGCGATAGGCACTACTTAAAAAGCAGTCAGAAACTAATAATTTAGATAAAAGAAGTATTTTAAAGCCAAATAATTATAAAAATTTTACAAGTCTTTAAGAAAATGCGAAAAAGGTCGAAAAATCACGTTTTTTATATAAAACGTGTGTCTTATTAAGGTATTATCGCACAGTAGGCACCGAGACGCTTAATTTGATATATCGCATGCGACTGTAAGTCAACAAATAAAAGTCGGTATTTGTATGAAGTATCGAAATTTGTCAGGGCTTAGGTGGATTTTGGGTCGACGGTTTCAGAGTGGTCTGGCAGTTTTTTCAATTTCTTGCTATAATTGGTGTTTTTTCTGTTGCAGGTACGTGCGGGGACGTCGGGCAAAGGTGAACCAGCCACGGGATGTGCAGAAACAAGCCAGGTGTTGGAGGAAATTTGAAAAAACGCGCAAAATCACCCTAAAACGGTCAAAATTTTCGGAAAATTGAAGTTTTTGAAGGATTTTTCTATGACACGTAAATAAATGCAGTCGCTCAGTAGATAGAGCGCCGCGAGCCGCTAATTATGATGTACCACACGGCTATATTCACTTGAAGAAAAAGTCAAGAAAAATCTTATTTGGTTTTTTCCTAAGACAAAAGTACGTTTTCTAGCGTAAAACAATTAAATAATAACTTTCTACTACCGAAAACGATACAATGCGATAGGGGGCGCAACCAGCGCGATAGGCACTACTTAAAAAGCAGTCAGAAACTAATAATTTAGATAAAAGAAGTATTTTAAAGCCAAATAATTATAAAAATTTTACAAGTCTTTAAGAAAATGCGAAAAAGGTCGAAAAATCACGTTTTTTATATAAAACGTGTGTCTTATTAAGGTATTATCGCACAGTAGGCACCGAGACGCTTAATTTGATATATCGCATGCGACTGTAAGTCAACAAATAAAAGTCGGTATTTGTATGAAGTATCGAAATTTGTCAGGGCTTAGGTGGATTTTGGGTCGACGGTTTCAGAGTGGTCTGGCAGTTTTTTCAATTTCTTGCTATAATTGGTGTTTTTTCTGTTGCAGGTACGTGCGGGGACGTCGGGCAAAGGTGAACCAGCCACGGGATGTGCAGAAACAAGCCAGGTGTTGGAGGAAATTTGAAAAAACGCGCAAAATCACCCTAAAACGGTCAAAATTTTCGGAAAATTGAAGTTTTTGAAGGATTTTTCTATGACACGTAAATAAATGCAGTCGCTCAGTAGATAGAGCGCCGCGAGCCGCTAATTATGATGTACCACACGGCTATATTCACTTGAAGAAAAAGTCAAGAAAAATCTTATTTGGTTTTTTCCTAAGACAAAAGTACGTTTTCTAGCGTAAAACAATTAAATAATAACTTTCTACTACCGAAAACGATACAATGCGATAGGGGGCGCAACCAGCGCGATAGGCACTACTTAAAAAGCAGTCAGAAACTAATAATTTAGATAAAAGAAGTATTTTAAAGCCAAATAATTATAAAAATTTTACAAGTCTTTAAGAAAATGCGAAAAAGGTCGAAAAATCACGTTTTTTATATAAAACGTGTGTCTTATTAAGGTATTATCGCACAGTAGGCACCGAGACGCTTAATTTGATATATCGCATGCGACTGTAAGTCAACAAATAAAAGTCGGTATTTGTATGAAGTATCGAAATTTGTCAGGGCTTAGGTGGATTTTGGGTCGACGGTTTCAGAGTGGTCTGGCAGTTTTTTCAATTTCTTGCTATAATTGGTGTTTTTTCTGTTGCAGGTACGTGCGGGGACGTCGGGCAAAGGTGAACCAGCCACGGGATGTGCAGAAACAAGCCAGGTGTTGGAGGAAATTTGAAAAAACGCGCAAAATCACCCTAAAACGGTCAAAATTTTCGGAAAATTGAAGTTTTTGAAGGATTTTTCTATGACACGTAAATAAATGCAGTCGCTCAGTAGATAGAGCGCCGCGAGCCGCTAATTATGATGTACCACACGGCTATATTCACTTGAAGAAAAAGTCAAGAAAAATCTTATTTGGTTTTTTCCTAAGACAAAAGTACGTTTTCTAGCGTAAAACAATTAAATAATAACTTTCTACTACCGAAAACGATACAATGCGATAGGGGGCGCAACCAGCGCGATAGGCACTACTTAAAAAGCAGTCAGAAACTAATAATTTAGATAAAAGAAGTATTTTAAAGCCAAATAATTATAAAAATTTTACAAGTCTTTAAGAAAATGCGAAAAAGGTCGAAAAATCACGTTTTTTATATAAAACGTGTGTCTTATTAAGGTATTATCGCACAGTAGGCACCGAGACGCTTAATTTGATATATCGCATGCGACTGTAAGTCAACAAATAAAAGTCGGTATTTGTATGAAGTATCGAAATTTGTCAGGGCTTAGGTGGATTTTGGGTCGACGGTTTCAGAGTGGTCTGGCAGTTTTTTCAATTTCTTGCTATAATTGGTGTTTTTTCTGTTGCAGGTACGTGCGGGGACGTCGGGCAAAGGTGAACCAGCCACGGGATGTGCAGAAACAAGCCAGGTGTTGGAGGAAATTTGAAAAAACGCGCAAAATCACCCTAAAACGGTCAAAATTTTCGGAAAATTGAAGTTTTTGAAGGATTTTTCTATGACACGTAAATAAATGCAGTCGCTCAGTAGATAGAGCGCCGCGAGCCGCTAATTATGATGTACCACACGGCTATATTCACTTGAAGAAAAAGTCAAGAAAAATCTTATTTGGTTTTTTCCTAAGACAAAAGTACGTTTTCTAGCGTAAAACAATTAAATAATAACTTTCTACTACCGAAAACGATACAATGCGATAGGGGGCGCAACCAGCGCGATAGGCACTACTTAAAAAGCAGTCAGAAACTAATAATTTAGATAAAAGAAGTATTTTAAAGCCAAATAATTATAAAAATTTTACAAGTCTTTAAGAAAATGCGAAAAAGGTCGAAAAATCACGTTTTTTATATAAAACGTGTGTCTTATTAAGGTATTATCGCACAGTAGGCACCGAGACGCTTAATTTGATATATCGCATGCGACTGTAAGTCAACAAATAAAAGTCGGTATTTGTATGAAGTATCGAAATTTGTCAGGGCTTAGGTGGATTTTGGGTCGACGGTTTCAGAGTGGTCTGGCAGTTTTTTCAATTTCTTGCTATAATTGGTGTTTTTTCTGTTGCAGGTACGTGCGGGGACGTCGGGCAAAGGTGAACCAGCCACGGGATGTGCAGAAACAAGCCAGGTGTTGGAGGAAATTTGAAAAAACGCGCAAAATCACCCTAAAACGGTCAAAATTTTCGGAAAATTGAAGTTTTTGAAGGATTTTTCTATGACACGTAAATAAATGCAGTCGCTCAGTAGATAGAGCGCCGCGAGCCGCTAATTATGATGTACCACACGGCTATATTCACTTGAAGAAAAAGTCAAGAAAAATCTTATTTGGTTTTTTCCTAAGACAAAAGTACGTTTTCTAGCGTAAAACAATTAAATAATAACTTTCTACTACCGAAAACGATACAATGCGATAGGGGGCGCAACCAGCGCGATAGGCACTACTTAAAAAGCAGTCAGAAACTAATAATTTAGATAAAAGAAGTATTTTAAAGCCAAATAATTATAAAAATTTTACAAGTCTTTAAGAAAATGCGAAAAAGGTCGAAAAATCACGTTTTTTATATAAAACGTGTGTCTTATTAAGGTATTATCGCACAGTAGGCACCGAGACGCTTAATTTGATATATCGCATGCGACTGTAAGTCAACAAATAAAAGTCGGTATTTGTATGAAGTATCGAAATTTGTCAGGGCTTAGGTGGATTTTGGGTCGACGGTTTCAGAGTGGTCTGGCAGTTTTTTCAATTTCTTGCTATAATTGGTGTTTTTTCTGTTGCAGGTACGTGCGGGGACGTCGGGCAAAGGTGAACCAGCCACGGGATGTGCAGAAACAAGCCAGGTGTTGGAGGAAATTTGAAAAAACGCGCAAAATCACCCTAAAACGGTCAAAATTTTCGGAAAATTGAAGTTTTTGAAGGATTTTTCTATGACACGTAAATAAATGCAGTCGCTCAGTAGATAGAGCGCCGCGAGCCGCTAATTATGATGTATCACACGGCTATATTCACTTGAAGAAAAAGTCAAGAAAAATCTTTTTTGGTTTTTTCCTAAGACAAAAGTACGTTTTCTAGCGTAAAACAATTAAATAATAATTTTCTACTACCGAAAACGATACAATGCGATAGGGGGCGCAACCAGCGCGGTAAAACACTACTTAAACAGCAGTCAGAAACTAATAATTTGGAAAAAGAAGTGTTTTAAAGCCAAATAATTATAAAAATTTTACAAGTCTTTAAGAAAATGCGAAAAAGGTCGAAAAATCACGTTTTCTATATAAAACGTGTGTCTTATTAAGGTATTATCGCACAATAGGCACCGAGACGCTTAATTTGATATATCGCATGCGACTGTAAGTCAACAAATAAAAGTCGGTATTTGTATGAAGTATGTAAATTTGTCAGGGCTTAGGTGGATTTTGGGTCGACGGTTTCAGAGTGGTCGGGCAGTTTTTTCAATTTCTTGCTATAATTGGTGTTTTTTCTGTTGCAGGTACGTGCGGGGACGTCGGGCAAAGGTGAACCAGCCACGGGATGTGCAGAAACAAGCCAGGTGTTGGAGGAAATTTGAAAAAACGCGCAAAATCACCCTAAAACGGTCAAAATTTTCGGAAAATTGAAGTTTTTGAAGGATTTTTCTATGACACGTAAATAAATGCAGTCGCTCAGTAGATAGAGCGCCGCGAGCCGCTAATTATGATGTATCACACGGCTATATTCACTTGAAGAAAAAGTCAAGAAAAATCTTTTTTGGTTTTTTCCTAAGACAAAAGTACGTTTTCTAGCGTAAAACAATTAAATAATAATTTTCTACTACCGAAAACGATACAATGCGATAGGGGGCGCAACCAGCGCGGTAAAACACTACTTAAACAGCAGTCAGAAACTAATAATTTGGAAAAAGAAGTGTTTTAAAGCCAAATAATTATAAAAATTTTACAAGTCTTTAAGAAAATGCGAAAAAGGTCGAAAAATCACGTTTTCTATATAAAACGTGTGTCTTATTAAGGTATTATCGCACAATAGGCACCGAGACGCTTAATTTGATATATCGCATGCGACTGTAAGTCAACAAATAAAAGTCGGTATTTGTATGGTTAGGTTAGGTTAGGTTAGGTTAGGTTAGGTTAGGTTAGGTTAGGTTAGGTTAGGTTAGGTTAGGTTAGGTTAGGTTAGGTTAGGTTAGGTTAGGTTAGGTTAGGTTAGGTTAGGTTAGGTTAGGTTAGGTTAGGTTTTTTTTTTTTTTTTTTTTTTTTTTTTTTTTAATTCTCGTCCCTCTGACATGATCAGAGTCTGTGTTTACTTTTTCATATTTTGTCCTCTACTTATTAATGGGGGTGGAATTTAGGGGTTCAATTTACAAAGAAGTTATATTCACGGTTGTTTTTTACTTATTCTGTGTCCTATTTCATCTTTAACATTTTCTACTTTATCCTTAACTTGATCTTAAGATTTTTTGAAGCTAATTTTGCGTATATATTTTATTTCTTTGCTTTATTTGCATACTTTATTGTACTAATTAATGTAGAGTTTATTAAACAATTTCTTAATATATGCTGGTTGTATATATCTTCAAATATATATTCAACATATTTTATTTGCCTAATCTTATATATTTATGACCAAAGTGTTTATGTACAATTGACAATGTGTGCTTTATATTCTTGCAGGTACTCGTCGATAGTGTTTTCATTCTGGATTGACGCCTTTCTACTGCGTTGATGTTGCTGCGCTGCGCGAGTTTAACGGATATCCATGTAAGTAAATTTGTATTTTTATAATTGAGTGTATATTTTTTAACTATTTCTATTTTGTTTTGCATTTTATTGTTTGTTTTGTTTTCTAGTTGCAATTGGGCCATTTTCTTACGAAACTGGTTCCAATGTGCTATTGCTGTATTGTTGTTGCTGTCTGTATTGTCTTTTTCTTCTACGAGTACCTGCTGGGAACGAACATTGTTCGCTGTTATGGAGTTGCCAGGGACCACTTTAACAGTGGTATGCTATTGTGGATCTGGCTAAGGATTCCCACTTCTTCCTGATTGAGCATTCGTTACTGAACGCGTTGTGATCCACTTTGTCCAGTTTTGCGTGCGTGCAGTTGCAGCATGTCGGTGCTGCTCCTGCTATCCAGTCGGCGCATTCTTGCTTCAGGTGGGGTCCCCCGCAGTGGCAACACTTTTCTACCGTCTCTGTGCAGAACCGCCTACCGTGACCGTACCCCAAGCAGAGCGAGCACTGGACAAGTGGCGACTGGTCCGCCACTCTCACTCGCTGGAGGTCTATCATGACGGTTTCTGCTTCGACCAAGCATTGCCAAACCTTGGGGGACACCCTAAGGACTACGTGGTGCGTTTGTGGATTTCTGGCACGCTTTTTGTATAGAATTTCTACACCGTTTTCTGTCCCGTTTAGGTCTTTGAGGACTTTCTTGTTTTGATTCCACAGGGCCTCAAGTATATCCTTGTCTGTGTTAAATTTAAACACATCTCTCAGGATCACCAGCGGATCCTTATTTTTAACTTCTTGGACGATGAGATGTTTTTCGGCTCTCTTGAGTCTGTCCTTTATTTGCTGTCTTTCCTCCTCAGTTTTGCACCCTAAGATCACTTTCCTGTCCTTTGCCTTTCTTATCCTTTCCACCACTACGCCTCCTTCTTTTGCATTCACCACTTCTCTGATTCTGTTTAAAATCTCCTCTCCTGTCTCAGTCTCATCTTTTGCCGTCACAACTACGGAATGAAGCGCGGTCTTCTCTGGGAGCTGCGTCCTGGTGTGCGCCGCTGCCACGTTCGCGTATGTTAACTTTCCTTGTATCTCTTGTTGCTTTTCAATCGTCTCCCTTAGCTTTTCCATCTTCTCGTTGCTATCTTGAATCAGCTTTGCATGTTCATCCATTTTCTTAAATAGTTCACTTTTGTCTATCCTTTCCTTCTCAAGCTCTTCCCCTTTTTCAGGCTCCTTTTCTTTATCTTGTTCTTTCATCTGTTTCTTCGCTTGTCCTTTCACGCTTTCTGATTCTTTGACCAGTTGGTAGAGTCTTTCTATGGCTAGTGTCACTTCGGTTTTGATCTCTATTTTAATGTTTCGTGAGTTTCCTAGGTGTAATTTTGCCTTAGTGACACAAGCCCTAGCCTCTGCCAACCGGTCAGTGTACTTAGTCTTCGGTAGCGTGGGTGGACTCCCCGCAGCCTCCGCTGACATTCTTCGAGCTACCGGTTTGTTCTCTTGCGATGTAGTCTTCTTTGTTTTTGTTAGCTTCGGGGGTTCCACCGTTACAGCTTTCTTTGTCGTCAGACTCTTAATATTTTCATTCGATCTTCCATTTTCCCACTCTCCAATACTCCTCCGCACTTTGGAGGTTTGGGTTCCCTCACCTACCTGCAAGGTCGAGCTTTCCTCAGCCAAATGCCCTGGTGATGAAGGGCTTTGGCTGTCATCGCTACTTCCTCTTGTCCCCTTTGCAGGCGTGCGAAACCCAAACATGTTTGAAGAGTGGTCAGAGGGACACGTCTAATTAATTATAAAATTTGTAAGTTTGTATAAGTTGTAAATAATGTTATTGAAAGTTTGTAAATATATTTTATCTTATTCTAATCCTAACCTATGTTTTCTACAATCTCGTAGAGCTGTAAGTTCCGTAAAAGGATAATTAAGGGCAAAAACCCTAGTCGTCGGAGTCAATTTAAATGTGGCTCTACGAAGGGTAGATATTTTCTTGCAGGCGATGAGCCTGTACACGTACGAGTATGATCCTGAAAACCCCGTGTCAAAATAAACCTTGGTTAAAAAGATATCGTTGGTTGCTACTATATGGGTTAGGTTAGGTTAGGTTAGGTTAGGTTAGGTTAGGTTAGGTTAGGTTAGGTTAGGTTAGGTTAGGTTAGGTTAGGTTAGGTTAGGTTAGGTTAGGTTAGGTTAGGTTAGGTTAGGTTAGGTTAGGTTAGGTTAGGTTAGGTTAGGTTAGGTTAGGTTAGGTTAGGTTAGGTTAGGTTAGGTTTTTTTTTTTTTTTTTTTTTTTTTTTTTTTGAAAGTTGCCATCTCGAAATGGCACTACGACGACATTCCTCTGAAAGAGTTCAGAGCCTGTTTTAACTGTACTTATCTATTCACAATTCTATTAGGCTTTTCCTTACTATCCATCTCAAGTAATTCTCTGTATTTATTATGTACTATTTCTTTCCTCATTCACAATGCTTTCTGTTCTCCTATCCATTTTGATTCCTTTCTTTCTTATTATGTGTTCTACTATGATTTCTGGTTTAGATCTTTTCTATTTCTCATTATTATCGTATTCTATCTCTCTTTGTTTCCTTCTATCTTCTACTATCTTTGGGAAGGGTGTACACAGGGTTTGATTTTTATTGCCTTTCTACAAATTTTTTCTTATTGTCATTTTCTCAATCTTAAATAAATCTTATTCTTCTAGTTTTTTGTTTACAATATTTAGTTACTTACTTGATTACAATATTTATGCGTCTTACTTCTTATTTACTTACAATTTTGACTTATTTGTATAACTTAATCAATACTCCACTTATTTACTACCATATTGCTTATTCTAATTTTTAATTATATGCTGTTCCTATATATCTTTATGATATATAGTCACCATATTTTATACATCTATTTATTTCTTTTTATTACTGCTTCTGCTACATTTGTACAATATTCAATTAATCCATACCTAGTCTTTTTGTCCATCATCAAGGTATTAACAGTTTTTGCCTCTAGTCTACAGTTTAGGTTTTGCTCAGTTTCGTATCTCCTCAAGCTGAAGACGGGGCATTCAAACAGTATGTGTGTCACGGTCTCTTTAGCATCTGGGTCACAGATGCACGATGGGTTTTCCTTGCACTTGAACCGGGTCAAGTACTCTGAAAACCCACCGTGCCCTGTCATTATTTGAGTCATGGTACTCGTTGGTTCAGTCAGTCTTATAACTTTATACGCTTGCACCGCGTCAGGAAAGAACATTTTTGTTATGGCCGCAGTCTCACTTGTCATATATCGATGATTCCATGTGTCGAGCGATTCCATGCGGATTTGACGTTTGACAAATGAGATTGGGCAGTGCTCATAATCAGGCTTCCGCTTGGTTTTAAGTGCTGCATCCTTGGCCAGTTCGTCCGCTCGCTCATTCCCCTCTAGTCCAGCGTGGGCTTTTATCCAGAATAAAAGTACATTTTTATTCTGGGACTTGCAAGTCTTTAGGTTTTTTCGCACTTCTACAGCTAGTGGGTGGATTGAGTTCGGGTTTGTAGTTGTCTCCAGTGCCGATCTTGAGTCACTGTATATTCCAAAGCTTTGCTCTGAGCGTTTTAAAATCTCTCTCGTTGCTTGGCATATTGCCAGGAGTTCCGCCTGGTAAACCGTACAGTATGACGCCAGCTTCAGCTTGAGGGCTTTGGTCTCAGCGTTGCCTTTCCACAGGGACAGCGCCGCTCCGACTTTGCCCTCGATTTTGCTTCCGTCTGTGAAAATTCTGACTGTTTGGTTGTTGTTGTTGTCCACGTCTTCCTGGTTTACCAGGCTTTCGAACTTTAGGCTCATGTGCTTAGCTGGGTGGGGAGTCTTTGCATACGCAATCATCGTCTCCACTTCCCTATCTCCTAGCACCGACCGAGACGTTCCCCTCTTGGCTTCATACAGGGCGGCTGCCTCTTGAATCCTTAGGTCCAGTGGAAGCAGTCCGGCCAGCACTAAAGCTGAGTTAAGGGAAACGGTGCGATATGCTCTGCTCAATTTCTGGGCAAACCCTCTTTGCACCGCGTTCAGCTGCTTTTGTACTCCCTTCTTTTTGGTTGCCGATGCCCAGGCACTCGCTGCGTACATTATCACGGGCTCCACCGTAGCTACATAGATGGTGCGTATAACTTCCGGATGGAGTCCCCAGCTGATCTTTGCGGCTCTGGAGAGGCTCTTATAGATGTTGATAGCTTTTCTACAGACGTTTATAGTATGTGTGTTGAACGTGAGCTTATCATCTATAGTGAGTCCCAGTATCTTTATCTCCGTGGACATACCAATGTCGACCCCGCCCATGCTCAGCAGTGGTGTGTCATATTTCAGTTTTCTGGTTATAACCATCGCATTTGTCTTGTGTGGCGCGAACTTTAGTTTGTTTTTGACACCCCACTGCTGTACATAGGCGAGGGCGGCATTGGCCTGTCTCTGCACTTCCAGAGCCGTATCACCTTTGAACACGAGCACCACATCATCGGCGAATGCCTGGCAGTAATCGCCTCTCATCTCAAGCCCTTTCAAGAGTGGGTCCAGCAGGATGTTCCACAAGATTGGACCACCAATGGACCCCTGGACACATCCTTTGTTTGTACTCTTTTCGTACTCTTGTCCAGCATACCTTACTCTTACTTTTCTGTCCCGAAGGTAACTGTCTATGACCCGTCGTATGTTCACGGGACATTCCTCTTCAGCCAGCCTGGTCCTTATTGCCGGCCACCATGCACTGTCGAAGGCTCCCTCTATGTCCAGTGATATCATCGTTATAAGTTTTTTCTCGTCTAGTTTAGTCCGTATGTGTTGTATCAGGTCATAGAGGGAGTCCTCGGTGCTCCTTCGGGGCATGAAGCCGTACTGGCGGGTGCTCATTTTCGGGAGTAAGTGCCACTTCATTCGCCAAACTATCATCTTCTCCAAGATTTTTCCCATCACCGGCAATAGTCCTATGGGCCTGTATGACTTTGGGTTGGTGTAGTCATCTTTTCCTTGCTTTCTCATAACCACTACGGTAGCCTCCTTCCAGATGATGGGAAAATAATGCAATGCTAGGCATTTGTTGGCAAGGGCAAGGTACGATTCCGCATCGTGTGTGATAGCCCTGGCACAGATGTCCGCCGTTAAGCCATCCGCTCCGGGGGCCTTCTTTGGGTTAAAACTTTCCACCGCGGCTTTTAGCTCTTCCATCGTAAACGGTGGGTCATGTTGTTCACCATGGACCCAGTCGTTTACGTGGTCAGCTATTTCTCTTGTTCGTCGGTGGTCTGCGTTTTCCTGGTTTTCAGAGTCCTCCGGATAAAATGTCTCGGCTAACATTCTTACTGATTCCTTCGAACACATCACTTTTCCGTCCCTCATCAAGGGAATGTCCTCTTGTCTCTTTGTTGTCCTTCCTATCACTCTGTATATCCCTTCCCATAGTCCCTCCTTGTTCTGTTTCCCGCAAAATTCCTTCCAGCTGTTTATCTGTGCCTTTTTGGCTTCCTGTTCATATTTTTCTTTTGTTTGCAGGTACTCTTCGATGACCTTGTTTCTCCGGATCGGCGCTGCACATCGGATTCGACGCCTTCTGGTGACGACCTCTTTCTTCAGCTTCGTGAGTGCTTCGGACCACCATGGAAATGTAAGTTTATTGCTTGTTTTTATTTTTGGTATGCTATCATTGCTTGCTTCTATTATTGTGTGTATGTATAATTCTGTTTTATTTTCAAGTTCTGTAGTGTTATCTATTTTTTCTATTTCTGTCTTGTTTAGGTTGTTTTCTTCTAGCAATTGGGCCAGTTTTTCACAAAACTGGTTCCAATTAGCTTTTTTGCTATTGTAGACTCTAGTAGTTCTATTAATGTTCACGCCCTTAGCTTTTACTAGTCTTAATTTAAATGTTATGGTGTTGTGGTCCGAGCTAATCATGCCTTCATTCACCTTCCAGTCTTCCACCAGATTCAGCATCTCCGTCGTACAGGCCGTAACGTCTACAAAGCTGGTGTACGCTTTGTTCCCCCTAATTGTGTCAAATGTAGGAATATCCCCCTCGTTGAGTACCTGCAAACTCATTTCTTCGAGAGTCCCAGCCAGTTCTTCGCCTTTTTTATCCACTTTCCTACTTCCCCACCATGTACTCTTCGCGTTCGCATCTCCCCCAATTATCATGTATCCTGATCCTACTTCCTGATCAATCCTCCTCAACTGCTCCAGGTATGGCTCTATGGTCGTGTGTTCCGGCTCGAAGTAGAACGAGACAACGACGATCTCCCAGGCACTTGTTCTGACTTTCACCACAACGATGTTGTTTGTGGTGAGATTTGGAATTTGAATCACATCTACGTCTCGGTCAAAGACGGCGATTGCCGCTTTGATGGTGCCGTTGCCTTGGTTCGTGTTCTGGAAGATCCTCGTTCCCCGATAATCCTTCATTCTGCCTATTGCTCCGATGTAAGGCTCCTGGAGTAGCGCAAAGGCCATCCTTTTCTCGCTAGCTTCAAGCATTATCTCTTGTGTTGCCAGTTCCTTTCGTTGCAAGTTTGCTTGAGCTATGAGGTAGGTCTTTGCGTGGGCTGAGGAAGATGTCGTGCCTGGAACCACTTTAGCAGCGGTAAGCTATTGTAGCCCTGGCTAGAGTCTCCCACTTTCTTCTGATAACACATTCATTGCTGAATGCGTTATGTTCTACTTTATCCAGTCTAGCGTGCATGCAGTTACAGCATGTTGGGGCTGCACCAGCAAGCCAATCCGCGCATTCTGCTTTCATGTGGGGCCCCCCACAGTGGCTGCACTTTTCAACTGTCTCCTTGCAGAACCGTCTTCCATGTCCGTAACCGAGGCAGAGTGAACATTGCACCAATGGTGATTGGTCTGCAACTTTCACTCGCTGAAGGTCTATTAAGACGGTTTCTGCATCGACCAGGCGCTGCCAAACTCTGGGGGACACCCGTATGACGACGTTGTGTGTTTGGGGGTTTCTTGTTTGTTTTTTGTACATAATTTCCATTTTTTCTTCTTTTTCGTTAAGGTCTCTGAGGACTTTTTTGTTCTGACTCCACAGGGCTCCGACAATCTCTTCGTCGGTGTTGTACTTAAAGATGTTTATAAGTATCACGAGTGGGTCTTTATTTTTCACCTCTTGGATGTTTAGGTGCTCTTCTGCTCCTTGGAGTCTTTCTTTTATTTTTTGTCTTTCTTCCACCGTTCTGCATCCAACGATCACCTTTCTGTCCTTTGCCTTTCTAATCTTTTCTACTGCTATTCCTCCTTCCTTTGCGTTTACTACTTTCCTAATCCTGTTTAGAATTTCCTCACCTGTCTCATTTTCGTCCTTTCCCGTTACAACAACGGAATGAAGCGCGGTCTGCCCCGGGAGCTGCCTCCGGGGGTGAGCCGCTGCGACATTTGCGTAGGTCAGTTTATCTTGAGTTTCCTGGTGCCTTTCTATTGTCTCTCTTAGTTTTTCCATTTTTTGGTTGTTCTCATGGATCAATTTTGCGTGTTCTTCCATTTTCCTTGCTAGTTCGCTTTCTTCTTTTCTTTTTTCCCTTTCTTTCTCTAGGACATTCTCGTTTACAGGTTCTTTTTCTTTTCCTTTCTGTGTCTCATTGGTTTGCTTCTTTCCTTTTACACTATCGGCTTCCTTTACCAACTGGTATAGCCTTTCTATTGCTTGTGTAACCTCTGTTTTTATCTCCGTTTTTATGTTTCTTGAGTTTCCTAGGTTCAGTTTCGCTTTGGTTACGCATGCTCTTGCTTCCGCGAGTCGGTCGGTGTATTTGATTTTCGGTTGCGCAGGTGGGCTTCCCGCTGCGTCCGTCGATGTGCGTCGAACTCCTGTTTTACTCTCCTGTGAGAGTGCCTTCTTTGGCTTCGTCTTCAGGGGTTCTATAGACGCAGCTTTCTTAGGGGTGGTCGTATTTTTAGGATTGCTGTCCGGTCTTCCTGTCTCCCATTCTCCGATACTCTTTCGGACTTTCGATGTCTGGCTCGTGTTTCCATCCGTAGTTTTGCTCGTCCCACTTTCCTGCGGAGTCGATCCTGTCGCCTCCATTGTCGGTCCTGTTAGGGTCGGGCTTAGAGAGTCCTCGCTTGTAACTTTTGTGCTCTTAGCGGGTGTACGGAATCCAAACATCGTTATTAGAGGAACGCGTTACAATTATATTAATTAAAATTAAGTAGAGTACGAGGTAAGTTTGTAAAAGTTGTAAATAATAGGTACACTGTAAATATGTATATACAATTTAAATTTTTAAACTAGTTTAAGTCAAGTATATTTTGCTCTAGGTAGAGTCAGTCTAGTACTAAGTCAATGTAGTCTTTAGAATGTCAAGGTACTTTTATTTTAAAACAAAAAGTCAAAAATGTTTAAGACTCTACGTAGAGTCGGTCTCTATATCTAGTTTTATAGTCCAGCCAGTAACCAGTCTTATGTAAAAAACCGCGTCGAAAACGGAGCCTTAGTTAAGGAGATACGAGCGTTTGAAATTATCCAAAATGGCGTCCAAAATGGCCACCAAATCTTTAAAACCCCGCTACTACCTCAAAAATAAACCTAGAGGGTCAGTGTTTTATGTTTTCGTGATGGGCCCGCAGCAATCTATCGCTTTCACTAGTCAAAACTGTTGATTAATGTCTGACTCTAGATAGAGTTTTTATATGTGTAGGCGAATAGCGACGACTGAGACGAAATCAACACTGAAAACGCTGTCGAGATCCGATGAAGGGCTAAAAAGTTACACGACTTTGAAATTTTCAAAATGGCGGCCAATATGGCCGACTTATGTCCAACTTTGTCAGTTTTTATTCAAAGTAGCCCGTGTTTGGGCTTGTTTGATAGGGTTTTTTAAGCCCTATCCTATGCGCTCACTTGCGTGGCAAAATCGCAAACACCTGATTTTAAATTGCCAAAATAAGATAATTTTTCAGTAAAAACAGCCTAAAAAATTTAATTTTGGCTAAAATTTTAAAAAAAAAGTAAATTATTTA